>CM062812.1:237239334-237910102 GCA_031772625.1 Pinus tabuliformis | reverse complement strand
CTTCGATGTTATATGTGAACTATGCATCCAGTGCTCAAGGGGACTTGCAAGAAAGAGACAAGGGATTTGCTCAGCAAGGGCATCAGGCAGAGGTGTTACGAAGGCGGAGATTGGAAACCTATTGGACAACTTGAGAACTGATATACTGAGTACTCTCTCAGCACAGATGGACATGCTACAAGTGAAATAGAAGTAACTGGACTTGGAGAGGACCATGGCTATATTCTGCCCAAAGTGTAGAAAGAAGCATCCAAAGAGGGAATGTCCTTTGAACTCCATAGAGGAATGCACAATATGTGAATTAAATCATGCAACAAGCTCATGCCCCTCCTTTCCAGGCCTAAAATAAGTGTTTCAAGGGACAAGAGAAGACATGGAGCAACTCTACCTGATGGGATCTAAAAAGCCATGGCAACCTCGACCACCAATGGGAAATCAAGGTATGTACTTGGACCCATCTCAATGTTTTAGTAATTTCAATATGAATCCTCAGTCTATGCCCTATCCACCCATGTGGTCACAATACCAGTTTTCACCTTGGCAGCAATGGAGCCCTCAAGCTGGTTTGAGCTCCCCATGGGCTCCAACTTGGCGAGGACCTTCTCCTGGGCAGTTTCCTCAACTAATGGCACAACAGCAACTCCAACTACCCTCTAATGTGCCTCCTAGTAGTCAACCTATTTGTCCCCAACTTCCCATCGAATCTAACCTGAATCCTAATAATAAAGGAGTTCATCAAACCGACATCCTCAACCTACCTTCATATAGCATTTCAACCACGGAATTGTATGAAATGAATTTATGATTAGGACGGACAGTCGATGCTTAACCTCTGGCAGTTATCATTGAACAACTTGATAGTGAGCGTAAAGAATTAGAATTAATTAACAAGGAACTAGAACAAATTAGTAGAAATCAGGCGCCTCCTACAAAAGAACATCAAGTTGAAATACCCTATTTAGAAAGGTTGAATTTGAGTAAATCAAGCCCTCAGGCTAAATTTGACTTATTAGGTGAGTTACAGAATTTATTTGTCAAAATTCCCCTATTACAAGCTATGAAGGATGTACTGATATATGCAAAGACTCTTATGGAATACTATTCGAAGAAGCCAACAAAGAAATCCAAAGACCCCCTTACTATTCACGTCATGGGAAAATTATTAGATTTTATGATGGGAAATTCAATGCTTGTAAAGTATGGACATCTATGGAACCCAATTCTGATAGTGAAAATTAATGGGATAGAAATTTCGAATGTGCTGGTAGATCTGGGTGCTGCCATCAATGTTATCACCACTGAAACCAAGCATACGTTAGGTCTTTGTAACTTGAAGCACACACCTACAATGTTAGAACTGGTAGATTGATCTACAGTAAAACCTGTAGGAAAGTTAGAAGATCTAAAGATTTCAGTGGATTCATAGCACTATTGCATAGATTTCCTAGTATTACAAATGCAATCTTCAGTCAGCAACCATTCACTGACTTTAGGTAGGCCGTGGTTGGCTATTGTAGATGCTTACATTGGGTGTCGTTCAGGGCACATGGTCATTTCTAATGGGCACAACACTAAGAAACTAGTGTTATACCCACCTACAGAACCAAACCCATCGACAAAACTAGTAGGTAAGAAGGAAATCTTATCCAGGAAGGAACCTGAATCAGAAAATGAGGAATTATGACCAGTGCTTCCTATTGGACAGGCCCTCTAGTTAAAAATGGAATCAGAGGATGATGTAATCACATCCTTTATGAATGATCCTTGTTCCATTTCAGAACCAAATCAACAAATCCTAGAATCCATCTTAAGCTGTGAAATATAGGAGACTATTGAAACATCAGAGGGATCAAATGAGGAGCTACCCGTAGTTGCACCCCATGGAAGTATCCTAGTGGAATTAGAACCAGGAAAGACCCTAAACATTAACCCAAACCTATCAGAATCCCGAATAAACAACTTTTATATGTCCTTCAGAAACATAAATAAGCCTTTGCCTGGGATTACTTGGACATGAAGGGGATTCCTGCTAATTTATATACCCACCATATATATATATATATATTAAGGAAGATTTTCGTCCTGTGAGATAGCCTCAAGGAAGGATGAACCTTGCATTGAAAAATGTTGTTAAAGAAGAACTTCAAAAATTATTGGACGTAGGTTTTATTTACCCCATTTCAGACAGCCAATGGGTTTCTCTGTTAGTAATGGTCCCTAAGAAAAATGGTAAATGGCAGATATGCATGGATTATAGAGAATTAAATAAGGCAACGCAGAAAAACCATTTTCCTTTAACATTTATTGACCAAATTCTGGACACATTGGCTGGAAAAAAGTTTTTCTCTTTCCTCGACGGATTTAGTGGGTATAACCAGATCCAGATAGCTCCTGAAGATCAGGACAAAACTACTTCACATGCCCCTGGGGAACATTTGTATACCGGGTCCTTCCTTTTGGCCTATGTAATGCACTTGCAACGTTCCAGAGGGAAATTTTGGGGATCTTCTCTGATTTGGTGGACGATAGTGTTGAAGTTTACATGGATGAATTTACTCCATACAGGGATTCATTCATAGAAGCGTTGAGAAATTTAGAGAAAGTTCTTGAAAGGTGCATATAGGCATGCGTATCCTTAAGTACAGTAAAGTGCCATATGATGATGAAGGAAGGAATTTTTCTTGGACATTTTCTTGCGGCCGAAGGAATTTGGATGGACCCAGCTAAAATAAAGGTAATTTTGCACTTTCTGATACCCAAAACACCCACACAGGTACATATCTTTATTTGTTGTGCCGGTTATTATAGGCACTTTATAGAAAATTTTGCTAAAGTAGCACATCCACTTTTTCAATCGCTGACAAAAGATGTAGATTTTGTGTGGACAGATGACTGTGATGTAGCCTTCACGAAAATCAAGGAATTGGTCTGTAGCGCTCCGATCTTTAGAGGGTCAGATTGGGCATTAACATTCCATATTCACATGGATGCTTCCCACACAGTGGTTGGTGTAGTATTGGGATAGCAAGAGGATAGGGTACCATATGTAGTTTACTATGTGAGTAATAATTTGGCCCCTGCCGAATTAAATTACATAGTGACTGAAAAAGATTCCCTTGTTGTCATCTATTCCATCAACAAATTCTAGCATTACATTACTGGGTATCCTACCTTTGTACATATTGATCATGCAACTATCAGGTATTTAGTGAATAAACATGTTACCCCTAGTTGCATTACAATATGGCTTTTGCTACTACAAAATTTGACATTACTATAATAGATAAACCAGGGAAGGACAATGTGGTCGCTGATTTCCTATCTAGGATAAAAATGATGGTAAGAATACACCCATTGAAGATAATTTTCTAGATGAGCATCTTTTTACAGTTTCTGCTAACACTCTGTGGTATACAGATATTGTTAACTATCTTGCTACAGGGAAGGTGCCTCATTGTTTGTCATATAAGGATCAGAGAAAGATTATTCATCATAGTACTCGACATTCATGGATTGTAGGGTATCTCTTTCATACAAGTGTTGATCAACAAATTCAGCATTGTGTGGCAGAGGATGACATCTATGACATATTAAACACCGCCCATGATGGACCCTATGGAGGACATTTTGCAGATAAGAGAACAGGGCACAAAATGCTGCAGATGGGATACGACTGGCCTTCCATCTTTCAGGATGCTCGGGATTATGTCCATAGATGTGATCGTTGCCAACGGATGGGACAACCTCATAAAGAAGATGAAATGCCTCTACAGCCCCAGATAGTCCTCAAACCTTTCAAGAAATGGGTCATCAATTTTTTTTGACCTTTCAACCCACCTTCTCATCAGAAAGCTCACATCTTGGTCTGCATTGATTATGTGACTAAATGGGTGGAAGCCAGAGCAGTCGCAAGAGCAATAGAGCAACTAGTGGAAAAATTTATTTTTAAAGAAATCTTTGCTTGATATGGTACTCCAAGGGAAATTGTTTTAGATGGAGGGGCGCAGTTCACATCACACATGATAGGGAAGCTAATGCAGAAATACAAGGTTAAACATAGAGTGAGAACCCCTTATCATCCCCAGGCAAATGGATAGGTATAAAGTATTGGAAAACATCTTGACAAAAAAAGTAGCAAGTCATCACCGAGACTAGTCACAGAAACTTCCAAAAGCTTTATGGGTGTATAGAACAACATGGCAGAACACAACCAAGTTTTCTCCATTTGAGTTTTTCTATGGGAAAGCCCCCTTGTTTCTAGTAGAATTCAAGATGAGCATGCTTAGAACAGCTTTGGAAGTAAGCCTAGACTTATTAGAAGCACAAAAACATCGACTGGAACAACTTAATGAGTTGGACTAGATTCGATCGGTAGCTGTCCAGAAAACTACTATTGTTCAACAATAGAGAATGAAATGGCATGATAAATTTATCAATAGCAAGGTGTTTCTTGCAGGGGATTGGGCATTACTTTATGACTCTTAGTTTAAAGATTTCAAAGGAAAGCTTCGCACTCATTGAATGGGACCATATGAAGTGGACGTAGTGTTTGACATTGGAACAATTATACTAATTACAATAGATGGGAATCATACTTTGTCTAAAGCTATGCCACCATCTAGCCTCTAGAGATGCCTTCATCAAACATCTTTTTGATTCATCTAGTTTAATGGTTGTTGGTATAAAGGACACTCTCACTCTGCCCTAAATATCTATATATATATATATAAAACAAACTGTTATTACTTACTTGTTTGTATTTTGCAAGAATAACAAAGGAAGATAGCTAGGAGAAATGTAACACTCAGTGTTGTTACTCCACTGTTGTTGTTACTCCACCGATTTTGTTACTCCATCGATGTTGTTACTCTACTGGTGTTGTTACTTCGTCGGTGTTGTTACTCCGCCATTGTTGTTACTTCACCAATGCTATTACTCTGCGGTTGTTGTTACACCGCCGCTACTATTACTCTGATAGTGCTGTTACTCTACCATTGTTGTTACTCCACCTGTGTTGTTACTCCATTGGTGCTATTACTCGGTCAGTGTTGTTAGTCCGATGGTGTTGTTACTCATCCATTGTTGTTACTCTGTCGCTCCTATTACTCCACCGTTTCTTTTACTCTGCCATTGCTGTTACTCTGACGATGTTGTTACTCCACCAATGCCGTTTCTCTGTCATTGTTGTTACTTCATCACTGCTACTACTCCATCAGGCATTTTGTTGTTACTCCGCCACAAGGTAGGTCCCTAGGTATATCTCTGCTGACTTTTACGGATTTAATTAAAATATTCCAAATGACACCAATACGTGTCATGGACAACGATAATTAAGTTGGGGGGGCGGTCCTGTCATAATAAACGACAGTGTATGAACAAAAATGCATTCATGTTGTATGATTCACACCAAACTAAATCTAATGTGAATGGGAATCAAAAGATTACAATGATTTCGTAATCACGACCCTGACACATTGGAATTCGTGTTCATACGCAAATAGTACAATCAATCACTTCCCCAACAAGCCGCATTGAACCATTGAAAACATCCAACCATACTGCCATAACTATCCATCATTCTCTAAGATTTCTTTAGATGTACCAGTACTGTTACCATCATTTTTCTTGAGGCAACCATGACATTATTATTGTTACCAACGGTTTGGGTCCTTTTCATTTTCCCTACCAGCTAACATGAGCCAGAAGACACAACAAGAGTTTGAAATAGTCAAGAAGTATGGCAGGTCGTTGAAAATGCAGGATGGGATGTCTACTTTCATAGGTTGAGGGGGTTCAATGTGGCAATTGCAATTGAATTTGCACTCAATCTGGAAGAAGAAAGTTCTTGGGTCTACAAGATAGAAGTCCCTATTATGGAGGAAGCCATTGCAGAATTTAGCGGGCTCCCTCAATATGGACAGAGATGGTTTTCAAGGAGAACTTCCCTCCCAAAGTCTCCTGAAGCCTTTTTGTAGGCTGGAGAAAGCATTGCCCAGAAGGGGCAAGGATACAACCGAAACTCGTTACCACGTCCATGGGAAGAGGTAGCAGAGTTTGTAGTAAAATATATAACTTGTGAGGGAAGGTACTCCATTATGTTAAAATATCATCTCTGGATATTAGCTCACCTCCAATTCCCCCAAGCAGAGGCCTTCTCATTAAATGTGCCTTATTTCCTACTAAGGAGTCTTCAGCTAGTGGCACAGTCTGCTCAATGGTCGCGGCAGGTGTTAGTGGTCATTACCCGCCACGGGCTAGTCCAGCTACTAGTGATGAATGCAATTAGTTGAATTCCAATTCCGTGGGAGCTATTTTGGGAATCCAAGGAGGAAGAGATATTAGTCGTTATGGCCACCAGGGAAGAAGAACCAGAAGCAATGGAGGAATAATATGGAGAAGGAGATTACTATGAGGAGCCAAAGGAGATGGAAATGGGATCTAATGAACTTGAAGAAGAGGTTGTTCCCCAAGAGCAAGCCACAATTGTGGAACCAATGGAAGATGGAGGAGTTGACATAGAAAGGCCCACTAGTACCATGGCCGAGGCTGTTGCACAAGAACCAACCTCGACTATGGAGCTAGCAGAGAAAATTGACAACACGACAATAACATAAGAGGTAAAACGACAGGCAAGGATGGGAGAATTGGTTGATATTGCGGCTGAAGGTACCCCACAAGAACTTCCCACCACCGTGGAACCAATGGAGGAAGACATCCTGAATGAAGAAGAGGTCGTGGCCACCCTGACCATAGAACCAATGGAAGAGGACGAACCAGGATGAGAAGATCTCGAAGCTGGGAGAACCATGGAAACTACGGAGGAAGTTCTAGGAGAACTAAGGCATGAGGCTAGCACTGCTCCACAAGAACCAACATCAACCTCAGGACGAAACACTGTACAAGCAAGGAATGTGGCCCAGAACAGAATTTTCAAAGGCCAGAATGAAGATCCTTGCCAATTTTCCTTTCTCTCTTCTATTCCAAGAGGAGCGAGGATATCTCGTTCCCCCCGGCGCACAAAAGAAGATATCGTTGTTCCCCCTGCTTTGAAATTTGATGAGTCGACTAGAAGAAGAGGTGTTGGAGGATTGTTGACTGAGGATTCCCATCAAGACACTTTTGAAGGATCACTCGGAGAAAAAGAGCCTAAAACATCACAAATACCACAACTGAGTGGGATAGGTGTTGCCCATAAAACAAGCATCTCAGAGCCTGAAAGGGGAGAAGAGGAAGATATCCTTATGGTAGCAGAACCTGGAGGGGTTGCAGTAGAAATATTAACAGGTGATCATCTCACAAGGGCACCACCAGTCGTAGTGATCACATAGCAAAAGGAGGCGATTGTTTGAAAAGAGGAGGGACCAAGCGAAGCAGTCCCGACAAATGAGCCAGTTGTAACGCTAAGTGAGAAGGCCATAAAACAAGAAATAATTGAGGAAGAATGAGCAATGGAAGGAAACCCGGCAGTCAGTGTAGAAAAAGCTTTCCCAGGAGATTTATCTCCAGTTGAACTAGTTGCAGAAGCTGAAGAGGTTTTGGTTAACCAAAAATGGGTGGAGTTGTGTGAAAAACGAAGACTACCTATTAGACAAAAATACCAGCTGAAATTCAGAGAAACAATGTGACTCAAGAGAGAGGTTAGGAATTTGAGAAAAAAGGTACATAAATTGCAGAAGTGGGTGAAGAAATACAAGCAGTAGGCCAAAAAGTCCAAAGACACAGTAGTTGAAGCAAGGACTCAGGTGGAGAAAATAGTTACAACTCCTGCTACCACTCAAACAGACCCAGTCGAGAAACTGTTTGAAGACCATGAATATGCCCTAATAGCCAAAGTGCAGACCTGGAAATCCACTGTAGTACGGCATCAAAGAGAGGTAAAAAGAACTCAAGAACGAGCCTCCATAATCATTTTTGAATATGTGGAGCATATAGATGTCATGAGGTTGAGGCATGCGAAGCAAAAACTCAAGATGGAGCAGTTGGAAAGGAAAGTGGAAGAATTGAAAGCTGACAAGGAGCAGATGTTTAACTTAGCACAAGAGGTGATGGCATGTCGTTCCCATGCTTCTTGTTATTCTTTATTCTTTCATGAGCATTTAATTTTCTTCTGCATGGAGAGCATCAAGAATGAAATTAGTTATGAAATAGAGGACGGTGTGCAATTCCTCTGCATATTGAGGAGCCAAGACTTTCCAACTCAGCATTTTATGTGTGAGTTTTACATGCATGGGTGTCTACTACGCACGGATAGAGGATTCAACCCGGTCCCATATGTGTGAGACATTCAATTAATGGATCTCACCTCTTACACTTTTAATCAGATCAGTTGGAAGAAGGTTTTTAATACATTTAAGTCCAATCAGGTTACAAAGCCCTTTATAGTAAGAGGAGAACATGAAAGGTCAATAACCATGTTCAATAAACACAACACCATTTTGGGAATTATGGGGAACAAGGAAAGAATGCTAAGAACACAAAAATGGTTCCTTGATCTTTTTGTCAAACAATTAGTTACATTTCAAGATGAAGCCCTTGATTGCTGTCAGAAGAGATGGATGATGTCACCTACAGCTATCCGGAATAGGGAACCGTTTGGGTCACAGAATTTTACATGATCACTCAGCAAAGTGCCAAGGTATGTGGCGTGCATCTAAACATGCAGGATCCAGTGGATGGGGATCTGGTTCCAGTTCCCCACCATCTAGTTGCTAGTGGAAAATTACACTTAGCATTTAATGTTCCGAGTGATTGGTGGAAGGAAATCCTCCTCTCATAAGGTTTTAAAGTTCCAGGGATAGAGATGGCCAAAGAGTATGATCTCGCTCTCTCTAAACTCTATGAAGCCAACAGTCTACATAACCCAGACTTGTGGAGGCAGCGAGCTACATGAGGACATGTAGAAGGCTAGTTGGGGGGAGATGTTGGGCACCAAATCGAGCTATCTTTCTACTACATTTCCATTCCTATTTTTTTCCTTTTTGCACTTATTCATCTATATTTACTATGCTAAATCTGCAAGGTAATTACCCCTTTCCTGTCTATTGGAATATTTTATTAATGAAGTAAAGTCATGGGGTTTTGCCTATTTACAACACTAAAACACATGTTTTACCACAGCTTCTGGAGAGTAGGTATCGATCTTTCAACGTCCCACAATAGATCTGCAATTCACAGCAACAACCAGCCATAAAGAAGCTGTGTAGCTAGAGTCACAAATGTCCCTGGACCATTTTTGAACCATTCTCTGATCTTATTCATCCGGTGTTGGTGTTGTTCTGAACCAATGTATATTTCTAGGTATACAGTTACTAGGTTTTGGGGAAGGATTTTGTTCTCCTTCACTTTGTATAAAAGACAGATTATTCTTGTAAAAGGGGAGGCTCCCCATCAATATTGTAATAGTTTTCTTCCAGATAATAATATACCACTCATTTTGCTACTCCTCTCTTCGCTGTGATTAACGTGACCTTCATCTAAGAGCTGGGCCCGCTCTTCTGATCAAGTGCTGCGTAGTTCCTGTTGTGTGTCATTTATCATATTATGGTTGATGTTTCAGATTGTTATTTCTTGTAATTGTTGTTCTTGAGTACTCCAGTTAAATTTAGTTTTATAGAAATGCTTTAAGTATTAATCACGAACCCTTGGTCGGTGAAAGATGGTAACCTTACCCCTACATATACTTATCGTGTTGCCTTGAAAAGGATACGCACCTGGATTATAAATTAATGTAGGAAAAAGGGTGAATAGATTGTTCATACCTGAACCCCAACAAATACCTCAAGATTTTTTGAATAATGAGTTCCTCTTCCAATTTTTCATTAATGCTCTTGATTAGATTGTTCACTGTTTCAACTCTTTGAAAATATTCTGCAATAATTTCATCTTCTTTCATTTTCAAGCTCTCAAACCGCATCCTATAGGTTTGGAGTTTCACTTTATTCACCTTCTTATCACCTTCATAGCTATTTTCAATTTTGTCCCAAACTCCTCTAGCTTATTTGCAATGCATGACTTGTATCAGCTCATTGTCACTAAGTGCTGCAATGTTGTCATTTCTGGCTTTGGCATTGTTTTGACAATTCTTCTTTTCATCAGCATATGACAAAAGAGCATGAGGAACACCATATCTAGATACCACAGTAGAGAATAAATCAACACCTAAGCTCATGTGATGCCCCTACATTATCATCTTCCATAGGTTCTAGTTTTCAACATAGAAAATTGGATCCATAAAAATTGAGAGATGTCTTATCCTCTTAACACCATTCTAATTCAAGACTTCAAAAATTGTTTCGATAAGTTGTGGAAAGGGATAAAATTACAAGACTAAGTATCTCCTCTTGCACTCTAGGTCACAAAGATGGGTCCAATGATGGATATGAGCTAGATGACTTCAAGGTATTACAGGAATATCCAAAGAGAGGCTAAATATTTAAGAATATAGGATGCTTTCCATTTTTCCATAAATTCATAGGTGGTAATGATAAAGTCATGCTAGAATTCACAATTGCTTTAATGGAATTGGGCACAGGTTGGTCATTTAAGGTTACAAGTGACAAAATATGTATAGTTGGAGCTACATAATTTTTAAAAATAGGGGGAAATTTGTTTAATAACCAGAGAATAAAGGAATACTATTGGAAATAATTGTTAAAAAACCAAGATCAAGCAATTAGATATATAAAGGGAATTCTAGGGAAATTGTTGAAGAGGAAATGGTGATTCATCAAGTTCATCTTCCAAAAGAATAACTTGTGAAAGAAGGCATGGCCTTATTTTCTTTTACCATGTGAGCTTATTGACGCACTTTTAAGAAAACAAGAAGATCCATTTTTTATTTTATTTGTTGAGTAATCTATAGAAAATTGCTAAAGGAATTCAAAGAAACCTTAGGAATCGAAAAATAATTTAATATCATTTTGGCTTAGTAAAAGTCATAATTGAACATGATTTACATAGAAAAAGTTATACATGGGAGGATTTTTTTTGTAAGAATTCAATTTAAAAAAAACTCTTGTTGAAACATAGTGACAAGATGGGACTCCTTGTTTTAATATATTTGACATTTCAAAACCAAAAAATCAAAGCAACAAAGTGTCACAAAAGGAAAAGTTAAAAAATTGAACCAAAAAATGAGAACGATGATTTGAAACCTAAGGAGGAGATAAATGTTTCAAATATTTGAAAAACTATAAGTCAAAAAGGAAAAGGCCAAGGATTTGAAATAGGGGAAAACAGAAGAATGATGAAAGGTATGTCTAATATAACTAGGGTAATGATATTGAAGGTTTTTCAAAGTAATTGAGCATAAAGACATAAAAGGGTGATAAATTTATGAAAATCTTAGTGAATAAATTCACGACAAAGTCTACTTCAACCACTTCATGAGGATTTGATAAATATATGACAATAGATATTATGTTATGAAACCAGCTCACAAAAAGATAGAAAAGATAGATCAACACCTTAGGAATAAGCCTCTTCAAGGGGACAACCTCCTTTACATTACACAAATGAAGAATTCTTGGATGATTCAAATGAAAAAACCTCCTTTCTATATATAGGAGTCTACGGGGTCACAATATAACCAAGCCGACCTAACAATAATAATATAAAGGCACAAAAATAACAATAGAGGGATTCTATGGGGCACAATAATAACAATATGGGGACAATAGGGCCACAATAATAACAATAAGGGATACAACGATAATAGTAATGGGGGTATCACTAATATTATAGGGACCTAACATGACCCTCTTCTTCTGAAAGTGTTGTCCTCAACGCTTGAGTAGTTCTGGATGCTTCTGTTTAAAATTCTCATACTCCCATGTGGAATCTTCAATGCGTAAGTTCTTACACTTGATGAGATACTCTAAAATTGATTGATTTCATAGCTGTTGAGTTCTTATTTCTTTGACTGCTTCAGGTTCCAATATGATTTTTCCTTCCTCATCAAGTTCTAGCAATATTGTCTAAACTGGAAGCTTGCCACCTATAACCTTCTCTAAGCATGAAACATGGAAAAATGGGTGCACTCGAGAAACTGCAGGAAGCTCCAATTTGTATTCCATAGTACCTATCTTTTGCAACACCTTGTACAGGCCATAATACTTTGGTGATATTCTTTTATCCTTCTTAGCTTTCTTGAGGGACATTTGTTTATATGGCTCTAGCCGTAGGAATACCCAATCACCTACCTTAAAACTTTTTTCGCTGCAATATTGATATGTCTATTGTTTCATTCTATTATGTCCCAAGGTGAGGTTATCCTCTAAGAGTTGGAGAAATTCTTGTTGATGCTCGATGTGATCTTACATTGCTTTAACCTTAGAATTTTCTCTTAAATCTGATGTGATGGATGGTGGATGATAGCCATAAAGTGCCATAAATGGGTCCATATTTGTTGCAGTATGGAAGGAAGTGTTATACCACCATTCAGCTAGAGGCAACCATTTGACCCATTATGTATGTTTATCATATACAAAGCAATGAAGATATACTTCCAAACATTTGTTTACTATCTCAGTTTGTCCATCAGATTGAGGGTGATAAGATGAGCTATGAGCTCACTGAGTAGCAAGACAAGAAAATAATTATGTCCAAACATTTCGAGTGAAAATGGGATCTCTCTCACTTATAATAATCTTTGGATTTCCATGTAGCTTTTGAATTGTTTCCATAAATGCAGTAGAAACTATACTTGCCTTAAATGGATGAGATAATGCACAAAAGTGTGCATACTTGGTAAGTCTGTCCACTACCACCATGATAGCACTCTTTCCTTCAGACTTGGGTAAACCTGTGATAAAATCCATTGAAACCTCCCCTCAACGTTGGCTTGGAGTGGATAAAGGTTGTAATATTCCTTGAGTCTTAATTGTTTCAACTTTATTTTGTTGGAAAGCCAAACATTCCACTACAAACTTTTGAATATCTGATTTAAGGCCATCCAAAAAAATCCTTCTTAACCTTGTGGTATGTTTTTAGAAATCTTGAGTGCCCTCCTAAGGGAGAGGTGTGCAATTCCGTAAGAATCTTTTGTTTGAGTTGGCAATTCTTACATAGGTATAACCGATCCTTGTACCATAACGAATCATTTTTCCAGATAAATGTACCAGATGTACTGGGATCTTGTTGTATGTTTTGAATGAGTTCCCACACTTCCTCGTCATTCTTCCATTCATCCCTTGCTTCATTTATCCAATCTCGTTGGATAATAGAAATGGCACAAAGAAATGCTTCCACATTCTCATCCTTTCTTGACAGTGCATCTGCCACAACATTTTGCTTCCCTTCTTTTAGATGATTTCAATGTCAATACCAAACATCTTTGTGACCCATTTTTTCTACTCTTCTAAAGATAATCTTTGTTCTAAAAAGTATTTAAGACTATCATGATCTGTTTTTACCTTGAAGTGTCTTCCCAATAGGTAGGGTCACCATTTCTTAAGTGCATGTAGTATTGTCAACATTTCCTTCACATAAATAGCTTTGTGTAAATATTTTCCTTTGATTGGACGACTTTCAAAATAAATGGGTCTTTCTTCTTGCATTAAAACAGCACCAATTCCATTTCCTGAGGCATCACATTCCACAATAAAGGTTTTTGTGAAGTCCGGTGCAGCTAAGACTGGTGCTTGGTACATTGCCTCTTTAATATGTTCAATGGCCTTTGTTGCTTCTGGAGTCCATGAAAATGCATCTTTCTTCAATAATGTTGTTAGAGCTGCTACTATTCTCCCATGATTCTTAACAAACTTGCGATAATACCCTGTCAACCCGAGAAATCCTCGTAGATGATTTATGGATGTGGGGATTTTCCATTCATTAATGGTTTTAATTTTTCTAGGGTATACCTTCACACCTTCGTGAGATATAATATGACCCATATATTCCACCTCTTATACTCAAAAGAAACATTTGGAAATTTTTGCATATAAGTGTTTCTCCTCCAATAGTTTGAGCACCATGTCAACATGTTGGACATGATCTTTCCAAGACTTGATGTAGATTAGTATATCATCAAAAAATACTAACATAAATTCTCTAAGGAAGGGTTTGATAATGGAATTCATCAAACTTGAAATGTAGAAGGTGAATTAGTAAGGCCAAAAGGCATGGCCAAAAATTCATAATGACCCTCATGAGTTCTAAATGTTGTTTTTGGAATGTCTTCAGTCTTAATTTTGATTTGATGATATCCTGAATGAAGATCCAACTTGGTGAAGTAAATTGATCCATGAAATTGATCCAATAATTCATCAATGACAAGAATGGGAAATTTATCATTAATAGTGAGCTTGTTGAGCTCCCTATAATCTGGACACATGCACCATGATCCATCCTTCTTGTGAACTAATACTACTGGAGTAGAGAAAGAACTTTGACTAGGTTGAATTATACCAGCCTCTAGCATTTCTGCAACCATACATTCAATTTCACTCTTTTGGATATAGGGATATTTGTAAGACCTGATGTTTGGAGGAATACTTCCAGGAATTAAATTAATAGCATGATCATGATCACGAATAGGTTGGAGGCCATTGGGAGTCTCAAATACCTTGGAATGATTGTCCAAGACTTTTTGGCTATCTGGAGAAATGAATGATTTCAATGTGGGAACCTCTAGTGAACATAATTATGCAATTATGCCTTGTTGTTCTTTCTTTAGAAGCTTTGTCATTCTGTTAGAGCTTATTATCTTTCCCGGTTTCCTTGTGATACCCCTTAATTCAACTTCCTTTCCTTCTAAAAATAATTTCATGAAAATTTCTTGAAAATTAAAAGCTATTGTACCCAAGGATTGTAGCCATTGGACTCCTAGTACAACATCAGCACCACACATTGGAATGGAAATCATTGAGCTATTCAATATATATTCTCCCATGGATAGCTTTATATTATGGCACTTTCCTAAGCAATTTATGGTTCCTTCACTTGAAACCATCACTTGACACTCTGGTGTTAGTTATAAGAAGCAATTTAATTCCTTGGCTATCTTACAATGAATAAAATTATGGGTACTGTTATCACCCCAAGAAACTCTCCTAGGTTGTATATCAGAGATGCTCGGGAACATTACAAACTCAACAAAAATGTTGGAAAATGGTGGATGAATGGAAGGAATGATGCATATTCAAGCCAGATAACCACTTCTACTATGCTTAACCCAAGACATGGGTGAACACCCCCAGACTACAAGGCTCTAGACCACCAATTACTCACAGTTTGAGGAACAGGTGAAGGTGGAGAATATTGACCACACCAGCAGATGCAAAGGACCCTGTAATGGCCGACTACAACCAGTTAAAAGGTCTACAAATCTATTTCCTAATGAACAGACATGATGACAGCTCTTTGGCATTAAAATAACAGAAAGCTGCATACACTCTCAATGATACATACTAGATTTTAACATAGAGGTGGGATGGCAGCCCCTCTAATGCTAAACATCAAGAGCACATGAAAAATGCATAACAGGCATAGCCTAGAACAAAGAAGAAGTGGAAAGTGAGCAATTAACAGCAAAAGAAGCTTGCATTAGTTGAAAATGAAGACCAGATGTTGCAGGTATCACAGTATTTACAATCTCCAGAAGTTGAACTTTACATCAAAACAATATCCATCAACCCTGATTACATCTATTTTCGGGGTATATATAGATTTGGTTTACAAATATATTCTACTATGCTATGCGTGGAGGGGTCATAATGGGCCACCAACCACCTTAACTCCCTGATGGAGTCTTTGCTATGATTTGACTGTGTCTGCGCATGAATTTGATGTTCTTTGGTGTTCTGCAGTCCTTCTATGACTAGGTGGAGTGTTGTATGAGTGAAACTCCATAACTGGTAAATGCCTTTGACTGCTCGAGGCCATCCCTTTCTTCTCGGCCATCGCCTTCCTTAAATATAGTTGTTGAGGATTAAAGAACAGTCGAGGGTAGTACAAATAGTATGGCGAGGGCAGACTGAATGGAGGAACGAAGCTCAGCCGTCGGATCACACAAATCAATGGCGGAGATCGCTTGATGAGGAGTATCGGGAGGTAACATAGACAGGCAAACATGGGCCATCGGATCATAGTCAAGTAGATCCGACGGTGATCGGGAGGCGAAATTACGCGGGAGGTAACGCGCGGGGGACGTACAGGTAGGCGATAAGTGGTATTCCCTACACCGCCTACAGGGTCCGGTGGTTTACATACAATGGCCAGTGATCCCATTTATCAGTTGACACGTGGCTGATGGGACGTGGTGAAAAATGTCGATATCACGAGTTAACGCGTGGGCAAGTTTCAGTGGCGGGAGGAGCGATCACCATCGGATCATGCGACAGACGGTCAGATGGAGGGGAACATGCACGAGGTTTATTGTGTGGGAAAAAACAACGGTGACCGTTAGATCAGAACGCAGCAGATCAATGGCTACGAATGTGGCTGGGGTTATATGGGCACGAAGTCAAATGGTGGCTAAAGCTTAATGCTAGGGATTAGAGCAAACACAGGATTGTGCAGAGTTTTGTAGGAGAATGGGGAAAGCGAGGAATGAAGAGGTTTTGGGAGAAAAACAGAGATGTAGAGGGCTAAGAGAAAATGAGGAAGCTAAAGAAGGAGGGAAGAAAGACTGTTGCAAGCTCTCTTTAAGCATCAACAACACGGACAAGGTGTCTTTGACCCTCAAATGTGGAAATTTGTAGCAGAGCAAACACTGGCTCCTTCTGAGGATGAGATCCTCCCTATGAGGTCTCAAGAACTATAGACCAATGCCTTCATACAAAACCCAGCTTAAAAACATTGCTTAGTATCCATTGGGCATGGAGTCAAACCAAGTCCACACTAAAACCTGAAAAAGAAACTGCTTACAATCATTAAGGCCTGAGGACCTTAAACAACATAAATATTCAAAAACTGGCCAACTGATGCGCCATAAAAATTATTTCTCCTCCTCTTGGACGGTTCATCATAAAGCTGCAAAACTGGATTGATTTGATCCTCTACCTCAAAAAGTTTGGGGCATTTGACCTTAATAGGCAGATATGGATCAAATTTCATCGCCTCTCTGTGTTCTCTCATCCTTGGATGTTCTTCATGGGAGCCTTGGTACACCTGATGAATAACAATGGTTGTTGTGTACTTGTCTTTGTCAGCTGTGGCCTACACAATTAATATGAATGGCAAACCAATGTATTCTTGTGTGGAGGACTCACAAACATCATCTGCTCCTGCATCTTGCTTAGGATAGTCCACATCCAAGTAAGAGTCCCAAAACTGAGCATCCTCTTCCTTTGTCATCTGACAAGCTGCCCTTTCAAGCTCTGTGGAGGCCAACTGAGCAGGTATCAGAATATCAAGACTGAGATGATCAGTATCAGCCTTAGGCTTTGAATCATGGCCTGCCTCAGTGTTCAAGGGGCAACTTTGAGACAGAGAAACAGAAGATGATAGGGAGCTTCCTTCTCCCTTATTGATCACTAGGCTGGGGATGATAGCAGGATGGCTAATTTGCAGATCTACATAATCATGGGAAGATGGGTTGGCTTCAGGCTCAGATTCTTCAAGGATGAAGGGATGTGCTGCTACTTTCTTCTGCTGATGAGCTTGTTGTTCTGCAGGTACAACAAATTGATGAGCAGTACCTTTGGATAATGCTTCTTCATAGGCAACTTTGGTTAGGAAAGGGGCACTTCCCTTGTCTTCCAAACCATGGACCTCCTCCTCTTCAGGCTGCTCTTCTTCCATGACTATATTCTTAAAAATTGTTTTCACCCTTTTGTCTTCATTTGCATCTTTGCTTCTCTATAAAATGTGCATATGCTCGTGTGCTCCTCTATATGGATTTTCCTTTGAAAGAATAAAGGAACAAGGAGCTCCTGCTTTTTCAAAATACTGCTCAGCCTCCAATCTGGAAACTTCGAAGGCTAATAGCTCTATCATCCTGACTAATTTATCGATCTTAGGATCAAAGGATGACGAGGACTCACCTCCCTGTCTTCTTCTTTCAGCATCACCTTCAAGTCTCTATGCAACTAGAATGCTTGATTCTACTTCAAAAACTGCATCTTGCATATAGACAGAGAAGCACATCTCCTTTCTCTTAACAGCAGGCAGAACTGAGAATTAAAGGCATTGGCATAAGTAATCATAGTAGAATAGGGTTAGGATTTATTTCACATGGTATTCTTCTGTACATATGGTTGAATCTCTTGTTGAAATCTGACAGCAGCTCACCATCTTCTCTCTGCAAGTTCCCAGATTCACTATGATAATAGAGAAGATCTTTATTATTCCCCCAGTGCTTTAGGAACACATCATCTAAGGCCTCAATATCTGCAATAGACCTAAGGGGCAATTCTCTAAACCATTTTCTAGCTTCCCCATCTAGGCTTTGGACGAAAACCATTATCTAGACATCCTCTTCACTGATATCTAGGTTATCAGCATAACTATAAAAAGCTTCAAGGTTCTCTTTAGCTGTTACTCCTTCTGTACTAGTAAACTTAGGCATATATTCTTGATAATCTCCAGCAGGCATGGCATTTAAAGGAATAGGCAAGACCAAGGGTCCATACCTAGTAGCAACAATTCTTTCTATCTTTGTGAGAGCTTGCTGACCTGGCATGACTGGGGTATATGAAAGGGTACTAGTAGACTAAGTGGAATGGATCAATGAAAAGGATGACAGAGACAAAGGAATAAGATGGACAACATGGATGCATTTTTGGACAGAGATTCGAAAGGGAAATGAATGAACAAGTAGCTATATGAATCTCTGAAGGTGACTTTCACTAGCAGAGATACATGGAATTTCTAAGGCTTACCTGATCTTGATGCTCCTTTCTGCAAATTTTTCTTCTGCTTATCAATCTTTCAGGGTCAGGCACTGGGACAGCTGGTGATTTCTAAAGATTTCTCCAAGCATTCCTCACAAACTAAGCCAGAACTTCAATGTGGGGTCGCCAAAGGTCGGTCTTCCTCCAGAGGAGTCCCCAGATAGATGATTACAACCGGAAATGTGTCCAAACCTTGTCTATTATCAAAATCTGGAACTGTGTCGTTCTCCCAGGGAAGCTGAGCTTCAAACTCCTCTCCCCAGCAACGGCACCAATTAATGTTATCACCCCAAGAAACTCTCCTAGGTTGTATATCAGAGATGCTCATGAACATTACAAACTCAACAAAAATGTTGGAAAATGGTGGATGAATGGAAGGAATGATGCATATTCAAGCCATATAACCACTTCTACTATGCTTAACACAAGACATGGGTGAACACCCCCAGACTACAAGGCCTTAGACGACCAATTACTCACAGTTTGAGGAACAGGTGAAGATGGAGAATACTGACCACACCAGCAAATGCACAGGACCTTGTGATGGCCGGCTGCAAATAGTTAAAAGGTCTGTAATTCTATTTCCTAATGCACAAACATGATGATAGCTCTCTGGCATTAAAATAATAGACACCTGCATACACTCTCAATGATACATACTAGATTTTAACACAGAGGTGGGATGACAGCCCCTCTAATGCTAAACATCAAGAGCACATGAAAAATGCATAACAGGCACATCCTGGAACAAAGAAGAAGTGGAAAGTAAGCAATTAATTCCAAAAGAAGCTTGCATTAGTTGAAAATTAAGACCAGACGCTGCAGGTATCACAGTAGTTATAGTCTCCAGAAGATGAACTTTACATCAAAACAATATCCATCAACATCGATTACATCTGTTTTCGGGGTATATATAGAGTATGTTTACAAAGATATTCGATTGTGCTATGCGTAGAGGGGTCATAATGGGCCACCAACCACCTTAACTCTCTGATGGAGTCTCTACTACGATTTGACTGTGTCTGCGCATGAATTTAACGTTCTCTGGTGTTCTGCAGTCCTTCTGTGAGCAGGTGGAGTACTGTATGAGTGAAACTCCATAACTGGTAAATGCCTTTGACTGCTCGACGTCGTCCTTTTCTTCTCAGCCATCCCCTTCCTTAAATACAATTTTTGAGGATTAAAGAACAACTGAGGGTAGTACAGAGAGTATGGCGAGGGCAAACTGAATGGAGGAATGAAGCTCAACCGTCGGATCACACAGATCAATGGTAGAGATCATTTGATGAGGAGTATCGGGAGGTAACATAGACAGGTGACCATGGGCTGTCGAATCGCAGTCGGGAAAATCCGACAGTGATCGGGAGGCGAAAGTAAGCAGGAGATAACGGGCGGGGGACGTATCAGTAGGCGGTAAGTAGTATTCCCCACACCGCCTACGAGGGTCCAATGGTTTATGTACAATAGCCAGCAATCCCATTTATCGGTTGACGTGTGGCCGACAAGACGTGGCGAAAACCGTCGATATCACGAGTTAACACGCAAGCAAGTTTCGGTGGCGGGAGGAGCGATCACCATCGGATCATGTGACAGACGATCAGATGGATGGGAATGTGCACAAGGTTTATCATGCGGGAAAAAAAATGGTGACCGTTAGATCAAAATGTGGCAGATCAACCGCTGCGAATGCGGCTGGGGTTATATGGGCGCGGAGTCAAATGGTGCCTAAAGCTTAACGCTTGGGGTTAGAGGAAACACAGGATTGCGTAGAGTTTTGTAGGAGAATGGGGAAAGCGAGGAATGAAGAGGTTTTAAGAGAAAAATAAATATACAGAGGGCTAAGAGAAAATGAGGAAGTTGAAGGAGGAGGGAAGAAAAGACTGCTGCAAGCTCTCTTTTAGCATCAACAACATGGCCAAGCTGTCTTTGACCCTCAAATGTGGAAATTTGTAGCAAAGCTAACAGGTACTTCCCGAATCAATCAACACTATTATCTTTTTCTTCTTGATATGCCCTTCTATCTTTATAGTTTGAGGAGTGGTAATTACAACCAATGCATTACAAGATATGGTCAGATTCATTTCTTCTTTTTCAATGGTTTTTTTCTGGTGCATATCCTTTTCTTTTGATGTTTCTTGTTCCTTTTATTCCTCCTCTTCACAATCTATGTAAAATAATTTCTTCTCGGCACACTTATGACCTTTAGTGTATTTGTTATCACAACTGTAACAAAGCCCTTTTGCTCTTTATTCTTCCCATTGTTGTGGTGTCAACCTTATAGGTTTTGGATGGCTAGGGGAAGTAACACTTCCATCGTTATGATTGTGAGTGGTAGGCTTCCTTGTTGCCATAATTTTGCTTTCCATTTTTCTTTCCAACTTGAATACCTTCTCCAATGAATCTGGTTCCCAAAGGAAAACGTCATGTTACATGTTATATTTTAAAGTACCTACGAACACATCAATCCTTTGCTCCTCTGGAATATCTTTTACCCTTATATTAAATTTTTGGACTTCCTCAATGTGCTCCATCATTGCACCCTTTTGTTTGATATTTATCAATTGGCTAAGAAAAGTGTTGCTTTTTGTATCCTGATAATGTGCTATCATTTCATCCATAAAAATAGCCCAAGTGTCAATTTATTTATGAGAGCAAAGCCATCGATACCATACAAACTGATTTGATTCCAAATATGAAGTTGCAATGCGTACCTTTTTGTGTGTTTTTCACATTTTGGAGATCGAAAAATTGCTCCATCTGTAGTATCCATATTTCGAGATCCTTACCATCAAACTTCCTCATATCAATCTTTGGAACATGGTGGTTCTTCAATCCAACATTAGAGTCTATGAAATCATGATTAACATTTATTTTGTTCTCATCCTGAGTTTCCTTTACTACCCTTTCACCATTGGTAAGCATTCCTTGTAGAAACTTTGTCAAATTTGTCTACAAATCTTCCATGCCTTTCTTTAAATCATTCATCTTAGCTTCCATGACATCCATCTTAGCTCCCATGCTATCCATCTTAGTTTTCATGCCATCCATCATAGCCCCCACGCCGTCCATCTTAGCTTCCAAGTCATTCATCTTAGCTTCTATGCCTTTCTTTAAACCATCCATCTTAGTTTCTATGTCTTTCTTTAAACCATCCATCTTATTTTCTATTACCTTTTGTGCAAGTGAAATTTGTTGCACTTGGTTTCGTAATATTGATATATCATGTTGCATTTCTTCCTCTTCTTCATGAGTCATGCTAGAGCTTTCAGGTTGCTTACTAGGTGTTTCCATTTTCTTCCTTTGGTGCATCAATTACCAATAATAATGCTTCACTATGCCCCTTGAATTTCTTCAAACTAATTTTTCAAACCAAGCTTATACAAAAATTTTAAAAAAATACACACCTTTTTTTTTCATTGTAGGAGCTCGATATTGAATCTGATGTACCTCTATAATTTTGGGTCTCCCAGTTATGAAATTATGACCTGCAGTAGCCCTCTATGTCCTCTTTCCAATACCACCAGTCTGATAAAAATTGGATTCTCCAAGGAATAGTTATTCCAAATCTCCCACGATAACCTGATTATAGACTAGTTCAGTAGAGCGAACTTGTACGACGTGCCACGTGTCACTATTTCAACCTTAGGACCTGAAATTGATACACATAAAACTACAGTCTGTCCTCATTCTACAACTTCTAACGAAATTTCAATTTGATGTTTAGAGAGCAAGTTATGAAAATTTTCCCATGGTCACTTGTTTAGGATGTAATTTGAGAGCCTACAAAAACTATAAATATCTCAGATTATATCTCCGCAAATATAGCAAGATAAGATCTGAAATTC
Source organism: Pinus tabuliformis (assembly GCA_031772625.1). NCBI lineage: Eukaryota > Viridiplantae > Streptophyta > Pinopsida > Pinales > Pinaceae > Pinus > Pinus tabuliformis. The sequence continues at coordinate 237,887,424 of CM062812.1, read as the reverse complement.
GGACCCGAGGTTCAGACTGCTTTCTTCTCAAATGGTTTTTTTTTTTCTTCTGAAAATTTGTAGTGAACAAGTTATAGTGAAACTTCCACGATGACCTGTTTTAGATGAAATTCTGGAGCTTGCAAAAACCCTAACATCCTCAGATCATATCTCCAAAAAGAACATGAGATAAGATCTGAAATTTGAACCCGAGCTTTAGCAAGATTTCTTCTCAAATGGGTTTTTTTTTTAGCTTCTGAAACATTGCAGACAAAAGTTTATGGTGAAAATTCCATGATGACCTATTTGGAGCAGCGAAAGCTTAGAATCCAAAGCTCTGATACCAAATGCTATGAAACTAGCTCATAAAAAGATAGAAAAGATAGATCAACGCCTTAAGAATAATCCTCTTCGAAGGGGAAACCTCCTTTACATTACACAAATGAACAATTCTTGGATGATTCAAATGAAAAAACCTCCTTTCTATATATAAGAGTCTATGAGGTCACAATATAGCCAAGCCGACCTAACAATAATAATATAAAGGCATAAAAATAACAATAGAGCGATTCTATGGGACACAATAATAACAATATGGGGACAATAGGGGCACAATAATAACAAAAATGGATACAATGACAATAGTAATGGGGGGATCACTAATATTATAGGGACCTAACATATTCATGAAAATAGAGTAATAGAACCTAATATTTTATAGTAGTAGACCTTCTAGAAAAATTTGCAAATGAGGACCCATTGGAGATTCTCCAGTTGAAGAACCTATTTAGCAAGAACACTTTTTATGCACTGCATGAGAGGTAAATAACAAAAGTAAAATTAAATGACTCAAAATATAGACTTAGGAGCTAGAATTACCACACATGTACTTAAAGAATCAAAACACAATGCTCAAAAGTAATGTTGAAATGTTACAAAGAGAGAAGGAAAAACTGGAAGAATAAATGAAATCATTATGTAAATAAGCCAATAAATGGTACAAGAAAATCCAAAAAATAAAGATAGGAAACAAGAAACTTAAGATTAAGGTGAATATAAAAAAACATAAGAAAAAAGTTGAAACATCTTGCTTGGAAATTATAGTTAATTCTTCAGAACATGTTTGAAGTCTTGATACAATGAATTTTTGAAAGTTTTGTAGAGAAAGACAAAGTATTTTTGGGACAAAATAAGAAATTTTGTTGTATGAGGAAATTAAACACCTTCCATGTGGTGGAGATGTTGGGTCCTCATTTTCAACACTTTCATCACTCTTTTTTCCACAATTTTGTCTTATGAACCCATAACATTTAATGTTTCATACCACATTTTCACTCCATTTTGTCATCATGCCTTCCATTTACAAGATAAGATACCAATAAATAATTACAAGGTGAATTGTCTATTTGCATACATTTTTCATATTTTAATGTATAATTTAGGTTATAAAATTACTAGTAAGTCACTACAGTAATATGTGATTCTCTAGTGGTCATCTATTTTATAGCATAATCTGTGGCAGATTCATTATATTCTATGGTTGCGTGTAGCCTAAATCAATGGGAATTTAAGGAAATACAATGTATGACATCTGAATAGATCTGATTATAGAATCACCTCAAAGATTTATCTATGGATTTGAATCAACCAATCATAAATTTCATAATAGAGGTAATGTTTTTGTGCAATTATGAAGGAAATTGAAGAAATATTTTTCTCTATTTTTAGAAATACTTTGTTCTATATCTGTGTTTAGTTTGTAATTTGTAGGGTTTGGGATGACCATGACATTGATAGATCTGTTTAGAAAGAACTTTAATGCTTTATGAAAAATATTATTAAACATTAATGGTAATATATCTATCTAAGAATTCATTTTAAGTATTGTTAAAATTATTTAATTTGTTTCCTGAATAATTTAGTACAAACACAATGATTCATGTTTTTCATATGTTTCAATTCTGAAGAAGTGCGTTAAGTTGGGTTTATAATGTTTCTTACAATGAAACCTGAATGGGGAGGGACCTCTATGTAATGATACTCATTTCTTAATTGAATTTTACTTAATTATTGACTTATGTTGAAGTTTGTGTTCATGTTGTAGCTTTGATGTATTTATTGTTTACAAATTGATTTGATGAATCTTTACAAATCTTGTATTTCAATATTGTTTCATGTTTTTAGGAGAGGTACAAGAAAGTTTATATATGGTTGCAATTGAAAAATTACTATTTTGTTATTGTAACATAAATCATCATTTGTATTTTATGATTAAAAGTTGTCATGGGATGTTAAACTAAGTAATTATGTACATGAAAAGTTTGATTAACTCTTCTAGCATGTTATCCTATTATTTTAAAAGTTACCATTGAGTAATTAGCCTTTAGAAATAACTACATCCTACACAGATAATGTTACTTCAGAATATTATGATTCTATTTAATAATTAGGTGAAAGGAATTCAAAAACAATTAAGCTAACAACCATACTTTGTTAAGAAATAACATACATACCTAATAGGGAGATACTCGAAAGTAAAAATAGATCATGATAGTGTGAAGTACTTCTTAGAATAACAATTATCTTTTGAACTAAAACAAAAAGGAATTGCAAAGATGCTAGGTTATGACTTTAAATTTATCTAAAACAAGGAAAATAAAAGACTCTGAAATATGCACTTTAAGAAAAAGAGGAAGACATAGAGGGTTTGTTATCCACTATTTCCATTCCATAATTAGACTAGGTGGAAATAGTAAGCACAAAATGGAAGTAATGTTAGAAGAAATTCAAAATCACTTTACAGCTATAGGAGGATCTGAGTGTGTTAGGTAAATTCATGTGGAGGAATGATTTGTTGTTGTATCATGACCACATATAATTATGCAAGAATTCCAACTTAAATAGAAGGTCCTTTTGGAATTGCACATTTTTACAGCAAGAGGACATTCACGGTTCTTCAAGACTTATCATTGTATTAAGAAGGTATTCTTCTAGAAAGATATTAAATGTTAAGTTCAAAAGTTTTTATTTGAATATGTCATTTTCCAAAGGAGAGATGATAAATACCCTAGCACTCCTATGACTACCAACCATACCAACCCTACATTAGCTTTTGGCAAAGAATGATACCCATGTCATGTTTGATCTGAAACATTCCTCTGCACTCCTCTATTTCTATCATTTCACTGGAAAACCATGGTTTAGGATACTGTGTTGTTACCCTATCCATTGAATTCCACTTTCTACTGGAACATTGATGCCTAGGATTCTATTTGTTACAACCCTATGCATCTATTTCCTTCCTTCCTCTCCTTCTCTCCACCATTACTACAACTTCATTTTTAAGTTGTCCCATTTCCGTGTGTCGACCACGAGAGGAAGATGCCATTTCTCTTAGAGATCACCCCAATATACACCCAACATTTGGATCCATGATTTGGCTTGAATCTACCTTAATGAAGGCTTATTGAACCAAGCCCCTCCTATTACATTTTTCTGTGACAATTGGAGTGTTGATAACCCCTCACATATAACCTTACAAGCACTCCTCTATTTAAAATGTCCTAGGTACTAGTCTATAATCAATCTAGAGCATGTCTCTAGGGAGTTTTCTTTGTCTCCTGCTACAGGTTTGAAATTTAGCTGCAACATGATCAATGAAGCAAACAAGATTTATTTTACTTTGTTAGATTGAAACTACCTCACAGTGTTATTGATTCACCTATGATATGGGATGAAATTACAATCCTTGGATCTCATAATCCAAGTGTTATTTAAAGAATTGATTAAAATTATAACATCACATAACAGATCTAATTTTAAATTATATCTAAGCATTTATGCATATGGGATATATATAACAGGTTTAGCATACAACCTAGAAGTGGAAGAACATAAATAATTCTACTAGTGTGAAATAGATTTTCTTCCCTTATTCATACATTCGTTTTTTATATGTATATTATCTAAATGTTTTATTATGATCACATACATATTAATTCACATGAATTTCACTTTCATGTGCCACATGCACATGATCGGTAGAAAACACATTAATGAGCATTAACAATATACTTATTAGCATTAGAAGACTCTAATATATTTTTTTCCAAATTAATTTAGAAGTTTTTGATTTTTATAGTGTATAAATGTTTTATTATAAGAAAATACATATTAGTTCACATGAATATCCCTTTCATGTGCCACATGATGTGTAAAAGACACATTAATGAGCATTAATGATTTATTTATTAGCATTAGAAGACTCTACTATACTTTTTTCTACATCAATTTAAGAAATATAGGAGGGGTGTCATCAAAGAAAGTATTTATATAACATGAACATTTCAAGGTCTCTTTGGTCGAGTGGTTAAGGCATGTGTTTGCTAAGTACATGGGGTTTCCTCGCCAGAATTTGAATATCTCAGCCATTGTTTTCATGCTTTTAAATAGTTCAGATCAGTAATGACACAATTATATTAAATATTTATTTATTATTTATTTATATATAGTATATATCACATTAATACAATTGGTAAAAGGCATTGGTAAAGTGTGAGGAGATTGTGGAGATTGCGACAACTAATTTATTGCAATAGTCATGTTTCCAATTAGCAACGCCATTGGAAAATTTGCAGCACTCTGTGATGTTTCCTTATAATGGTGGTTGAATGAAACATAATGTTGCCAAAATTGTGCTTCCTATGAAGGGATTTGCAATAGGTAAGCTAACAATAAAGGAACATGCATAGAATTTCCAAAACATTTTCTTTGCCAAAATAATAAGCTTCAATAGATTTCAGTATTACAAATGGAAAGTTTGTAGTCATATTATCTATGAAAGTCATCCCCAATGCGTTATCTCTGGTTTGTAGTATGATGATGCATTACCAAGCTTTAATGAAATACTACAATTTCAGGAATCTCTTTGTAGGATCAGTCAAAGTAGTTTGATTTCTACTCAATAGCATCAGGGAAGGACCCAAACCATGGATATTTTGGTTTGCGATTGAACATGGAAGAGCGTTTTGATAAATGAGTGGGTGGTTGCATTGGGGTCAAGTCTATAAATGGCAATGATAAGATTTTTTATTTTCCGATTCCATATTCATAATTGCAGAGGAACAAATGTTACAGGAGTAGATGTTTATAAACTCAATACAACAGATTGGAAATCAACCTGCAATTTCAAAAATGGACTCAACAGTTCATCTCATATGAAGAAGAGAGTTCATATATATTCTGCCTATATTTCAAATGCTATTGTATATATATTCCAAGGGTCAAAATGACCCCAAAGCACTATGGACGTGTCGTTAAATCTTTTAGTGCAAATGCTAATAAAATAACCACATATAACATCCATATGAAATCTATCATTGCTTGAACATGAAATACAAGATACACTTAATTAATGTCTTTCCATTATGTATCTTTGAAAAGGCTTATGGCAAGGTAGGATCAAAGACTACCATGTGACTCAATATCTACCGGGAGTGATCGCAAATTCCGCGTTCTTTTACTTTTGATTATCGGCAGGTTAAAACTGTGGTCAACATGTTATTATAAAAGTATTTGGTGAATAAATGGCAGGCTAATGTCGCTTTAGAGAGTTCTTTAGGGAATGAGAGAATTCAACGCAGGTTGGCGGCTACTTGTACAGATACCCTTTCCCTGCATTTCCATGCCTCGTTTTGGCAAATTCTGCCTTCTAAACTATGTACTGCATTGTGTTATAAAATTTATTTTATAATTGAATTCGTTCGACGCGAAATTTCTATTGGTGATGCCGCGTTAAAACGTCAAAGGATGAGTGTACGACCGCAAGGGAAGTAGAATAGGTAGACTGCGCAATCCATATTTGGTTGAGGTAAAAGAGGTCAACTGGATGAGGCGGAAGATACTCCCCACAGGCTGCAAGTTACGTCCATTCATCCACTTGCGTCAAGGCCGTGGATATGGCCAGAATCCTCTACTTTGAGAGCAAATATTCTGTCACGTGGAGGGGCCCTATGTGGATGCCACAATTTCTGTCCCTTGGGGGGACCCTCTGTGGAAGACGCCCAAGGCTGTGCAAGATACGTGCGGCCTCAGTGGATATGGCATCGGTAATCGATCCGTGCAGTGCAGTGATCCGGAGTTGGTGAAAGTTGTATAGGTTATTTGTTCCAACATCATCTCCACGTTGGACAGTAAATATTTTTTAATTGATAAGCGAGTCGGTAATTGGAAGTGGAAGAGACCACAAGGCTCCCACCTCCAATTTTGCAACACCTATCTGTGATGCACAATGTCCATTAAATGCCTGCACTCGTCTACGCCTTGTCGATGCATATCCTGTACAGAAGGACGGTGAGGCAACGCTTAAGATATAGAGATATTACTAGGGTATTGCTCATTATAAAACGGCACGAGGTCTCGAAGCATCTCTTGACCTTTTCAGCACAATCGCTTGGCTTTGTTTCGACAGATAACCTAATTAGGTTTCATTCTGCATGCACCAATCGCGTTACAATTTTGTTTAGTTAGCCCTTGTGTTTTCATAACATGAATAAGGTTACTGTTAAAAATATTATGTATGCGAAGATGAAGGGAAGATTGTAGAGCATAAGGAGGTGTTGGTGTCAATGAAAAAAGGGAACATCTGCTCAATAGGGTTTACAATTTGTCCGTGTTTCTAAATTAGAGCACATTTATTTACTGCCACTTAGACACAATGCCCTAAATAAACAAAAATCTAACACATTTACTAGTGTTGCACATTAAAAATTATACATTTAGAGCATTTGATTATATTCATAAATGTGTAACTTTTACACTTAACACTATATCTATGGCATCCAACGCTATGATATAGGGTGAATAAAATTACATTAACATAGCCCTAGGGCAAGTGTTTGTCCAATGCCCTAGAAAAACCAAAGTTATCCAAGACGAATTTGTTGAAGTGAATGTATTCATATTTAGATGGTTTTTAGAACATTGTTATTGATGTCTGATAAAAGCGAAAAAAAAAAAAAATAGATTTTCATGTACCATGACATTATTTTCAATATTACAATAATAATTTAATTTAAATCGGTCAGAATTTAATTTAAATGGATAAATTATATATTGTTACATAATGAAATTTTAGAGCAAACCTTTTTATTTTTTATTTTAGAATGAAAAATTTGGAATATGAGACACTCATAGGGGCTTCTATGCATGGCAAGTAGGAAAAAAGTGTCTCGCATAGTCGGCTTCTTGTCTCCTCCATTGTTATTGGGACTATGCGTGATGATTTTATTATTATCTTGTGTAGATATGACATATAAATTATTTTTTTAATCTTAAATTCCTTCCAAAATTGATATATTAAATTGTTTTTATCAAATGATGTATAATGCAAATCTACCTCTTCGATTGCTAATTTCTTGGATTAAATGCCCAAAATTAACTAGTTAAGAAAATGGAACAATGTTAAAATGAAATAATTAACTAAATTTTTTGATGTACAAGATCATTCTCTTTTTATTATAATAATGAGAACTAAATTTGAATCCATCAGAATTTAATTTAAATTGATAAATTATATATTTTTATACAAGGAAAAAACAATTTTTAAGTATTGTTTTTTCATTAAATTTATTTTATTATCGTAGTTATATAAATTAAATTGTTGGTGATCATCCCCATCTATAGTCATCAAACCCTTATTAAGCAGTAAACAACTTAATCTATGATAGATTTGGCATTTCAAATATTAAAAAAAATCATAAAAATCAACTAGGTTATAATTTTATTTTAATTATTATTATTTTTACTATTAATTAAAGTAAAAATAATAGATAAGTTAAACATATATATACATTTTAAAACTCATGTAAAAACATTAGTTATCATTCTTTTGACAACTCAATTCTTCTACATATTGTTGATACATAGTGTTATTAATTTAATTGATATGATTTTATTTATAAGGAAATACCAATAATTTTGAAATATATATATATATATATATATATATATATATATATATTAATTATTTTAAATTAATTAATTAATTTATAGGGACAGATATTGAATGGAGCCGAGGGTTTCTGAAGATGGCCACCGCAGCGATTTCCTCCTGCAATGGAAATGGTTCCAACGGAAATAGGGGCGCCGGAGGAGGCGAGGCAGGGCCGGCCGTAGCCAGAGATCTCAGCAGGAGCGGCCTCAAGAAAGAGACGCTGGAACTTACTGAATCCTTTCAAGCAGCCGGTATGGCTATGATCTCATGGCCCGACGCCAGGAAAATACTCGACGCCCACGGCAAAGAAATTTTACTGGAAGGGCCAAACACAGTAAAGAAGGATCAGAAGGCGAAGTCCGAGAAGTTGCATGAAATCAGAGATCCGCGGTCTACTTGCGTTTCAGGGTTTAGATCCCATCTCGGCGGCGGAAAATCGATAGGTTTTGGCTCGATTTACGCAGGATTAGACAGCCTGCCGTCCATTCGGCTTACCTCCCTGCTGACGCCTCTTGTATGTATGGATATGGGTCGGCATGCAGCAGATCTGCTCCAACACAAAACTGCACGGCCCAAACTCTGCAGCTGCAGGCCGGATCTGCCAGATCTGAGCAAGCCTCAAGTCCATCCAGAACCTAGGCAGCGGAATGAAGGGAAAATGCATAGAACAAGCAAACCCAGGCAGCAGATAGGGGTCCAGATACCTAGATCGAGCAGAGTTCTTACAGACATCGACATGCAAATGGTAAAACAACCCACAAAGAGGCCAGATCTGGAAGACTACTCACAAGCAGAGCACCGGCGGATCAGTAGCGACAATGGCTCAGGCGGATCTGGCAGAGCTCAGCCAGAGCGCATACATCAGGTAACCAAAAATAGTTTTCAGATTTTTATCAAAACCCCTGAGAAGAAATCTTTCTTAGTATGGGTAAGTGGAGATAGTTCTGTTTCGCTGCTAAAGCAGCAAATTTGTGCTCTGACTGGCTATCCAGGCCAGATCCAACACCTAGTCAGTGGTAGGTGGTCTCTCCAGGACCACAGAACCCTGGAAAGCTACGAGATCAGCCCAGGAGAAACCATTGTCTTGAATCTCAGGCTGAGAGGAGGGGCACCATCTCAGGGACAGCCAAGCAGTTTAGGAGGGGAAAAGGGGAAATCAGTACCCCAGCAAAAACCCAAGGGAGCTTCATCATATAAAAACATTCTCCAAGGAAACAGAGAATCAGGCTCCTCCCCAGATCAAGGCGGATACACACCTCGGCCATACATAGTTGAACAGCTAGGGCAAACTCCAGCCCTTAATTTTGACTCCACAGGGCTGGATGACTATGTTAAGTCATATGAATCGCAGGCCCTCATATGCCGATTCAACAGCTTTTGGCCAACACCAACGAATCTATTCCACTGGATCTTCAAAAATTGGACCATGGAATGCGAAATACACTTATGCTCTAAAGGGTTTTTCATAGTCAGATTTGCATCCAGGGAAGTCAGAGATATAATTATCAATGCTGGGCCTTGGTTCTGGGGAACGGCAGGGCTGTTTATAACCCCATGGTTTACAGACTTCGACCCAAACAAAATGACAGTCTCCAAAATGCCGGTATGGGTTCGTCTTTACAACCTCCCCCTACATTTCTGGAGTGAACGAGTCCTGGAAGGAATCGGGAACAGCATCGGGAAATACATCAAAACAGATATGGAAAGGATTGATGAGAGGATTTTCACTTTCGCACGAATCTGTGTGGAAGTGGATTTAAGTAAAGGGCTGCCTGACAACATAAGGCTGATCTATAAACAACAAAACTGGTTGCAAGCACTAGACTATGAAAATACTGCCTTTAGGTGTAGGCTATGCAGACAAACAGGACACCTGCAAAGCACATGTCCAGAAGCCAAAAAAGTAAACACCAAAAGAAAGCAGAAAGGGAAGCAGAAGAAAGGATGGCTCTTTTCCCCCCCGGTCTCAGAAGATGAAGAATCAGAAGCCGAAGAGGAAGATACTACCGCAGAGACAGCTGAGGTTCCCCAAGAAATGGGGAAACAGAAGGAAACCACAACAGATACCAAGGTTCCACAGCACCACCCAAATCAGGCAGAGAAGACAAATGATGAACAGAACATGGGAGGGATAAAGCGGCACCACCATTCAGACACATCAGATTCAGACAAGGAATTAGGCATGCAGAAAGCAGAAACACAGATAGTCATAGCCTCGATCGAGCCCACTCAAGGAGGATGGCGCAAGGTCGAAAAGAAAAAAGGAAGGAAAACCTGAAGCGTGAGTTTCACTCACATATGTAATTCAGTTTTGCCTTCACCTCTCTTCCCTCCCTCCCTCTCTCTTTTTTCTCCTTTTCTCTCTCTTCTTTTCTCATCATTTTTTGCACGTTACTCCAGTAACGTTGCGTAGGGTGCCATGGCACTCGAGCCCACTGGGCAGCTTACGGAAATGCATCATGCATCTGCAATTGTAACTTTTCATTTCTTTTAATAAAAAGTTACAGATTTTTTCCTCGGAAAAATTAATTAATTTATATTATATTTTGAAATATATTAAAATAAAATAAAATAAATTTATCATAATTTTGTAATTTTTATAATTTTATTTCAATTTATTTTTTATGTTAAACTATTAAATTATAATATTATTTTTCCCAAATAAAAGTGAGAAGTATAATGTTTTTAAAAAATAAAAGTGAGAAGTATAATGTTTTTAAAAATTAATTATTATGATTATATAGAAGATGAAATATCATATCCTTCTAATTAAGTGAAGTGGATGATTTACATTTTACGCTTCTAAACCAAGGGGACTATTTTTCAAAGGAAATTGATATGAAAATATCTATAAACACTATGAGTAATATTATATCCTAGTAATATGAACTTTTAGATTAATATTATAAATCTTAGATTATTATTGTAAACCATAGGATTATTATTATGAACCCTCAGATTAATAAAGCCAAGGGATTGATATTATAAACTCAAATGACTAATAAACCCTATGATTAATATTATAAACCCAAAAGACTAATCGACCCTAGGATTGATATTATAAACCCTATTAATGTTATTATATCTTAGAAATATGAACCTTTAGATTAATAGATCTAAGGGATTGATGTTATAAACCTAAACAACGAATAAACCCAAGGGATTATAAGTGCAAGGGAATAATATTAAATCCAAGGGATTATTATTATAAATCCAACGGATTATTGTTATAAATCCAAGGGATATAAATTGTAACATAAATATTATAAACCCTGAGATTATTTTTATCATCCTTGCAATTAGTATTGTAAGCCCAATGGATTAATATTATAACTGAAGGGATTATATACCCAAGGGAATAACATTAATTGCAAGGTTTATATTCCTAGGGTATAATATTAATTAAAGGGTTTATAATATTAATTGTAGGGTTTACTATTAATCCCTTAAGTTTATAATCCCTTAGGGTCATAAATCTTAAGGTTATTCCTAGAGTTTAATATTAATCGTAGGGTTTAATGTTATTCCATTATGATTATAATCGATTAGGTTTTTAATATTAATACCTTCGTTTTATTTATATTTTGGATTTATAATGTTATTCTTAAGGTTTATAAAATTAGTCTTATGGTTTAATGTATTTTTTTAGGGTTTATAATATTTACCTTACGGTTTATATCCCTTGGATTTATAATATTAATCCCTTTGGTTTATTAGTCCTTTGGGTTTATAATATCAATCCCTTGACTTATTAATTTAAGGGTTCACATTGTTTGGGTATAATATTATTCATAGGGTTTAATCCACTGGGGGTTTAATATTAATCCTTTGGGTTTTCAATCTTAATCCCATGAATTTAATATTAATCCTAGGGTTTAATGTTATTCCCTTGGGTTTATAATCACTTCGATTTTTAATATTAATCCCTTGGGTTTATAATAATAATAATCTCAAGGTTTATAAATTTAATCTTAAGGTTTAACGTTTATTTTATGGTTTATAATATTTACCTTATGCTTTATATCCCTTGGGTTTATAATATTAATCCCTTAGATTTAATATTATTCCCTTGGGTTTATAATCCATTCGATTTTTAGTATTAGTCCTTTGGGTTTATAATATCAATCCCTTGCCCCTATTAATCTAAGAGTTCATATTCCTAGGGTATAATATTATTCATAAGGTTTATAATGTTAATCTTAGGGTTTATTAGTCCTCTTAGTTTATAATATTAATCCTAGGGTTTGTAATATTAATATAAGGGTTTATAACATTAATCCTAGGGTTTATTATTCCCTTAGTTTTATTAGTCCTTTGGGTTTATAATATAAATAGTAGGATTTAATCCCTTGGGTTTATTAATCCCTTTGGTTTATAGTATTAATCCTAAGGTATATCATATTAATGTTAGAGTTTAATATTTATTTTAGGGATTATAATATTTATCTTAGGCTTTATATCCCTTGGGTTTATAATATTTATCCCTTGGGTTTGTGACAAATATTGTCTGCATATCAAAATCAACCATTGTCAACCATGGCCAATCATGGTCCAACGTCACATAGTAACAATGTTTGACTCAATATGAAAATCTACCATGGTAAACTATGGTAAACCATGGTCAACCATGGTAAACCATAGTAAACTATGGTCAACCATGGTAAATCATGGTAAACTATGGTCAACCATGGTAAACTATGGTAAAATATGATAAACCATGGTAAATTATGGTCAACTATGTCTCAATATGAAAATCAATAATGATCAATCATGGTCTACCATAGTCATTTTTCGTAAATCATGGTCAATCATTAGGGTTTATTATATTTGCCTTAGGGTTTACATCACCTAGTCTTACAGTATAAATCCCTTGGGTTTGTGACAAAGATGATATCATTATGAAAATCAACCATCATCAACCATGGTCAATTATGGTCATTCATAGTCCAACGTGACATTATGAAACATATTGTCTTCTATAAAAATCAACAATGGTCTCAAATGGTCATCGATGCTCAACTATGGTCAATCAAGATGAACCATGGTTGATCATGGTCATCCATGGTCTAACATCTCATTGTGACAAAGATTGTCTTAATATGAAAATCAACCATGGTTAACCATGGTCAACCATGGAAAACTATTGACCAACATCGCATTGTGACAAAGTTTGTCTCAATATGAAAATAAACCATGGTCAATAATCATGATGACATTATGACAAACATTGTCTCTTGGTCCAATGTTGAGTTGTGACAACCATGGTACGACATCACATAGTGACAACCATGGTCATCCATGGTCAACCATGGTCCGACGTAACATTGTGGCAAAGATTGTCTCAATATGAAAATCAACCATGGTCGACCATGGTGCAACATCACATTGTGAGAAATATTGTCTAAATATGAAAATCAATCATGGTCCACCATGGTCAACCATGGTCACATTGTCACAAATAATTTCTTAAGGTCTAATGTCGCATTCTGACAACAATGGTCAATCATGGTTAACCATGGGCCACCATCGTGTTGTGACAAAGATTGTCTCAATAGGTTTATAATATTTATCTTAGGGTTTATATAACTTGGTTTTATAATATTAATTCATTCGGTTTAATATTATTTCATTGGGTTTTTAGTATAAATATCTTACGTTTATAATATCAATCCTTTGGTTTTATTAACCTAAGGGTTCATATTCCTAGGGTATTATATTATTTATAGGGTTTAAAATATTAATCATAATAATCATCCTTCGGTTTATAATAATGATCCTAGGGTTTCTAATATTAATCATCGGGTTTTATTCTGAGTGTTTAATATTAAGCCCGTGGTTTATAATAGTAATCCAGGGTTTAATATTAAACCCTTAAGTTTGAAATACCTTAGGTTTATAATAATAATCCCTTGCATTTATGAATCTTAGGGTTTATATTCATATGGTTTAATATTATTGGTGGGGTTCGTATGGTTTAATATTAATGTCGGGGTTTAATATTCATATGGTTTAGGATTGTCTCTTGGTCCAACATCATATTACGACAACAATGGTCAATCATGCTCAACCATGGTCAATAAACATGGTCACATTGTGAGAAATATTGTCTCAAGGTCCAATGTTGCATTGTAATAGCCATGGTCCACCATCGCATTATGGAAAATATTGTCTCAATATGAAAATAAACCTTTCTCATCCAATGTCTCATTGTGACAAATATTGTCTTGATATCTAAATCAATCATGATAATCCATGGTCAGCCATGGTCCAACATTGCATTGTGACAAAGATTGTCTCAATATTAAAATTAACCATAGTCAACCATGTTTATTTTAGGGTTTATAATATTTATCTTAGAGTTTATATACCTTGGGTTTATAATATTAATACCTCGGGTTTAATATTATTCCCTTGGGTTTATAATCCCTTGGCTTTTTAGTATTAATCCCTCGGGTTTCTTATTCCCTTAGGCTTATAATATCAATATGTTGTTTCAGATGGCCTTCTAAAGAGCTTCTTACTTGACGGAATCTGATCCTTGCAAGAAGAGTTGTTTAAGGAAAGGTGGGGTAGAGAAGCAACTACTTCACATAGCTAGTCCTATAGGGCATTTTCCTAAGATTGTTCACTACGATAACCTTCTTCCCACAAGGGTGGTCGAGTCTTGATCTTCTTAATAGTCATCCAATGCATGAGACTCCCTACCATGGGTTGGATAGCCCCGAGGAGAACTACTCGCACAATGACCTAGCCTAACCCACTCTGAATCTGGTTTCTCACACACTTCGACTATGGACTGTGGGATGGTGAAAGATTTTAAGATACCCAATATGCCAACTTCTATGTCTCTTTGAATTCAGTCAATGGGTGTTATTGGAAGCCTATCCATCTGACCCTACACCTACACTACAAATAATGTTTGTACCTGGTGCCCAAGTGGGCTTAATCTATGTGTGTTGATTTATTAAGGTGTAGTGTTTCAAGTCTTGGCTTGGTGGTGTTAACCAAGCTCACGTTCGCTTAGCGTGTGAGTGTGTGAACATAATGTGTCAAGTGGAATAGTTAATTAATCATGTTTCATGATGCCATGTGTTGCTGAAAGTAAATTGCTAAAATACTATAAACAAATAGAAAATTCACAGAAAATAAATAGTTAATCAAGCACACAAAACCCCACCTACAAAGGCTATAAGAAACTAAGAAAGAGAGGGAAAAAAAACTACTCAAAGACACATAAAAATGGCTAAACGATCTAATTTCAAGGGACTGATATCTAAAGGCACTAATCTGCTATAAATGTTGCAAACAACCAACAAAAATCGGAGCTAAAAAATGTTGCAAAAGATGGGTGTGAAGCTCTAAAATGTAGCATGCTCATGGGGGTCCTAAGGGGGAAAGGAAAACAAAAAATCTAAAGGGAGAAAAGGTAAAAAAAAACTATCCAAAATAGTTGAAAAGTAAAGGATCAGGCTCTGAAAACCAGTGGCTGAAATTGTTGAAAACCCTAGACTACGCACTTAACAAATCTATTCCTAACAATGTGGAGGTGTACTCTAAACCCTAGGGGGGTATTTCCTTCCTCAAAGAGACAAATCAAGTGTATCTATTCCTAGTGGAGACTGAAAACAAAGGTGAAGTACCCAATCCAGTCTACAGACAACACTCTCGGCAATTCTGAAAATTTTCGGGAAAAATTCCAAAACGCAGGTATTGGACCTGGAATGGTGGAAAAAACATAGTTTTTGGCCCAAATAGTGTGCTTGGGAACACACGTTAGGGGATGAGAGGTGATTTTTTCTCCTGTGACTCTTGGTTGGCATATTGTGCACAAATTTGTCATCGTCTACTCGGCTGGTACCTGTGATTTGCGAAAAGAACCAAAAGACCAGCAAAATATAAAAATTTGACAAAAAGGGGAAAAATAATATAAATATAAATTGAGAGGCCAAAACTAGTTGTAGAAAACCCTGATTTTTTTTTTAAACTTGAGTCGCCGAAGAACGTTTTTATTATACCAATGGAGTCCATTTTTTGACAACAAATGTAGTTAAAAACCTAATGGAGTCATCATTTTTTATTGTGAAACTTCTTGGAAGGTGTACCAAAACTACTTCACTTAAGTCACTAGGTGACAAGTGTCCCTAACAACAAGTTGATGGCTGCTTGTGATTCAGTTCTGCAATAAAAATGAAAGACTTGCAACGAAAGTATAGACAATTGAGAATAGAAAGCAAGAGTAAAGTTATCTAATGCAATAACCCAAATGGAAATACTTTAACTAAATAAAATCTTTATTAAAAACGCCTCGTGAAGGAGATCTAAAAAAGGGTCTGTAAGTCCCCCTCCACGAGATGGATCGTTTGATGTCCTTGATGTTTCAGAAAAGGACCTTCTCTTTAAATATGTGAAAAAAGATGATAATGATGATGATGATTATGATCATGGTGAAGAATGAATTGAAAAACCCTCCTATTTATAACAAAGTATTGAGCTAATCTCGAAAATGGAGAATAATAAAATAATATTAATCAAATCAAGATCTAACTATTTGGAATACATTATTATATTTAATGGAGAGGCAAAAGATATATAAAATGGTTACATATCTTTATTTAGAAATAATTAACAAATAAAATTATTTATTAATTATTTTGCAAGAACTAAGAATTGCGTGAAATCAAAATAATTATTAAATTGTGATTTAATAATTATTACAATAATAGAAATAAGGAATATTAAATAAATAGTGATCTATTTGATTATTCCTAAGGGATTTAGTCAAAATCTAACAAGGAATAATCGTTTAAATAATGATTTAATAATTATTCTTACAAAAAATCAAATAAATAATGATTTATCTATTTCTTCTCATTGCTTTTTTATTTAAATCAGAAAATAATTTAATAAAAGTGGTTTACTAAACTATTTTTCAGAGTGAAAGTGATTTTACAATGGTAAAATTAATCCTACATGGTGCATTTCAATCCTCCTAGTTAGAAATGGCTAGGTGATCATTTATCGGTGATAACAATTTTCAAGTGCAACTTTGTGCCTCATTACTAAAACAATGAATACAATAGTATTCTTCAAACACTCTCACCATCTGAATTTTTGTTCATCTTGTTTTTAAACAAAAGCAAGGTTCGTAACCTAAACAAAAGGGACACGATGTAACCAAAATCTCTAGGTGAAAGCCTCAAAAGCACCCGAGTTTGGCACGAAACTAAATATCTCCATAACTGCACAAAACAATCGTGAAAATGCAGCCTCAGAAAGCCTGCAACTTGAGTTATATGGTCCTCTAGCACCTCTTGAAGTGTCATGATAACTATGGACTCCAAGTGAGGGAAAGTATATTTGTAAAGTGCTCATGAGAGCCCATCCACAAGAATTGGCAAATAATCCATACCATATATGCTTGTAGAGATAATCACCACAAAATAAAAACAAAAACGTACACATAAGGGTAAGGGTGTGTAAAGCCATATAGTTCTCCATTCTCTTTTGTTGCAACTATGCTGAGATTTGAAACCTATAATACATATTCACACTGGATTTTAATTCAAATAATCATGGCATTTTCAAAACAACATGGTTGGTATCAATAGTTGATATCAATAAAAAAGAAACTAAATACTACCTCTGTCTTCTCCATTATGCATGCTCCACAGACAAATTTATATGAGTTGCTCTTGTGGAAATATTGGAGTATTTATGAATGAAAAAAATATTGGTGGGCTGAAGTATTTATGAACAAAATCCAATACCGGTGGTCCAAACAAATATTATTTTTGGAGGAACTCAACCCATGCATAGAACTACGGAGTAACATCCCAACATTAACACCTAAGAGATATACCATAACCGAAATTCTCTAGTGTCCGCAAGGAGCAATATATGTCTGCAAAGAATTGAAATGGTGTTCAAAAGTTGGTTGTTGGCTCAATTAGGGTTGGTTAAGTGAGCGAGAGGCATGTGGGCCTCACGCAAAGCCCAACCATGCAAGAAGTCCACCGCAACCATTCTGGCCAACAATTTATCCCATAAACATTTAATGTATTCGCAAACCCAAATCAAATAATAAAAACCTTCTGCCGTTCAGGAATTTCCTATACTTTGACGACATTAAAGGAGTTGATGAATGTTCACAAATTTTCATACATTGTTAAATAAATTAATCCAATGCAATCATATCTTCACAACGACAGGAACCATAGACACGTAGTTCCGTTGAAATTTCAAGAGAAATTTGCAATGAGGAAGGCTATTTCACTCATTTAAATGATAAACTTTTAGAGAAATGTCATGAAATAGGTTAAGATTGATGAACCAAATAGGATTTATTTTACTTTGTTAGATTGAAACTACCTCGCAATGATATCAGTTCACGTGTGATATGGGATGAAATTACAATCCTCAGATCTCGTAATCAATGTGTTAGTTAAAGAATTGATTAAAATAATAACATCACATGGCAGATCTAAGTTTAACTTATATCTCAACATGTATGCGTATGGAATATATACAACAGATTTAACATACAACGTAGAAATGGAAGCACATAAATAATTTTGCTAGTGTGAAATAACTTTTCTTCCCTTCTTCTCACATTCCTTTCTGATTTGTATATTATATAAATGTTTTATTATGAGCACATAGATATTAATTCATATGAACTTCACTTTCATGTGCCACATGATCTGTAAAAAACACATTAACGAGCATTAACGATTTACTTATTAGCATTAGAAGATTCTACTATACCTTTCTTCCAAAGTGATCTAGGAAGTTTTTTATTTGTATAGTGTATAAATGTTTTATTATGAGCACATACATATTAATTCACATGAATTTCACTTTCATGTGCCACATGATGTGTAAAAAACACATTAATGAGCATTAATGATTTATTATTAGCATTAAAAGACTCTACTATCTCTTTTTTCAAATTAATTTAGGAAGTATATGAGGGGTGTCATGATAGAAATTATTTATCTAACATGAACATGTCACGGTCGTTTTGGTCAAGTGATTAAGGCATGTACCTTCTAAATACATGGGGTTTCCCGCCAAAATTTGAATCTCTCATGGAGTGTTTTCATGCTTTTGAATAGTTCTGATCAGTAATGACACAATTATATTAAATATTCATTTACTATATATATATATATATATATATATATATATATTATCGCATTAAAGGCATTGGTAAAAGGCGTCAGTAACCTTTGAACTCCCCAGTAGACATTTTGGGAAATCACAATTCTTGGAATATAAGCTAAGTTCATAAAACATAATTCTTAGTGTCACTTCTGTGCTAGAGATTATTGTTTTCCGTAGGTTGATTAAGTAATATTGTTAAAATGCTTCCACATCATAATTCTCATTACCACAAAGTTCTTATGGGGGTCTATCATTTCTTTTTCAATGTTTTACATTGCAAAATTCAAGAAAAGGAAAAAGCTAAATGATAGGAAATATATATTTTCCTTCTTGTCCCATTGTATCTTTTATTATAGAATGCATTTTATTTAACACATATTCATTAACAATTTTTTAATTATATATTTATTTTTATTTCTTTTAATTATACCATTTCGCTCCTTTGTGGTCATGTACTCTGCTAAAGTTTCAACAAAAGTATAAACAAGTAAATAACTTTAAATCTTGCTCTTGAAATACAATAGTGATGATATATGGCCCACTTTGCATCAAGAGAGAGGGAGAGTGGAGATGGGAGGTCCCCTTCATGTAAAGGGCCAAACATCTATACATACTATAGGGTTTTGGAGTGAGCATTAGTGACAATTACCATAGATTCTAACTAACTCAAGAATTCATGCAAACAAACATTTGGTTGCCCTAATGCTGAGATAAATTTAAGGCCATGAACATGTTGATTGAGATTGTATTCAAAAAATTTCCCTCTTATTAGTGCCACTCCCATGATTAAGAGATACAGAGAATTATTGACATAATATATAAGATCATGTCACCTATTTTTGAGAAATTATAAGAAAAAATGTGTAATAGAGGTGATCCATTAACATCCATAGTCAAATACCCATTCCAAGTGGCTAATTGATGGGCCAATTAGACGATATCATCTTAGAAAAATTGTGCAATGACATGTAAAATAATTTGGAGGAGGAAGTGTTAAAATTTTTCTTGATGATTTGATGCACTTGTGAATGATTGTAGGTGAAGGGGAAGATGGGTCATTGCAACTCCATATGTAAGATTTTGATTTACTACAAGTTGTGAATTTTTGGGTATGGAATTTGAAGGATCTCTTATTCCACAATAAAATCTCGTTTAACATGAATATTGAACATACAGTTGAGAACCTTCTTATGACATACCACGTAATTGGGGAGAAGCACAAGGTTGTTCAAAGATTAGGTACTATTAGAATGCCATCTTTTCTTATTGACGTTTTCTATCTTGATTGGCATAATTGCAATGTTTAGCTTGAGTGAAATTTGTTGAAGGGTTTCATGGCATATGTTACACATGAATATTTCTAAGCAATGTTGCACAATTTACTCCAACTGGGGGAAGGATAGAGCTTGGAGTAAAGTGTAAAGAGATTGTGGAGATTGCAACCACTGATTTATGACACTAGTCATGCTTCCAACTAGCAGCGCCATTGCAAATTTTGCAACACTCTTTGATGTTTCCTAATAATGGTGTTGGCATGAAACATAAAGTTGCCAAAATTATGCTTACTATGAAGGAATTTTCCATAGGTAAGCTAATAATAAAGGAACATGCAAAGAATTCTTGAAGCATTTCATTTGCCAAAGTAATAAGCTTTAATAGATTTTAGTATTACACATGGAAAGTTTGTGATTATATTATCCATGAAGATCATCCGCAATGCCCTATCTCTAGCTTTTAGTTTCATGATGCATTACCAAGTTTTAATGAAATACTACAATTTCAGGAACCTTTTTGCAGAATCAGTGAAAGTGGTTTGATTCGTACTCATTAACATGAGGGCAAGATTTGAACCATGGATATTTTGGTTTGGGATTGAACATGGAAAATCATTTTGCTTAATGAGTGGGTGGTTTCATTGGAGTAAAGTCTATAAATGGCAAGATAAGGCTTTCTGTTTTCCGATTCCATATCCATAGTTACAGAGGAAAAAATGTTGCAGGAGTAGATGTTTCTAAAATCAATACAATAGATTGGAAATCAACATGCAATTTCAAGGATGAACTCAACCATTCATCTCATATCAAGTCGAGAGTTCATATATATTCTGCCTCTATTTCAAATTCTATTGTATATATATTCCTAGGGTCAAAATAACCCAGCCAAAAACACTATTGACATACCTTTTGGCGCAAATACAAGTAAAATAATCACATATAACATCTATATGAAATCTATCATTTGCCAAACTTGAAACACAAAATATAATAAAATAATCATATATAAGATGGATATGAAATTTATCGTTTGTGGAACATGAAATACAAAATATATTTTTGATCTCTGACTTTTGTGATCCATAATGATATTTGAAATGAACCTCACTGGTAAGTTCGAAATATTGGTCCTAAATATGAATGTCATTTGTAAGCTCAAAATATTAAGCATAACATTATTTGAAGTGATTAATGCGAAAACAAATCTCAAAGAAAATATATTTTCAAATACAAGATATATGTGAAAATAAGAAAAAAGCACAAAATATCTTTTTGTAGTTTTGTGTAAGCACCAAACTACTATTACTTAATTTATTTCCATTACTTAGATCTTCGTATCTTTGAAAATGCTTATGGCAAGGTAGGATCAAAGACTAACATGTGAGCCAGTATCTACCGGTAGTGATCGCCAATTCCGCGTTCTTTGACTTTTCATTATCGTTCCCGGATGTTTCGGTGGCCCCTTTCGTGGGTGGGTTAAAACGGTGGTCAACATGTTATTATAAAAGTATTTGGTGAAAAATGGTAGGCTAATGTCGCTTTAGAGAGTGCTTTGGGGAACGCCAGATTTCAAAGTAGGTTGGCGACTACTTGCACAGATACCCTTTCCCTTCCCTGCATTTTCATGTCTGGTTTTGGCAATTTCTGCCTTCTAAAACATGTACTGAATTGAATTCGTTAGGCACGAAATTTCTATTGGCCATGCCGCGTTAAAAGATCAACTTATGAGTGTACGACCTCAAAGGAGCTAGAATAGCGTTAAAAGAAATCAACTGGATGAGGTGGAAGATACTCCCCACAGGCTGCAAGTTACGTCCATCAACTTGCGTCTGGCGCGTGGAGGGACCTGTGTGGAGGCCATAGATATGGTCACAATCTTCTACGTTAAGAGCAAATATTCTGTCGCGTGCAGGGGCAATTTCTGTCCCTTGGAGGGGCCCTCTCTGGAGGCCATGGATGTGGCCGTGGAAGACCACACAGCCGCCTCACTGGATATGGTATCGGTAATCGATCTGTGCAGTGATCCGGAGTTGGTGAAAGTGGTATAGGTTATTTGTTCCAACATCACCTCCTCCTCATATATATATATATATATGTTTTGTGAGAGAGAGACTACAGTTTGTTGATACATTACATTGCAGTTAAAAGAAAAGTACTGCATTCTGCAATGGCTTTTAGATTTAGGTTGAAGGCTTTGGTTTTCTTTATCATATGTCTCAGGTTTGTCCAGATTGAAAGCGATGAACTGCCTCATCGAGGTTCTCTAAAATCTGCTTGCGACGTGACATTGGATCCGAAATTCTGTGTTTCGACAATGTCGAGCCTGTTTACTGGATCACTGCAAGCAAATTCCATAGATGTCGGCAGGATGGCTCTCAGGCTGGGCATTACCGAAGGACAAAAAGTGTTTCAAATAATTTCTCATGTGCCACGTTCGGCATTCCAAGGAAGGCAACTGGATGCTATTGAAGATTGCATGCAGTTGTACGATCTAACGTTGGACGGCCTGAGTAAATCCTTGTCGAATGTTACTGCCAATTCTTTGAAGTGGAGGCAGGCAGTTGACATTCAGACTTGGCTTAGTGCAGCTCTTACTAATCAGGCCACCTGCCTCCAAAGTCTTGAGGAGGCTAGCGGAAGCCTGCAAAATATTTTGACTAAGTGGGTGCTTAATATGTCGCGAGTTGTGAGCAATGCTTTGGCTCTTGTCAAAAACATTTCTGTCGTTGGTAAAGATTCCAAGAGTCCTCCTGCGCACAGCCGACGCCTGTTATCCAATCCAACGAGTCATGATCAAGTTGATGTAGTCGATGATGATGAATTTCTTTCACATTATGGAGTCGTCAATGATGGATTCCCTTCATGGTTGTCCGCTTCAGACCGAAGGAGCCTTCTTCAAACCTCTGAAGAAGATGACGGTGCTTTAGACGAGAATTTCGTTACCGTGGCTCAGGACGGCAGTGGTAATTATACCACAATTACTGACGCACTCAATGCTGCTCCAAACAAAAGCTCAGATAGATATGTGATACATGTTACAGAGGGTGTCTACCAGGAATACATTGAGGTGCCCAAATACAAAACAAATATTATGTTGGTGGGAGATGGTATAAACTCCACTGTGATCACTGGAAATAGGAGCGTTGTGGATGGATGGACAACATTTCGCTCTGCAACAGTCGGTAAGTTGTTTTACTCGTTTCTCTGGTTATGTTTTTAGTTCTTCCTTTGTCGCGATGAAGGCCTCGTGTGAGGTTGAGGTATTGCTAATTTTGACAAATCTGTTATGTACATATTGCATGAATCCAACAAATCCCTGCTTATATTTCCTCGTTTTCTGTTCTGACTATTTTTTATTAATCACTCTGAGAATTACCTGGCTTATGTTCAATAACATCATGGACATCCTTGCAGATACCCAGAATAATTCAGAATCTGACTGCCTAGAGAGGTCAATTGTGGATTTCAGATTCTGGGATATTTTTAGAATTTGGGATATTCTTAGAATTTTATAGTCTGGAAAGGTCAAACAATTGACCTCTCTCAGATTCCAGAATATTTTCCGAGGTCATAATTGTTTAACGAGGTCTTTTCCTAAAAATTGTCTAAACACTTAAAGCTAGATAAGTTGGGTATTTATATGTAGATTGCAGATTCGATGAATATCCTAGAATTTGATAGGCACGCTAGGGGTCAAACAATTAACCTATCCTCAACTTCAAATTCTCAAATTCTAAAATATTCCCATAATCCGTTGAAAGTTAGGAATTTTTGAATTTGTGTATCATGGAATTAAGAAGGATATGCCACTTTTGTAAACATTCTTAGTGTAGCTTCTTCTTTATTTATTACAACTTCGCTGTCTTCATCAATTACTATACAGACCCTTTGGCTGGAGTTTTCTTTTATGGTCGCGCTCATTTGTGAAATATTTGTGATCGCAGCTGTCGTGGGGCAAGGCTTTATCGCTCGGGATATCACTTTCGAGAACACTGCGGGACCAGAGAAGCATCAGGCTGTCGCCCTCCGAGTTGGTTCGGATCTATCAGCATTCTACCGCTGCAGCTTTAAAGGCTACCAAGATACTCTCTACGCACACTCTCTTCGACAGTTCTACAGGGAATGCAACATTTATGGCACAGTTGATTTTATCTTTGGCAACGCTGCAGTCGTGTTTCAAAACTGCAATCTATTGGCTAGAAAACCGATGGATAGCCAAAAGAATTGTTTTACGGCTCAAGGAAGAGATGATCCAAATCAAAACACTGGAATCTCTATTCAAAAGTGCAACGTCTCTGCTGCGCCTGATCTCGCTCCGGTGAATAGCTCTTTCCAAACATTCTTGGGAAGGCCATGGAAAAATTACTCTCGTACGGTTTATATCGAATCATATATAGATGATGTCGTCGATCCTGCGGGTTGGCTGGAATGGTCGGGGGACTTTGCTTTGACGACGCTCTATTACGGCGAATATATGAATTCGGGACCCGGAGCAGGAACTACAGAGCGAGTTCAATGGCCTGGATATCACACCATGAATATTTCTGATGCTCAAAATTTCACAGTGGCTAATTTCATTTCTGGTGATGCATGGATAGAAGACGTGCCCTTTGATGCAGCCTTAGATTAACAAGAATGACAATATCCTGTTGTATTCGTCACTAATTCCTGAGCATTCGAATTATCTCCGTTCATTGTTTCTTAATTTCAAGTGTAGCATTCTTTAGAATTATTTATTGATTTCAATGTACCATTCTAGTGCGATGCAACCGTAAATAATAAGTTTCCTCGTAATGTTATGCATTTGTTTGATAAGTATTATTATAGGTAAGCGATGACTTTCGTACCAATTCATTAAAGTAAGCGGTGACTTTTACTTTTTATTTTAATCGACGGTCCAGATAAATCCTAGAAGGAATATGTCCATATCGAAGGAAGGTACATCTTTCGTCTAGTCGATATCGACGGCTGACGCGTTAAGGCACCCCCAAACAATCGCTTGGCTTTGTTTCCACGGATAACTAGTTAGGCTTCATTGTGCGTGCACCAATCACGTTACTATTCTGTTTGGTTAGCCCTTGTGTTTTCATAACATGCATGAGGTTAGTATTATCTGTATTCTGTGCTTTATTCGGTTTTTACAGGAAGGAAATTCAACTCTATTGGAGCATGTGAAGATGAATGGCAGATTGAAGAGCATAAGGAGGTGTTGGTGTGGATGACAAAAGATAAGGAGCACATCCGCTCAATAGGGTTTACAATTTCAGAGTGATTCTAAATTAGAGCACATTTATTTACTCCCACTCACATACAATGCCCTAAATAAACTGAAGTTTAACACATTTACTAGTGTTACACATTAAAATTTATAAATTTAGAGCATTTCATTTCATAAATGTGTAATTTTTACATTCAACGCTATATCTAGGGCATTCAACGCTGTGATATAGGGTGAATAAATTTACATTAACATAGCCCTAGGGAAAGTGTTTGTCCGATGCCCTAGATAAGTGAAAGTTCTGGAAGACACATTCGTTGAAGTTAATGTATTCATATTTTGATGGTGTTTTTAGAAAATTGCTATTGTTGTCTGATAAAAAAACAGCTAAAAAATCATTTAAATTTTCATATACAAGGTCATTCTTTTTCAGTATTACAATGAGAATCTAATTTAAATCGATCAGAATTTAATTTAAATTCATCCCTTTTTATTTTAGAATGAAAAATGGGCAGAATACTCATAGGGTCTTCCACGCATGGCAATTATGAAAGAAGTGCCTGGCCCAATAGGCTTCTTTTCTGCTATTTTAGAATGAAAAATTGCACACATCGGACACCCATACGGTCTTCAACGCATGGCAAGTATGAAAGAAGTGCCTCGCATAGTAGGTTTCTTTTCTCCTCCAATGTCGTTATGACTGTGCAAGGAGAAAGATATGATGGTTAGAATACTTTTTTTCTAACTTAAATCCTTCCAAAGTTTATATATTAACTTGTTTTTATCAATGATGTATAAGGCAAGCCTATTTATTTCATTGCCAATTTCTTGGATATGAATGCCCATAATGAATTACAGCATATACTTTCTGGCACTAATTTGGGAAGAAATATACAAAATTAACTAGTTAAGAAAATGGAATAAAAATAAAGTTAAATAATTAAATTAAAATTTTATGTATAAGGTTATTTTTTCAATATTATAATAAGAATTAAATCTAAATAGATCAAAATTTAATTTAAACAAGTTAAATTATATCTTTTTATACGAGGGGAAAATAATTTTTAAGTATGGTTTTTTTATTAGATTTATTTTATTATGTTAGATATATAAATTAAATTGTTGGTGATCATTTTTATCAATAAAAAACTTGTAATAAATTTGGCATTTCACGTAATAATATTTTTTTTATAAATGTCAATTATGCTATAATTTTATTTTAAATTATTATTACTATTAATACTATTAATTATAAAACAAAATAATAGATAAGTTATATATATATATATAAAGCATCTAAAAACATTTGTTATCATTTGTTATTATATTTCGAAATATATTAAAATAAAACAAAATAGATCTATAATGATTTTGTAAGTTTTATTTTTTTTGAATTTAATTAATTAATTAATTAATTTTTTATTTTTTATTTTTTTTCGAAGAAAAAATCGAACTTTTTATTAAAATAAAGAGTTACATAGTATATGCATTAAGCATTCAATTTGGTTGTGTGAAAGATGATCATGCAGCCCGCAGTATACAGCCTTGTCTAAAAGCATAAAAAGAAAGTGCTGCTCCTATTATCCGGAGTGCCGCCCAAAAAAGAACCCCAACTAACCTAAGTCTTCATGCGCTTCTTCTTCTCCACTTTTCGCCAACCATCCTTGTTGGGAGTGGAGTCAATAACGGCTAGCTGGTTTTCCATTGTATTCATTGGTTGCTCCTTATCTGAATCCGATCCTTCTGGACTGTGACTGCGTTTATTACCACTTATTTCCAGCTGGAGCTCTTGTTCCTTTTCCTCATTATTCTCCTTATCCTTATTTTCCTGAGCTTTATCCTTTGTTGTCTTTTGTTCTTCTTTCTTTGCTGTAGTTGACTTCTTATATGCAGCGTCTATGTTCTGCCATCCTTTCGGCTTCCTTTGTTGTTGCTTGCTCTTGTTGAGGCTTAGACATGCATTGTACAGATGACCTGTTTGTTGACATTCCCAGCATCTGAAAGCTGTATTCTCATAGTCCAAAGGTTGTTTCCACTGTCTATTATTGAAATTCAAGATGATGCTTTCAGGTAGTCCTTGGCTGAGATCTACCTTGACACATATTCTAGCAAAAGTAAATATTCCTTTTATATGTCTCTCCACGTATATCTTTACCATTCTCCCCAAGGTATTTCCAATTGCTATTAGTTCCTTTAAATGCCAAAAATGTAACGAAAGATTATGCATTCTAACCCATACTGGCATCCTTGATACCACCATAGTGTTGGCATCAAAATCAGGAAACCATGAGGTGATAAATAGTCCAGCACTGCCGCAGAACCATGGCCCTTGGTTGAGAACTGTTTCCTTTTCTTCTTCTGTGTGAAAACATACTATAAAAAACCCCTTAGGGTATAGGTAAATTTGGCAATTTTTTGTCCAAACCGAGTGGATCCATCGATACAATGCGTTAGTTCTAGGCCAAAAGCCATTAAATCTACAAATAACTGCATTTTTTTGTAGATCTGAGTATATATTATTTACCTCTGGTATTTTGATGGAGATAGATGGGCTCTCCGACATTTGATCTACAATGTACTGCCCCAGAGGTTCAGTGACAGTTGTGGGGTTTTTCCCTTTGCCCTTCACTACTTCCTTAAAAGACCCTTTGCTTTGCGAGCTAGTTCCAGCATTTTCGGCTCTTCCTCCTAATCTCATATTGAGAATGATTGTAGAGCCTAGCTTGATGTTGTATTCTTGCAGGGTTCTGCATTCCTGCAGTGATCTGCCCTTATTTAACAGGTGTTGTTCCTCAGCCGGGTAGCCAGTCTGATCGGTGATATTGTTCTTCAAAACTGAAACCATGTCGCTGTCATGAGTCCAGATCACAATTGTGTTTCCTTTTGGCGTCTTTACAAAAATTTGGAAACCGGACCTGGCTATCTAGGGTGGCTCGGTTCTTGTCAGTTCTTAGCCATCCAGCTCTGTATCCGAGAGGGATGTCCACGGCATAATTGTCTTCTCTGCCGAGATGTCAGCCATCCACATCTGCCCGGATGTGAACAGGGGAGCCTCAGTCCGCATTAAACCCGGTCCCAATCTCCCTCCCCATGCTTTAGCGTCAACCATACCTGTAAAAGAAATCCATATAGCGGCGATTCAGACTTCCCTTAGCAGACCGAAGGGGTGAAGAGGAAACATCAGCTGCATCTCTTTCCAAAAGGCATAGACATTGCTGCCTAGCCAGGCTGGAACACCCGCGCAGGATAACGCAGATACCCAGAACAAGGTAGGATCAAGTTGATTTGAAGCGAAACGCCAAGGGTTTTGAGGAATGGAGCCCAGATCCGTCGTGAGAAAGCCAACCTGCGCCAGAAAGGGAGATATTTCCTCCTGCCCCTGAATACTTTGATTCGATTCATGTGGTTCCTTTCCAGCAAAGGAATCGGGAAAAAACCAAACTGATGAGTCAAATTCTGAGATCCCAGCAGTCAAGCGCCAAGCAGATCCCGAACATAGCTGATCTCTGGGGACGGCGATGGCATAGAACGATCCTTCTGAAACCCTAGATACTCGAATACCCGCCATCGTTTCTCCTAAAAAATATTATTCATCTATTATTCAATTTCCCTACAATTACAACTAGGAAATTGGTATAAATTTAATCTTTTTGAATTTAATTTTTATGTTAAACAATTAAATATTTTTTTTTTTTCATAAAATAAAGGTGAGAATTATAATGTTTTAAGAAAAATAATTACTTACTATATAGAAGATGAAATATCATATCATTTCGATTAAGCAGAGTGGATGATTTATATTTTACGATTCTAAACAAGTGGACTATTTTCAAAGGAAATTGATATGAAAATATCTATAAACCCTGTGAATAATATTATATCGTAGGAATATGAACCTTTAGATTAATATTATAAACCCAAGGGATTAATATTAAAACCCGGGGGATTACAAACACAAGGGAATAACATTAATTGAAGGGCTTATATTCCTAGGGTTTAATATTAAGTAACAAGTTTATAATATTAATTGCAAGGTTTCATATTAATCCCTTGATTTTATAATCCCTTGGTTTCATAAATCTTAAGGTTAATATTAATCCTAGGGTTTAATGTTATCCCATTGTGTTTATAATCCCTTGGAATTTTAATATTAATCCCTTGATTTTATTTATCCTTTGGGTTTATAATATTAGTACTAGGGTTTATAAAATAATCTTATGGTTTAATGTTTATTTTAGGGTTTATAATATTTATCTTACAGTTTATATCCCTTGGATGTATAATATTAATCCCTTGGGTTTTTAGTTTTTTGGGTTTATAATATCAATCACTTGTCTTATTAATTTAAGGGTTCATATTTTTGTTGTATAATATTATTCATAGGGTTTATTATATTAATCCCAGGGCTTAATCCCTGGGTTTTTAATATTCATCCATTGGGTTTTCAATATTAATCCTAGGGTTTATTATTATTCTCTTGGGTTTATAACCCCTGTAGTTTATAATATTTATCCCTTAGGTTTATAAAATTAATCCTAGGGTTTAATGTATATTTTAGTGTTTATAATATTTACCTTATGGCTTATATACATTGGGTTTATAATATTAATCGCTTAGTTTTAATATTATTCCCTTGGGTTTATAATCCCTTCGGTTTTTAGTATTAATCCTTTGGGTTCATTAGTCCTTTTGGTTTATAATAGCAATCCCTTGGCTCTATTAATCTAAGAGTTCATATTCCTAGGGTGTAATATTATTCATAAGGTTTATAATGTTAATCTTAGGGTTTATTTGTCAAGGGGTTTACAATATTAATCCTACTGTTTATAAGATTAATATAAGAGTTTATAGCATTAATCCTAGGGTTTATTAGTCCCTTAATTTTATTAGCCCTTTCGGTTTGTAGTATTAACCGTAGGGTTTAATTTGTGGGTTTATTAATCCATTTGCTTTATAATAATAATCCTAAGGTATATCAAATTAATGTTGGAATTTCATATTTATTTTAGGGATTATAATATTTATCTTAGGGTTTATATTGTTTGGGTTTATAATATTGATCCCTGGGGTTTGTGACAACTATTGTCTCAATATGAAAATTAACCATTGTCAACCATGTTCAATCATGCTCAACCATGGTCCAATGTCACATTGTGTAAATGATTTTCTCAATATTAAAATCAGCAATGATCAATCATGGTCAATCGTAGTCATTTTTGGTGAGTCATGGTCAATAATTAGGGTTTAATGTGAATTTTAGGGTTTATGATATTTTTCTTAGGGTTTAAATCATTTGGGTTTATAGTATAAATCCCTTGGGTTTGTGACAAAGATGATATCAATATGAAAATCAACCATCCCTAACCATGGTTAGTTATGGTCATTCATGGTCCAACGTGACATCGGGACATATATTGTCTCTATATGAAAATCAACCATGGTCATGGATGCTCAACCATGGCCAATCATGATGAACTATGGTCAATCATGATGAACCATGTTTGATCATGGTTAGCCATGGTCAACCATGGTTGACCATCGTCTAACATCTCATTGTGACAAACATTATCTCGATATGAAAATCAACCATGGTTAGCCATGGTTAGCCATGGACAAGCACGATTGAACTTCACATTGTGACAAATATTGTCTTAATATGAAAATCAAGCATGGTCAATAATCATGATCACATTGTGAAAAAGATTGCGTCCTGGTCCAACATCACATTGTGGCAACGATGGTCATCCATGGTCCAACGCTGCATTATGACAAAGATCATCTCAATATGAAAATCAACCATGGTCAGCCATGTTTATTTTAAGGTTTATAATATTTATCTTAGAGTTTATATACCTTGGGTTTATTATATTAATCCCTTGGGTTTAATATTATTCCCCTGGGTTTATTCTTCCATTTGGTTTATAATATCAATATGTTGGGTTTATTATCTTAAGGGCTCATATTCTTAGGATGTAATATTATTCATAGGGTTTATAATACAAATCCTTGTATTTAATATAAATACCTTGGGTTTATAATCATGGTCAACTATGGTTCAATGTGACATTGTGATAGATTTTCTAATATCAAAATCAACCATGGTCTGACATAGCAATGTCACAAAGATTGTCTCGATATGACAATCAATCATGCTCAACCATGACCAACCACGGTCCAACATTTCTTTAAGACAAAGACTGTCTCAATATGAAAATGAACCATGGTCAACCATGATCAACCATGTTTATTTTAGGGTTTATAATATTTATCTTAGGGTTTACATACCTTTCCGTGTCAAATTACAACATCACAAGACAAAAACATTCAATAATCTTTCATCTCAATATATATATTCTCAATAGAAAAACCCTAACTAATTATGGTCCCACCATTAATGAGTAGCAAATAGCTTATGGACCTTATTTGATAAGGAAGACATGTTTATATTAAATAACTATCCACTAACTATATGATCGGACTTATTCAAAGAAGATAGTAGCATGCATTAATTGAATAACTTATAAGCACCCTAAACTGGGGAGGTGAGGGAAGGGCCCTAACATGCCCCACCCAAACCAACATATCATCTTCAAGGCTTGAGGCATCAAAATTGTTGTAAAATTGCTACTAGTTCTAGTGTGGCGTCCTTTAGATGTATTGCTTTCCACTATATTAATACCTCTCATATTGTGCATTGGCATGTGAATTAATAATATCTACTAACCAATACTAATTCTAGTTAGAGATAATAGCCACTTCTTCATTAAGTTTAGGTAGGATAAGTTGTGCCTTGTAAGTCAATTGAACTACCTTCTTAAGGCAAGGAACAAAAAACATTGAATTTATCTTGGAGTTGGTTTGAAGAGTTAGTTAGTAGACAACTTCTCCAATGTGTTAGATGATGTTATAGGGTCCATATAAATTTGGTGCAATTTTTTGGTGGTTTTTTCTTGAAGGTATCTTTATCTTATAATATTGAAGGTGAAGAAACACGATATCCTCTTCTAAAATAGAATCATCTAGATGATGTTCGTTCACTTGTTGCTTCATCCTACTTTTAGCTACAACTAAATTGTCCTTAAGTATGCATGTATTGTCTTCTCTAGTGGGAAGTATGTGATCCACTACATGAACCTTAAAAGTTCTTGGTAACTATAAATATACTAGTAAATGTTTCAAGCCATGATAGCTTCATATGATGTACTTTTGATAAAATCATAATAAGTGATTTTGTACAACCATTCTAGATGGAGTAAGCATTATTCCTGTTAGTGTCAGTGTCTTCACACTACCATCAGTGATCAAAATCTGCGCTTTTACATTTCATAATAGGAGTCTCATTCTGATGAGGTTGCATTCCATTAAGTCATGGATTCACAGATGATAGGGTTTACTTCAGTTTTTCCCTCATGATATATACCTGCTGACCTCCTTTCATACTTTTTCAGTCATGGTTTATGTTCATTTTTGCAGTTCATTTTATTAAGTCCTAGGGTTTGGTCTCATTAGGTCTTAGGGTTTCCGCCATGGTCAAAATTCAGTGATTATTGCTAATAATGGTCAGCAAAGACATGAGGAGTTCAATAATGATAAGAAAAGTCATAATTAGTTGATTTGTAAGCTTAATGAAGTTGTATTTTATCTTTAAATTTGATGTAATTTTAATATTCTCATATGTAGTAATGGTTCCATGCTGCTCCTGGAAATCAGGTGATGTTGCCTAAATACTTCCATTGCAAAAAAACAAAAGAATTTGAGCATTAGTCCACCTATCAAAGCAAAGAAACCAAGCATCAAAAAACAAAGTATTGGAAAAAGCAGATAAACATTATAAAAGTGGGTTTTCACAAAAAAAATAAATCAAAAAGTGAAAGTATAAAGCCATCCTTCTATTTATCATTTCATTGTGTTAATGTTGAAGTTCTAAGTGCCAAAAGGAGAGCTGAGGATCGATTTCAAGCATTATTGGGCAAATACAAGTGAGTCGTTGCGTTTTTGATAAAATTTGAGCAGCGCTGCGATTTTGAGGAGGGTGCTGCGCTTTCAGAGTGGCATTGCGCACGTATGTGAGGCGCTATGCTTCTGCCCAACCAAGCCCCAAATCGCCAAAATCGTTCCAAAGCTGCCAAATTCACCTCAAAACCTTCAATTTCTCTCTCTTACAAGTAAGCACATTTATCATATCTTATGTTTTAGGGTTTTGTTTGCCAATTTTGGTGTTTTGCATTCTTAAATTTAAAACCCTAGCTTCTAGGGTGAAACCCTAGATTTCCTCATTTCACTAGTGTTTTATTTACCCTATCTACTTGTAATTATTCTCTAAACCCCATTCCCACATATCATATTTCCTAAATCCCATTCCCCTCATAAATTTTCCCTAAATTCCTACTTACACTCTCCATCAACCCTCCAAACCCTACCGACTCTCCCTAAAACCGTACTCATCCCTAAAAACCTGTTCACACATCATACTCACACATATTCCTTCGTCTTCACCCTATTCATTTCATTCCTCCACCCTATCCCATCATTGTCCATATAAAACCATAGTTGTTCATAGCCACAAAAAAACAATGGAAAGAGACAGTGAATATGACTATGAGGAAGAGACACTCAGTGATAGTTCCATGGAGACACATAAGCAGTAGAGGAAGCCTCATAAAGGAGGAAGAATTATCAGAGAAGAGCCCACTAGTTTGAGGGAGTTACAGGTTTTCCCACTTGCCATTTCTTCCTTTAAACACTAGGCATGCTTTAATTTTTGTGAAATGATAGAAAGAGTTAGTTTTCATCATGAGTTGGCTAGGATATTTGTGACTCATTTGCACAGTAATGAAGTAACCCTTGCCGGAATAACCTTCACCATATCACCAGCTGTCATCTCAGAGGGTACAGGAATTCTAGATGTGGGTGAAAATTGGTACAAAGGTCAAGATATTGATAAGGAGTACTATGATCCTTACATCAAGGCTAGATACAAAGACCAAATGAAGAGAGTATTCCCCTTCAATTTTTTGGAAGACAGGGATGCCCCATTGATGAAAGCCATTATCAAGTACTTCACTTGTGAAGGTAAGTTCTCCCGGTTGTATGCCTATCACATTAGACTTCTCAAGCATTTCCCTAGAGTAAAGACGATGAATCTCCCTTACTTCATGTTTAAAAACATTGAGAAGATGGCACATATTGTACAGAGGAAGCCATACCTCCAGCAGTTGAATAACATTTACCATTACTCTTTGATCAAAATCATTGTTCTTCACCACCTGAGCCTGCTTAACATCCATGGGAGACTTTCATTACTCATGAGATGTTCAAAGGCCCACAAATATTTTCATGAGTACATCATGAAGAAGGTGGACCTTCAAGCCATGAAAAAGTCAAAGAGATTGAAACTGTTGGAGTGCCAGTGTTTGTGACATATAAGAGGGGTACTAGAAAACTTTTTGCATCTGCCAGGCAAATGCTATCTCCAAAGGGTGTGGAAGGGGCTTTGCCTTCTTCTTCGGCAAAACAGGTACAGGTTGAGCAGCAAAGCAAGGACAAGGAAAAGGTGCAAGAAGAAGATCTTAGTGATGAGCAAGAAAGAGATTTTAATTTTGTTGAGCATGAGGAGCCACAACAAGACTTTACTTATCATGGAGTTGATGTCATTGACCTAGAAGCTCATGATGAAGAAACTATCAAGGACATCATTATTCAAGAGAGAGAAGCTGAAATACAATCCTTGGTAGATAACTTAGAGAGAGCCAAGTTCATCATCAAATACTTGGAACAGGAAAACAAGCAATTGAGTGACAAACAAGTCCTCATGGAGTTGGAAATAGTTAAAGCAAATAGGCAAATTATCAAGGAGGCTAATGTCCCATTGACCCCTATTGAGCAAGAGATTGAGAATGATAGGGAAACATGGCTTGAGAGGGTCAACATACATCTCGAAGGGCTGATTGAGAAGGCCAATAGGGATAAGAAGATGCTTCGCCACATGGCCTACCATTACATGACCCGCAACAAAATCTGTAACATGAGGATTAGGAAGCTTAAAGCTAGGTTGAGGAAGGCTTTAAAGAGAAAAAAGGAGCAAGATAAGTTGAAGATATTAGTTGAAGCCTCACTAGCCCATCAAAGCAGCTGATGGTGGTGTCCCATGCCAAAATTGGGCAAGTTTTGATGATTTTTTGCATTTTTCAAATTTTGCAATTTTCAACACAGAAAATTGGCCTAGAAGCACAGTGCCACTGGCGCTGCGCTTTTTCCTGGAGCATTTTTTGGAGGAAAATCTTATATATTTAGATTCAACATGATGAGACCATCCATCCCAGAATATTTGAGAAGTTTTGGAGCAAAACTAGCCCACCAAAAGGTCCAAAAACTATCAAACAATGACCTCTCTGCCTCTTTTTCGATACACAGAAGTTGCCTTGGGAGATTTCAGCCTTGAGGGGGAAAATGACATGAAAATGCAAAAATTCAAGTCATTCCAGAAACTAGACTAGAAGACCTTTCCAATGAGCCATCTTGGGCTAAATTTGTCTAAGGGGAAGGCCTCCAAAAGTGGGTGGAAAGTGGCACTGCGCTTTTGGCTAATGGCACCGCGCTTTTGGCCAGTTTGCCAGAAAAATCAAATTTCGACTGTCTTCTTTGTAAATTTGCTTTCTGTCTCCTCATGGATGATTTTGATGATGTAATTAATGACTTGGCATGTAAATGTAATAGTGAAATGGTCTTAGAGGGTAGATTCATTAGTTAGAGGTGGTTTTGTGGTCAATGAATCAGTTTCCATGCTTATAGAGGCAAGTTGTTCCATTGCCTATATTCTTGGTCCTTATTTGGAAATGGTTGTAACAACTCCTCTTCTCTTGGTTTCAACCCCTGATGGCTAGAATAGGTGGTTTGATGTCTATATTATGTATTTTTTCTGTCATTAGCAAGGGTTGGATACACTTGGATGCGTTGAACAATATTGTACATCATTTGTAAGCAGTTGGCAAGGAAATTAATAGGAGTTGTAGCTACTTTTATGGGATACTTGTCGTATGGTTCTTTTGCATATTTTCTTCTTCTGTTATCAATTTTTCACATGTTTTATGTATGCCACAATCTAATCCATTGCTTCTAGCTAAATGATATCAAGATAGATAGATAGAATTCATTGTTTACAGTGCTCTACCTTGGGAAGCCATTCAGTATTCTATGTTTTCTACTATTTTAGAATGATACATGATCTTTACATGCCCTCCTCAGCTCCTCACCAGTCTTATACCTCTCACCTCACTCAATTTCAAGTGTAAAAGCCTATACCAACCCTGCCCCATAGAACACCCTGTACTCTGACCTAATTTCCGAGACCCAAATTACCTAGCTCCATCTGATCTAGCACAAAAATAAACAAATTCAATCAAAACCCCCTGAGC
The DNA here is from genome assembly GCA_031772625.1 of Pinus tabuliformis. Lineage (NCBI taxonomy): Eukaryota > Viridiplantae > Streptophyta > Pinopsida > Pinales > Pinaceae > Pinus > Pinus tabuliformis. The sequence goes on along the minus strand of CM062812.1, from coordinate 237,850,383 downwards.
TAATATACCTCACAAAAAATCTTAGTTCATGATCCAGTCATCTTGACTGAGATTCATAAGGAGAGAGCCCTCTCCTGACGTGGTAGAGCTAGCTACCAGGTTAAGCTTGGTTTGTGGTTATCCTAGGATTGCCTTTCTTAAGCCTAAGGTTAATCTAGGGTCTAACATAGTGGTGACCATACTGGGGGAAGAAAATCTCATTACCCCCCAATACTATTAAGAAATTATAAACTTTTAGATGATAATTTTGGAATTCATTTGGTTGAAAAGTGGAAAGCTATAAAGCAATATAAAAATCTTGAGAACTCTGAACACACTGGCTTCAAGAAGATACACCAGGTCCAATCTCGATCCTAATCCTCCTCTTTGTATTTGAAAATCCTAATCTCATTCCGCGGATACTCAGAAAAGAAAGTTCACCAAGCCCTAAACGAGTTTTTAGATCTCATTCGTGCCTTGTTTAGTGGCTATTCCTGGAAGATCTCCCTTTTGATGAGTATTTTGGTCTCTCTCTGTTTAGAACCACATCTGATAGTGAACTGCTAGACACAGTCCTGGGTCCAGAATTCACCAAAGAACTTGAAATCCAATGAGCCAACTTGTTAAGTAACTGAAACCTTTGGGATTCCCCCCAGTCATCCCTCACCACTAATAGTCTCCCTGAATTCTATAAGATAGCCTCAACATCTTTTACCTCACCATCATTTCCCCATATTTCTGAAAATCATCCCTCATCTCCCTTCATACCTTCACTCCCTCATCAGCCTATCACTACCCCTCAAACACCCATTACCTCTGTTACATCAACTACCCTTGTTGTCCCGAATCCCCTAGTTTCCCCAACACTAGTTTCAAATCCACCTCGATTCATGGCTGCCAGATATGTGCCCCTCATCCTACCTCAGAATCTGGATGATATGCCCACTGATTACCAAAGTAAGATACCTCTTTTTGATGCCACTCAGAGTATTACAACGCAGCAACATGTTGACAGGATGAATGATTTCTTTGACCTTCATGAGGTAGATGCAGAAAATGTGTCCATGAGATTATTTGTACAAAGTTTTGGAGGCAAGGTTCGAAAGTGGTTCAGAGCATTACCCGTGGCCTATATCAATACTTTACCAGTTCTGCATAGACAATTCTTAGATTGATGGGAGGTAAAGAAGAACCCAATCCAAATTCTATTTGAGTAAAAGAATATCAAAAGGAATGTGGGTGAAAGTGTGCAAGATTACTGTGTAAGGTTCAATGCAGTTTATAATGCTATTACGACTGACATTAAGACATCGATGGCGTTAGAACTGATCAAATTTCCAGACGGTTTCGATGTTGATATGGCATATCAGTTACGAGAAAGAGATCCTACCACACTTGAGGATATGTAGAAGAACATTGTGAGTGTAGAAGCAAATTTGCTGGCCAAAAGAGCAAGGATGAAAACTGAAAAGAAGGTGACCATAAAGGAAGAAGCATCTTCCTCAGATGTTAAGGCAGATAATTTACTTCACAAAATTTTGAAGATGTTTGATCGGTTGATAGTTGCAGATAAGCCTAAAACAACAATAAAAAATCTAAACTTCAGAGGACAGCAGTAGCCCCAATTCAAGATTAAACAAAGGGAGCAAAAGGCACAAGATTAGTCGTCACAACAGCAGCAGGTCAGAACTCCTTTGTAGCAAAACTATGTGCATGGAATAGAGAATGAAGATGATGATGATCCGGTGGTTGAGGCAAATAATTTCTTTACTGCTGATGGGTTGCCCATCTTTCTCATGGAAGATGAAGAATATTTGGAGGTCCCAAATGCCTAAAGGGATGAAGACTACATACTAGCAAATGAGGTAGTTTTGGAAGATGAGTTGGACGATTATCAATGAGGATATATGAATGCATTGACAGCACAACAAAAGCAATATTCATTAAGAATCACAAATGTTCTAGTCAGTCCAATTCAAAAGAGAAAGGAATTGCAACCCAAAAATGGTTCCTCAAACATTCACAAGAAAGGGAAAGAGCCTGCTCATCCGACTTCTAGCAAAGGACCATCCGCAAACAACATTTCAAATGAGAAGAACAATCAGCAAGGTGCAAGAAAAGAAAGAGTCGAAAAGAAGGACCTTCCAGTCAAAGAGGTAGAAAAATTTTCCACTTTTAGTTTAGAAAATGAGATTGCTAAATTAAAAGTTTCAATTCATTTGACTGAGTTGATTAATAACAACAACTATAATCACCAGGTGTCCAAATTTTTTCATATATATCCTTTATCTGATATGGTCAATGTAGAACATGATCACCCTGAGCTCATTTTTGGCCCTACCTTAGAAGGTTAGTCTGAGGATAGTGAAGTTCCTCCATTTTATATAAGCCTTAGACTACAGGATCATGTCCTCCATAATGCCATGTTTGGCTTAGCAGCTTCCCATAATCTGATGCCAAAAGCCATTATGGAGAAATTGGGCCTTGAAATTACTCGAAAATATCATGACCTGTACTCTTTTGACTTTGGTAGGGTCCGTTGTATTGGTCTTATCAAAGACTTTGTGGTATCTTTAGACCAAATCCCGGGCAAGAATGTTCTGATGGATGTGATTGTTGCAGACATTCCACCACGGTTTGGTATGCTTTTGTCTAGATCATGGGGTGCGAAGCTTAAAGGGAATTTACAATTAGATTTCTTCTATGCTACCATTCCATGTTTGGCCAATTGAGAAAACTATGCAAGGAGAAGAAAATGAAATACATGATTACAAGCAAGGAGAAATCGCTTAATCATCCAATTAACGTTGTACATACAGATTTAGAGTCATTTGTACTATATTCAAATAGTGGTTTAAATGATGCTGATAGTTGGTTAGTTAAAGTAGAAGATGTTTCAGAGATTTCAGAGAATTTTTTAGCAGCCTTTCATCAAGAAAAATAGAAAATTGCAAGTACTTCTAATCAATCTACATACCAGCAACAGCAAAAAGATAGTGAACAACAGAAAAATGAAGAGATTTGTCAAAGTAAGCAAGAGGAGGAAACAAAATTTCAGCATCTCGAAGAATAGGCGGCTCTTTGGAGCATGTATTTTGATCGAGCCGTGGGTAAGGATGGTGTTGGCATTGGGATTTGGATTCGCAGCCCTGCTTTCCTGCCGAACAAAGTTCCTAGTAATGTTAGAATATGTTCATACAAATTGGCCTTTAACTGTTCTAACAATGAAGCCAAGTATGAAGCGTTGATTATAGGTTTGAAAATTCTAAAAAAAATGAATGCAAAAAGGATATCAGTTTGTGGAGATTCGGAGCTGATAATCAAGCAAGTCAAGGGAGAATATCAAGCTAACCACCTGCGCATGAGAGCCTATAGAAATGAAGTTTTCGATATCTTACGAATGTTTCCAGATTATACTTTGACAACAATCCCTCATGCTCAAAATGTTATAGCATATTCACTTGCCACTACTGCGAGTAATTTGAAGATTCTGATGAATTCCAACAACAAGTTTGAGATCCATGTCAAACACCGCCCTGTTGTTCCAGACAATTTGAGGTATTTGTAGGTGTTTTGTGATGATAAGGAGATCAATACCTTTTTGTAGAATGAGGGAAACTACATGGATGCTTCCATAGATGTTGACTATGATACTGATGAACTGGAAATTGAGGCAAATCTAATGGAAATATTGCAGCTAAAAGACAACATTATTCCTAAAGGTCTCATACCTTTAGAAGAACTTTTCGATCAAGATGATGTGGCTAGAAAGCCAAGCTTGGTGCCTACAGAAAAAGGTGTTGAGGATGTTAATCTTGGAACAACAGAGAAGCGCAAGTTTGTGAAATTGTCCAAAACATTGTCTCTCGAGGTAAAATCTAAATATGTTAGATTGTTATCTGAATTTTCTGATGTGTTTGCTTGGGATTATTTAGATCTAAAGGTGTATGACAAAGATATAATTCAACACACTATTCCCATCAAGCCAAATCAGAAGTCCTTCAAACAGAAGCTGAGAATAATCAATCCCAAGTTGCTGCCTTCCATTGAAAAAGAGGTAAACAAGTTATACAAAGCTGGTATAATTGTCCCAATCAGATTTTCTTATTGGATTTCGAATCTTGTTCCTATACACAAGAAGACAGGGGAGATTAGATTGTGTATCGATTTCTGGAACCTTAATAAAGTATCATTGAAGGACAACTATCCACTGCGAAAGATGGATCATATCCTCCAAAGAGTGGTTGGAGCATCGTGTATGTCAATACTCGATGGATATTCAAGGTATAATCAGATCCTAGTGCATGAAGATGACCAAGATAAGACTGCATTTACCACCCCTTAGGAAACTTTTCATTATGCTAAAATTCCATTTGGTTTGAAAAATGTTGGAGCCACATTTCAGCGTGCAATGGACATTTCTCATACCAATGAAAAGGACATATTTCTAGTTGTATATTTAGATGATTTAACAGTGTTTTCAGGTTCTGATGATGAGCATCTTCACCATTTAAGGATTGTGTTTCAACGATGTAGGAAATTTGGGATATCACTCAATTCGAAGAAAAGTCTCTTTGCCATGGATGAAGGGAAGCTGCTTAGTCATATTATCTCAAAGGAAGGAAGTCACATTGATCTTTCAAGGGTAGAAACAATTCAGCAGATAGATTTTCCTAGGAACAAAAAAGAAATACAATATTTTAATGGTAAGATGAATTTCTTACGTAGATTTGTACCCAATCTAACTGAGCATCTAAGAGAAATTACTAATATGTTAAAGAAGGAAAACGTGGTAAAATGGACAGAGGATGCTATGAAGTCATTTAATCTGGTAAAGTATGCTTTATCTACAACTCAGGTTTTGATTAGTCCTGATTATACGTAAGATTTAATTCTATTCTCATTTGCATCTGAGCATATCATGGAAGCGGTTTTAATGAAAAAAGAGATCAGCTAGAGAATCCCATTTCATTGTTCAACAAGATCATTAGAGATGATGCTTTGCGGTACAACATAATTGAAAACAAGCTCTTGCTCTTATCAAAGCATTGAAGGATTTCAGAGTGTATATTCTGCACTCACACATCATAGCATACATTCCTAATGCAGCAGTTAAAGATGTACTAATACAAACCAATCCAGAAGGAAGGCAGGGAAAATGGATTGTAGCAATGTTGGAATACAATTTGGAGATCAAGCCTACAAATCTGATTAAAGGACAAGGCCTGGCAAGGCTAATGACGAAATCAAATCTGCATGCTTTAGATATAAATCTTATCGCAACCATGTCAGAAGATGAAGAAGGAGGCTCTTTGATTCAAGTGTATAAAATGTTCCTTCAATCATCGTGGTATTCAAACATAGTGTATGTACTTCAGCACCTGTCACCACCTCTAGGGATGACAAAGAACAAAGGTAGATCTCTCAAATTTAAAGCTACTAAATTTTGCATTCTTAATAATGCTCTATTTTGGAAAGATCCAGGAGGAGTATTATTGAATTGTCTTGTAGAAGATGAGGTTCAGCAGGTGATGAGTGACTTTCACAAGGGTGATTGTGGTGGTCACTTGTTCTGGAAGACAACAACAAACAAGGTATTGAGAGCAGGCTATTACTAGCAAACCTTATTTTCAGATGTGTACAAAATAGTCATGAGCTATCATGAATGTCAGGTCTTTCAAGGTAAAAGAAAATTGCTGCCTCTTCCTCTGAAACTGGTTGAAGTCAATGCACCATTTCAGCAGTGGGGACTCGATTTTATCAGGGAAATCCATCCAACATTGTTGGCGCAGCACAAATGGATCCTAACAACAACTGACTACTTTACCAAATGGATTGAAGCAATTCCAACTAGACAAGCCACAGATACAGTAATCATTCAATTTTTGGAATCAAATATTTTATCTTGTTTCGGTTGTCCTAGTAAAATCATCACAGATAATGCAGCTACATTCAAATCAAAGAAGATGATTGATTTTTGCAGCAAGTATAAGATTACTTTGGGTCATTCTACAACATATTTCCCGCAGGGAAATGATTTGTCTGAATCATCCAATAAGTCATTTGTGAACATCATCAAGAAGATGCTGGAAGAAAATAATAAAGGTTGGCACAGAAAGTTAGTTAATGCCTTGTGGGCTGACAGAGTGAGCCATAAGAATTCCATAGGTATGTCTCCATTTGAGTTAGTTTATGGCATTGACATAGTTTTTCCAACATCTCTTGCATTTCTAGCTGTGAAACTTCTATAGGAGGATGGCTTTCAATAAAGAATAAATCATATGATTCATTTACGGAAAACAAGGGAGTAAGTTTTCCAGAACACTTTCAGATTGTAGAAAAGATAAAAAAGATCTATGACCAAAAAACAAAAGCAGATAAATTCCATCTTGAGGATGTCCTGTTGCGGTGGGATGTCAGGATTGAGGATAAAGGAAAACATGGAAAGTTCGAAAACTTATGGAAGGGACCCTATAATATTGCTGCATATAGAGGACAAAATGCATTTCTGCTCAAGGAGATGGATGGACAGGATTGTTCAAGAGGGCCTGTCAATGGTAGGCTCCTGAAACACTACTTCTTCTGAGGTGATTTTAAAAATCATGATATGATCATTATATATATCATTTTCCCTTTTCTTTGCAATATTTCAAGGTACACAGTCATTCCAGCTTGGGGCCCGAGGTGAAGGCTATAAATTTTGAATGAATGTGTATGGTTTGCTAGTTTTTAAATAGTCTTTAGTCACAATTTGAGTCTTGAGTCAGCTTTCATAGTGTTGGTTTTCAGTCTTTGAAGTGTCTTGACCGTATTTCCCAAGGGATAAGGCTACTAATTCTATGGTGTTCTTGGCACCTCCAAGGAGCTACCATCCCCATTGGAGCCAATGTTAGTGTCAGTGTCTTCACACTGCCATCAGTGATCAAAATCTGCTCTTTTACATTTCCTAGTAGGAGTCTCATTCTGATGAGGTTGCATTACATTAGGTCATGGATTCACTAATGGTAGGGTTTACTTTAGTTTTTTCCTCATGATATATACCTGCTAAGCTTCTTTCATACTTTTTCAGTCATGGTTTATGTTCATTTCTGTAGTTCATTTTATTAAATCCTAGGTTTTGGTCTCATTAGGTCTTAGGGTCTCCACCATGGTCAAAATTCAGTGATTATTGCTAATAATGGTCAGCAAAGACATGAGGAGGTCAATAATGATCAGAAAAGTCATAATTTGTTAATTTGTAAGCTTAATGAAGTTCTCACCTCAAAACTAGTATTGAGGTGAAAACAGAGCATTTGTATTTTATCTTTAAATTTGATGTAATTTTAATGTTCTCATATGTAATAATGGTTCCATGCTACTCCTGGAAATCTAGCAATGTTGCCAAATACTGCCATTGCAAAAAATCAAAAGAATTTGAGCATCAGTCCACCTATCAAAGCAAAGAAACCAAGCATCAAAAAGCAGAGTATTGGAAAAAGTAGATAGACATTATAAAAGTGGGTTTTCACCAACAAAAAATCAAAAAGTGAAAGTATAAAGCCATCCTTCTATTTATCATTTCATTGTGTTAGTGTTGAAGTTAAAAGTGCCAAAAGGAGAGCTAAGGATTGATTTCAAGCATTATTGGGCAAATACAGGTGAGTCACTGTGTTTCTGGAAAAATTTGAGTGGCACTGCGCTTTTGAAGAGGGCGTTTCATTTTTGAGTTGACACTATGCACGTGGCAGCAGTTCCTATGAAATTTTACACATACACTGCGCTTTTAGAGTGGCATTGCACACCTGTGTGAGGCACTGCGCTTCTGCCCAACCAAGCCCCAAATTGCCCAAATCGTTCCAAAACTGCCAAATTCACCTCAAAACCTTCAATTTCTCTCTCTTACAAGTACATTTATCATATCTTATGTTTTAGGGTTTTGTTTGCCAAGTTTGGTGTTTTGCATTCTTAAATTTAAAACCCTAGCTTCTAGGGTGAAACCCTAGTTTCCCTCATTTCACTAGTGTTTTATTTACCCTATCTACATGCCATTATTCCCTAAACCCAATTCCCACATACCATATTTCCTAAATCCAATTCCCCTCGTACATTTTCCCTAAATTCCTACTTACACTCTCCAGCAACCCAACAAACCCTAACCATTCTCCCTAAAGCCCTACTCATCCCTAAAGACCTTTTCACACATCATACTCACACATATTCCTTCATCTTCACTATGTTCATTTCATTCCTCCACCCTATCTGATCATTGTCCATATAAAACCATAATTGTTCACAGCCACAGAAAAAGAATGGAAAGAGACAATGAATATGGCTATGAGGAAGAGACACTTAGTGATAGTTCCATGGAGACACATAAGCAGTACAGGAAGCCTCATAAAGGAGGAAGAATTATCAGAGAAGAGCCACTAGTTTGAGGGAGTTACAAGCTTGCCCACATGCCATTTCTTGCTTTAAACACCAGGCATGTTTTAATTTTTGTGAAATGATAGAAAGAGTCAGTTTTCATCATGAGTTGGCTAGGCTATTTGTGACTCATTTGCACAGTAATGAATTAACCCTTGACGGAATAAACTTCACCATATCACCGGCTATCATCTCAGAGGCTACAAGAATTCTAGATGTGGGTGAAAATTGGTACAAAGGTCAGGATATTGATAAGGAGTACGATGAGCCTTACATCAAGGCTAGATACAGAGACCAAATGAAGAGAGTATTCCCCTTTAAGTTTTTGGATGACAGGTATGCCCCATTGATGAAGATCATTATCAAGTACTTCACTTGTGAAGGTAGGTTCTCCCAGTTGTATGCCTATCACATTAGGCTTCTCATGCATTTCACTAGAGTAATGATGATGAATCTCCCTTACTTCATGTTTAGAAACATTGAGAAGATGGAACAGATTGTATAGAGGAAGCCATACCCCGAGCAGTTGAATAGCATTTACCATTACTCTCTAATCAAAATCATTGCTCTTCACCACCTGAGCCTCCTTAACATGCCATGGGAGACTTTCATTACTCATGAGATGTTCAAAGGCCCACAAATCTTTTCATCAGTACATCATGAAAAAGGTGGACCTTCAAGCCATGAAAAAGTCAAAGAGTCTGAAACTGTTGGAGTGCTAGTGTTTGTGACATATAAGAGGGGTACTAGAAAACTTTTTGCAGCTGCCAAGCAAATGCTATCTCCAAAGTGTGTGGAAGGGGATTTTCCTTCTTCTTTAGCAAAACAGGTACACGTTGAGCAGCAAAGCAAGGGCAAGGAAAAGGTGCAAGAAGAAGATCTTGGTGATGAGCAAGAAACAAATTTTAATCTTGTTGAGCATGAGGAGCCACAACAACACTTTACTTATGATGGAGTTGATGTCATTGACCTGGAAGCTCAGGATGAAGAAACTGTCAAGGACATCATCATTCAAGAGAGAGAAGCTAAAATACAATCCTTGGCAGATAACTTAGAGAGATTCAAGTTCATCATCAAATACTTGGAACAGAAAAACAAGCAACTGAGTGACAAACAAGTCCTCATGGAGCTGGAAATAGTTAAAGCAAATAGGCAAATTATCAAGGAGGCTAATGTCCCATTGACCCCTATTGAGCAAGAGATTGAGAATTAAAGGGAAACATGGCTGGAGAGGGTTAACATACATCTCTAAGGGCTGATTGAGAAGGCCAACAGGGATAAGAAGATGCTTCGCCACATGGCCTACCATTACATGACCCACAATAAAATCTGTAACATGAGGATCGGGAAGCTTAAAGGTAGGCTCAGGAAGGCTTTAAAGAGAAAAAAGGAGCAAGATAAGTTGAAGATATTAGTTGAAGCCTTACTAGACCATCAAAGTATTTGATGGTGGTGTCCCATGGCAAAAGTGGGCAAGTTTTGATGATTTTTTGCCTTTTTCAAATTTTGCAATTTTCAACACAGAAAACTGGCCCAGAAAAGCAATTGTTGGAGGAAAAGCTTATATATTTGGATTCAACATGATGAGAGAATCCATCCCAGAAAATTTAAAAATTTTTGGAGCAAAACTTGCCCACCAAAAGGTCCAAAAACTATCAAAAATGACCTTTCTGCCTCTTTTTCAATACGCTGAAGTTGCCTTGGGATATTTCAGTTTTTAGGGGGAAAATGACCTCCAAATGAAAAAATTAAATTTTTTCCAGAAACTAGACTAGAATACCTTCCCAACGTGCAATCTTGGGATAAATGTGGCTAAGGGGAAGACCTCCAAAAGTGGGTGGAAAAAAGCGCTACGCTTATGGCTAATGGCACTACACTTTTGGCTAATGGCACTGCGCTTTTGGCCAGTTTGCCATAAAAATCAAATTTCACCTATCTTCCCTATAAATTCACTCTCTCTCCTCATGGATGATTTTGATGTTGTAATTAATGACTTGGCATGTAACTGTAATAGTGAAATGGTCTTAGAGGGTAGATTCATTAGTTAGAGCTGGTTTTGGGGTCAATGAATTAGTTTCCATGCTTATAGAGGCAAGTTTCCACTGCCTATATTCCTGGTCCCTGTTTGGAAATGGTTGTAATAGCTCCTCTTCTCTTGGTTTCGACCCCTGATGGCTAGCATAGGTGGTTTGATGTCTACATTATGTATTTTTTCTATCATTAGCAAGGGTTGGATATACTTGGATGCTCTGAACAATATTGTACATCATTTGTAAGCAGTTGGCAAGGAAATTAATAGGAGCTGCAACTATTTTTATGGGATACTTGTGGCATGGTTCTTCTGCATAGTGTCTTCTTCTGTTATCAGTTTTTCACATGTTTTATGTATGCCACAATCTAATTCATTGCTTCTAGTTGAATGATATCAAGATAGATACGTAGAATTCATTGTTTACAGTGCCCTGCCTTGGGAAGCCATTCAGTATTCTGTGTTTCTACTGTTTGAGAAGGATACATGATATTTACATGCCCTCCTCAGCTCCTCACCAGTTTTATACCTCCCAACTCACTCAATTTCATGTGTAGAAGCCTATACCTACCCTGCCCCATAGAACACCCTATACTCTGACCTAATTTCCTAGACCCAAATTGCCTAGCTCCATCTGATCTAGCATAAAAACCAACAAATTCAATCAAAACCCGCTGAGCTACTATACCTAGCATAAAATCTTGGTTCATGATCCAGTCATCTTGACTGAGATTCCTAAGGAGAGAGACTTCTCTCGACCTGGTAGGGCTAGCTACCAGGCTAAGCCTTGTTTGTGGTTATCTTAGGATTGCCTTTCTTCAGCCTGAGGTCAAACTAGGTTCTAACAATTCCCATTAGGTGTATCCTTTCTGAAAGTGAATCATAGCAAATATATTTCTAAGAACTTGTTCACAACTTCTATTTGACCATTAGTTTGGAGTTGATACAAGGTGTTGATTTTCTAAACAAACCATACCAAAATTTGTTAGTCGATTTAGTTTTCCAGTTTGACATAATAGAAATGAATATGCCATGTAACAAAAAAAAGCTACTCTTTCAAGACTTGGACTAGTTAGAAAATTTGTCATCTACCATCATGATAACTAGTTATTAGCTTTTGGAATACCTATTATAAATTCCATGGACATGTTAATCCAGATAATGGTTGGAATTGGTTAGTGGTTGCAATGCCTTAGGAGTCTTAATCATCTCACCCTTGATTCTTTCACAAACATCATATATTAGTGTAAAATCATATACGTTTGATTTCATTCCTTCTTAAAACAAATAATGGTTTTATCATACATATATTTCATGAAAATGAGAGTGACCCAAGGTAACCAACTACTCTAACTCCTTTAACAACCTTTCTACTAAAGAAAAACTTTGCACTAGGAATTTCTGCCCTCTATACTTCAATTTATTTTTTACCATTTATAACCCTTAGAATTGTTGTCATCTTCTTAAAGCCTTTGGGTGAGTTGAACCATATTGTCTTTTTCTAGATTTTGACACCTAATCATAAGGGAAAATGAAGAGTCATGAGGAGATGAAACTCAAGAGTCACTCCCTCATGTATATAACTATGAACAACCCAAATGAATAAAAAAATTATCATTTTAGGAGTTACCTCCTGGCTTGACATGGTATCATAGCAACTCCGAGTCTGTCATAACTGCCATTATTCTATCTCTTCTCTGGCCAGATTACTTCTCTTCATTGAATTAATTGGATGTTGTGTATTTATTATTATGGTTAGTGTACTTTGACATTCCTTCTCTATCACTGTGGTTTGCCTCCTCCCACTGTGCATACCATTTCGCTGGCTATATGTTGGTGCTGACCCACTTGGCTTGGCCCTCCACCTTCCCTTTGTACATGCATGCTGGCCTGCTCTTAGACTAACCCTTCATTCTGCAGGCTCATCAACTCACACTACATTTTATTCACTGCGCTGAATGCTGTTGAAAAATCCTCATACCACTCCATAGTCTCACAAAATCAGTCACAATGTGTTGAATGACTGTTGTCGTCTATTTATCCAAATCACTCCTAGTGGTTTTCCTAGCTTATCAGTTCACTGTAGGAGGTGGAAATGGGTGGGTTCCTCCCTCCGGAACTCAAGAGTAGTATAACCAATGGGCCGACTGAAAATGCTTCCAAGTCAGGGATCTATTCGTGTTCAAGTACAACCCAAATGAGTACTTAGTACTGCAAGTGAATTTGCAAGACTACAAAGCTTGCATGACAACGAATGGTACAACAAACCCCGTTACCTCCTTCAAAGATGGGAACATGGTATTCAAATTTCCTAAACAACGCTAATTGGTATTCTTCCCTCACGCTATTTGGTATTCCTCCCTCACGATGTTTGGCATTTGGTATTTTTGCAGTCATATAATTTAACGTCACCCCTCCTACATACTGCCTCTCCACATATGGCCCCTCCTCTGGTTTGTGTGCAGTCATATAACACCTCCCCCATATACCACCTCCCCTTACTACTTTTTTTTAAATCACTAGAACTGCATTTTTCTAAAACCAAGAGAAGTGCATTATATATATATATATATATATATATATTAGCAGTAGAGCACATTTTTTTTAAATGCACTCATTAATATCAATTGTGGGAGTGGTTCTCAATGGGAAGGATAACTATCTTCAGTGGTATTAGAAAATCAAACACACTATCATTTTTAATGAGCTGTGGAAAGGAGTGTGTGTTGGAGACGGAGACAAAGAACCAAAATAGCCTACTTCAGACAAGGAATTCAGCATTTGGGAAAATAAGTACAACAAGGTGTATGCCTTGATTGCAGCATTAGTAAATGAAGAGGTGAGTCGCCATATTTTTCCAATTTCAAATTCTTTTTACCTTACAAAAACTGAAGGAACTCTATGACTCACACTCTGCACTTGAAATTGTTCGACTCATGATTAAATTGTTCAACCTTGAATTACAAAATGATGATCCTCTTGCTCTTGTATCAGAAGTAGAATATATTATGCATGATATCAAAGCCAATAATGTTGAACTGGAAATTCCTCTAATAGCTTTTGTCAAGCCACTTTATCACACTGCCTCAAATTATCTTGAGTCATTGCAATCAAATGGAAACCTCAAAGAAATTACCTTTGATTCCCTTGTGAATAAATTTTGTGATACAAAGAAAGCTTTTGGGAAGAAGACAACTCCTCAGTCTTCTGAAGAGGTTGTGTGTCTTGCACAGAGAGAATAATCTTGCTCAAGATTCTTCCAAAGGAAGAGGAAGAAGAAATTTCAGAGGCAAGAGGGGCAGACTCTCTCAAGGAGAAAAACCAGATTTGCATTTCATTCGTTGCAATAGAGATGGATCACATGATGCATCTATATGCAAGTTTCCTTAGGACAGAATTGAGCAAGAAAGAAATCAACTCAAAGGTAAAACTAATGAGAAAGAGAAAGGTAAAACACCTAAATCCACTCACTATTTCTCGTACATTATAATATTGGAGTAAATGAAGACTTGTTTAATGCTTCACTTGCTTCTTGGAAAAATGATTGGTTGCTTGATTAAGGAGCAACTTGCCACATGACTTTTAGAAGAGACTTTTTTTGAAGAATTTACTAAGAATGTTTATGGAGCAGTATACTTTGCAAACAAATCAAAACTCAAGCCATCAGGGCTTGGCACAATCAGGATCAGATTGCCTGGACTTCGAGACTTTCTTTTGCATGATGTTTTATATCTCCCATAGCTGAGGAGAAGCTTGATGTCCTCGTTCCACGTCCTCTAGAAAGGACACTCCATTCATATATTTGATAGCAATGTTGAGGTGAGAAGACAATCAAATCACTCACTTGTCATGACAGGGATAGAAGAAGAAAGGCTTCTCAAGCTGCAAGGTACATCTGCTCGTGCACAAAATTTCTCATACAATTCTCATTATGATGAAGGTAAATTTCCATCAAGTTTATTATGGCATGCTAGATTTGGAAACTTGAACTATGACAGCCTCCACTTGTTAAAGAAAAATGGTGTTACTTGTTTGCCTACAATTCCTAGGGAACTTAAGCAATGTGATGTTTGCATTCTAGGAAAGCATAGAAAACACTCTTTTCATGATTGCCATTCCAGAGCACATATAAAACTTGAATGCATTCATTCAGATTTATGTGTTCCCATGCCTGTTCCTTTTTCAAATGGAAACAAATATATGATGACATTTATTGATGACTACACCAAAATATGTTGGGTTTATGTATTGAAGAACAAATCTGATGCTTTTCAAACATTCAAGAACTTTCATAGATGGATTGATAATGATGCACAATCTCATATTGGCTCTATTCGCACTAATAATGGAAAATAATACACTTCAAATGAGCTTGAAAGCTATCTTCACCAACATGGGATCAAACATCAAACAATTGTGCCTTATAATCCCCAACAGAATGGAGTAGCTGAAAGAATGAATAGGACAATCTTAAATATGGTGTGCTCCATGATGTTTTTCAAGAATGTAAAATTGATGTTTTTGGCTGATGCGGTTCTATTTGTTGTATATGTAAAGAATAGATGTCCATATAATGCTATTAGAAACAAGACTCCTTATGAAATGTGGTATGGGCACGTTGCTTCGGTAAAGCATTTCAGGGTTTTTGTTCCACCTGTTATGCCTTGATACCAAAGGTACATAGAAACAAACTGTTATAGCTTTGATACCACTTGTTGTAGCTCTGATACCACTTGTTATAGATCTAACCCAGAAATATTATAGATCTGATATGAAAATATAAGACAATGCAAATAAACCCAGAAACAATATGAAATGATTCTTTATTGATCAAAACCCTTAAGGTAGGGCAACACCATACATTCACTCCTTAAGGAAGGAGAACACTCCACAAGCCATATGCCTGTTCATAAAATAATCCTTCACTATTCCTTCACTATCTCCCCTCTCCTTCATGTGGATGTTTGGACCCTTATCCAGCCAATTTCTCATTTCTTTCTTGGTACAATATCCTCACCATTTCAGTGAGGTCCAAGAAAGCCTTTCTGAAGACTCTTTCTTCTTCTCTTGGATCTGTCTCTGTAGGAATTTCTCCTTCATGTTCAGACATCCTTGAAGCTTCTGCTGAGACTCTTGAGGGTGAAATTGAAGGTGGAGGTGATGGCTCTCTGGCCTTCATTGACTGAGGATTCTCTTGTTCTCTAGTCAACTGTCCTTCCCCTCTTTTAAGTTTCAACCTGGTAAGCATCAATGCTTTGCAAGATAGTTAGAAGATCTTATGTGGAGTCTCTAGCCTCTATATAGGCCTCATACATACAATACCATGGGTCATTACCATGGTTCCCTCATACCATCAACTAATAACATGGGCCCATTACATTATTATTAACTACATGTGGTCCCTTACATGAAATGGGTAACCACCTTATTTATTACTATGGCCCATCTCATTATTACATTATTACCTTGGGTACCTCCTTTGGTACCCCATATTATCCCCCCTAGGTATATAACATTCCACCCCCCTAAGCATGTTTCGTCCCCGAAACATGGGAAGAACATAAATAATAAGATCTACTCAAAAGAGTAGTCCACTGATACCATGCACATGCATCTAACCATCCAAGAGAAAGGTGAACCCTCGATCTCGCTGGTGCCTCGCTCGCTTGAGATAGAAGTTGACCGTGGCAGCTCTTCTGTGTTGATGTGTAGTAGGTGGATCTTCTCTCCTCGCTATTCGTCATACGGGGGTTGTTGTCCTTGTGACTACTTGGTTTCCATCTTGATGGTTGTCTTGCAGGGTGATGTGGGTGATGATATGTTGAAGTTTTAACCCACGATGTCTTTTTCTTTAATTCACCCTGTTGTGGTGCCTGTTGTGGTGTCTTCTTTTCCAATATGACTTCAACCACTGAACCCTCCTCTGATGTATCAGCACCTGTAACCTTGTCTGCTTCAGCTTCTGTTTGTGTTTGATTATCTATCATCACTAGCTCATCATCTAATATGTCAGACTCTGGAACATCTTCTGCTTCCGCCTCCTTGGACTCTACCTGTTTATTAATGGAAATATCCTGTAATGTAATTTTCTTCTTTTTATACCAAAGCTTCAGGAATTTCTTTTGCACATTAATATTGATAGTACCCATAGATTCCATCCAAGGATATCCCAAAACAACATCCATGTTATCCATATTTGTAGTATAAAAGTCACAATGCAACACATACTTATCCATATAAAGCTTCAAATCTTTATAAATTTGAACATCCTCATTATCAACCTGTATGTTTTCAATGTGTTTTGTTGGAACTTGCAATTTTTTTGCCACATTAACATTGATGAAATTATGCTTGCAACTAGGATTTATAGAAACAATGATCTTTTCTTTCTGAATCAATCCATGAACCTGCAATAAGGAGACACCTGTAGCAAATAACCCCTTATGTGTCTTATTCTCCTTTTTTCTAGCCCAAGACCATTTTTCCAAAACGAGTTTTTCAAATTCTGCATCTGAAAGTTTGGTCAACTGCTTCTGGTCAAGTGATAACCACCAGTTTTCAGCCTCATCTCTCATATTAAGCTTCATTGGAACCTTCCAATATGTCCCATGTATGGACTTGTATCTCTGTATGAATTCTTCAATAGTAGAACCATCATCTTTCCCTATAAAATATAGCTTCTCCATGAAGAGGGTTTGAGAAAAATTCACTTACTTGGCGAAAATTTGAAATTGTCACAGTTTCGTCAATATTGCTCAGAATCCCTATTATGACCTGTTTTCAGAAATGGAACAATCATTCTGCATCTACCCATGTGATATAAATCTTGATCCCGGCACTTAAAATTTCAGATCTGCGCTGCAACTCTCCCGCCGTCACCAAAATTTCTACAAAAAGAGCTGATTTTAAATCAGCGATATCTCCCTCATCTGGACTCCGATTTGACTGATTTTTTTTTTGAAATTGGGTATTTTTTCACAAAGAATCCAGATATACAATTATGTTTTTCAGATCGTGCACCAGGACGTCTAGATCTGCGCCGCAAACTCGCTGCCCTGAAAAATGTCTGCAACCCCACTGATTTCTAGATCAGCGATATCTCCTTCATCCGGACTCCGATTCAACCGATTTTTTTTTTAAATCAGCTATTTTTTCACAAAGAATACAGATCTTCAAATAGATTTTGTAGATCTTGCACCAAAACGTATAGATATGATTTGCAACTCGCCACCCAAAAATCCCTGCAAAAAAAAAAAAAAAAAAAAAAATTTCCACTTTTGTGCCCAAGAAAGTGCTCTGATACCACTTGTTATAGCTCTGATACCACTTGTTGTAGCTCTGATACCACTTGTTATAGATCTAACCCAGAAATATTATAGATCTGATATGAAAATATAAGACAATGCAAATAAACCCAGAAATAATATGAAATGATTCTTTATTGATATCAAAACCCTTAAGGTAGGGCAACACCATACATTCACTCCTTAAGGAAGGAGAACACTCCACAAGCCATATGCATGTTCATACAATAATCCTTCACCATTCCTTCACTATCTCCATGTGGAGTCTCTAGCCTCTATATAGGCCTCATACATACAATACCATGGGTCATTACCATGGTTCCCTCATACCATCAACTAATACCATGGGCCCATTACATTATTATTAACTACATGTGGGCCCTTACATGAAATGGGTAACCACCTTATTTATTACTATGGCCCATCTCATTATTACCTTAGGTACCTCCCTTGGTACCCCATATTATCCCCCTAGGTATATAACACAAACTTGGTGCAAGGAGTTTTAAATGTTTCTTCATGTTGTATTCAAACACCTCCAAAGCATATCGTCTTTATGATGAAGTGAATAAAAAGTTTTTTGTATCTAGAGATGTAATATTTCTTGAATCATCGAAAGCTAACAATGTTGTTGAGCGAAACCTTAATCGCTTTGATAGATTCGCAAATGCACAAACATTTCAATAATTTTCTAATCGTATTCCACATCTTGAAGGGGGGATTCATATACTGAATCAACCTATGGAATCTTCTTCTAAAGCACTCTCCCCCACATGAAAATCCAACCACTGATGATATTTTGAGCGATGTGATTGACAGAATTTGGAGACTTAATCTTGATTCAGTCCCAACTCAATGAAATGAGTAGCCTGGACCATCTTAGAAAGGTCCCCCAAAGTGGCTGACAAAGACACTTGAAAGTGTTCATCCTGATGAGGTTGGAAATACAGGAACAAGAAATTCAACAGGGAAAAATAGAGCTGATATAGATGACTATGATTCCCCTGTTGATATGGATGTTTCTTATGATTGTGAATTGAATTTGTCTACAGATTTTGAACCAACTTCCTTTAAAGAAGATGCTTCTCGTAATGAATGGAAAGAAGTGATGCAAAAGGAGTATGATGCCTTGATAAAGAATGGAACTTGGAAGCTGGTTGATCCTCCATTGGGAACAAAACCAATTGGCTGCAAGTGGGTCTACAAGAACAAGTATAAAGTTGATGGAACACTTGACAAGCACAAAGCCAGGCTTGTGGAAAAAGGTTTTGCACAGAAGGAAGGGGTCGATAATGAGGAGACATTTTCCCCCACAGCAAAATGGGCTACCATCCGGACACTCGTTGCACTAGCAGCTTAGAACGGTTGGAAAGTCCATCAAATGGGTGTAAAAATTTCCTTCTTGAATGGAGATATGAAAGTAAATGTTTTTATGTCCCAGCTTGAAGGATTTTCTATGAAAGGACATGAACATAAAGTATGCAAAATTTTTAAATCCTTGTATGGCCTCAAGCAAGCATCGTGAGCCCGGTATGAGAAATTAACTGAGCATCTTCTGAAACTCAATTTCAAAAATTATGATCTTAATGAGGCAACTTTGTTTGTCAAGAATGTTGGAAAAAGTGCTATATATATTGTGGTATATGTAGATGATATTTTGATGAGAGGGAACAATGAGAGCTACATTGCATCCATAAAGAAGAAATTCGGGAAAGGTTTTGAAATGATTAGTTTGGGCTATGTTCATTACTATCTTGGTATTGAAGTATCTCAACATCCGAAGTCTATATTCCTTTCTCAAAAGAAGTACATTGGAGATCTATTGAATAGTTTTGGCATGACTGAATGCAATCCTCTAACTAATCCAATGGAACAAAACTTAAATCTCACATCCATTGAAGGAAAATAGTTTGAGGATGCAACAAGGTATAGACAGCTTGTAGGAAGTCTCAACTACCTAACTACTACCAGACCATGCATTTCGTTTGTTGTTAGAATCCTCTCCAGGTTTATGCAAAATCCTTGTGAGAGACATTGGTCGGCTGCAAAAGGTGTTCTAAAGTACTTGAAGGGAACTCAAGATTTTGGACTCAAGGATAAATAGGTGGGCGACTACATCTTTATTGTATACTCTGATTCAGACTTCTATGGAGACAAATAAATTGGGTTATCTACTTCTGGTTATGATATGAGTCTTGGATCAAGAGTTGTATCATGGAGATCACGTAAACAATCAATTCCAACAAATTCCACAACAGAGGAAGAATATGTGGCAGCAACTGAGGCAACAAAAGAAATTTTGTGGCTCAAGAAAATTCTAGAATATTTGCAAGTAAAACAAGTACATTCGACTCCACTCATGATTGAAAACACCTCTACAATAAAGTTGGCCAAGAACCCAAAGTTCCATGATCAAACGAAGCACATCAATACAAAATACCATATGATTCGACATCATGTTGAGGCCAAAAAAATCCATCTTCACCATTGTTCCAGTGATGATAAGATTGAAGACATATTCACCAGAGCACTTGGAAAAGAAGAGCTTGAAACATTTAGAATGATGCTTGGACTTACCAACATCCATTTAGATTAAGGGGGTGAATGTTGACACCTAATCACAGGGATTCGATAAACATTTGTCAATAGTGTAAATAATAAGTAAGGGAAAAAGAAGAGTCATCGGGAGATGAAACTCAAGAGTCACTCTCTCATGTATAAAATTATGAACATCCAAAATGAATAAACAGATTCTCATTTGAGGAGTTACCTCCTCAACTGACACTAGCCATTCATGATGAGATTCATTGAACCAATTTGATATAAGGAAGGATAAGGAAAAGATGGATTCTTCCTCATATTTCCTTGACAAAGCATCAACCATTGTATTTATTTACATTTTTTATCCATCATCCCCTAATCATATTCAAACATCCTCATGGACCGCTTATGATACTCTAAGGACAATAACCTCTATTCTAGAAAAAAATCAAGCTACAATGGTTGGTTTTGATTTGGAAGTTCCTCCCTATGAGATATGTGTGACAAGTATAATTGCATGAACGATGGCATCATATATTTCTCATAGGTAGATTCTATCAAATTAAAATCACACAACTAATTGCTAGTGAATGCAGATGGATGTCATTTGTGCATCAACACCTTGCTAATACCTTTTACGAAGGAATCACATTCCAAGACAAAAGTCTTGGTGAAGTTACACACTACTTAAACTGGAGAAGTGTATATGTTATACTCTAAAGTTGGCAATGCCTACATAGTGGTTTTGCTGCATTCAAAGGAATAAATTTATAGTGGGGTTATTAAGGAGGTAACACATTTTCCATAACTTACAACATACTTATTAAGTAATAACTAATAATTATAGAGAAACCATAAAGCTCCTTAAGATCTTGAAGCATGACATTAAGCTCTAAACAAAGCCCCTTCAATCAAGCTACCTTGGAATTTTCACTACAACTAATTTTTTGGAAAGCTTCAAATATAATGTTTTTTGGGGAAAATGAATATAAATATCTAGGTACATGTGGTAATATTTCGAGTCATTATACATTATACTTTTTGAGATATAGTTTGTAAAAGTTGAGGTTTGTGACTACTTTTGAAATCAATGTCAATAGCCATCTTGAAATTTTTGTTGTAAATATTTTATGGAGAGTTTTCAAACTGTCATATTTCATTATCTTGAGTAGAAATAGAAAATCCCCTGTGATAAAAAAATAGGTTTTGTTTTGGTGTACCTTCTAACATATAATTTATGGAATTTCAAGCTCTTGACTAGTCCTAAAATTAGTATGAAATGAGTTGTTTGAAAATTTATGCTATAGCATTCTTTTAATGCAGATATATAGACTTTGAAATTTCAAGATTTTAATAAAACATATCTAAGGACATATGGTAGAAATATATTTTTCTAAGATGCTATAATTTCTTAAATATAAATTGTGGAAATTAGGGTCTTAATAACTAGTCCAAAACCTAGTCTCAAAAAGATGTTCTTGGTAAAACTATTATGTATCTAGAACTTAGAAAGTGAAATTTGATCTCCATTTGTTAATTTGAATAAAATATGTAGTATAATATTTTACATCAAAAATACATAACTATATTTGAAATATTCAACAAGTGGCAGTTCATATAGGTTCACTATTTGGAAAAGGCCAAGAATCAACAAGCCTTGAGAAGTTACCATAAATTTCAATTGGAACATAAACGTTTGTCTAGACCTATGGTATTGTAAAGATGACATATTCAAGTACTTTTGGGAAAAATTATAGACCTAGAAAGGCATACATTTTAGAGATACATCAAGAGAAATTTTAGCTTCATGAGAATCTCGAAATCACGATTTTAAAGATATGTAAATTACGATTAACATAGGTTTTTATTAGAAGATCTATTTTTTTCTCCTTAAAAATGTGATAACGAGTAAAAAGAGGATTATTATTATTATTCTTATTTCACATCTTAAAGCGTGCTAAAAAAATTATACTCTTGATAAACATTTACAGATCTCAACCATGACTCGGGAAGAAGGAAACCCTATTTTTTCACTAGCTATCCGAATTGAAGAAGAAATTTAATCAATTGATTGTTAGTTCAATACAAGTTAATGATTTGAATGATAATAAGGAACAAATGGATAGAAATATGGATGAAAATATTGAATATATGGACAAAAAATATGAAAGAATTGAAAATGTTAATGTCCCTCACGTTCTTGTGTACTATAAAAGATATATTCCATAAAGGAGATATATGAATGTAAGGAAATTATCAATATTTGTATGACATAAATAGTGAACCTTATAACCATGGTTATTCATCACCTATAGGTCCACATCATCAGAGGTTCCACACAGCAGAAGGGAACAACCTTAATCCCATGATTAATATGAGGAAATTTGATGGTAAAGATCCTATGGTATGGATATTCTAGAAGGAACAATTATTTTATCCAGATGAGGTTCTAAATTTACAAAATGTAACTATTGTAGCCTTGTATTTGCAACCTAATCAATTTGTTTCGTACCAATGGATTTTTATATAAAAAAAAATATCTCAGTCTCTCATGATCCATTTTTATGGATGAACTAAGCAAACATTATGTGGATATTAAGTACAACACATTATTTAGTACATGATAAATCCTTGACAAAAATCCAATTACAAGGAACATTCAACAAGTAAAAAAGCTTATTCTTAGCGTCAATGATATTCTAAGGGATAATTGATTAGATCCCTTTTGGGCACATTAGTGGAGAACATACAGCATGAGGTGCATCTCTTCAAGCCTACATTCCTACAACATAATTTTAGATTGGAAAGGAAAGCAAAAATTAAAAATATGTCTAGTATAAGGCCTAGGTGATTCACTCAATGAACCTCTAACATATCACATGCACTCATGGAATACTAAAAAATACCTTTAATTTGACTACATATTGGAAAATACCTCTAAAACTCAAATTATTTAACCTCGTACCAATACGAACCCAATACACCTTCCTGATTTAAAAAACCCCTACTTTATCTTGAGTGTGCTACATGAAGGAATTTGGAAGGCTAGATCTACATTCACTAGTTTTGTGACCAAATTTATTTCATATGAAACACTTGATCCCACTCATTTAGTGGAGCAAAATAATTATTTAAGTTTGCATGAAAAATATTTGGACATTGATTTACCTTTGATCTATCAACGTATCTTCTAGGAAACATCTTCAACCTACAATTTAGGGCTTTGTATCTAAAAATATTACATGCATAACAATAACCATAAAATAATGTAGGATACCTGAGCTTTAGGATCTTGCTTGCTTCACTTGTTCATTTTATGATTTGACTTCAGCTTCATTCTCTTGCTCATTCTTGCTATTCGTTGCAACACTTTTGTTTGATTTTCTTTTCCTTTCAAAGCATATTCATAGTTGGTACTTGGCTAATATTTGACATTTTGTAGAGGGGGCTTAAACCCCAAACCAAATTTGTCCTCTGGTGACCTTTGCATGTTGAGGATATTGTTAGGCCCCTATACTACTAGTGTAACCCCTTATTGTTATTAGTATAACCCACTTATTATATTTCTGTACCCATGTAGTGCCCATATTGTTACTATTGTGCCCCATAGAAGCCCACTATTGTTATTATTGTGCCCTTACATTATTATTGTTATGTCAGCTCTGATTATGTTATGACCCCTTACACTCCTATATATAGAAAGGAGGTCTTTTCATTTGTATCATCCAAGAATTGTTCATTTATATAATGTAAAGGAGGTTTCCCCCTCGAAGAGGCTGAATTCTAAGGCATTGATCTATCTTTTCTATCTTTTCTTGAGCTGGTTTCATAACATTTGGTATCAGAGCTTTGGATTCTAGGGTTTCGCTGCTCCAAACAGGTCATCGTGGCATTTTCGCTATAACGTTTTTTCTGTGACGTTTCAGAAGTCGCAAAAAAAACCCGTTTGAGAATACATCATGTTGAACCTTGGGTCCAAACTTCAGAGCTTTTTGTGCGATATTTGCGGAGATATGATCTGAGGAAGTTGGTCTTTTCGCAGACTCCTGAATTACATTCAAAACAGGTGACCTGGGGAAAATCGTCATAACTTTCTCTCTGGGGATTGGATTGAAATTTCATAAGAAGGTACAGAAAGAGGACGGACTGTAGTTTCTTGTATGCGTGCTTTAGATCCAAAGGTTGAAACAGTGACTCATGGCACGTCGTACAAGTTCACTCTACTGAACTAGTCTAAAAGCAAGTCACTGTGGGAGATTTCACATAACTCTTCCTTGGAGAATCCAATTTGGGTCAGACTTGTGGAATTGGAAAGAGGACGTAGAAGGCTACTACAAATCGCAACTTCAGAACTAGATGATCCGAAATTACAAAGATACATCAGATTCAATATCAGGCTTCTAGAAAGTGAAAAAAGGTGTGTAGTTTTTTTTTAATTTTTGTGTAAGCTTGGTTTAACGGAATTCAAAGGGCATAGTAAAGCATTATTATTGGTAACTGATGCCCCGAGGAAATAAAATGCAAACACCTAGTAAGGAACCTAAAAGCTCTAGCATGACTCATGAAGAAGAGGAAGAAATGCTACATGATATATCAAAATTACAAGAACAAGTGCAACAAATGTCACGCTCACAAAAGCTAATAGAAGCTAAGATAAATGGCATGGAATCTAAGATAAATGGCGTGGAATGTAAGATAACGGGCATGGAAGCTAAGATGGATGATTTGAAGACAGATTTGAAGAGAGACATGGCATATTTGAAGACATATTTGAAGAGAGACATGGCATATTTGAAGACAGATTTGAAGACAGGCATGGCAGATTTGAAGACAGATTTGACAAATTTTCTACAAGAAATACTTACTAATGGTGAAAAGGTTGTAAAGGAAACTCATGATGTGAACAAAAGTAATGTTAATCATGATTCCATAGACTCTAATGTTGGATCGAAGACCCACCATATTCCAAAAATCGATATGAGGAAGTTTGATGACAAGGATCTCGCCACATGGATATTACAGATGGAGCAGTTCTTCGATCTCAATAATGTGCAAAACACACAAAAGGTACGTATGGAAACTGTATATTTGGAACCAAATCAGTTTGTATGGTATCAATGGCTTTTCTCTCGTAAACAATTTATCACTTGGGCAATTTTTACCGAAGAATTGATAGCACATTATGAAGATACAAAAAGCAACACTTTTTTTAGCTAATTGATAAGTCTCAAACAAAAGGGTTCAGTAATGAAGCACATTGAGGAGTTCCAAAAATTGAACATAAGGGTAAAAGATATTCCAGAAGAGCATAGGATTGATGTGTTCATAGGGTCTTTAAAGGATAATATCCAACATGATGTTCGCCTTTGGGAACCTGATTCATTAGAGAAGGCATTCAGGTTAGCAAGAAAAATGGAAAGCAAAATTATGGCAACCAGGAAGCATACCACTCACAACTATAAAGACGGAAGTGTTGTCACCCCTAGTCTTCCACAACCTATAAGGTTGACACCACAACAATTGGAAGAAAAAAGAGCAAAAGGGCTTTGTTACAGTTGTGATAGCAAATACACTAAAGGTCATAAGTGTGCTGAGAAGAAATTATTCTACATAGATTGTGAAGAGGAAGAAGAAAAGGAGCAACAAAGGTCAAAAGAAGAAGATATACTCCAGGAACAAAGCCTAGATGAAGAAAAAATAAATCCGACCATATCTTGTAATGCATTGGCGGGAATTACCACTCGTCAAACCATCAAGATAGAAGGACAAATCAAGAAGAAAAAGGTAATAGTGTTGATTGATTCAGGAAGCACCCACAATTTATTCATTGAAGGGTAGCAAAAGAATTGAATTTCTTCCTATATCCAGCACCAGAGTGTCAAGTGATGACTGCAAATGGAGGAACAATAAATTGCTCTGGAAGGTGCCCAATGCTTTCCATTCCAATGGGAGGTGTGGATGTTGTACTAGGAGTCCAATGGCTACAATCCTTGGGTACAATAGCTTTTAATTTTCAAGAACTTTTCATCAAATTTTCTACGGAAGGAAAGGAAGTTGAATTAAGGGGTATTGCAGGGAAACCAGGAAAGATAATCAGCTCTAATGGTATGACAAAGCTTCTAAAAAAGGATCAAAGAGGTGTAATTGCACAATTATGTTCGCTAGATGTTTCCACATCGGAATCATCTATTTCTCCAGATCTCCAAAAAGTCCTGGACAATCATTCCAAGGTATTTGAGACTCCCAAAGGTCTCCCACCTATGCATGATCATGATCATGCTATTCATCTGATTCTAGGAAGTGTTCCTCCAAACATCAGGCCGTACAGATATCCCTATGTCCAAAAAAGTGAAATTGAATGTATGGTTGCAGAAATGCTAGAGGCTGGTATAATTCAACCAAGTCAAAGTTCTTTCTCTGCTCTAGTAGTATTGGTGCACAAGAAGGATGGATCATGGCGCATGTGTTCGGATTATAGGGAGCTCAACAAGCTCACTATTAAAGATAAGTTCCCCATTCTTGTCATTGATGAATTACTGGATGAGTTGCATGGATCAATTTACTTCACCAAGTTGGATCTTCGTTTGGGATATCATCAAATCAGAATGAAGATTGAAGACATTCCGAAAACGTCATTTAGAACTCATGAGGGTCATTATGAATTTTTGGTCATGCCTTTTGGCCTTACTAATGCACCTTCAACATTTCAAGGTTTGATGAATTGAATTTTCAAACCATTCCTTAGAAAATTTGTGTTAGTATTTTTTGATGATATACTAATCTATAGCAAGTCTTGGAAGGATCATGTTGAACAAGTTGACAAGGTGCTACAACTATTGGAGGAGAAACAATTATATGCAAAAAGATCCAAATGTTTCTTTGGAGTCCAGGAGGTGGAATATTTGGGTCATATTGTATCTCATGAAGGAGTTAAGGTAGACCCTAGCAAAATTAAAGCCATTAAGGAATGGAAAATCTCCACATCCATAAAGCATCTGCGAGGATTTCTTAGGTTGACAAGGTATTATCGCAAGTTTGTTAAGAATTATGGGAGAATAGCAGCACCTCTAACAACATTATTGAAGAAAGATGCATTTTCATGGACTCCGGAAGCAACAAAAGCCTTTGAACATCTTAAAGAGGCAATGTGTCAAGCACCAGTCTTAGCTACACCGGACTTCACAAAAACCTTTATTGTGGAATGTGATGCTTAAGGAAATGGAATTGGTGTTGTTCTAATGCAAGACGAAAGACCCATTGCTTTTGAAAGTCGTCCAATCAAGGGAAAGTTTTTAAGCAAAGCTATTTATGAGAAGGAAATGTTGGGAATACTCCATGCACTTAAGAAATGGTGACCCTACCTAATGGGAAGAAACTTCAAGGTAAAAACGGATCATGATAGCCTTAAATACTTTTTAGAACAAAGATTATCCTCTGAAGAGCAACAAAAGTGGGTCACAAAGATGTTGGGTTATGACTTTGAAATCATCTACAAAAAAGGGAAGCAAAATGTGGTGGCAGATGCACTCTCAAGAAAGGATGAGGGTGTGGAAGCATTGTTGTGCGCTATTTATATTATCCAACCATATTGGATAAACAAAGCAAGGGATGAATGGAAGAAGGATGAAGAAGTATGGCCACTTATTCAAAAGTTGCAAAATATCCCAATTCAAACAATATTGCCAGAAATTGAAGAGGAAGGAAAAATCATATTGGAACCTGGAGCAATCACAGAAACAAGAACCTGACAGCTACAAAATCGATCAATTTCAGAGTATCTCATCAAGTGGAAGAACTTACCCGCTGAAGATTCCACATGGGAGGACAAGAATTTTATACAGAAGCATCAATAACTACTCAAGCGTTAAGGACAACGCTTTTTGAAGGAGAGGGGCATGTTAGGCCCCTATACTACTAGTGTAACCCCTTATTGTTATTAGTATAAACCACTTATATATTGTTGTACCGATGTAGTGCCCATATTGTTACTATTGTGCCCCATAGAAGCCCACTATTATTATTATTGTGCCCTTACATCATTATTGTTATGTCGGCTCTGATTATGTTATGACCCCTTAGACTCCTATATATAGAAAGGAGGTCTTTTCATTTGTATCATCCAAGAATTGTTCATTTATGTAATGTAAAGGAGGTTGCCCCCTCGAAGAGGCTGAATTCTAAGGCGTTGATCTATCTTTTCTATCTTTTCTTGAGCTGGTTTCATAACAGATATTTTGTAAGGTTTCATATCCCTTGATGAATTTATGATTGGGGCATGCTTTAGTTTTTTTTTTGATAGATTGGCCTTTAATGCAATAATTTCTTCCTCAAGTTTGTGACAATTCTCTTTAGATTATTCTAGCTGATTGGTGAGCACATTCTCCTTCCTTTTTTCTTCTTCCAATTCTCACTTTAAACATATGATGTATTCTTCATGGGTGCATGCAATGAGAGCTCCTCCAATATGTTACTTCAAATATTCACTTTCTTTCTCCAACTGAGCTAGATTATTTTTTTTAGCCAAAATGTTTTGCAAAAAATTTTCCTTGAATTTCTTAAGCTCATCCAACTGGGTCTTCAAAGAAATATCAACAAAAGAAGGTTTATTCTACTTTATCTTGTGTATTTCTTATTTTAGCGACTTGTTTTTGTTTCTAGATTTACATATCTCATCGAGTGCATTAATGAGCTCACCTTCATAATCAATCTCTCCATCCTCAAAATCTGATTTATCTTTGGACTCAAAGCCCATAAGAACACATTCAATGTTCTCTTCTTCTTCTAACGAATATTTCTCACTAATTTCATATGAAGTAGTAGTTTATTCTTTGGAGTAGTAACTACTTCTCTTTTGAGATTTAACTTTTCGAAATTTCTGAGTTTTATCCTTGCTCTTCATTTCCTTCTTCTTTTCCTCCTTTTTGATTTTTCTGTGTCGAAATTTTGTAGAAAAATGCATAACTCCTCCACATTCGGAACTCTTGAAAGGAAGCATGCCTTTATATTTTCTGGAACCTCTCTTTAAATTATTGGAAAACTTATAAAATTCTTCATCAGATTCACTACTGGAGTACTCTTCTTCTTCCTTGATTTTCTTTCGAAGTTTCTTGATACTTTTGGTAATACCCTTAGCCTTCTTATAGGCCTTGAATGTATCTTCATGAGATTCAAATTTATCTTCTATGATACACATTTCAGAAGCGTATGAATTCCAAGCAATTTCTCCATAGTGAGAGTAATCAAATCAAATATTTCCTCAATATAAGAGAACTTAGAGTTAAATATTGCTAGTAAATACCTCAATATTTTTTGAATAATGACTTCGTCTTCAAATTTTGCATCAATGCTCTTGATCAGATTGTTCACTGTTTCAACTCTTTGAAAATATTCTGCAATAATTTCATCTTCTTTAATTGTTAAGCTCTCAAACCTCATCCTATAGGTTTGGGCTTCAATTTGTTCTCCTTCTTATCACCTTCATAGCTATTTTCAAGTTTGTCCCAAACTCCTCTAGCTGATTTGTAACG
Source organism: Pinus tabuliformis (assembly GCA_031772625.1). Taxonomy (NCBI): domain Eukaryota; kingdom Viridiplantae; phylum Streptophyta; class Pinopsida; order Pinales; family Pinaceae; genus Pinus; species Pinus tabuliformis. Next base: position 237,820,600 of record CM062812.1, on the reverse strand, counting down.
CATGGCTTTTATCAACTCATTGTCAGTAAGTGTTGCAATGATTTCATTTCTGGATTTGGCATTGTTTTGACAATTCTTCTTTTCATCAGTGTCTAAAGAAAGAACATCAGGAACACCATATCTAGATACCACAGTAGAGAAGACCTCAAAACCTAAACTCATGTGATGCCCCTACATTATCATCTTCCATACATTATAGTTTTCAACATAAAAAATTGGATCCATAAAAAATGAGAGATGTCTTATCCTCTTAACACCATTCTAATTCAAAACTTCATAAATTGTTTCGATAAGTTGTGGAAAGGGCTAAAATTACAAGACTAAGTATCTCCTCCTGCACTCTAGGTCACATAGATGGGTCCAATGGTGGATATGAGCTAGATGATTTCAATGTATTACAGGAATATCTAAAGAGAGGCTAAATATTTAAGAATATAGGATGCTTTCCATTTTTCCATAAATTCATTGGTGGTAATCATAAAGTCATGCTACAATTCACAATTTATTTAATGGAATTGGGGCACAAGTAACAAAAATATGTATAGTTGGAGCTACATAATTTTAAAAAATAGGGGGAAAGTGGTTTGATAACCAGAGAATAAAGGAATACTATTGGAAACAATTGTTAAAAAAACAAAATCAAGCAATGAGCTATATAAATGGAATTCTAAGGAAATTGTTGAAGAGGAAATGATGAGTCATATGTTCATCTTTCATAAGAATAACTTGTGAAAGAAGGCATGGACTTATTTTCCTTTAGCATATGAGGTTATTGATGCATTTTTAAGCAAACAAGAAGATCCATTTTCTATTTTATCTGTTGAGTAATATATATAAAATTGCTAAAGGAATTCAAAGACAGCTTATGAATCAAAAAATAATTTAATATCGTTTTGGCTTAGCAAAAGTCATAATTGAAGATGATTTACATAGAAAAAGTGATACATGGGAGGATTTTTTTGTAAGAATTCAATTTAGAAAAACTCTTGTTGAAGCATAGCAACAAGATGGGAATCTTGTCTTTAATAGGTTTGATGCTTCAAAACCAAAAAAAAAAAGCAATGCAGTGTCAAAAAAGGAAGAGTTAAAAAATTGAACCAAAAAGTGAGAACAATGATTTGAAACCTAAGGAGGAGATAAAAGTTTCAAATATTTGAAAAGCTATAAGTCGAAAAGGAAAAGGCCAAGGATTTGAAATCAACAGTAGAAGAAGAAAATAAGTGTTTTAAACCCCATTCTAGAAACAAAGAAGTAATTAAAACAAAAAATAGGAATCATTCCTTCTATTGACAAAAGAGCCACAAGAAGCATTACAAGAAATAGGGGAAGACAAAGGAATGATGAAAGCTATGTCTAAGATAACTAGGGTAATGATATTGAAGATTTTTCAGAGTAATTGAGCATAAAGGCATAAAAGGGTGATAAATTTATGCAAATATATGTGAATAAATTCAAGACAAATTCTACTTCAAACACTTCATGAGGATTTGATAAATATATTGCAATAGATATTGATGAAAATACAGTAATAGAACCTAAATATTTTACAGTAGTAGACCTTGTAGAAAACTTTAAAAATGAAGACCCCATTGGATATTTTCTAGTTGAAGAACCTATTTAGGAAGAAGAATTTTTATCCATTGCATGAGAGGTACATAAAACAAGTAAAATTAAATGACTTAAAATATAGACTCAGGAGCTAGAATTACCACACATGTACTTAAAGAATCAAAACACAATGCTCAAAAGTAATGTTGAAATGTTACAAAGAGAGAAGGAACAACCGAAAGAATAAATGAAATCATTATCTAAATAAGCCAATAAATGGTTCAAGAAAATCTAAAGAATAAAGATAGGAAACAAGAAACTTAAGATTAAGGTGAATATAGAAAAACATAAGAAGAAAGTTGAAACATATCGCTTGGAAAATATAGTTAATGCTTTAGAACATGTTTGAAGTCTTGATATAATGAATTTTTTAAAGTTTTGTAGAGAAAGACAAAGTATTTTTGGGACAAAATAAGAAATTTTGTTGTGTGAGGAAATTAAACACCTTCCACGTGGTGGAGATGTTGGGTCCTCATTTTCAACACTTTCATCACTCTTTTTTCAACAATTTTGTCTTCTAAACCTATAACATTTAGTGTTTCATAACACATTTTCACTCCATTTTGTCATCGTACCTTCCATTTACAACATAAGATACCAGGAAATAATTAAAGGGTGAATTATCTATTTGCATACATTTTTGATCTTTTAATGTATACTTTAGGTTATAAAATTTACTAGTAAGTCACTACAAGAATATGTGATTCTCAAGTGGTCATTTATTTTATAGCATAGTTTGTGGCATATTCATTATCTTCTATGGTTACGGGTATCCAATGGAGAAAAAATATCTTTTAGGAGATCGCAAATGATATGGAGATGGACATGTGTTCTTTAGCTAGGTTCTAGAGTAAATAGATAAGTAGAAGATATCAACTAAAGCCTAAGTCAACAGGAATTTTAGGAAATACAATGTACCACATCTGTATAGATCTGATTATAGAATCACCTCGAAGATTTATATATGGATTTGAATCAACCAATCATAAATATCATAACGGAGATAGGTAATGATTTTGTGCAATTATGAAGGAAATTGAAGAAATATTTTTCTCTATTTTTAGAAATACTTTATTCTATAGTTGTGTTTAGCTTGTAAATTTGTAGGCTTTGGGATGACAATGATATTGATAGATCAGTTTAGAAAGAAATTGAATGCTTTATGAAAAATATTATTAAACATTAATGATAATATATCTATCTAAGAAGTCATTTTTAATATTGTTAAAATTATGTACTTTGTTTCCTGAATAATTTAGTACAATGAAACCTGAATGGGTAGGGACCTCTATGTAATGATACTCATTTCTTAATTGAATTTTACTTAATTATTGATTTATGTTGTAGTTTGTGTTCATGTTGTAGCTTTGATGTATTTATTGTTTACAAATTGATTTGATGAATCTTTACAGATTTTTTTATTTCAATATTGTTTTATGTTTTTAGGAGAGCTACAAGAGAGTTGATATATGGTTGCAATTGAAAAAAATACCTTTTTGTTATTGTAACAAAAATCATCATTTGTATTATATGATTAAAAGTTGTCGTTGGATGTTAAACTAAGTAATTATGTACATGACAATTTGATTAACTCTTCCAGCATGTTATCCTATTGTTTTCAAAGTCACCATTGAGTAATTAGCCTTTAGATATAACTACATCCTACACAGATAATGTTACTTCATAATATTATGATTCTATTTAATAATTAGGTTAAAGGAATTCAAAAACAATTAAGCTAACGACCATAATTTGTTAAGAAATAACATACATACCTAATAGGGAGATACTTGAAAGTAAAAATAGATCATGATAGTTTGAAGTACTTCTTAGAATGACAATTATCTTTTGAAGTGAAGCAAAGAGGAATTACAAAGAAGCTACGTTATGACTTTAAATTTATCTAAAACAAGGAAAATAAAATATTGTGAAATATGCACTGTATGAAAAAAGAGGAAGACATAGAGGGTTTGGTATCCCCTATTTCCATTCCATAATTAGACTAGGTGGAAAAGGTAAGCACAAAATGGAAGCAATGTTAGAATAAATCCGAAACCACTTTACAACTATAGGAGGATCTAAGTGTGTTAGATAAATTCATGTCTTGGAATGATTTCTTGTCGAATCATGACCACATATAATTATGCAAGAATTCCAACTTAAATAGAAGGTCCTTTTGGAATTGCACATGTTTAATACAAGAGGACATTAGCGGTTCTTCAAAACATATCATTGTATTAAGAAGGTATTCTTCTAGAAAGGTATTAAATGTCATGCTCAAAAGTTTGTAGTTGAATATGTCATTTTCCAAAGGAGAGATGATCAATACCCTAGCACTCCTACAACTACCAACCATACCAAATCTACGTTAGCTTTTGCCAAAGAATGATACCCATGTCATGTTTGGTCTGAAACCATTTTTTTCACTCCTCTATTTCTACCATTTCACAGGAAAACCATGGTTTAGGATTCTATGTTGTTTACAACCCTATCCATCGAATTCCACTTTTTGTTGGAACATTGATGCGTAGGATTCTATTTTTTACAACCCTACACATCTATTTCCCTCCTTCCTCTCCTTCTCTCCACCATTACTACAACTTCAGTTTTAAGTTGTCTCATTTCCATTGTCGACCACCAGAGGAAGAGGCCATTTCTCTTAGAGATCACCCCAATATACCCCTAACATTTGGATCCATGAGTTGGCTTGTATCTACCTTAATGAAGGCTTATTGAACCAAGCCCCTCGTATTACATTTGTATGTGACAATTGGAGTGCTGATAACCCCTCATATATAACCTTACAAGCACTCCTCTATTTAAGATGTCCTAGGCACTGGTCTACAATCAATCTAGAGGTTGTCTCTAGGGAGCTTTCTTTGTCTGCTGCTGCATGTGTAATATTTAGCTACAACAAGATTAGTGGAGCAAACAAGATTTATTTTACTTGGTTAGATTGAAACTACCTCACAGTGATATTGCTTCATGTGTGATATGGAATGAAATTACAATCCTCATATCTTGTAATCCATGTGTTAGTTAAAGAATTGATTAAAATAATAACATCACATAGTAGATCTAAGTTTAACTTATATTTGAGCATGTATGCGCATGGGATATATATAAAAAATTTAGCATATAACCTAGAAGTAGAAGCACAAAAATAATTCTACAAGTGTGAAATAGCTTTTCTTCCATTCTTCTCACATTCCTTTTTTATTTGAATATTATCTAAATGTTTTATTATGAGGACATACATATTAATTCACATGAATTTCATTTTCATGTGCCACATGCACATGATCTATAAAAAAAGACATTACTGAGCATTAAAAATTTACTTATTAGCATTAGAAGACTCTACTATACCTTTTTTCCATTTTGATTTAGAAAGCTTTTGATTTGTATATTGTCTAAATGTTTTGTTATGAGCACATACATATTAATTCACTTGAATATCTCTTTCATGTGCCACATGATGTGTAAAAAACACTTTAATGGACATTAATGATTTATTTATTAGGATTAGAAGACTCTACTATACTTTTTTTCCAAATTTATTTAGGAAGTAGATGAGGGGTTCCATCATAGAAATTATTTATCTAACATGAACCTATCAAGGTCTCTTTGGTTGATTGTTATTATGACTGTGCATGGAGATTGTTTTCTTATCTTGTGCAGATATGACGATTAAAATACCTTTTTTTCAACTTTAAGTCCTTCCAAAGTTGATATATTAACTTGTTTTTATCAATGACGTATAACGCAAGCCTACTTATTCCATTGCCAATTTCTCGGATCTAAATGCCCATAACGAATTACAACATACACTCTGTAGCACTAGTTTAGGAAGAAATATACAAATTAACTAGTTAAGAAAATGGAATAAAAATAAAGTTAAATACTTAAATTAAAATGATCAGTAACATAGACGATCATAGACTTCCTAAGCTAGCTTTAAATTCTAGCCAAAACCACCTAAGGCTCAATCGAGGGTGGCATAAAGACACAGGGGCTTGGTTAAACTATTGGGAGATCAACGAAAATGATGCATTGCAAAACATAAATAACATTAAAGATATTGTTACTTCTAAGTTCAAAGAAAAAATGTGGTGTGAGAAAGACTTAGCAGCTAAAAGAAAATTAAGTTATTATAAGAAGGTCATCAACCCCACCCTAGAAGATCAAAAGTATCTCTCTATTTTAACTAGCTCAAAGAAGAAAATTAATATAGCAAAGATTAGAATGAATTCTCATGAGATCCATAGTGAAACAGGTCGTTAGGCAGTTCCTAAAACGCCATGGACAGAAAGGATCTGCCATATATGTGAGAATAGGAACATCGAGGATGAAAACCACTTCCTCTTAGAGTGCCCCGCGTATAACCACATTAGATCTCAGTTTCACAATCTTTGTTACAATATTGACCTTCCTAGCCTTTTACAATGTCAAAATTATAGTGAGCTCAGGAGGCTTCTCTCCAAGCTTTTTGAGCATAGGAATAAAATCTTAAATCAAAATAGATAATTTGTTTCTTTAGGTCCGATAGACCATTATTTGGTCTCAGCGGACGTTAACCATCATCATCATCATCATCATCATCATCATCATTAAATCTAAATAGATCAAATTTTAATTTAAATTGATAAATTATATATTTTTATAGGAGGAAAAAATAATTTTTAAGTATTGTTTTTTTATTAGATTTATTTTATTAGCTTAGATATATAAATTAAATTTTTGGTGATCATCTTTATCTATAATCATCGATCCATAATAACTATTAAAAAACTTGTAATAAATTTGGCATTTCACATAATATTTTTTTTTTTTTTTTAAATATCAACTATGTTATAATTTTATTTTAAATTATTATTATTGTTAATACTATTAATTATAAAACAAAATAATAGATAAGTTAAATATATAAGTTATATATATATATATATATATATATATATATATATATATATATATATATATATATTAAAATGCATGTAAAAACATTTGTTATCATTTGTTATTATATTTCGAAATATATTAAAATAAAATAAAATAGATCTATAACGATTTTGTAAGTTTTAATTTTTTTTTTCAAATTAATTTTTATGTTAAACCATTAAATAATATTTTTTTCATAAAATAAAAGTGAGAATTATAACGTCTTAAAAAAATTACTTACTATATAGAAGATGAAATATCATATCATTTCGATTAAGCAAAGTTGATTTATATTTTACGATTCTAAACCAAGGGGACTATTTTTCAAAGGAAATTGATATGAAAATATCTATAAACCCTATGAATAATATTATATCGTAGTAATATGCAGCTTTAGATTAATATTATAAACCCAAGGGATTAATATTAAAACCCAGGGGATTATAAACACAAGGGAATAACATTAATTGAAGGGTTTATATTCCTAGGGTTTAATATTAAGTATCAGGTTTATAATATTAATTGCAGGGTTTCATATTAATCCCTTGAGTTTATAATCCCTTGGCTTTTTAATATTAATCCCTTGGTCTTATTTATCCTTTGGGTTTATAATATTAGTACTAAGGTTTATAAAATTAATCTTATGTTTTAATGTTTATTTTAAGGTTTATAACATTTACCTTACAGTTTACATCTCTTGGATTTATAGTATTAATCCCTTGGGTTTTTAGTTTTTTGGGTTTATAATATCAGTCTCTTTGCTTATTAATTTAAGGGTTCATATTGTTGGTGTATAATTTGATTCATACGGTTTATTATATTAATACTAGGGTTTAATCCCTTGGGTTTTTAATATTCACGCATCGGGTTTTCAATATTAATCCCTTTGATTTAATATTAATCCTAGGGTTTATTATTATTCTCTTGGGTTTATAATCCCTTCAGTTTATAATATGTATCCCTTAGGTTTATAAAATTAATCCTAGGGTTTAATGTATATTTTAGCATTTATAATATTTACCTTATGGTTTATATCCATTGGGTTTATAATATTAATCGCTTAGGTTTAATATTATTCCCTTGGGTTTATAATCCCTTTGGTTTTTAGTATTAATCCTTTGGGTTCATTAGTCCTTTTGGTTTATAATATCAATCCCTTGGCTCTATTAATCTAAGAGTTCATATTCCTAGAGTGTAATATTTTTCATAAGGTTTATAATATTAATCTTATGCTTTATTTGTCAAGGAGTTTATAATATTAATCCTACGGTTTATAAGATTAATGTAAGAGTTTATAGCATTAATCCTTCGATTTATTAGTCCCTTAATTTTATTAGCCCTTTCGATTTATAGTATTAATCGTAGGGTCTAATCTTTGGGTTTATTAATACATTTGGTTTATAATATTAATCCTAAGGTATATCAAATTAATGTTAGAATTTCATATTTATTTTAGGGAGTATAATATTTATCTTAGGGTTTATATTGTTTGGGTTTATAATATTGATCCCTTGGGTTTGTGACAAATATTTTCTCAATGTGAAAATTAACCATTGTCAACCATGTCCAATCATGTTCAACCATGGTCCAATGTCACATTGTGACAATGATTTTCTTAATATTAAAATCAACAATGATCAATCATGGTCAATCGTAGTCATTTTTGGTGAGTCATGGTCAATAATTAGGGTTTAATGTTAATTTTAGGGTTTATGATATTTTTCTTAGGGTTTAAATCCTTTGGGTATACAGTATAAATCCCTTGGGTTTGTGACAAAGATGATATCAATATGAAAATCAACCATGGCCAACCATTGTCAATCAAGGCCAACCATGGTCATTCATGGTCCAACATGACATTGTCACATATATTGTCTCTATATGAAAATCAACCATGGTCATGGATGCTCAACCATGGCGTATCATGATGAACCATATTTGACCATGGTCAGCGTTAACCATGGTCTAACGTCTCATTGTGACAAACATTGTCTCGATATGAAAATCAGCCATGGTTAGCCATGGTTAACCATGGACAAGCACGATCCAACTTCGCATTGTGACAAATATTGTCTCAATATGAAAATCAAGCATGGTCAATAATCATGATCACATTGTAAAAAATATTGTGTCCTGGTCCAACGTCACATTGTGGCAATGATGGTCATCCATGGTCAAGCATGGTTCGATGTCACACTGTGGCAAAGATTGTCTCAATATGAAAATAAACCATGGTCAACCATGGTCAACAATAGTCCAACATCACTTTATGAGAAAGATTGTCTAAATATGAAAATCAATCATGGTCCACCATGGTCAATCATAGTTAACCATGGTCACATTGTGAGAAAGATTGTATCAAGTTCTAATGTAACATTATGACAAACATGGTTAACCATGGTGCACCGTCACATTATGACAAATATTGTCTCAATATGAAAATCAACCATGCTCAACCATGGTCCAGTGTCTCATTGTGAAAAATATTGCCTTCGTATGAAAATCAATCATGGTCAACCATGGTCCAACGCCGCATTATGAAAAAGATCGTCTCAATATGAAAATCAACCATGGTCAACCATGTTTATTTTAAGGTTTATAATATTTATCTTAGAGTTTATATACCTTGGGTTTATTATACTAATCCCTTAGATTTAATATTATTCCCCTCGATTTATTATTCCCTTTGGTTTATACTATCAATTTGTTGGGTTTATTATCTTAAAGGTTCATATTCTTAGGATGTAATATTATTCATAGGGTTTATAATACAAATCCTTGGATTTAATATAAATACCTTGGGTTTATAATCATGGTCAACTATGGTCCAATGTGACATTGTGACAGATTTTCTAATATGAAAATCAACCATGGTTCGACATAGCAATGTCACAAAGATTGTCTCGATATGAAAATCAATCATGCTCAAGCATGACCAACCATGGTCCAACATTGCTTTAAGACAAAGATTGTCTCAATATGAAAATGAACCATGGTCAACCATGTTTATTTTAGGGTTTATAATATTTATCTTAGGGTTTATGTACCTATCCCTGTCAAATTACAACAACACAAGAAAAAAACATTCAATAACCTTTCATCTCAACATATATATTCTCAATAGAAAAACCCCTAACTAATTATGGTCCCACCATTAATGAGTAGCAAATACCTTATGGACCTTATTTGATAAGGAATACATGTTTACATTAAATAACTATCCACTAACTATATGATAACACTTATTCAAAGAAGATAGTAGCATACATTAATTGACTAACTCATAAGTACCCTAAACTAGGGAGGTCAGCGAAGGGCCCTAACATGCCCCACCCAAACCAACATATCACCTTCAAGGCTTGAGGCATCAAAATTGTTGTAAAATTGCTACTAGTTCTAGTGTGGTGTCCTTTAGATGCATAGCTTTCCACTATATTAATACCTCTCATATTGTGCATTGGCATGTGAATTAACAATATCTACTAACCAATACTAATTCTAGTTAGAGATAATAGCCACTTCTTCATTAAGTTTAGTTAGGATAGGTTTCACCTTGTAAGTGAATCCAACTACCTTGTTAAGGCAAGGAACAAAAAAGATTGAATGTATCTTGGAGTTGGTTCGAAGAGTTAGTTAGTAGACAACTTCTCAGATGTGTTAGATGATGTTATAGGGTCCATATAATTTTGGTGCAATTTTTTGGTGGTCTTTTTCTTTAAGGTATGTTTATATTATAATATTGAAGGTGAAGAAACACAATATCCTCTTCTAAAATAGAATGATCTAGATGATGTTGGTTCACTTGTTGCTGCATCCTATTTTGAGCTATAGCTAAATTGTCCTTAAGTATGCATGTATTGTCTTCTCTAGTGGGAAGTATGTGATCCACTACATGAACCTTAAAAGTGCTTGGTAACTACAAATATACTAGTAAACGTTTCAAGCCATGATAGCTTCATATGATGTCCTTTTGATAACATCATAATAAGTGATTTTGTACAACCATTGTAGACAGAGTAACCATTATTCCCATTAGGTGTATCCTTTCTAAAGTGAATCATAGCAAATATATTTCTAAGAATTTGTTCACAAATCCCATTTGATAATTAGTTTGAAATTGATACAAGGTGTTGATTTTCTAAAAAAACCAAACCAAAATTTGTTAGTGGATTTAGTTTCCCAGTTTGACACAATAGAAATGAATATGCCATATAACAAAAAAAATATACTCTTTCAAGACTTTGACTAGTTAGAGAATTTGTCATCTACCATCATGATAACTAGTTATTAGCTTTTGGAATACCTATTATAAATTCCATGGAGATGTTAATCCAGATAATGGTTGGAATTGGTTAGTGGTTGCAATGTCTTAGGAGTCTTAATCATCTCACCCTTGATTCTTTCACAAACATCGTGTGTTATTGTAAAATCCTATATGTTTGCTTTCATTCCTTCTTAAAACAAATAATGGTTTGCTCATACATATATTTCATGAAAATGAGAGTGACCCAAGGTAACCGACTACTCTAACTCCTTTAAGAACCTTTCTATTAAAGAAAAACTTTTCACTAGGAATTTATGCCCTCTATACTTCAAGGTATTTTTGTACCATTTATAACCCTTAGAATTGTTGTCATCTTCTTGAAGCCTTTGGGTGAGTTGAACCATATTGTCCTTTGCTAGCTTTTGACACCTAATCATAGGGATTGGGTGAACAATTGTAAATAGTGTAAATAATAAAAAAGGGAAAATGAAGATTCATTGGGAGATGAAACTCAAGAGTCACTCCCTCATGTATATAACTATGAAAAACCCAAATGAATAAATAGATTTTCATTTTAGGAGTTACCTCCTCGCTTGACATGGTATCATAGCAACTCCGAGTCTATCATAACTGCCATTATTCTATCTCTCCTCTTGCCAGATTGCTTCTCCTCGTTGAATTAATTGGATGTTGTGTATTTATTATTATGGTTAGTGTACTCTGACATTCTTGCTCTGTCACTGTGGTCTGCCTCCTCCCACTGCGCATACCATTCCGCTGGCTATACGATGGTGCCAACCCACTTGGCTTGGCCTTCCACCTTCCCTTTGTACATGCATTCCCGCTTTCTCTTAGAATTAACCTACATTATCCAGGCTCATCAACTCACACTGCATTTTATTCACTACATTGAATGTTGTTGAACAATCCTCATACCACTCCATAGTCTCACAGAATCAGTCACAATGCGTTGAATGAATGTTGTCGTCTATTTATCCAAATCACTCCCAGTGGCTATCCTAGCTTATCATTTCACTGTAGGAGGTGGAAATGGATGGGTTCCTCCCTCCAGAACTCAAAAGTAGTATAACCAGTGGGCTGGCTGAAAACGCTTCCAAGTCGGGGATCTACTCATGTTCAAGTACAACCCAAATGAGGACCCAGTGCTGCAAGTGAATTCACAAGATTACAAAGCTCGCATGACAACAAATGGTACAATGAACCCTGCTAGCTCCTTCAAAGACGGGAACATGGTATTCAAATTTCGTAAACAACGTTGATTGGTATTCTTCCCTCATGTTGTTTGGTATTCCCCCCTCACGATGTTTGGCATTTGGTATTTTTGCAGTCATATAATTCAACGTTGCCCCTCCTTCATACTGCCTCTCCATATACCACCCCTCCTTTGGTTTGTGTGTAGTCATATAACACCTCCCCCATATACCACCTCCCCTTAATGCATTTTTTTAAAACCAAGAGAAGTGCATTTTTTACATATATATTGGCAGTAGAGAACATTTTTTTTTTTAAATGCACTCATTAATATAAATTGTGGGAGTGGTTCTCAATGCGAAGGACAACTATCTTCAGTGGTATTAGAAAATCAAACACACTCTCATTTTTAATGAGCTGTGGAAAGGATTGTGTGTTGGAGATGGATAAAAAGAACCAAAACATCCTACCTCAGACAAGGAATTTGCCATTTGGGAAAATAAGAACAACAAGGTGTATGCCTTGATTGCAGCATTAGTAAATGAAGAGGTGAGTCGCCATATCACCATTTTCAAATTCTTTTGAAGCCTTACAAAAATTGAAGGAACTCTATGACTCACACTCTGCACTTGAAATTGTTCGACTGATGATTAAATTGTTCAGCCTTGAATTACAAAATGATGATCCTCTTGCTCTTGCATTAGAAGTAGAATATATTATGCATCAAAGTCACTAATGTTGAACTGGACATTCCTCTAATAACTTTTGTCAAGCCACTTTATCCTCGGTCTTCTGAAGGGCTATGTGTCTTGCACATAGAGAGAATAATATTGCTTAAGATTCTTCCAGAGGAAGAGGAAGAAGAAATTTTAGAGGCTGGAGGGGAATGGAGATAACCTCCCATGTTGAATGGAGATAGTTTACAACCAAAAGTGGAAGTTGATCTTGTAGATAACCTCCCATGTTGACTTGTCCTTCCTTAACACAATGTACACCTCAAAGCCACCCTAATGCATGGTAATGATGTATCTCTTATGATAAAAATAGTAGCATAAGATATGATTAATCTCCAAAATCCAAACCATGGCATGTGGATGAAAGTAAATATGTAGGAGAGGATGGTAGTTTAGGAATTCTTATCGATTTACCAATCTAGGGTTGAGATCCACTCCTAATGGGAGGATGAGCTCAAGGGATAAGAAGGTGAAAACTACAAGGTAGGGGAGATAGGATTCAAAGTTCTTTTCCAAGGTAAATGGCTGTAACAACTCCTGGAAGCTTCTTGAAGAGGAAGCTTCAGGATTCTTCTTATTTCTCCTAAATTTTCTTTATGAGCATACCCCCAACAAGGGAAAACCTTCTCTAATCAAAGCAGGTACATAACTGAGAAAATTTCCACTCAAAGTAGGTTCCTAAGGGGCCAAGGTGTGTTTGGCCATAAAAGCATTGAAATGAAGTAGTAAAGGTTAGAAACATAGGGATATAAGAGAGGCATGCTTAGGGATTTGTATAGGGATGATGACAAGGTGTTCATGGATGTTCATGTATCTAGTTTGTAGGCCTATTAACCAGATGTGACAAAATGGCCTATAACAAATTCCCCCTAAAGCGCAAAGTCTGAAATAGTGGCTGATGACTGAAGTACTTTACCTTGTGACAAGTCTGGATCAAAAACAACTAGTTAGATCATCATCTGTTACAATACATTTACATCATGATATCTCTATTGAGGGAGGCATACTGGTACTCATCAAATAAGCTAACAATACACGTACAATGATCAAGTAGACATGTCCACTAATGATAAAGGGTGGACCCATGATTGGATGACCATGTGCATGATCATAGCCATCATACATTGTAATCTTGTATTAATCCTGAAATCATAGCCTAGATGGATGAAACTAGATCTGGGGTATTCTATCCCATTCACTTGATATTCCAATGTACGAGTCTAACCATGTGAATAGAGGAGATGGAGTCGAACACGGTAAACACCATCTAATTAATGGTCAATGATTTAAGTAATTATCAGATGTGATAGAAAACATCGATGATGTTAATGCCTCTCAAGGTACCACAATATAATTCATATGGTTTCAATGAATGAGTTGAAGTCAAACACCATACAAAATTTGTCATTTGAAGGCCAATGATGTAATCATGTCGCCGAGAATGAGAAAAACTTCCATTGATGTATGCAAGTCCCAAGGTACTGAAAAAAGCAATTTTAAGTCAACTTCTTGGATAGTGAGCTGATGTCGATAGGAAACGACCCATCCTAGGAGGGCCTTGATATATCCCCCAGCAATGACATCAAATGGGTATCACGATTCAAGACAAATTGAATTTGATATAGACTTCATTCAAGAATTGTAGATATGTAATGTAGGTTGAAGAGTATCATAGCAGATATTTATTGAATGACTTCCCTTGAACACATCGGCAACATTGAATGGAATTGGTAGCATTGACCCAAAACTGAAAATGGAGGCTTTGAAATGGTATGAAGAATGAAAAGACAAGTAAATTTACCAACCCAACAACCATGGAGGTGAATTGGAAGAGTGTCGTGTTCAAGATTGACTCACTACCATAATAGATACCACAATAGGTAGAGTGTCCCATTTTCCCAATTTCCCTAACCATTGTTGGTCAGTACCTCTTTATTTTTTAACAAGTTTGAGGAGGATAACATATTCTTGAACTGTAAGTTCATCCTTCATATGAATCCCTCCAAGTATGTTTAATGAACCCTGAGAAGGAGTGGTTTGGTCCTATCATGCTCGACGAGTCTATCATTTTTTTATGTTTTTATGAGTCTATCGAAGGTGAAACTCAACTCGTTTTATATGTTTCGAGAGTTTGAAAAAGAGATGAAATAGAAAGAAATGGCTCCTTTTAGTAGATAGTCTCTTAACTCCAAAAAGGCAGAAAAGAATAATTATGAGAACGTCTTAGCCATGTTCGACTAAGATATTCATTTTTCGTAAATAGTCTAGCTCATTCCGAAAAAGGGTTAAACTTATACTGAGTAGATGACTTCTCAATTACTTTAACAAGTTTGAAAAGACAAGTGCTTGATAATATTTTCATGTTTATGGAGTTTGAAAGGAGATGAAAGAGAACTTTAGGGGGTCCCTTTTTTATAGGTTTAGAGATCCCATAAAAGTGATAAAAAAGTATGTTCCTTGGTCGAAATGGTATATTTAAATCGAGAGACCGTCAAATCCATTAAAAAAAACTGACCCTGCTCCGAACACCACTAAAAGATTAAAAATACTTTTTTGATGATAAAATTGGGTCATATTTAGGTCAAAACAATAATACATTAATGATGAGAATGACCATAAAATAGGAAAAAAGTAACTCATTTTACCATTTCACATTTACCACTTGCAGAGTGAGTTTTGAGTGTTTTTCCCCCAATCTTCTACAACTGATTGCAACCAATCCAATGGGTCATTTCAAGAGCTGTCACTTCTAGGTAAGTGTTAATACCTTTCTCTTCCTTTTCATGGTTCCATTTTGCAATTTCATACACATTTTTCAAGGTTTTGAGGCCCCTAGTGCTATAATTCCTCTGCCTAGGTCCAACACACCCCCAGAAGGTCAAAAGGTGCATTAATCAAGGCCATGTTTTTCCAATATACACCTACAATGTCACAAGGAGAATAATTAGGATACATTTCATGCAAAAAAAATAGTTAAAATTTGAGGCAAACAAGAAAAACCAAGTTGGGGATTACACCCAATGAACCCTCCTAAGGGCAGACAATGCATTTCAACGGCATTTCAAAACAATAATACATTAATGATGAGAATGACCATAAAATAGGCAAAAAGTAACTCATTTTACCATTTCACATTTACCTCTTGGAGAGTGAGTTTTGAGTGTTTTTTCCCCCAATCTTCTGCAACTGATTGCAACCAATCCAATGGGTCATTTCAAGAGCCGTCAGTTCTAGGTAAGTGTTAATACCTTTCTCTTCCTTTCCATGGTTCCATTTTGCAATTTCATGCACATTTTTCAAGGTTTTGAGGCCCCTAGTGCTATAATTCCTCTGCCTAGGTCCAACACACCCCCAGAAGGTCAAAAGGTGCATTAATCAAGAGGAAATTACATAGGGGCAATTGAAATGCATTGTCTGCCCTTAGGAGGGTTCATTGGGTGTAATCCCCAACTTGGTTTTTCTTGTTTGCCTCAAATTTTAACTATTTTTTTGCATGAAATGTATCCTAATTATTCTCCTTGTGACATTGTAGGTGTATATTGGAAAAACATGGCCTTGATATGGAGGGAAATAGAAAATGAAATACAAGATTTGATTGCAGGTAGTGATTCTTCCACAATCCACGCTTTATGAGATTATGGGCTCTTAAAATTCTTCTATCTTCGTAGTATGAGGTAGGAAATAGAGTTATTGAGGTATCTTGTTCACGCATAGGATGTTCAATCACAAGTATTTATACTTGGTGCACATGCATTGGAAATTCAGGCAGAGGACATATATTTCTTGACCAATCTATCAAAATGAGGTGCCCCAATCTCTTTGACTAATTTAAGGACTAGTGGAGAAACAATTAAAGATTATGTCAATGCACATTGTCAAGTGAGATCCCAACCAACTAAGGATGAAAAAATTGACATCAAGGATGTAATCCATTTTCCCTTAAGAACGATCTTATTCCTTATTGTCTGATTGGTCAGCAGTTCATATCTTCATGTGGAAAATAAGTCACATATGTAGTATTCTCTAGAATGTGTAGAGTCCAGAGTATTCAATTGGAGTGAAGGGGTATTGGTAAACATGAAAGAATAGCTTAATAAAGAAAAATATGGACGGTTGAAAAAATTTGGCTATGATTCAATTTTGATCTCTTTTTCTCTAGAAAGGATTTTGTTTCTCATGCCACAACTTATCTTGCTTGAAACCGAATATCCGGGTCCCACAGATGAGGAGATAGTTGGATCTCATGTCTAGGTATGAAGGCCCATCACCGATGAGCTTCACACATGTCTTCTTCAGCTAGTTCCACATGCAACTTATCATGATAAAAGACTATCCATACACATGGATGGATTTCCTTAGAGACCCAAAGCTCATGCTTCCTGATGGTGAGGAATGGGGAGCTATAGGTAACCCATTTTGACCATTTTTTCTATTTTGAAGTTTTATAACTTTTTGTGATTTTTTATGTATCCAAGACTAAACTATTGATTTGTACACATGCAAATATTGGTCTCATTTGACAAGTGGACTCTTCTTATCTTAATTGTGGAGGAAACCTACAACAAGCACCAACAACAGTACATGAAACCCTAGTAGGATGAGAGGTACTACAAGATCTTGATGTGGTCGAGGTCCTAGCAGAAGTTGAGCATCATATGGATGGGTTGACCCATGGTATACCTGAGACCAGGATTGATGAGCTCCCTATATGACTGCAACGACATACTTTTGGTGTGCATGCCTATATTAGTTGGCTTCTATGCAATATGGCTCACGCAGTGGCGAGCTACCATCAGCATTATGATTAGTCTACTAGGAGGCTTATATCCATATTTTGGTCGCATGTATATTTTAGGCCATTTGGCCACATTTGTCTCAGGCACAAATTTTGTAAAACCAAAAATTTGATATATATAAAACTATTCATCTTGAGTGTTTCTTATGGTTCTATTATTTTGTTTCAATGTGATGTGTTGTGTATTGAATTAGTTTACATGTGTCGTAGATGTCTATCTAAAAAATGATTAGAAAATGCATCTATCAATGTATTTATATTCATAGAAATGTGTTGATACTAGTTGAAATCAAAATATCTTTTCAATAGGTGAACCCTCATGAAAATACAAAACAAAGTTGGACTTCTAACCGAGTAGACATTATTCAATTGTAGTACTACAAGCTGTGAGTCGATTTTGATAACTATACACCAGATACCAAGTGAAATAGCATCAGAAAATAGTTCAATCATTGTGTTATAGTCAGTGATGTTATTTGTAGAGCGACCAATACAAATGCCTTGTAAACTCACTACCTCGCCACTTGGATAGAATATGGCCCAAGCTATGGAAGAGAGGTTATGAGTACTATTACTAGCACGATCGGTGTAACCAATGTATGTTTCGAGCAATGTTGACATCTGCAGACCAAATGTAAACAGAATTAAGAAAAACCTAGGAAAACCTGAAGGGAATACACTGCAAACACACTAAAGCACACCATTATACAATATGTATACAGTGCACTACACAAAACACAAGCATAGTATTTTTTAAGGTACAACCCATTTTTTAAGGGAACTCCATCAAAATTAGCTAGCTCATAGGCCCATTTAGCAACAATACGTTTGAAAATATACAGACCTAGCCACATTCCCTCAAACTTTCCCAACCCTAATTTATCAAACTCTTGATCATATAACAAAATGAGGTTTCCTTCCAAGAAGACATGAGGCTTGACATTCCTATCATATTTTGCCTTGATATGTTTCTTATGGGCTTCATTAGCCATAGCGACATCTCTCTGAGTTTCATCTAAGTAATCCATATGTAAGAGATGTTCCTCTTCCACAGAAGTACTAGGGAGTAGTTCGACAACAAGTTTCAAGGATGGAATTTCACATTCAATTGGAAGGATTTCTTTTAGAACATAGACAAATTGGAAAGGTGTAAATCTGGTAGTAGTCCTAATAGAGATTCATTATACCCAAAAAGCTGCATAAAGAAAGATATGCTAATATGATTTATGGACCCCTATCATAAGTTGAAGTTTTGTTTTGAGAACTTTATTAATCACCTTAACTTTCTTGTTTTCCTGAGGTTAGTAGCGAGTGTAACTTTCATGGGAACGCCCTAGCTTGCAACTTAATTCAGACATCATGTGATTGTGAAAAACATTTCTATGGTTCATAACTACAACTTGCAAAACACCAAACTGCCCAATAACATGGTTAAAGAAGAATAAAGTATTTGTTTCACAAATAATGTTATATTTTGGCATCGCCTTGGCCCATTTGGTAAAATAATCAACCGCTATGATCATATAGCCATGCCCCCTGACTAAGTGAGGGTTACATGCCATGAAATCAATTCCCCATTTGGAAAAATGTCCTACGACAATAATATGGTGCAAAGGAGTTGGAGCAGCATAGAGTTTTTGATAAAAACAAAATATGGCATTCATGACACTTCTCGATAGCGAGGATACATTGGCGAAATATTGTGGGCCAAAAGTAACCAGCACATAAGATATTTTGTGTGGTGTCATATCCAAATAAATGACTACCACATGCCCTCGAATGGCATTCATTTAATACTCTCTCAGCCTTTTCATGGGTGAGGCACCTCCAAAAAATGGTATTGATACCACGACAATAGAAATTGTCACTGATTATAACATAATGTTTAGCTTGATATTGAATACGTCGTTGGTCAGATTGAGACGTATCAGACTAGAAAGTCTGGGTTTGGAGATATATGAGAATTTCTCCATACCATGGGTCATATGATGAAATTAGAAATAACAACTAATCTATAATAAAATCGCTAGATGTTGTTTCATCTTCAAAATTGGGAAGGTCGCAAATTAACTCAGCAAAAACTAGGGATTTCTTCATCTTGGATTTCAAAAATTCCAAATCGAACTCTTGTAGGATTACAATCCACTTAGATTATTTCCCCCCTAGTAATTTTCATGAGAGGATGTAAGTCATGGGGTTGCAATCTGAAACAACCATAGTTTTACGGAGTATAATGTAATGGCCAAACCTTTGAACAAATTAAACAACTTCCAAAGCTAACTTCTCAACATGAGTGTACTTGATTTCAGTATCATTGAGACTATAACTCAAGTAATAAATAGGATGATAAGTTCCTACATCATCCTCCTGAACCAAAACCATAGAAGTGGTAGTATTTGCAGCTGCGAGGTATAGGAAATAATCACATTGGTAATTAGGGGTGTATAATAAAGAAGCCCAAACCATTACATATTTCAGGGCATTAAATACTTGTTTAGCATTGTCATCCCAATGGAAGGGAACCCCTTTCTTTAGCAAGTGAGTAAATCTGTTGGTTAGTTCAGTGCAATTGGGAGCGGACCTCCGAAGAAAGTTAGCCTTCACCTGGAGTCATTGAAGCTGAAGGAGGAAAGAAGCGGGAGGCTTATCAATGTCTTCCTGAAGTTTTAAGGGATCGATATGAATTCCTTGTTTTGATACAACAAATTTTAGAAGACGACCAGAGCTAACACAAAACATACATTTTTGTGGATTGAGTTGAATGTTATAATGTCTACACCATAAAAAAATGGCCCTAAGATGCATCAGGTGATCAACCCAATTTCATGAATGAGCAGGAAAATCATCCAAATAAGGTTGCACAAAGTGTTTGATTTCGTGGAAGGTTTAATTCATGGCCCCGTGGAACATAGCCCCAACTTCCTTAATCTGAAAGGGATTTTTTGTACGCAAATATTCCCCAAGGACAAATCAATGTAGTCTCATGTTGGCCCATCACGAGAATGTTGATTTAATTATAGCGAGAGAAATCATCCATAAATGAAAATATCTCGCAACCGGCACAATCATCAATGATATGGTTGATGAATGGGGTGGCATACTTTTCCTTTGGAACAGCACGATTGGTGTCCCAATGATTGATGCACAAGCAGATTGTTCCATATTTTTCCATTATAGGAACAATATTAGACACCCAGTCAGTTAATGGTGTAGGATAGATGAAACCATCTCGTAGAAGTTTTTCAACCTCTGTTTTGATAGCAATGGATTTATTCGGATGAACATGGAAAAGGCATTCCCGCACTGGTTTAGCATCATGGTACATTTTAATCTCATGCACATCGATGTTTGGATCGATACCATGCATTTCTTCATAATAACAGGAAAAAACATCTCTGAATTCCTAGAACAGGGCTTTGTAAGTCTTGATCTCATCCGGGGAGAAAAACACATAAACATGTATATTTTTCATAATGTTGGGTTTAATTAAAATGTCGAGAGGAATGGTCTCTTTAATGTTTGACAAGTTCATCTCATAATTAACATTGTAAATGGATGTGGAATTCGTAAATAACTCAATGGTATTGTGTTGTTAAAGTTCATTAAAATCATCATCGAAGGAATCTGGGAGGGCAAAATGATGATGATGATCATCCCATGGTGTATCATGATCTCCATGATTCTCTCATCGGTGAAAATTATACAAGAGAAAGGATTAGAGGATGTACCATAATCTAAACAACAATTAACACAATTGATCAAACATGAAGGATTAGAATAGGTCGCACAAGCTGAATGGATGGCTTCATAATCTTTCTTAACAGGGACGAGTGGTATACGGTCACCAAAAATATTGATATTATATTGATTTGATACTATCCAAGTATAAGTTGGAATAGTACAAGAATAAATCATATTAATATAGGTGACTGAAGTGGATTTGTTAGGAAGTTGGGTGGGAGCAAGTGGGAAGGTTCACATGAGAGAGGAATCCTTAAGCAATCCAACTCCAACATACTGATACAAGTGACGGGTTTCTCCCATGAGAGGGAAACTTCGAGTAACTGAAGAATCAATGGTAAATAAAGTGTGTTGAATGATGGTTATGATATTTCTTTTATGAGTAAAAGTGATAATTCAAAAATATGTGTAAACAATCACAGCCATGGCATAGACCCACGTGCGACGCAGTAGAAGATTATAATCTAGAGTTTATGGATAATTTTGAATTCTACCAATACAATGTTTCCACCCAATTCTACCTGTAGATAGTTAAGAATCCCACACAGCTTGTAATCTCTACCATTAAAAAGTTTCAAAGTGGTTGGTGATTGGATTAATTGGGAAGATCCAATAGCCTTCCAGCAAGACAGGGACATAATATAGGTTGAGGCACCTTCGTCCACAATAGAACAATGAATATTTTTACCATGAAAAACAACCTAAATCATGAAGACTAACTGAGTTGGAAGTCGAGGTGTTTGGTAATGGTTAAAGACTACCAATTTGGAATATGAAGGATCAATACATCCAATTGTCAAGAGAAAAGCCTTATTTTGGGTGGGGAAATTGTGCAACACGTTAAGAGTAGACATAGTTTATGGATCCTGAGATAGGTCCTCAACTATCTAGTACAAAAGGGCTAATTAGTTACTAAAACAGTAACTAAAATTTTCATATAAACGACCATTTTTTAGTCAGTGATGAGTAGTAGCTAGTTTATAGTATCTTATAACGTGAACAACTTTTAGTCATTTTTAGCTTAGTCATTAATTGGTTGTCTCTATTTTATCGTCTAGTACTATATTTAGTCATAAACTTGGTCATTGATTTAGTCATTAATTGCCACAATTAACGACCAAATATAAAACAAAATATATTACTATATGATCATTCGAGAAAACCAATTAATGACCAAATAAATGACCATAATGTTGGTCATGTTATAAGATACTATAAAATAGCTACTAATAGTCATATATATGAAAATTTTAGTCATCGTATGAAACCAATTAATGACCAAAGAAATATGACTCATTTTTTCATGTTATAAGATACTATAAATTAGTTACTAATAGTCATATATATGCAAAATTTAGTTGTCATTTGTCACAAATTTATCATTTACAGTAGTTATTTATCTTTTTTTTGGTAGTTTCATATTCATTATATAAATGATAATTTAGTATTTTATATTCATTTCATTTATTTTAATTAATAATCCTTATAAATAATAAATTTAGTCGTATATTCAATTCATTTGTGCTCGTCATTAATCAATATAAACTATTAATTTAGTAGTTTTAGATTGATTTTATGTGTTCATTATTAATCAACATAAATTAATTAGTATGATTTTGTGATTAAATTAAAAAATGGCATACAATGTGCATTGGTTCATCTAATATGAAAATGGAAAGTTACATATGTTAATTACAATACTAAACAATATCAAATGAAACTATAAATAATTTCAATCACATAAATTATATTATATGAAATGTAAGGTCAGTATGCGTTTCCAACTTAATATTGGATGGACTACAATTTACACATGAAATTTTGTTTCATCACTACAAAACGTTATCATTGTGTTGCCAAGGCATTGCAGGTGAATTCATCAACTCTAAATACTTGACCATTAATCTCTTATACGCATAAGATATTTAATTTAAGGTATCAATAGACTGATTATCTTCTCTCTCTTTTTGCATATGTCGCTCCAATGTTATTGTTATCCTCTTTCTTCAAATCCTGCTTCTTACCATTAATATTGAGTTCCTTTTCTGAAAACAAAATAAGAGACAGTGCAAAGTGTAAGACATGAATGATGATGAACACTAGAATATCAAATAAAGTATACTATAAAGGACTTATAAGACATATAACTCAACATCAATAGTGTTAAAGCCATTTTTCCCCATAAAAGAAAGAAACTTGGACAAGTTTTCTTCAATTGAGCGATAGTGGCTACTATGTGTCCAGATACCACGTATAAGAAAAGAAAATAAAGTGTCACAATCATGCACAACTAAGTTACATGCGAAAAAGCTCAAGCTGTAAATAACTTGTGAAAACAAATAATTTGAGGTGTGATGTCTAATCCTTATCATTTTATTTGCCACAACATGTCATTATCTAATGCATGAACTTGTTCAAGTATATAAACAACATGTTCTCAAATAACAACATGAAAGTAAATTTTTCCAATAGTCATGAAAATATTTCAACGAAAACAGTTAAAAGGATTTCAATCAATATCGTGTAATACTGATTTCATCTTCAAACTTTGGTTGTTTCTTAAATGGACATGATACCAATTATTTTCAATTTCATAGTTAAAATACAAAGAAACATTCAAAATAAAATCAAACAATAAAGAGTCGTTCGTTTGTTGTTGGAACGTGGTTATTCTGTGCAGGCCACCGTTCAAGATCTTGATGACAGTCTGACGAAGGAAGACATTCGAGCTTGCGCTGAGGGTTTGAAGACTCTGGCAGAAAGTTTCCAATCCACGAAACTACAAAATGAAGTTCGGGTTCCAAAAAAAGATTGCAGAGATAATGCGAGCAGCGATACATCACCAAAGAATCATGCTGCCACGCCTCCATTTTCCGGTGTGGGCTGTGGAATTGGATTTTGGTTCCGTCAATCAATGGATGCCCTTACGCGCTTCCAGCGGTTTTGGAACGACCATTATTTGAGGAGCCTTGGCTCTGGAGCAGTCCTTGTCAGCGGGAACGAGTTGAGAGTGGCTCTCTATGAGGGCTTCGATCCTAGCAGGAGCTTGGCCGCCCAGTATCAGCGCTGGCTACCCTGTGCTGACGGAACCAAAGAGGATGCAGGACATATGTTTGACAAAACGCCCCTTCGAGATTCTACACCAATAAAGGGCTTGTTCTCTGTTTCATCTCAAACGAAAAGAGCTGGAAAGGGTTTCGGTAGCCAGCAGAGAACAGAATTTTCAAAACCATTCCAGATTCTGATTGCACTCATCTCTGGCAAGTCAATGCTGCATTGGGTGCGATCTTCAGACCTGGTGTAGGACATCAAGCTACTCCTGGAAAAAAAGACGGGGATTCCAACAATTTATCAGCGTCTCCTGTATGCAGGTAAACAATTGGAAGATACCTGGCCCCTGTCCTGCTATAATATTCAAAGAAATGCCTCCATTACCCTGTCCATGCGTATGCGAGGGGGGGCTGTTGGACAGTCCTCTTCAGCTGCAGCCTTTTCCTATAAAGATGCAGTCCATTCTCAGAAGCCCAAGGAAAGAGCTCCTCCTGCTCAAGCTCCCAAACCCTTCATAGTGGACAAGTCGGATGATATTCCTTCCATTGAATTAGCTAATCCCTTGTTGGACAAGTATCACCAGATGTATGCAGAGAATGGCATCATCTGCAGGTTCAATGGTCTTTGGCCCAATACAGCAGATCTGTACCAATGGATTCATGCAAATTGGACCAACAATTGCAGGGTTTTTTTCTGTTCTAAAGGCTTCTTTATAACAGTGTTTGTTGACAGTGATGATTACCAAAGAGTCTTAACTAAAGGCCCTTGGTTTTGGAATTCTGCGGGTCTGTTCCTCACTCCGTGGTTCCCAGAGTTTGATCCTTCAACAGCAGTCATCACCAAACTACCGATATGGGTTAGACTCCCTAACCTTCCGGCGCATTTATGGAACTATGTTGTATTTGAAGCCATCGGCAACTCCTTAGGTCATTTCCTTGAAACAGATACCTCAAGAGGGCTTAAAGGACTTTATACCTACGCCAGAATCTGTGCAGAAATAGACATAAGCAAAGGACTTCCTGATCAGATCATTCTCAAAATAGGTGATTACCATTGGTCTCAACCCCTGGATTTCGAGAATACAGCATTTCGATGCCGAAATTGTCATCTCACAGGGCACCTTCAAAGTTCGTGTCCTACAAGGCCCCCTCAAAAAAAGAAAGCCAAAGCCAAGCCAAAATCTAAAAGCTGGAAACCTCATGATCCTCCTCCAATAAACACTATTTCCAGCTCAGATGAAGAGGACGTGGAGGAAGATGTGGAAGTCGTAGAAGAAATGTCAGAACAGGTTTCTCCCCCAGTGCGTCTCGAGGAAGCTTCAGTCCCTCCCATCTCTCAGAAACGAATTCATGAGTCATCTCCTTCGGAGTCAGACAAGGAGCTATCGTCTCCAGGCCAACACAGTTTACAAATTGTTCTGGACCATCAAGGTCCATTTGATTGGGTCAAAGTCGGCAAAAAGAAAGGGAAAAAAAGTCGACCAAGTGATTCCACCCTCGGTGGGTAGTTTCTTTGGCCTGGACGGGTCTCCCTTCTTCTTCTTGTTCTGTTTGTTCAACTCTGCTTTAGTCTCTTCTTCTCTTGGGAGCCGAGGTGGATATTTATCCTTTCCGGCTGCCCTTTTAGTCTTGTGGTTCTTGCCGCCCTGCGTGGTGGGCAGTCTTCTCTATCTAGCTTCCTGTAGTTCAGTTGATATCTTTTTATCTCTTGGTAGTATAGGTGCCTCAGCTCTGTTTTCCCTTCAGGGCAGACTGAGGCCCTAAGCTATGTACTTGTATAATTGTTTGTAGATAATAGAATTACCGCAGTTCACAAAAAAAAAAAATCAAACAATAAAGAGAGGATATCATGGAATAGACATTGCAATTATAAAAAAATTGCTTACCTATCCATCGATGTCTTGTTAGACATTCCTAAAACATTTACTTAACCAAAATAACCATTAGGTGAAAGCATCACAACATTAAAAACATCAATGGAAAACCTATGCTCAAATCATTTTTAATTTTGTCACTTAAAAAATAACTGAAACAAGATAGCGTTGATCTCAAACAACTTACAAAAAATATCCTTAAGTGCACAAACTCTCCCAGTATCTGTATGAAATATTATAATAAGTTTGTATACTCCTTTCACGACTATCTGCTATATGCCACTTGTATTCGGTAAACTTCAACAACATACTACACTCTTTAAATGGAAAATCAGATACAGTTTTAACAAACTCGCTGAAAAATTAAGAGTGAAATGAATAGACATTGTTACCATTGAACAAACAATATGTTAACAATAAGAAAATTGTTTTTAATAACTTAAAGGAGGAAAAAATACCAACCTAATTATTATTTTCAAAGCCTTTTGAATATTTCCATACTTCTTTCCCGCATACTCTTTCAACATGCATTCGAAAGATCAGGGAACTAAGTTACCTGTAGCTCCTGCCATTGAATTAAAATAACAAAATGTTATTTTCAACCTCTTTCTCTTGGGAGTGTTTTTTTACATTGACCCCATTTCTAGGTGTTTCGTCCCATCATCAAACCTACACAGAGAAACGGAACTCAGTATTCATGGTAAGCATGAATAAGGAACTTAGCATTTGGGATTTCGCATTCTCATTCTTGGTACCTATTTCATGCATTGGAAATGATAGAAAACTTAATGTCATAAAGTCAAATACAGATTAAAATTTAACAATAACTCCTATAGTCAAATATTAAGGTCCATCTTACATAATGCATTTTAAGTAATTTCTTACCATATCCCACAATTAAATAAATATATTACCATATTTCAATGGTAAATTTCCAATTTAAGATCCTAATATCATCAACTATAATCAATATGACTAGCCTCACATCTTGCATCACAAAAATAATTCTCCTTATATAATGACCCAATTTTAAAATTAAAATCATAACCTTCAAAGTTGTCAATTACAACCATCACTCATTAGCCTCAAATGAGGGCATGTATATTATGGCTTTAAATGACAACTATAATCTAATTGAAAGATACAATTTATGAAGCATGCATAAAATTTGAAGATTTAATCAATGTGAAGTATGTAATTTATACAACATATTTTAAAATTTAAAGATAAAAAATAAGTAAATATGTAATTTATACCACATGTTTTAAAATTTACAAATTTAAAGATAAAAAATAAGTAAAAATAATACAAATTGAAATTTAAAAAGTTTACATAAATACATTATTTTTGTTACCCAAAACTTTATGCATCCATAAAATATCGAACATGAATCAATCACTTTAATATTTCAAACTTCATATTAAAAAATTCCTCACTAAGTCACTCACAATTACTTCCTATAAAACAACATACTAGCCGTAACGTAAACATTTGTATAATATCCTCTTCCATGAAAGGACCTTCACACATTAGATAATGTACATTTCCAAAGTTTGCCTTAATCTATTCACTTGTTGCTTTATGTAAAGAAACAAAGTAATTTGTAGTAGTATGGGAAGGATAAATACAAATCTTGTCTTCCCCCCTCTCTTGTTTGATCAAGCAATTGAGACCATGCTGGTTGGAAGTATAATTAGGAAAAACGCATTAAATGTGATTTGAGAGCTATCAAAGGCATGGTTGGCATAGTTCGAGTATGAATTCCTCAAAGGGTATATGTCGTGCATTCATCATTAGGAAAGTGGATGATTGATTGCATCTAATTTCATTCTTCTCTATTGTCATATTTGTTCCTCAATCCATTCATTTCTCCATCCCATATTCCATCCATCCCAACAAGACTTTATCTCTGATGTCCCAACAAGAATCGATCTCCTCAATGATGGGCCTCTAAATTAGACATAAATTAAGGCCCATACCTCTAAATTAAACATAAATTAAGGCCTATGACCATCCTTCATCACATTAGACTTCTATTTTTGCATCGGATAATTTATTTTTAACTTTAATGTAATCATGAGGAAGGTTTATGAATAATTTCATATTTGTGCCTAATATTATTTATTTTTGTGAAATATCATGAGAATATTGGACAGATTACGAAGATTTGGAGGAGATAATTTAGGGACTTGATCCCTATTATAGGAGGATCACTATTAAATAGTAAATCAACAAGATATCATGGAACTATGGCATAGATTGTGAAACTCCAATGATTAAGAAAATCTAGGAATGGGTTCCCTTCCATTTAATGCAAATTTCTAGTATTGGGAACCAGATCCACTAATCAAGGGATTTTGGTGGGGAAAGCTTCCCCCATTCATGGGGAATGATTACCACTCATTTTGTATAAGTACCAAGTCGAATTTTCCTTTAGGAATAGATTTTCATTAGTGTTCTTGTGGAGAGAACTCGTATTTTTGCAGCTCCATTGTATTTTCTTGCAGGAATGTAATTGTATTGATGAAAATAATGAAGATTGGTGTCATTTCTAGCTTCTAAATCTTGTTATCCTCCATAGATCTTTGATTTTCCTTGGGTTTGTCCATCATAGGAGCCTCAGTTCCCTTTTTGTATCATTTTATTTCCTTCTTTTCACTTCTTATTCACATGCATCTCTTGTTTTTATTTATTTGTATTTCTGCATTTAGTATTAATGATTTCTTCTTGTAGGATTGGGTTAAAT
Source organism: Pinus tabuliformis (assembly GCA_031772625.1). NCBI lineage: Eukaryota > Viridiplantae > Streptophyta > Pinopsida > Pinales > Pinaceae > Pinus > Pinus tabuliformis. Next base: position 237,791,635 of record CM062812.1, on the reverse strand, counting down.
GGTTGATATAAGTTATTTTGAAGGATTAAAAGCATCATTTCATCCTTGGAAAATCTTTGGAAGTTCATAGTAATCATTGAGATACTTGGATTAGCTTTCTTATTCCAAAATCTAGATTTATGGAACTCCTTTGTGGCAAAGAACAATAAATTTCTGATATTTCTTAGAGCTTGGTAACGAGCCTCAATTGAGTTGGTTCCACTTGCATTAGATCAAAAATAATTCTATTTAATAAAAAAAATTACACCATTGCATTTTCACTTGATTAGGTTAGGCATTTGATGAATTTACTAGCTCACTAGTTCGCAAATTTCTGATTTCTAGACTAGTAAGTTTCAAATATTTTTTAGCATGGGTTAATAGAGGTATTTTGAGTGATTCCACTTGGAATGGAGACCTAAAACATCTTAGTCAATACCAAAAATTTTCCCATTCAATTTGGATTTGATTTTCTTGTTCATTCAATGAATTATAATTTCGTATAGTAAATCTGTAACATCTTGTAGTAAAACAGGGGATCATGTAGGAGAACTAGGGGATTCTGTAGGAGAACTAGTACATCCTGTAGGAAATCCTATAGCAGCCTATTTTGAGTTAAATTGAGAAAAATCATCATTGAAGCTAGGATTAGGCCCCTAATTGACCTCCAAGCCATCAAATCACTGTACCCCTCTTCCTCCACACTTGTTTCCTTTGCCAAAGATCAAGGAAAGATTATCATTTGCATTTATAAAGCAAAAATATTAAAAAAATGAGCTCTTTTATATTTACCCATGCACACAATAGTTAGTACTCTCTAGATCAGATTTCATGCTTAGATTAGTTAAAACATCACATGTGATAAATAGGGTTAAAATAATGTTCTTTTGCAGGCAATGTGTACTAGTAAGTAGATAGAGGATTTCATGTTACTTTACAAGAATTTTTGAATTCAGTCTTTAATTCCTGCAAATAGGAAACATTTATTTTCTCTCATGACAGAAAAGGAAGGAAACATTGCATGTTGCACATATAGTGCTGATACTTCTTAAGTTTGTACAAACCTTTGGTTGATAATTAAAGTCGGTAACCTTGGGAGTTGCAGCATTTTTGTTGCAATACTGAGGCTCATAATTTTTTGGCGTCGTTGTCGGGGAGGTGTCAAAGCATGCATTGTTTTCTTCCCTAGTTGATTCATTTCTTTTTAATTTTTTCAAAAACAAAAATAACTGCATTAGGCATATTTCATTTCAAAAATAGAAAAGTGCATTACATTAGTGTTTTCATTCAATCATAAAACCAAAAGCAAAAAATCTCCAACACCAACCCCCCCCCCCCAACATTTGATCACATGGTGCAGTAAGAGCCACCTCACCATTTACTTTTGCAGGTAGAAGAAGAAGATGGAAAAGAATGTAGAAGAAATGGATGGAGATGATAACAATGAGGAAGATCTTCTCGGATTTACAATAGTGTGCACATGAAGAACATCCCTCCATCATCTCTTCCAAAATTTCATGGTATAAGGTCAGAGGATCTGGAAACCTGTCTCTTTGAATTTGAAATTATTTGTAGATCTTATGGTTACTTATTAAAAACTCAAAAACTGAGATTGTTTCTGGCAACATTGAAGGATAGAGCTCTCAAATGGTTCGTGAGTTTAGGGACTAATTCAATAAGATCATGGAATGATATGCAAAAGTTATTTCTAGAAAACTATAAAGATCATGATCTTAAGGAAGAAATCTTTAGAATGAATCAAAGGGAAGATGAGAGCCTTGTGGATCTAATATAGAGGTTCATGTATAATGTTAAGAGGGAAAAAATACATCATTTAGGATCCGACACACTAAAAGCCCTCTTACTTAGAACAATTAGGGATGAGTGGATTGATCTCCTTTATCTCATGAGTAGAGGTGACGTATGCCAAATATCATTTGAAGAAATTTGTGAAACATGCAAACACATATAAAGAGGGAGGGCAAGAATAAATAAATAAACATCAAGATCGATAAGTCAAGATAAACTTGGAAATTTTCTTGATAACTTTAAAATAGAAACTCTTAGCAATCTAAGTGAACAAGTAGAAATGTTAAGAATAAAAAAGGAGCAAAACGAAGATGTTGATATTTGTGTTTTTCATGCAGAATCACATGATGTTAAAGGTTTCTCCTCATTACCAAGGTTGTAGGAAGTTCACCAAGAGGACAATGGAGCAAGTCAATTGCCAATGTAGCTATGTTATGTAGCTCCAAGAGGACCATGGCAGCCTAGTCAACCTAGTATGATGCAAGATCCTAATTCACAATTTCAAGGTTATGCATATCCACCTCAAAGTAATTGGAACACACCCTTTCTTTGGCAACCTTAACCATCTCAACCCGAAAACTAATCTTGCCAACAAGGTTTTCAAGGAACTTATGGCAGCCATCCACAATATCCTCATTATTTTCCTCAATATCCTCCATACCCAACTCCATGTTATCCCTACCATTCATCTCCACCACAACCACAACCCCAACCACATCCAGCTCAAATATCCACTCCCACTCAACTACATGTACTGCCATTTCCAAACCCACACATTGAAGTAGCTCAGCCCACTTACAATGCTGAGGTACAACAATTCCAAACATCTCGTCTTGAGATCAATGGTATTAACCATAGCTTAGGAAGAGTATTTCAAAAAAGATATTATCTTGATATCATTGAAGGACCACATCCGGAAGAAGAAGATTCAAATGAGGAGATCATAGAATCATGGGCTACACTTGATGAAGAGCAAACTTCAAAATCAGAGATCGAAAGAGCTCCCTCATGGTTACCATCAAATCCTCCATGTATTCAAGAGAAAAATTAGCAAAAAGAAGAATATTTGAAGGTCATGGTAAAAGAAGACATGAAGAATGATCGAGATAAGAAAGAAAACCAAGGACATCAAAGTTATATTAAGGTTTGGTTTCAAAAAATCAGCAAGATGGAGCATCACTCTCTTCTTCAACTATGCTTGATCTTTTTAAAAGTCAAATAATTTGGTCTTTGAAATCCAGGTACATGTCAAACCATACATTTCAAGCCTACACATCATTTTGTTTGTCATCTTGATGTGCACATGGCTCCATTGGAAATATTCTTATACTTGAAAGTGATTTTTCTTTTCAAGTAGGGTAGGGTAGAAAAAATAAAATTAAAAATTAAAAATAAGAGAAAAAAATAAAAATCTCAGGTGAAGACCTCCTTTGACACGCCTCAGATTGGCTCAATGATTTAAAACCTCCATAAGGTGATCAACGGGTTGGGAAAAAAGAGAAAAAAAAAGATCCTAGGTGAAAACCTCCTTTGAGGCGCCTAGGTAGACCCACTAGTTGAAAACCTCATTGAGGTGACTAGTAGGCCTAGAAAAAAAGGAAAGAAAGAAAAAAAACATCCTTGCTACATGTATCTCTTTGATGAATGTATGTTCTCTCCAACATCTACAAGGAACAAAAATAAGTTGCCACCAAAGAAAGAAAAAATAGGTCAAACCTAGTCAAAAGAAGTCAAATTTTGACTTTCTCCTCCTCTGCTCAAACGCTCCAACAAGGCCAAGGCCAAGCCAATCCATCACTCTCATCTATTTCCCCCATCAACCCATCATTCTCAAAATTTTCCCATTCAGTTTGTTTGTTATCCTAAAAAACTACAGGAAGGCGATGTTTTACTACGGAAACAAAAATACATAGAGAAAAAAAATATTTTTTCCATAACTTGAAAACCATGCATCCATTTAAAAATTTATTTCATGGGGAGATTCATATGGATGACGGTAACATGCCTATACAATTTCAACAAATTGCATTTCACAGTTTCCAAGAAATCGACCTCCATCACCTTTATCCATTTTATTTTTTCTCGAGACCCGTCCATCCACTGACCAATTTTGTTTTTACAGGGAGGTGCATAACGATGATGGAAACATGCTCAAAATTTTTTAGGTCAATCCATTCTACTGTTTGGGATATATGGACAAAACATGTCTGTTATAAGAGGTTGTCCTGAATTACTACAGGAGTTTCCTGTAGTACTACAGAAAGTTCTGAAAATCTACAGGAAAGGTAGTCCGATGGAAAAATTATGATGCAGGCCTATTTTTGGACAGGAAAAAAGGACATTGACTTCACCACATCTCAGCCAACACCCATCATGACCATGTCACTCTATGGCCACACTTTCCACTCATTCCAATACCTATTTACCCTCCAATAGAGAAAGGACACAAACATTCAAAAAAATGGCAGCTACAACAACCTATTTGGAAGTTACAGCAGGCTCTAGGCCTAACCTTCAGCACCATGATTGAAAGAGGATAAGCACAACTATAGGCACAATGAAACTCCTCCAGAGCTCAGCAACAATAGAGGAAGTCATCACCTACACATCAACAAGAAGACAACCCATCAGCAAAATAAGATCAAGGAAAAATAAGAAGGTCGTCAAGAAGATGTACCTAAGTCATAAGAATCATAACATCAACTGAGAAGCAACATGCATGTCTCTCCAACAACTATTAGGTAGGTACAGGTATGCAATATTCTTGACCTCTTCCCTTGAGCATATTATAGTTAGAAATTTGTTGTCAATGCATGAGACATGAGGTTTTATAAGCTAAGGATGGGTCGGAAGTCTCAGCCTCTTTCAACTCGTTAATTGCATCTCACTCCTCCATTCATGGAATATTGAAAAGTCAAGTTATGAAGGGTGATGATTTCAAGGAATGATGGCATCAATTAAAAGAACAAATTTTTGCAAAGGCCAAGTCACCACAACACTCCAAGTCCTCCATCCACTTCATATTCACTATCTATCCATCATTCATCCATCCCATTTCATGATTTCAAGAACAAACCCTGTCTCACCTTGCAAATTTCTTGAAAAATCAAACAGAGCATCCTCTCCATTTTCACAAACCTACATCATTTCTCATCACTCCCATACAGTCAGAAGACTCTGAAGAAAGAAAGAATGACTACCATAGGAAGGTAGAATGATACTACAAGAAGGAAAAAATAAAAAAATGTACTAAAACCCAAAATGACAGTGCCTAAGAGAGACCTAATAAAAACAGAGAACTCCAAGGCCATTAGGAAACCATCTAGGCCACAAGAGGGAAGAATAAGGCAACAAAAGTAAATGAGACATCCACCATCAAAATAGAACTCAAACTATAGTGATGAAAAGAGACTTTCAAGGAGGTCTCTAATCTCTTTCTAGCTTTTTTCCAAGGCCTAAAAGATGTTATAGAAATAAAAGAAAGGCATGGGAGTCAAGTTGAGGGCCTGTTCTAGGCCCAAACTATCATTTATGCTCAAAAAGGGTTCCCTGTAGTTTTAACAGGGTTTCTTGTAGTTTTGATGGGAGTTACTACATGATGTCCTAGTTCTCATCTAAAGACATTTTGAAGGTTTCAAAGGTATCCAAATGGTTGAACAAGGTAGCAGAAGGGTGATAAGGATGTGGAAAACCTTACCAAACTAAAAAATATTCAAGAACCATCTTGAATAAGGGGAATAAGGCAAACTAATTAATCCGGATTTAAACAGGAACGCAATAAAATACAGAGATAACCATAAAGACAAATATGCAGCGGAAATAATACTTCATTTCATTACTGTAAAATACTGAAATATGCTTACAAATAGAAATGAAAATAACCCAACTAGGGCGATGGTAGCTTATCTCTGAGAAGAGATGTGTCGGCTACATGCCTCTGAACTGTTCTCCAAAAACTGTGTTACAATGAGGCTCGAGGGCCTATTTTGTTGTTGAGAAACAATGGAAAACCCTTCACATTCCAAAACATAACCCTAGAAGATGAAATGCCAAATTATGGGCCCCGTTTTTGGGTAAGTTGGTACATCAACTTCCCGGGGTCGCAAATTGGTCGTACTATCTCCGTTTGACGCGCATGATAGCCCATTGGAAAGATCTCTCCGAGGACTACGACGGAAAAGACGATTTTTAGACAGAAAAATCGCTAGCGGGTGGATTTCCCAAAAAACATCGTTTAGGGCCTCAAAACGGCTCCGAAAGTTTAGGACCCGAAAAACTGCTAAAAATAGTAAACTGTGCTATAATTAAGGAAACAGAAAAACTGAAAGAGACAGTTGTGGGGGTCCAAATGGGATAGGTGGGTGGCCACCAACATCCACCTGGATCACTAATGGTCTCAAGAAACAAGGATTTTTCTTTGCACAAATATGTTTTTGGGGCTTTTCCTTGCAGAACTTACAGCCAAGATTCTTAATGCACAAGAGGGAGGCCACCATAGTCGTGCATGAGGCATAATGAACTCACTAAGTTTCTAAGAGGATGAGCAACACTTTTAGTAGGGGGCTATGATGGGCCTCTAAATTAGACATAAATTAAGGCCTATGACCATCCTTCAACACATTAAACCTCTCTTTTTGCATTATATAACATACTTTTAACTTTAATATATTCATTAGGAAGGTTTATGAATAATTTCATATTTGTGCCTCATATTATTTATTTTTGTGGAATATTATGAGAATATTGGGAAGGTTATGAAGATTTGGAGGAGATAATTTAGGGACTTGCTCCCTACTATAAGAGGGTCACTATCAAATAATAAATCAATAAGATATTATGGAATTATGACACAGATTGTGGAACTCCAATGATTGAGAAAATCTAGGAATGTGTTCCTTGCCATTTAATGCAGATTCCTAGTATTGGGAACCAGATCCATTAATCAAGGGATTTTAATGGGGAGAGCTTCCTCCATTCATGGGGAATGATTCCTAATCATTTTTTATAATTATCGAGTCAAAGTTTCCTCTAGGGATAGGTTTTAATTAGTGTTTTTGTGGAGATAACTCGTATTGTTGCAGCTCCATTGAATTTTCTTACAGAGATGTAATTGTATTGATGAAAATAATGAAGATTGATTTCATGTTCAACTTCTAAATATTTTTCTCCTCCATAGGTCTTTGAGTTTCCTAGGGCTTGGCCATCCCAAGAGCCTTAGAGCCCTTTTTGTATCATTTTCTTTCCTTCTTTTCACTTCTTATTCACATGCATCTCTTGTTTTTATTTCATTCGATTTCTGCATTTAGTATTAATGATTTATTGTTGTAGGATTGGGTTAAATGGTTGATGTAAGTTCTTTTTCAGGATCAAAAGCATCATTTCATCCTTTCAAGAGTTTTGTAAATTTATATTAATCATTGAGCTACCTGGATTAGCATTCTTATTCCCAAATCTAGATTTTTGGAACTCCTTTGTGGCAAAGAATAGTAAATTTCTGCTATTTTTAGAGCATGTTAATGACCTTCAATCAAGTTGGTTCCACTTTCATTAGATCACAAATATTTAATAAAAAAAATTACCCCAATGCATTTGCACTTGATTAGGTTAGGCACTTGATGGATTTACTAGCTCACTAGTTCTCGAATTTCTGATTTTTAGACTAGTAATTGTTTTCTATTTTTTAGCATGGGTTAACAGAGGCATTTTTGAGTGATTCCACTTGTAATGTAGACCTAAGATATCCTAGTAAATAAAAATAATTGTCCCATCCAATTTGGATTTTATTTTCTTTATCATTTGATGAATTATAATTTTGTATAGTAAATCTGTAACATCATGTAGTAAAACAGGGGATCATGTAGGAGAACTAGGGGATCCGTTAGGAGAACTAGTACATCCTATAGGAAATCTTGTAGCAGCCTGTTTTGAGCACGAATTGAGGAAAATCATCACTGAGGTTGGTATTAGGACCCTACTTGACCTCCAAGCCATCAAAATCATTGTACCCCTCTTCCTCCGCACATGTCTCCCTTGCCAAAGATGAAGGAAAGATTATCATTTGCATTTATAAAGAAAAAAGATTTAAAAAATGAGTTCTTTTATATTTAACCATGCACATAGAAGTTAGTACTCTCTAGATCAGATTTCATGCTTATATTAGTTAAAACATCACATATGACATAGGGTTAAAATATTGTTCTTTTGCAAGAAAAGTGTGTTAATAAGTAGATAGAGGATTCCATGTTGCTTTGAAAGAATTTTTAAATCTAATCTTTCATTCCTACAAATAGGTAGCATTTCGTTTCTCTCATGGCAGCAAAGGAAGGACACATTGCATGCTCCACATATAGTGCTGATACCTCTTAAGTTTGTACGAACCTCGGGTTGATAATTAAAGTCGGTAGCCTTGGGAGTTGCAACATTCTTGTTGCAATACCGAGGCTCGTCACTTAAGGCCATATCGATCCGACAGTGAAATGAAATATCTCTGAAATGGAAACCCTAGACCCTGCCAACTCTCTAGGCTACTAGAACATTTGTCCCTCTACCCCTCTATCCGACCATGTGTCATGAGTTCTAGTTGTTTCTAATCAAATCTATTCAGGGAAGTTCCAGGATCTCTACTAAGGAAATGGAAACACTATAATTGGTACAAGAAAATCATCATGAATAAGAAAATCATTAATCGAAAACAAATAGTATCCTATTGGATTTTTTGTGAGATTTAATTTTATCCACGAAATAGGAAACTCTATTTGAAACAAATAATAAAGTAGTGGATGATGAATAAGTAAATTAAACTACTGAGAAAAAGTAAATAGAAGATATCTATAGACTAGCATGTAGAGGAAAAGTGTCGGAATCTAACTTTAAAAAGAAGTGATAGTGGGTGGGGAAGAAGAAAGATCCATGTTACCCATAGTGTGTATTTTATGTTCTGACTACATCCTTTTTCGTAATGGTATGTGGAAAATAGGCCATGTAACAAATGAATTGTTTCCACTCCGACATGGAAAATTTCATATTTGTGTAACGAGGAACCATGGTGATACATCTAGGGTGGGATAATTGATTTCCACACGCACATATGAAAGATACAGTCTCTTAGACTATGGAAGCATGGAAATAATCACTCTCAGATGAATAAGAAAATCATATTGTTAGGAATAAGAAAAATTGCTTGTTCAATTGCCATTATAAGCATCGATATAATCTGAAATCACTCGGGTGGTTGAGATGTTGTGCTTTCGGGGGCACCAAACACGCAGATCCACTAAAAATCCAACCCCACCACAAAGATCTGGATCGGTGCTACCATCACAAAAATAGTGCCAAGTTGTAAAATAATGACAATTATCAAGGAAGGATCTACGATCTATAACCCCTTTAGGGTTTACCACCAAAGCACCTAAAACCCAAAATTTACTGCCTCTATAGTTTAATCATTTTTCCCCCCAATGATCGATCCAATTCCAGTCTACACATTTATACCTTGGTGGAAAAACCTTCTCAATGAGAGATAAAATTTTGATGAGAAAATGAAAGTCGAGGAAGATCTCAAAAATAAAACAATAAAATTGAATTGAAAAAAAGAGAAAAACAAGGAGAGTGAAAAATACCTTCGAATCCCAACAATTTGAAGTGTAGAAATAGAAGATTTAGGTAGGCATGGGAAGATGGCCAAAGGATGGCTGGAATAATTATGTAAATGGAAGACTCTTATTGATATCACATGCATGTGTTGCAATCAAGCCAACCTAAACCCTTCGTCTATTTCATATGAGCCCCCTATTAATTTATTTCCATAAGAAAAATGTCAATTTTTAACCATAACATCCAACATGTTATGGAAATTTAGTGAAATATTTTAAAATGAATTCAAAGCATATTTAGTAATTACATAGTCCACTAAGACAAATCAAACATGTACTTTTTCAAGGGCAAAACCTTGCATCCAAATAAATCTAAGAAGAGTAACTTGAAGACAGTTTAGAAAAACAATTTGGCTGATGCCATGACCAAAATAAAAAATTACAATTGGATTTGTTGAAAATGTTATGCTTCTTAGACTTGTAACTGAAAAGTGATTACTTCAAAGTTCATTTAGAAAGCAATTCAATCCACATCAATAGCTCAAGACATGGCTTCCAAAATACCAAATAAAGCAAACCTAACTTAAATATGAAATCTAGAAAGAAGTAAGAAGTTGTTGGAGGAACACCACTACCAATATTATAACATCCATAACTGGTTTATCCATTATAGGAGCCAAACCCATACAAAGATGATTGTATACTTTCTGACTTTCACTATCATATACACCCTAACCAGATAAATTGTAAGATAGGATACTCGATATGCCTTGGCTTCCCCTGTCATATACACCCTGACTAGGTAAATTATAAGATGGGATACTAGCCATTGTAGCAACACGTTTTAATTCAAAAAAAAATGGAAGGGGAAAAGTCACTGGGATGGGTAGGTTTAGTAGGGAGCAACAAAGGAGAATTTGAAAGGGAAAAGGTACTAGGAGGGGTAGTTTTAGGGAGCAACAAAAAAGAATTGGGAAGGGAAAAGGCACTGGGAAGTTAAGTTTTAGGGAACAATGAACCAACAACAACACCAACAGCCCCACCAGCATTATCACTGTTATGATGAGCCTGTTTAGTCTCAGTCCTAATGGCTTCTGCAGATCTTTTCCTCTCTTCCATGTCTTTCTGTAATTGAACCACACATTTTTCAAGATCTTTGGTACGCATCTGTGATTCAATTGTGTGCACTTCAATATATTTGGAAATGGATGACCAATCATGGCAACACACATGCCATTTTTTAAATCTCTCCACACTAATACTTTCATTGTGTGAGATTGGTGTATGCACTAGGGACATGAAAATGAGAAATGGTCCACCAAAATTTAGATTAATTACCTGAAGGATTTCTCTCCTTCCTGCTCATAATCTTTGGCAAATTGTAGTTAATAACTGTGATGCTATGATTCTTCATGGAATTGTGAAAGAATGAGGGTTACAAGATAAGGTACTCATCTCCATTGATGTTCAGCAGAGGATATTTTTTCTGATCACAATGTATATGAAACTCAGGATCACTACAACCACTTTTAATTTTCCCAAAAGGATAGTTGAATTCAAATTCAACACATGTATCTGAGAGACAGTCATGGTACTCACTACTAAGACATAATTTTTGGATGCAGAGGGGGAGGAGAAGGGTAGTTGCAATGACTAGAAAGAAAAGTTCAGAAGCAGTGTGAGACATTGAATTGATAAGAAACAGAGTACACACTCCCATACTCTACTATGATTTTGGGGATCAAGAACTTAGGAGCATGAAATCATGCAAAGGAGACGAAGGAGATGAACGAGAATTTGCTTCTTGTAACACAAAAGATCTGGTATCCTGTGATTTTTAATTCCACCAACTAGCGATGTGGCCTCTTTGTTCCATTGAGTTTTTTTCGTGACAATAAATACCACACGCCTTTATCTTTCCGAAAATAACTGTACAGTGATTTAGACTTGAAGACTCTACTAATGGAAGGTGAACAAAATGACTTTCATAGAAACTTATCAATGTCATGTTCACACGGTGTGACCAAACTATCTATCTTTTATTTTTAAATGCCTTCCAAAAACCAGTGCTCAATAAAATTATCTGAAAAATCCAATACATAACATAAGATTTCAAATCAATATTAAAAATTAATCCTTGAATTTAACCTCATGTGCAAAAAATCTATATGCAATGATGGATGAAACATCCACAACTAGTATTAATTACGTAAGCCTTCAATTTACCAAACAACTTGGCCTTTTCTTGGGTTTTCAGGAATCGCCCATGCCCAAAATTAGAGGATATGTCAATGAACTTCAACTTAATTTCCTCCAATGAGGTACAAGAATTTTGCTTTAGAAACAACTATCGTAAAGTAACCACCCACTTCTTGGTGCCCACACAACATCCTCTGATCATAATGTAATCATATTTTACCACACCATAATGAGGGAAACCACCCATTGGTGTTATATCCTTCTTAGTCTTATCGAATTTAGTCATTACCTTGAGGCATTCTTGATCTTCCTTGCCAATCTTGTAGATATTCTTATTCATCTCTATACCATAATGGTAGCCATTCTGACTAGCCCTGACAGCAGTAAAGGAAACCCTAGCTCGATGCCAATCACCAACTCCAGCTACCTTACACAAACCCTTGTGAGTTTTTCAGGGAAGTCTTGTAACACCCCACCTGGTTACCACACCTTCACAACCCTTACCCTTTGTGACACCAATAACATCAATCATTTCATATTTTTGGAAAAGAGCATCAATAGGAACATGTTTCTCAAAGAAGTTATACGCATACTCTACTTTATGGGCAATTGTTCCCCATTAACTTGTATTTCCATCAGGTGTGCCTCATTCTGTTTGAATCCTTTCATCTTCTTAATCTAGGTGTGAGAAAAAACCCTAATGACGGTTGCATAATTCTTCCTTTTCTCGAGCTACCCCTGGCTCTCCTTCTTACCCTCCTCAAAGTCATACTTCTTGGCGTATTTAGTGAAAACCTTCTTCTTAGTTGTGTACCGGTATTTGTATCATCCCCATCTCATCTGGTCCAGAAATAATCCATTTTGTTTTGTAAGGAGTGTTTTTGGGGTATGGCCGCACCATTTTCTTTGGCAATATAAAATAGCCATCGCATTTTAGAAAAACAACCCAAACTCTCAAATTGCTAAATCCAAAAAGGCACCATTCATTTGGTAAAAACATGGAGTTGATTGTATAGTTTATTGCGTGATAATATATCTTATCGTAATGCACCCCCGATCCAGGAATTCATTTATTGCACAAAAAGGCAAAGATTGATTTCTTTGATTTGAGCTAGCAAAGCTCAGGGATGTAACATAATTCCATTCTTATTAGACAATCATTTTTAAACTTTTCCACGTAACTAACCAATATATTGAATTTACTTAAAAACAAATAGCATACATTGTAGAACAAGGTATTATATATCACTTGGTAAAACACTCAAATCAGTAACACATCGTAATAGACACCATTTACTTAGCCAAAATATAAAGATAATTTCATAATTTTACTTTCCAAGTTCATGGTATAATGCACCCTCAATCTAACAAATCATTTATCATACAAACATTCAGAGAATTATCATTTTCATTTTATGCTAGCAAAGTTGAGCTATCAAAACGGGCTCCATGCTTGATTAGGCCCCACATTCTCACCATGGCCCTAGGGAGTCCATGTTAGCCACTGACAAATTGTAGAGCGGTCTGATATGGAACTCTGTTTGTTCTCACTAAAACAAGGTCTATATAATAATTCGAAAAGAGGTTGAACATAAACCTTTTGCAGACATTTCAAAGATAATTGAAGGAAATAATAACAATGCCAATGTTTGGAATATGTAAATGGTTCCATTTCACATTCCGTACATCCAAAACCTATTCTCCGTCATGGTAAGATATGGAAGAGCTTAAAATAACCCAAATCTAAATTATATCCAGAAATTGAGCTCAATAGCATCAGGAAAGATCAAATGCAGCCCTAGAAAATGGTCCAGGTCAACAATAACATGTAAAATCCAACCATCAGCAAAATTCATAATAAGGTTTCATCGAGCATACCTTGTAAAACCACCTCTGCAACTCCTAGCTGAGGTTTTGATCCCACACTATGTTACATTCTCGATTACCATCACAGCTTCACATTACCTTCACAACCTTGATTACCTCCTCTATTCTATAAAACGTTTCCTCCCTCATGTCTCTCTGTTGAGCTAGAGTTTACCCCTGTGCTTAGCACATATTTCAATCCTAGGGAACAACAAGTTGTATACAAATTTATACGAATTTTTTTTGGTAAGTTTTTCTTACTTTAAGCATAATAAATTGATACCAAAACATGTATTCAAACAACATTTTTTGTACTCCAATGATAGTAATGATATCAAAACATTTATTCAAGTCTTCTTGTTTACTTTTGTCGAATTACAGAGTTGATGTTGAGTCTAATAGAACAAGTAAAACTAGTATATTAGCATGCTTGAAAATTTGGGATTGTGATAGTGTTTGTGGGATTCATTCATTCTTCGATACAATATTTGATGTCTATAACAACATTGGTGGTTGTAAATCTACTAGTGTTACTAGTTTTATTATACTAATTCATTCTACAATTCTACAGAGGCAAACTGTGATATTGAATATAGTATTAAATTATTGTACTTGAAGTATTAAAACTTATAGAATTTTTTTGTATAACTCTGAATAAGGCTTGAGATGGAAGGAAATCTACAAGGAAGCTAGGGAATATAAAGGAGGAAATGTCTAAATTCCTCTTTGAATTTCATGAGGATTTGGAGCTATGTATATATGCATAATAATACCACCATCGAAACTTAATCAAGACCATGCCAATAGTTGGAACACATAGATGATTCCAGTTCACATTATGTACATCCAAAACCTGATCTTCATCATGGTAGGATACGTAAGAGCTTAAAATAACCCAAATCTAAATTATATCTAGAAATTGATCTCCATAACATCAGGAAAACTCAAATGCAACCCTACAAAATGGTCCAAGACAACAATAACATGTCAAATCCAGCCATCAACACAATTCACAATAAGGTTTCATGGAGCATAACTTGTAAAACTGCCTCTACACCTCCTAGCCAAGGTGCTGAGCCAAGACTGTGTTACAACCTCGATTACCGTCACAACCTCACATTATCGTCACAACCTCGATTACCGTCACAACCTCACATTATCGTCACAACCTCGATTACCTCCTTGATTCTCTAGCACTTTTCCTCCCATGGGTCTCTCTATTGAGCTAAATTTTACCCCTATGCTTATCACATATTCCAATCCTAGGGAACAACAAGTCATATACAGATTTATACAAATTATGTTTCGTAAGTTTTTCTTACTTTAAGCATAATGAATTGATACCAAAAAATTTATTCAAACAACATTTGCTTTACTCCAATCATAATAATGATATCCAAACATTTATTCAAATCTTCTTGTTTGCTTTTGTTGATTCATAGAGTTGATGTCGACACCAATAGAACAAGTAAAACTGCTAGATTAACATGCCTGCAAATTTGGGATTGTGATAGTGTTTGTGGGATTCATTCATCTTCAGTACAATATTTGATTTCTATAACAACATTGGTTGTCATAAGTCTACTATGTTACTAGTTTTATTATACTAATTCAATTCTACAATTTTTACAGACGCAAATTGTAATATTGAATGAATGTTATAGTATTAAATTATTGTAATTGAAGTACTTAAAACTTACATAAATGTTTTGTATAACTCTTAATAAGACTTGAGGTGCAATAGAACTAAAATATGTGTTGAGAACTAAGAGAAAAAATTGAGCTCAACGTCCAGAGATGGAAGGAAATCTACAAGAAAGTTGGGGAATATAAAGGAGGAAATGTTTAAATTCCTTTTTGAATTTCATGAGGATTTGTAGCTATGCATATATGCACAAGAATACCACAATTGAAACTTAATAACAAAAGTACTATAATACCACCATAA
This sequence comes from Pinus tabuliformis, assembly GCA_031772625.1. Classification (NCBI taxonomy): domain Eukaryota; kingdom Viridiplantae; phylum Streptophyta; class Pinopsida; order Pinales; family Pinaceae; genus Pinus; species Pinus tabuliformis. The sequence continues at coordinate 237,776,242 of CM062812.1, read as the reverse complement.
TATCGATCTCTGTATTTTTTCTTTGAGAAAAATTCCAACTCCTACTATAGGGCCATGATTCCTTATATAACCTCATATAAATTATATTTTTCTTTTACGTGATAATTTATTTTTTTGTACTACTGTTAGTTGCATAGAACATAAATCGCCATTACAATATCTACATGTTTGGCATCTAGCTGGATTTTCTTATGCTTCATATGACCCTATAGAATGAAGGTCAATATCTATATGTACTTTTTTGTATTTTTCATATATCCAAATAGAATGAACAAATGAGCTTTACAAGTCGATTTTTAATCAATTTACATGTTAAATCTATAAAGAATAGGACATGAATTCATTAATTCAAGACAGAAAACACAATCAAATAATTTAATGAAATAGTAATTGATTACCGTCACAGCCTAGATTACCTCCTCGCTGAGGTGCGGGGTCATTACTGTCACTGCCCTGCATGTTTCCTTCTTAGGAAGCTTGGATCTGGGCTTCTCGAACTCTCTGACAATGTGGTTCATTCTGGCCTTATAGCCCAAAATGTTTTCATCTTGCAGGGCTTCGATGGATTGTCCTTGTGGAATGACTTCACTTTTCCTCTATGTCTATGTGCCCTCTTGCGAGGGAGAAATCCTAGAGAGCCATGACTGGGATAATTGCTGAAACCGTGACATATTAAAACCCTGAAAATCGTTGAAATTGTGACACATTCAAACCCTGAAAGATCTTCATTGTCTACAGAACCATCTTGGTAGGGTCCGCTAAACATCTCAATATCATGGGGGTTTATTTACAGATCGTCGTGAGTTCACTGCTGGAATTGACCAATATTTCTTGAGGCCCTAGGCGTCCATATTCTCACATTTAGATGTCATCTCTATTAAATTATTTCTTTCAAATCAAGAAAGGGTTTTGAGGTGCACATTTACAGGGAAAAATTATGCTTTCAAACCCTACCCTCGACTATACATGCACGTCCTTACTACTTTTCCCCTCCTTTACCATTCCCTGTTAGTACAACTGAGTTATACCAAACATTGGATTCACACTTTAGTGAAATATTTATTTATACTCCTCTCACTTACAAAAGAATTTTATTTGAGCCCACTTCTCTTGGATGGATTATAATAAATGATTTTCGTAACAGTTAACATAGTAAACTTTATTTTTCTGAACATCTTTCACATTAAACTTTATTTTACAAGTTTCCTTAAAATTGATTTTCAAATAAAATAAAATGGTTATATTTTTAATATTAAAAGTTAGTTTTAATTTTCTTCATGGTGTAGATCAGTTGATGATAGAATGGGTTGTTAAGGAATTTGTTATTATATTATTGGTTTAAATGTAGATTAGCTTAGTGTGCCACATGTGAGGCAATGTGGGTACACTTGGAGGTGAATTTGGTAGCAGATAGAATCGTGCTTAGTGTGCCACATGTGAGGCAATGTGGGTACACTTGGAGGTGAATTCCGTAGTGGATAGAACCGTTCCTTATCATATAAGTACAAGCTCGCTATAGTTGTCGATTCTTCCATATACAAAAAATAACAATATAATAATAATCTTATTTTTTTAACTTTATTGAATTAAATATTTATCAAAATTAGATATTATTAAAAGCATTATTAGAGGTAGTTTAGGTGGTGGAAATAAGAGAAACTAATTTTCTTGTAAGAATTTTCTAAATTGTATCGCCACTCAAACACTCTCGTAGAAAGAAAAAAGGTCTTAACCCCACCTAGAATGCCTAAAAGGAAAATCTCAAGCAAGCCACCCAATGTCACCTTGGTGGCCTTCACTCACTCTTTAGTCTACACTGAAGGATATCCTTGTCAAGGAGATAATCCTTACAAATCGATCTAAGCTAGGTCATTGAGTAATGAAGGGAAGTTCATTAACGAAGACTAGTGGTTTGTCACTACTCACTCTCAAAGTAACACGTCATGGATAAGTGTGAGAATAGTCAAATGAGCCATGAATTATGAACAAATTTTGAATGATTTTAATTAGACAACTATGCTTATTCATGAAAAAAAAATATACTTGAAAATGAAAAAATTTTCTCAATTAACCATATATCATGAGATGCTAATGAAGCATATATACAATGGCACAATAAAAACAGAAAATGAATCATAAATTGTGTGCATACAAGTAACGCATTAGATAATTCATTCATCATATTCATGAACATTGGAGATTGAGAGCTATTTATCATCATCAAGAGACCATTCAACAATAAAGAGATCATACACCAATAGTGATAACTATGTTTGGGATGACAAAGAGTTATGTGTTTGTGATGATAAATAAATGAAATATTCAAACTTGTTGTTGATACTAAGGACAATCAAGACAACAAAGTTAAATGTGGACTACTTACACATTTGTAACATTCAAATGTCTTCCATTTATCATCAATTTATCACCATTTATAGTTGGGTAGTTTGTAATCATAGAATTGTGACCCAAATGATGTATTTGTAACATTCCAAAGTGTGTAATTAAAACTAATGAACCATGTGCAATGCCATTAGTGTGTGAGCACATTAACCACTATGTATTTAGAAAAAAAATTCATTAAGACTAGAGATCAATGTAAGTTTTAAAGCACCCCTAAACAATAAGAAATTCGATATGGAACATCAAATATTTAAGAATTGTGTGTATTATCTAACTTGTGTGCAAAGTGCACCAATAGTGGCATTATTGGGCTTCGATCACTATCTCCTTATGTTTGTTAGGATGTGTAATTTCAAATTAGAAAGTGATCACACATCTACAAAAAGACAAGCAAGTAGACCGCCAAGACAATCTTAAAAATAGTGAATTGTTAGCCTTATGAACCAAGTCATTTCACATTCCCATCCATTCTTTTGCATAAGGGTGTGGTTAAAATGTCAAATGTGTTCAAAAAATGTAAGAAATAAATGTATCAAGAAAAACAATTGACCATGATGCCAATTCGTAAGCCCTCTTCACAATTATAATTAAAGATATTAAATATGAAGGTGTTTCATGCATTCATGTACTCATGTGAACCTTAACAGTGTTTACTATCCCATAGATGTGTTAGCTAGATATGTCAAATCCAACATGAACAAGTACGAATATGATATTGTGTCCTTACAAGTAAAGTATTAATCATTTTTAATTTATGTTAATCATTTTTAATTTTATCACTTATTATCTAGTCATATATTTTAGTCCTAGACTAAATTAGTCATTTAAGTTAGTCACTTAATATCTACTCATATATTTTATCACTAAACTAAATTATTCATTTAAGTTAGTCGTTTTTAGTTTGATGACTTAAAATTGGTCAAATTTAGTAGTAATTCACTTGAAATAATTGTGGTGACTAACTCTTTTAGTTGCATAGTCATTAATCTCTCATTTTGAACTAGTGCAATAGCCTTCCAGCAAGACAGGGAGATAATACAGGTTGAGGCACCTTCCTCCACAACGGAACAATGAATATTTTTACCATGAAAAACAACCTAGATCATGAAGGCTAACTGAGTTGGAAGTCGAGTTGTATGGTTATCATGGTTAAAGATAACCAAGTTGGAATATGAAGGATCAATACATCCAATTTTCAAGAGAAAAGCCTTATTTTGGGTGGGGAAATTTTGCAACACCTCGAGAGTAGACATAGTTGATGGAGCTTGAGCCAAGTCCTCAAATATGTTATAATTTTGAGTAGCTCTTGCGTGAGGGTTGAATGTTGATTTATGAATAACACCCTTGGGAGATGTTACTACTCAAACTAGAAAGGGGGCTAAAGGGGATTCCTAAAGGGGACAACTATTAGGCCAAGGGAAACAATGGAGATATAGCCCACTGTCACCTCATATAAGAATCTCTACTCTTTACAGACTTTCACCAATGGGAGGAGACCTAGTATATGGAAGTCACTTATGAAGGATGAATAAACAAATGGGCGTGAAGTGACTTTAATGATCCTTTTCCTAGATGTGGGTAAAGAATGGATCTTACTTGCTCTTCAAGAAAGGTACAAAGATTTCTAGGATAAGGAGGTGAGGATTTGAAGGTTAGGTTAGAGGAACATGCCTTATAAAGGAGTTTTCCAAACCTAAAATCCTTATTGACCTTGACTTCCTGAATGGTTCTTGAAGAATTAACTTTTCAAAGGTATGGGACCACATGGGACCATGTGGACCCAGCCTAGGTTAAGGAGAGAGAATATAGAAACCAATGATTTTCTTAACCCAGACAAGGAAGGGGAAAGGATCAAAGAAAGAATTTTCAATTAAATGTGTCAAATTGATTCTATGAGGTGCTAGCCTAGGGAATACCAGGGAAAGGTTTTATCTTAGAGCTAGGGCTTAGGTTATCTCACAACTCCACCATTGGTATGGATTCAAATTTAGAGGATGATTTGAGGACACACCGACACAGTAGAGGCTATGAGATCAAACTTTTTCTATGGATATTTTGTCGGGAAAGTGATGACCTAGGTGACCCAACTTGGCTAGACCTAGAAGAGAAATGAAAAGGTGAAGAGAATGTTGTTTGAGTGATCACCTATTGATAGACCAGTGCCTAATTCCTTGGGGATAATTGAGTCTAGGAGAATGATGAGAAATCAATTTGCATTTTAGTCAAGGAGGCATTAAGGAATACTTCGCTTAAACTTTAGGGTAAGAAGAAGAGACTTCCAATAGTTTATACTTCACTTGGAAAAAACAGATGGCATATAAAGATAAATTCAATGGTGGAATTATCCCTAGGATATTTCATTCGCATACATGGCCCAAATATTGAGAGACGCAATATAGAAACAATAATTCCACAATTTTTAAATTGTGCAATGTAGCAATTATCCCTAGTATAGTGAAATCCCATTCAATGCATATGAAAAAAGTAGAAAAGTAATATCATTAAATGTGTATACTTACATGTAATAGAACATATCCAAACGTCAAAAATTTGGAAATAAATAAGCTCCATGATAAAATACTCCAATCCAAACATCAAAATTCATCCATGCTCCAATTCATCATCCCAAAAGAAGTGCGAAATTATCTAAAGAGAAGAATGATCCAATCCAAAGTGAAGATATATATGACATAATGTCTCTCCTATTTATACACTCATTAGGATTTCAAATTACCTAATTTGAGCCTACATTAGCCCATCAACTAAAATAATGTGAAAATAACTATCTATTAGTGACAAACCCACCAAACTAGCTCATAAATAAAATAATAATCCTCCCAAGAGGTCGAATGATCAATTATGCATGTTGTTGGGATCTCTAAGAGGCTTGATGAAGTCCATAAGTGATAAATGATGAGTTGGTCTTCCAAAAGTAATGGACAATGGGTTAGCCCCTTGTTCTCCACATAATAAACTTGCGGTGCTCCCAATGGTTGTGAGGGCATGCAAGTGACATCATGGGTCTCCAAGTAAGAAAAATATGCCTGTAGACCATATGTAAGGGCTCAGATGATGGTATAGGTGATGCTACATCATCCTACAAGACCTAGGTCAGCTGCCAAGTGCATGGTACATCTGTGGGGCTCAGTAGGAAAAGGTGAAGCAGTTTCATATTCCTTGTCCAATAGGTGAATCTCGAGCAATCTATGAACATCTATGGGGATCCACAAAGTGGTTTCTATTGCTATGGTGGCCCATGTCTCTCAAGTAACACCCTACATGTGCTAATTTATCCCTATAGAGCGTTAAGACCCTATATAGGGAGACAAAACCTAAGATGGATGCCACCTGCAATCCCACATAAGATCCAATGTGTCCCCTAGCCTTACAATACAACATCAAGAAAATCGATTAAAATATCTTACAAACCATGGACCATAGGTGGGGAGTTGATAATGGCCTACACTTCCATAATGGGCTTTGGAATTTTCTAATGTATCCAATCTCAAAATGGTAGTTTCTACCTTTAAAGGGGACAATATGTCCAAGGTACATCCTTTAAAAGGTGGTGGCATGTGATAAGAGGTGAATGGAATAAGAAATGAGAAGAGGCATCCTCGAACCACATTTTTGGGTACAAGTGTAGCTAGTAGAAAGGATGCCCACACATGGGTTTATAATGTACAGGAGGTAGCAATCATTGTACAAGAGGTTCCCCAGCCTTGATTTTTCCACCCTTATTTATATGCCCTTTTTCTTTTATGATTTTCTTCACTTAACTTCTCGAGGCTTAAGGGGTAAGATCATGATGTGTGACAATCATGGGTTCCTATACGATGCAGGAGACTCATAGAACCTGTAGGAACCAAGGTGATGGCCATGATGATAGGGTAGAGCTCATGCATTAGATTTTTCACACGTGCTAAATGTGTTTTTTGTGGCCATCTATTGCATGTTGTGCTACATTTTCCTATTGAAAATGGACAATTGTGCCTTTATTTTTCTTTAGAGTTGCATCAACCTCCCAAACCTAAAATCCTTACCAAACTTGAATTCTTGAATGGTTCTTGAAGAATTGACTTTTCAAATGTATGGGACCACATAGAATCAAATGGACCCAACCTAGGTTAAGGAGAGAGAATCTAGCAACCAATGATGTTCTTAACCCAGATAAGGAAGGGGAAAGGATCAAAGCAATAATTTTCAATTAAAAGTGTCAAATTGATCCTATGAGATGTTATCCTATGGAATACCAGGGAAAGGTTGTAACACCCTCATCCCACATCTACCAAAGTAACCGGCCAATTGGAGTAAATATGTGACAAGAGGCCACTATAATGGGATTTAACCTCCTAAGTCACATTAAGGAAGTGGAATCGACAAAAACACACCACACAGACCTTCCACATTAGCAATAAAACTCCAGAAAGCTATACCAATCACTCAAGTAACCAACCCCTAAGACCAACTAAAGTTTTAGTACATCAAATCCCTAGACTCTCCCTTGATATGGACCAGCATGTGTCCAAGAGGCTCCAGACTCTCCCACAGCAAGGGAAAGCGAGTGTCTAGGGACTTGTTTCCTTAGTCCTCAGCCCAAGACTCTATGATTTGTGCCACATGTTCAGGCCCAAAGCCTAGGTCACTACCCAAAACACAAAGAGAGGTTCATAAATTAATTTACACAACATAAGAATGGTACATTTGCAAAAACATTAACAAGGTCTAGACTGGACCCCTACTAGCCATTATAATAATTTCATCAAACATGTCACAAATATGTAATCTACAGGTTTAAATATAAAATATGAGCATATGGGTCTCATACTTATCTGAGAATTGCTAAGAAGTATTGTTCCCTTATATCATTAGTTTAATTATCATCTATTAGGTCATAGATAGATTGTTCATTCATTTAGAAATTAGAACATGAGGAGAGACATATATCATCACTATCATAATACATGTTTATAACCAGCATAATAACAATAGAAATATCAAGGATGCATCAGCCATATAATCCACATATAAACTAGTACATTTACACATAAGATAGCAAGGAAATAACCTCATATTAATGAATGCAAAATCCAACCGGTATGAGACTACCATGTTCCACCCAACAATAGATTGGTTGAGCCAGATCTCTCTTCAGCCAATCACCCCCGTGCCATATTCCAAGTATGAATGTGGGACTCAAACCAAATGAACCAACTAGGGAATCCTCACGCTAAACCACCTCACCCTTCCACAAAAGATCATTAGGAAAAAATAATAAGCATGTAATAATAGGCTTTACCATGATCTCCACTAGATTACTAGGCCAAAACAAGCATAGATGCAACCAGATTACTCCATCTACAACATGAGGAATTTTCCTATCTCCTAGTCTCTCAGGCTTTACCGCAATCCACACCAGATCACTAGTCCCTAAACTGAGACTCCACTCTCTGTGATTTACCATATATCCCATCGCAAGATTACTAGGCTTGATGGACAACACCCACATCTAGGCTCTGCGTATATCCCGTCATTCACCAGTCAAGGATTATTAGCCCCACCTAAGCAACACAAAATATGGCTTTAACTCAACCTACAGTCTAGTTTATAGGTTACTAGGTGTTGTAGGCTTGAAATGTCTACCTCAACATTATAAGGGAGACCACTTGGTCGATACCTTAGAGAAGATCCTTTTCTGTTTGAAATGGTGGTTCCAACTAGTTAAACTAGGTCCAGTTACATTCTCTCTATCTATATTGGCTTAAAGCATGCCTTTTTCTTACCAGTAGAGAAGAAACATCAAATAAACCCTCTTGCTAAGCTCAGGAAAGAAAGTGATCCTTAAGCTGATCTAGGGCTCAACCAAGCCACAACTAAAGTTTGCCTCTTTGATAAGAGGACTTCTAGAAATGTAATTATTATTCTAAATGCAAACAAAAGGGAAAATATGCTAAGCCTATCTTGATGGAAAGAAGGATTAGTCCTTCTTTCTACCAAGAGCAAGATATTAACATAATTTGGATTTTAACATGTCTAGATTAATATCAATATGTAGCTAATGAAGTAGTTGAATTAACAAATATTATAATTACCAAACATGCTTTTGAGAGATCTATTAACAATGAATGGTGAACCATTAACACTAGCAAGTATTTCACATAATGTTGATGGAGATTAAACATAATGTCGATGGAGATTAAATCATAAATAAATGGCATATTTCTGTGTAAATAGTTACTCAGAAATCTAATTTTAATATATACAAGAAAAAGATACAATTGGAAATGGATTCATGAGACAAATAATTTAGATAGCTAATATGTAATACAAGTATTCATGTTGATAGTAATACATAATATGAATCCAATTAACATAATTCTACCATCAAGAATGAAATTCACATTAAAAATAATAGTATTTCTAATACAATCTTATTTGAACATATTCTCATGCTCTATTGGAAACACAAGAACACCTTCTTAACTCGTGTAAGGAAGCTCAAAAATAGTGGGAAGAGGTAAGGAAGCTCTTCGGAAAAACCCACAGAGATCAACAGAACATTAAAAACACTATTAAAATCTAGGGAGGTGGACAATTTACAAGCCCAGTGGTTAAGCGAGCTTGGAGCCTAGCAGCAGGGATGAATATGTGGATGATCTGGAAAGAAAGAAATAGAAGAACTTTCCAAAACAAAGAGATGACAAAAGATCAAGTCTGGGGAAAAACCTTGGGACATATTCGTGAGACAATACTTGCAGATACTTGGAACGGAGAAGATTGGGAAACGACACTGGAAGAAGAGCAAATTTTAAAGAAGTTAAACCTACATCAAGGGATGGTGGCTCCACAGATGTGGAAAGAACCTAGGACACGATATAACGGCACCATGCATTTCTCCTACCCCACAGCTGGATTCATAAAGCTAAATTTTGACGGAGCCTCTAAAGGAAATCTAGGCCCAGCAGGGATCAGAGGTCTTTTTAGGGACGATCAAGGAAGAACAAAATGGATTTACTCATTCAATGGAGGCATTATGAGTAACAATGAGGCTAAACTGATGGCAGTGCGTCAAGGATTAAAGATAGCAATCAGAAACGGATATAATAACCTGGAAGTGGAAGGGGATTCCCAAATGGTCATACAAGTAATCAAAAAACTTAACAATGGGACCTCATGGGACAAAGTTACGCAGAGCTGGAGAACGGCCAGCTTAATCCAAGAACTAGAAATCATCCTAAGAAGATTTGAATATATGATAATTAAGCATGTTAGAAGAGAGGCTAACAGAGCAGCAGATTTTCTTGCGAACTGGGGTTGCCAGGAACAAGGAAGGAAGATGGATAGTATATGGACTATGCACTCAGAAGACTCAGAATTAGAACAGTTAAGAACGATTCTCAACCAGGACAATCATGGAGACACGACACAAAGGCAATAAGGACAGATGGCTCCCGATCGGGATGTGTAATGAGATAAGTGAGGGTGGCAGGGGTAGTTATGATTACGGAAGGACAGCCGGTCATAACCACAGGGCTGAAGCCGCCCTTCCAACCAAGATAATGAGTAGTAGGTCAGCGCAGGGCCCAAGAAATCGGAGTGGGGGAGGTGGACTACAGGTGATTAGAAGAAGTGGCGGCGGTAATGGAAGAGGGAGAAGGTTGGTGAGGAGATATTATATGAAGGTGGCGGAGGGGAACGGAAAGGGTATTCCAAGCGAGACGAAGGTGGAGCAGAGCGCAGCGCAGTTGGCAGGAGCCATCAGGGAGGATTGTGATTACGGGTATGTGAAACCTGAGACCCCTGTACCCCTTTACTCCATTACAGTAGGTAGTATGGATAAGTTAAATTCATGTGAAGTCCCTGTAGAAGGAAAGGGCTGGAGCGAGGTCGCCCTCCCCTCAGCACTGCATTGTGAGGGACAATTGAGTCAGAATTGGAGGAGGATCTATGGCGAACGGGGAAACTGTAGCCGGGAGCATAGCCCGGGAAGAAATTTGGGAAACGAGGGCAAGCAATCCACCACAATAGCAGAGGGGAAGCTGGAGAAAGGGGATTCAAAAGTTATGGCCTTAGCCCACCAAGTGATACGCCTGACAGAGGGTCTTATACATCTCCTGTATACTGATAATGGTGAACAATGTCAAACCCAAAAACAGGGTGGTGACTGCAATAGAAAGAGAGGAATACCTGAAAGGAAAATGGTAGTGGGAGAGGATGATAGGAAACTTGAAAATCTGATTCCAGTGATTGATAATTGTCAACAGGTAAGGAAAGCAACCAGGATGGCACGTTCGGGTCGCGGCAGAGGACGCGGAGGCAGAGGACGACCAAGGCGTGAGAACCAGGAAAGTCGGCCAACAGAACCCCCAAGCAACCCGAGCAGAGGAAGACGGTCCACACTGACTGCAGTTTAGGAAGCGGCAAGAGCATACCGGGAAGGTACGAGTGAGGACATCCGCTAAATCATCCAAGACATGGAGACCAGTGTGTTGGAGGAGCAGTCGGAATCTGAGACGGAAGAATGGGCGGAAGTGATTCGAGACCCAGGGAACACGCGGGGTAGACTGACTCTGTATAGACAGTCTCTTCATATCTACTGGGTTCTCAAACGCCTCCTGGCAAAAGCACTGGAACAGGTAGCAAAAGAAATGGCAGAAATCGCAAATGGTATGCCGAATCTGCAGAAGGAAATGAAAAACTTCCAGGTAATAATGATTAGACAGAACAACAAACTGGAAGAGATGTCGCAACTGCTGTCCAAGATGGTTAGCATCAACCCAAGTCAGGAGGAACAAAGGGACACTCCCATGGAAATGGACCAGAATGCAGGCACCAGAGAGGAATGATCCTCTTGAGCATTTTTTGTGGTTTCTGATCTTTTATTTTCACAGCCTTATGCATGTTAGCTGCTTAATAGGTAGTTTCAGGTGTATAGTGCATATAGCTAGTATGGAAAGACTCATGAAATTTTTCTTTTGGAATGCTTATAACAAACTGAGGTGGCCAACAAACCTGGTTTCCCTTCGGGGCAGGTTGAGGCCACCAAAACGATGTATCTGGTTTTGTTTATCATAAATAGAAAAGAAAGGCACTACCTACACTTACAAAAATAAATAAATAAATAAATATTCTCCTGCTCTGTTCTTTAAATCCGATCTCCTACAATCTCCCAAAAGCATAAACTTTGTTGCTAAAAGAAAGAGCTGCAATAGTGCAAGTTTTGTCTCTCATACACAGTTCAAAATGAAAAGAGAAAAATCCCAATAATTCTGAGATCTAAGATTGATCCTCACTACCTACAGCACAAAATCCCTATTACAATAGGGCTTTAAGAATTACATAATTCAAGAAGAGAGTAACCCTCTTTTATCTTTCCATTCTACAAACCACTATTTATAATTACAAAATGAATTCAAAATAGGAGAGTTGTTGAAGAACAAATCTGCTCAAACAATTTTCATTGGTCAAAATTTTTTTTTCGCTCTTACTAGAGAAATTCCATTTATTCAAATCTTCTCTTCCTCATTTCCTCAACTATTCCCCTGCTAAAAATCCATCAAAATTAAATTATAATGCAAACTAAAAAATAATTACCAAATGTGGAAAACAAAAAACTTCAATAAAAATTCAATTACATAAATAAATAAATAAAAGGAAATCTAGCTTTCCATTGACCCATGTAAATATTTTATTGGTCCAATTGAACATCATCAAAAGGATCTTCAACCAACAGAGGTTTTGAGCAAATGAAAAATGCAAAAATTAAACTCAAAAAATTAGTTTTCATTACAAATTTGGAGCTTCATTTTCAGCTAAATTTAAGATCATTTAATGATCTAATATAGTCATGTAACCACTTCAAAAATATTCTCCATGATTTTATCTATCTAACGAGCCGTCATGGGCCTAATTTGGATAAGTAAAACTCAACTTATTAGCTTCCAAAGTTAAAATGTCAAAATTGCGAGAATTCTAGAAAAATTATTGCAAGGACAAAAAATATGAAATTTTAATTAAAATCTAATCTTAAATTAAACTAACTAAATAATTAAAATTACTTACATACAAATTAATTTAAAATCATTCTAATTATAATTGATTGAATAAAAAGTTAAATAAATTATAAAATAATTAAATTATTTACAAAAATTAAAAGGTTAAATTTAATTAAAAATAATAAATACGCGTCATTACAAAATCCAATATTCGTTGAAAATTTAAACTTATTTACATAAACCAATACACCATGCCTTCTAAAAAAAATTAATCCAACGAGATGTGATGGATGAATAGAGAACATGGGGTATTGAGGTTTTGAAGCATCGGAGGACTTATTAAAGGAGGTATGATATTTCAAAGTCCCGATGTCATGAGGTTATATTGTGAAGGGGGAGAGGAGGGCCACTTGAAGTGGAACCATCTCTCCTCGTATAAACTAGAGCGACTTGAGATTAAGGTTTCGTTAATATTAAAAAACTAAATGTACTTTAGTTTTTTATTTCAGATTTTAGGACTTTTATTAAAATTAAAATTTAAATTAACTTTATAATTTAAATTTTCCTATAATTTGGTTTTGGTGATTTTGTAAGATAGTTAATAAAAAATGAGTAAATCAGCGAAATCAATTATATATATATATATATATATATATATATATATATATATATTGTATTTTTTTCAATTTGAGTGGTAAAAATTATCAAACTTTAGATGAGCACTATTTGCAAACTTTGTAACCAAATAAGTCTCAATGGAAAGTTAGCGAAAATTTGAACTCAATGAAACAATCAAAATAGAAATCCGATAAAAATGAAAAAAAAAAAGTGAAAATTTGTAGGACGCTTAACCAAAAGAAAATATTGAAAAATGATTTAGCAAAACATTTATGGAAAGAGTCCCCATTATTTGAAATAAATAATTCAAAAATGGGGGTTTTAGTTTTCACTACAACACTGGCGACACATGCGGAAGAACCAGTTATCTCTAGTTAAAGATAATGAAATTTAACTTACCCAAAGCTTACAAATAATGGAGTCCATTAAATCGTCAAATAATATAACATTTCCATGGCCCCCACATAAATAGATTAAGCAATATGAGTTTGAAAATATAAGTACTCAAAGCAAACTTGAGTAAAAATTATGAATCCAAAATTTGGGAAAAATTATTTTAAAATTACCTCGTATGAGAAATAAACATAGTTACCAATCAAACGAGAACTATTACCTCGAAACAAGTATTCGAGCCCAAAAATCCCCAAAAAAACATGAAAAAACAACCCAAAAATAAAATATGTTGATTCTGCATCACCATTTTTTTTTCAGTGTAATATTTTTAAAAATAATAGTAAAAAACAATAAAAGTCATTTTGTTTGGTGCAAAAAACACCTTGAAATCGAAAAGTGTTGATGTCAGAATAACGTCTTTTTTTTCAAGGTACATTTTCAACATTTTTTAATAATGACTTTAAAAATAAAATATCGTCACTCTGAAAAACTTTAAATTTCTAATGATTTTCAAGCATTTCATTAACGATAAAATTTCACGTCTTTGAAAAGCCTTTAAATTCCAACGATTTTTAAGCATGACATTAAATTTAAAATATCACTTCTTTGGAAAAACCTTAAAATTCCAACAATTTTCAAGTAGGTGCTAAGAAAAAATATTTATAATTGTTTTCAACCATAAAATTAACGATAAAATATCATGATTTAGAAAAAAATTAAAATTTTGACAAATTTTCAACCATGGAATTAAAACCAAAGATTATGACTACAAAAAATCTTATATTTTCAAAATATTTCAAGAATGACATTATGGAAAAATTTGATGACTAAAAAAACCTCAAAAATAACACCTTAATGAAAGAGTTATTGTACAAATAGATTTAGAATAGATGGTGAAAGAGTGCACTGTTAAGGTGCTCCATAAGCTAAAGGTCATCAGTTCTAGTCCCACCGATACCAAAAAATCCAGCGTGGTTTCCGCTGATGTAGCTCAGGCTGAGTGCAATCCCCGAGTGACTTTGACGGCTTAGATGCCCCTGAGTTGTGGTCTCTCAGCCACAGGGTAAGAGTGATTTTCAGGATTCACCCACTTATCAACAAAAAAGACAAAGAATTATTATACAAAGAGTATTTTTTTAAATTTTAAATGTATAGCAATTTTGAAATCTTAGACTAAGACAACTTGATACATTGCAAAAAAAAAAAAAAAAAATCAACTATCAAATTGCACATAATTGGATCACTTTGCTAGACAAGCATTGACACGGACCCTATCATATATATATATATATATATATGAAAGATACATAGGAAAACAAAAATTCAAAATATTGAAAAAAAATAATAAGAAGTAAAAAAAGAAAAGAAAAAAACATGACAAAGAAATCAAATATAAAAAATATATAGAAATGCAAAACTTCAAATATTGAAAAAAAACCAATAAAAAAAACACAAAATAATAAAAGAAAAAAAAATCAAATATTGAATAATAATAATAATAATAATAAAAAAAAAAACATGACAAAAAAATCAAATATAAAAAATATATAGTAATGACATTAAAAAAAACTATAAAATGTAAAAAAAAAAATTAACCATATCATGTAAACCTTCAAAAAAAAAATGATAAAACAAAAAGAGTAAAATAAAATAAAATTAAAAATAAAGAAAATTAAAAAAAAAAATTACAAAAATAAAATACAACATTAAAAATAAATAAAAACTCAAAGAAAAACAAAAAAAACCTATAAAAATGTTAAAAAAAAACACAAAGCATAAAAATAAAACATAAAACATGACAAAAATAAAAATAATAAAAACATGTTAGTAATAAAACATAAAAAACTACAAAAACATAACAAAAATAAAAATAAAAAACAAAAAAAATCAAATACAAAAAATTATACAAAAAAAAAAAAAAACAAAACAAAAAACTGATAAAAATGTAAAAAAAAAAAAAAACAAAACAAAATTAACACTTAAAAAAAAAATGAATAAAAAATTAAAGAAAAAAACAAAAAATAAAAGAAAAATATTAAAAATAAAAATTAAAAAATGAAAATTTAAGAATATATATATATACAATTTAAATAAAAACAAATTGAATCACAAAAAATCTAAAAACATTTTTTTTAAGTTAAACAATATAAACAAATAAAAACTTCATTAGAAAAAAAAAAAAAAAACTTAAAATACTAACCAGAAAAAATTAAATAAACAAAATTGAGAATATATATATATATATATATATATATATATATATAGATATATATATACAATTTAAAGAAAAACGAATTGAACCACAAAAAAATCTAAAAACATTTTTTTGAAGTTAAAAATAAATAAATAAATAAAAACCTCATTAGAAAAAAAAAACTTAAAATAATCACCAAAAAAATTAAATAATTTAAATAACCAAAATTGAGAATAAAAGGTAAAATAAAATAAAAATTTATGAATTATTTTTTAAATTAAAAAAATAAATAAAAATAAAATAAAATAAAATAAATAAAAATAAAAATAAAAGAATCGAAAACATATTACAAAAAAATATATATGAATAAAAAAAAATCAGAACAATTTAAAAAAATTAAATTAAATTTAAATTAAAAAAAAAAATAAAAAACAATTAATAAAATTAAAATTAAAACAATTAAAAAAATAAAAAGAAACACAATTAAAAAAAACAAATACCCTCCCCCTCACCCTCCTCTCCTCCCTACCCTCGACCCTCCATCACCCCCATCCTCTCCCCACCTTCAAGCCTCTCCCTGCCACCCCCTACCCGACCCCTCCCCTCTCCCTTCCTTCCCCCACCTGACCCCTCCCCTCATGTCTCCCTGCCTGCCCCCACCTGAACCCTCCCCTCATGTCTCACTGCACCCGCCCCCTCACGCCCCTCTCACCTCCCCCCGACCCCCGCTCATCCCTCTCCCCTCCCCGCCCGGCCCCCAGCTAACAGCCAAGAGGTCGCAGGCCAATTTTGGTAATCGGCCTATGGCCGCTAGCTAGGGGCCCGAGTGGCGAGGGGAGGGGGGTGCACTGGGGTCAAGGGGGAGAGAGGTGAGGGAGGGGGGCATCCTGGTGGGGCAGAGGGGGCGAGGTGACAGGGGAGGGGATAGGTCAGGTGGGGGATGGCAGAGGGGGGAGCGGAGAGGGGAGGGGTGAGGGAGACAGGAAGGGGGCAGCGATCGAGTGAGGGAGGGCAGAGGGGAGGGGAGTGGTCAAGTGGGAGAGAGAGGGGGAGGACCGAGGGTGGGTAGTGGTCAAGTGGGAGAGAGAGGGGGAAGACCGAGGGTGGCTAGTGGAGGACGATGAGGGAGGACTGAAGGTGCGTAGGGGAGAGACGAGGTGGCAAAGTAGGGTATTTGTTTTTTTTAATTGTTTCTTTATTTTATTTCTTTAATGGTTTTTTTAACGGTTTTTTAGTTGTTTTTTCCTCATTTTTTCTAATTTTCAAATTTAGTTATTTTTTATTTTAATTTAATTTAATTTTTTTTATGTTTTTTTTTTTTGTTCTTTAATTTCTATAATTTAAATTTTTTTAATTGTTATATATATATATATATATAGATATATATATATATATATATTTTTTAATTTTAATTTTTTTAATTTTTTTATTTTTTTTGTTATCTTTTTTTATTTTTTTTCTTTTCTGTTATTTCTTTATTTTTATAATTTTAATTTTAAAAAATATTTCTTAACTTTTTATTTTATTTTATCTTTTATTTTTTATTTTGTTTATTTAAATTATTCAATTTAAATATTTTTTAATTTTTAATTTTAGTTAATTTTTTTTTAAATATTTTAATTTTTTTTCTTATTTTTCTAATTTTAATTATTTTGATAATTATTTCAAGTTTTTTGTTTTTCTTTCTGCATAAGGTTCTTTTTTTTATTTGTATTTTTAACTTTAAAAAAATGTTTTTAGATTTTTTTTGTGGTTTAATTTGTTTTTCTTTAAATTATATATATATATATATATATATATATATATATATATATATATATATAGATATATATAGATATATATAGTTTTTTAATTTTTAAATTTTTTAATTTGTTTTTTGCTTTTCTTCGTTAATTTTTCGTTCATTTTTTCAAGAATTAATTTCAGTTTTTTTTACATTTCTATAGGTTTTTTTTTTCCATCTTTTATATATTTTTTGTATTTGATTTTTTTTTGTCATGTTTTTTTGTTATGTTTTTTTATTTTTTAATATATTTTTATGTTTTATTACTAACTTGTTTTTATTATTTTTATTTTTGTCATATTTTATCTTTTATTTTTATGCTTTAAGTCTTTTTTTTACATTTTTATAGGTTTTTTTTTTCTTTTTTTTTGTATTTGATTTTTTTTTCATGTTTTTTTTTATGTTTTATTTCTAACATGAAAATCACTAACATTTAAAAAAATTATCCACACTTAATTCATTAGAAAATTTAAAGTGTAAAAACTAAGCCCTTTAAACAAAAAGAGTTGTTGCTCATCAACACTTTTCAAAATCAAGATGAAAATCACTAACAAAAAAAAATGTTCACACTTGATACATAAAAAAATTTGAAGTGTAAAAAATAAGCTCTCTAAAATAATGTGATGATGATGCATCAACACTTTTCAAAATCAACATGTAAATCACTAACATTTAAAAAAATTGTTAATACTTGATACACAAAAAAAATTTAAAGTCGCAAAAATATTCTCCAGAAAAAAAGGTGTATTCAGAATCACCATTTTTCAAAATCAAATCATTTTTTGCTACCTCAAAAAAATGGGTACTAGGTCGTTTTGTCGTTTGGTCGGTAACCATGTTAATAGAAGAAGTTACAGATAATAGTGTTTTAATAAAGCATATATCTATTGTTATGAATGGTCTCTAACATCGCTTCGCTGTCAGCAAGCCTGAACAGTACCCCAACGAACTTGTTTTTTATGCCATACAAGCATGGCCCGCTACTTGTGAGCATCCATAGCCCTTATGGGTTTACTTGTATTTCCCATGCTTCCTCTTTTAAGCACACTTTTGATCAGTGCATTTGCAAGCTTTAGTTTATGATATACCTTAGTGAAAGAGGTGGGATGGTAATAGAGACTTATGTTAATGGATATAATACTTCCATAATGTTGAATCCAAATTATTTTCCCGCGACTATTAATCAAGGGCTTTTATAAAGTGGAGGGGTGGGAAGGATTCATTGAGTTAAACTCAGGTCAATTCTTTCTTTGAAAAAAGTAGAACCATATCACTTAGAAAGAATATGTGTTCTTCCATGAAAAAGATTTTAAAGCAAGAGGGCTTCATAATTCCATAAATATATACCTTTAATGATAAATGAAATTCATAGAAATAGACAAAGTAAATATTTCTCATTTATGCCAACCACTGTTGGGTGAGGAAAAGGTCTTCCACATAAATCATGGCAGAGTCACCAAAATCAAGCTAAAGACAATCATGAAAGGGAAAAAGAAATCCAAAATGAAGTGAAAAAATAAATCAATCAAACTCCAAAACTGTAAAAATGAAGAAAGCAAATTCTAAAAGAAAAAAATATCAAATTTAAAGAACCAACTCCAACAAGATTAACTATAAAATGTCTCAACAAACAAATAAAAGAAGAAAACCATATGTGTGTCTGTGCTATGTTAAGAATCTAGTAAATTTTATTTGTGGAGTTATAAGTGATTAAGTTTCTGAAATTAAAGGGTGAATAGTAGTGATGAGAGATAATAAGTTAAATGGGAAGTCTTTTCTTGCTGCAAAGTTTCTTGTTTCAAGGGAAATTTTGTATAAAAGCATCTTAACCATTTTCGGTTAAACACAATGTTTAAGAAACAAATTAAAGGTTTTGAAACTCCCTAGTTTAGCTGATTTGATGAGGACCATTAGTGCTTCTCCAAAACTCAAAAACAAACAAGGAGAATGAACTCCAAATCTGATCTGGTAGAGGTGTGAAAACGTTTATGAAGAGCTACAAAACAAATTTTTATATCAAAAAAAGCTAAAAACAAAAGTGAAACCAAAAGTAAAGAAATAGAAATGAATGAAAGTGGGTATATGAAACTTACAATTGGAAAATTTTGTTTGATCTTACCTAAGAGATATCATTTTCTCCAATAAAATTAACTTCTTTTAATTGGAAGTAAAAGCATGAAGAAGTTTATTTTTTTGAAATTTCATTGACCCAAAATCATCATTTATTGAATCTAAACTCAAGCAAGCAATAAACTAGAAAAGTATGTCTCACGTTCAAGGAATCAAAAGGTAAACCAAATCTATATAAATGATAATGAAGCGATGCTTCTTTATGAATTGCAATGAGGATTATTCTCTTAATATTTCAAATTTTATATTCACTCCATGATTCTCATAAATTGTCAAGAATCAAGACCAAGTCCAAAACAGTGTAATGCATATCTATAAATGGAGAAGTCTTCAAATGTTTCATGCTAAATATAGCGTGATATACCAAAACTCAAATACAAGAAAATTCAAACGTGATTTAACCATCATCCATTATCTTTTCCTGTTCTAAATTCCTTACCAATTATTGTGTTACCATAGTGGTTTCTCAAGAGTGCCTTGAAAATCAAATGAAGATGCACACTAAATGATGATTGAGATAATAAAATGGGCATCCAATAGTAAGACAAAGGTAAAAATGTAAATAAACCATTGGTGATGAAATTTTCATTAGCTAGGAAGATTGTCAAGAAGAGTAAAAAGAGGCCTATGTGTACATACTATGAATAATGTACATTACCAAGGTCACAAAGTCATCTCGAGGAATGAAAGTTTGGATTTAATAAAATTATAATTAAAATACATCCAAGATCTTAACCACCATGATAACATAAAAGAAAATAAATATATAAAGATAATCAAATAGGACTTCATGTGAGCATAGTGAAAGATCAGAATGAATTGATGAGAGACCTAAGAGGATACTTAATCTGATATTCTGAATTTCCAAGTTTCCAAGAGAATCAAAGCGAAAAGTAAGAGCTCAAGTTTTCGAAAAAATTCTTAATGGGAAAAACTCCAATAAACAAAGACCTTGATTCATAATGTTTTCAGTGACATTCGTTTTTAGAAGTTTAATTAAATTTGACCTCTGATATAAGAAGTCTCGATATTTAGAATATTAAAGTGAAGAAATATATTGGAACATTTTTTTTGTAACTTCCTATAAATAAATCTTATGATATCAAATATGCCTGATAACGAATGTTAAATGTATAATGTGAAAACATTGTCTTTTTAGTACATCAAACATTCACGTATCGGAGGAAAAAAAAATTAAGAGTTTATAAAGTAGTTGCGATGACTTTCATTCTGATAATGAGATAAATTAAAGTTTTGTAAAATTATCGCAAGAGAACTTACATTTCTCTATAAAATAAGCTTCCAAGGAAAGGAGTTCAATATTTAATAAATATGAGAATAATTTAGATGGCAGAGATCTCGAAAACCTTTTTGAAGCTAAAATCAACTTACAAGACTTTGATACCACAAAATTCTAGTGAAGATAGTGAAATAGGCGCCATTTCCTTCGCTAAGTATAATGGACGTAATAGTGGAGGAAAAGACAATGTGGATCTTGGAGAGGTAAATCTCATAATTTGTTTTTCAATGCTTTTGATACAATACAAATCCAAGTGTTCGATAAGAGAGAAAGTCTGAAATTTTGAGGAAATATCTCAGAAAAATGAAAAGCAAAGGATCGGGATTCCAACATTCACCAATTAGAGGCTCTGAGTCACTTTCGGAATAAATGAATATGACTAAGGGGAAAACAATATTAACAAGTGTGATGCAATGGTTCAACTCAACTCAACAATTGTAAGATTCGAAATGGGCAAAGATAAAATCATGGATAACATTATTTTATGACTTGTTGCAAGATCTTGGAGGAAAGTTCCTTCACTTATGGGCCTTCTTTAATTCAAAATGTGAGAAGGTGTAGATGCACAAAAAATGTGAACAAATAATGCCTAAGCATTTAATTTCAACTACATTAATTATTATTAGCTCATCTCGTGCATTTCTGAAGGAAGGAAATATGAACAGAAGCAACAATATGAAATAGTTAGATTCTGATGAAAAAGAAAATACTTCCCTAAACATTTTGTGGATTGTACAGGGCTATACGCTCGCTTTATTTTAAAGTCAGCCGAATTTTCTTGTACACATCAAAACTAATTAAGACCTTAAAAAAGAAGTGAAAGTGATATAAGAAATAGACTAATGAAGATAGAAAGAAAACAATACATGGAGATGAACATATGTGTGCATACCTGGAAGAGTCGAATTGTAATTTTACCTAATGAATCTTCAAGTTCTCCCATGCATTTGCATAAGTTCAAAATCATCTTCTTATTCAACTTAAATTAACTACTAAGTAATGAGAAATTTGCATATGTTTCCCATTTAAATTGAAGAAATTGCGATAAAAATGACCATAAGAAAACTTTGTGAATTTAGAGAAAATTAAGAGCATCACACATGTGTATGGTCCAAAGCGCTTTAAGTCACTATTACCAAAAATGAAATGGATAACAGAGGAAACATTTGAGCCCATTATTTGTTTATTAAAAGTTTACAATTTAAATTGAAAAATAAAAGAGAGATGAACTAAGAAACAAAGTTAATCCTATCAATATTGTGACTAAATTCATTCTCTCAGTTTTAATTCTGTACATATGAGAATGTTGAAAATCAGTAACAAATGTAAAACTACAGCTAAATCATTAAAAGAAAAACTTAGCCTACTATTTACATCTAGACTTAATAAAATAAAATTATTTACATAAGGCTTACCTTGAAATTCCTTCAAACATTTGCCTACAGGATCATAAAATTTAGGATGTATTTCAATAGATGCTTGAAAGAGGTTCAGGGGAAGAGGAAACAATAGGTTAGCATTTAATGATATGCCTTTAACTATTGTAGGATTTTGTAAGAAAACAATTTTATGCACAAAAGAATGTGCATGATTAGAAATCTTCCTTTTTATGAAACATGGATAACAATGTAGAAGATTTCGAAAGGTATTACATGGTTGGAGAGAATACAATAGTGAGATTTTGAATGTCAAGATTTGTGAAAAATTAATTTGAAAATATGAAAGAAACTGGCCACACATAATCATCAAATAAAATCTCAAAATAAGAAGTAGCCAATGCTCATGAATGAAATTATGAAAATGATTTCCATATATGCTGATTAACGCACTTGATGAGAGACTAGAGTTTTGATACTCAAAATGCTAGCACAAAATGCTCAGAAAATCAAAAATAAAATTTGAAAAAGAAAGAAACTAAAATGGGGGAAAATAAGAGAAAGGGAAAACTATAATGTAGATTTATGTTACAGATAATAATACAACATAGTGGGAGTTTGTTTCTAAAGATTTCATTTCCAAAAGTGATTATAAAATTAAAGTCACTTTTTGTCTTTGTTCACTTGCAGAGATGGGAGAATTTCAAGATTATTTTTTATTTTTTTAGGCTGCAGTTCACGAACACCCTGGTCAAGGGGTGGCGTTACGTCCACGAAAATATCTGGGCTGATCGACCCCAAAGGGAATCTATCCCCGCGGCCCAATAGCAAGGCCTAACCCCAAGGGCTTCGAGCAGATTGGACTCTGTGACCTTCCGATGGCGAGGCACTAATTTTTACCAACTGAGCTAACCCTTGGGGCTAAGAGAATTTCAAGACTATGATCACAAAAATGTATGTTATCATCGTAGAAGTCATAAATTGGGGTAGATTCGTGATTGCTCAAATCATCATGATGTTTGAATGATTGGGAATTACTAGTACATTCTTCTCATTTTCAAAAATAGATTCACTTAAATAATAGGAGTTAACAATTTTTTAAGAAGAAGAATAACAAGGTTCAATGTTTCATCATTATGAATAATTTCTTTAGTATCTTATTTTCCTAAATCATAATCAAATAGAAAACTTGCAAAATTGTAAGCAGATTTCACTGATAATTTGTAAATGATAACTCCTTTATCTTGTGAACTGTTATCAATATTGAAAGGAGAAGTTGCATTATTATTTAATGAACTACCAAATAAGGATATAGAGAAAACTGGGGATTTGAATTTACAAAATTGTAAATTTCTCTATTAGAAAAATAGTTCTCGTTTCACAAAATGTGTGCTTGAAAATCTTCATGATTAACATGATTATAAAATTTGGAATGTTGATCCATGTCCTCATTACTGAAATAATTGGTTTTTCCATTTCTTAAAATAATATCAGGAGGAGGATATTCATTACTTCTTATTTCTGGTTGTAATTGTTCATTCACAACAACATATATTTATTTGGGTAGAATCCTTTTTTCTCCTGAAATTGTTCATTGGCGATTCTAGTTTCTAGAAGAGGATCATTCTTGATGGTTTGAGGACTTGATTTTTCAATAGAAACAATTGAATTTTATGATTGTTGATAAGGAATAAAAGGAAGAAATATCAAATGTTTAAACCAACCTATTAATTGAAATTGAGGAGGTAAATCTTTGGAATAAAATTGCATTAAAATTAATTTGAATCTAATTAGAAAATCATCAAATGACTTACCTTCCATTCTAGACAATTCGTCTAATTGACAACACACCTTTTCGTAATCATATCGTTGAAGAGCATGAAGGAAAATCTATGAAAATTCATCCCAACTATGTACAGAGGCAACTAGAAGTGATAAGCACCAGTCTTTAGCTTTTTTTGTCAAAGTAAGAGTAAAAATCCTGCAAATATCGTCTTCATCAATTTTGAAATTATTGCAACTTAAAATAAATTTAAGGAGATTATTAAAAGCAGAAACCTTACCATTATATTTTACCTTAGATAATAATAAAAATAAAATTTTAAAGCACAAAATCATTAGCACAATTTTAATATGGCCCTCCTTCTAACGCAAAAAATGTTGTAGGCTTGAAATGTTTGCCTCAACATTATAAGGGAGAGCACCCGATCGGGACTTTAGAGAGATCCATTTTAATTTGAAATGGTGGTTCCAATTCGTTAAACTAGGTCCAACAACCTTCTCTCTATCTCTATTGGCTTCAAGTATGTCTTTTTCTTATCAATAGAGAAGAGACATCATGTGAGCCCTCTTGTTGAGCTCAGGCAAGAAACTGATTCTTATGTTGATCTAGCGCTCAGCCAAGACGTAACTAAAGTTTGTCTCTTTGATAATACTTTTAGAAATGTAATGATTAATCTAAATTCAAGCAAAAGGAAAACTATGCTAAGCCTATCTTGATAGAAAGAAGGATTAGTCCTTATTTTTACCAAGAGAAAGATATTAATATAATTGAGATTTTAACATGTCTCGCTTAAGATGAATATGTAGTTAATGAAGTATTTCAATGAACTAATATTATAATTACCAAACATGATTTTCAAAGATCTATTAACAATCAATGATCAACCAATAACATTAGGAATTAGTTCACATAATTCCAATGGAGATTAAATAAAAAATAGGTGGCAGATTTTTGAGCAAATAGTTACTCAAAAATATGATTTTAATATATCAGAGCAAAATATACAATTGAAAACAGATTCATGAGACAAATAGATTAGATAGCTAATATGTAAGACAAACATTCACATTGATAGTAATGCACAATATAAATCCAATTAATATAATTCTACCATCAAGAATGAAATTCACATTAAAAATAATGGTATTTCTAATACAAATTTATTTGAACATGTTCTCCTACTTTGTTCTTTAAATATGATCTCCCACAATCTCCTCCAAAGCATAAACTATGTTGCTAAAAGCAAGAGTTGCGATAGTGCAAGCTTTGTCTCCCATACATAGTTTTGAATGAAAAGAGACAAATCTCAATAATTCCTAGATATGAGATTGATCCTCTTTACCTAAAGCACGAAATCCCTGTTACAATAGTGCTTTAAGAATTACAAAATTCTAGAAGACAGGAGCCCACTTTTCTCCTTCCATTCTAGAAACCACTATTTATAATTACAAAAATGAATTCGAAATAGGAGAGTTGTTGAAAAACAAATCTGCTCCAACAATTTTCATTAGTAAAAAAAAAAATCTTCCCTTGTTGAAACAATTCCATTGATTCAAATATTTTCTTCCTCATTTCCTCAACTGTTCTCTTGCCAAAAACCAATCAAAATTAAATTAAAATGCAAATTAAAATTTAAAAAAAATACCAAATCTGGAAAACAAAAATCTTCAATCAAAATTCAATTAAATAAATAAATAAAAATAAATTTGAGTTTTCCATTCATGCATGTAAAGTTTTTATTGGTCAGAGAGAACATCATTGAATGGATCTGCAACCAAAAGAGGTTTTGAGCAAATGAAAAATGCAAAAATTAAACTTAGAAATTAGTTTTGGTTACAAATTTGTAGTTTGATTTTATGCTAAATTTTAGGCTCATTTAATGATATACTATGGTCATGCAACTACCTTAGAAATATTCTCCATGATTTTATCTATCTAATGAGCCGTCGTGGGCCTAAATTGGCTGAGTAAAACTCAACTTATAAGCTTCCAAAGTTGAAGTGTCAAAATTGCCAAAATTCAAGAAAAATCGCTGCTTTAACCAAAAATAAGAAATTTTAATTAAAATTTAATCCTAAATTAAATTAACTAAATAATTAAAATTACTTATATAAAAAATAATTTAAAATCATTATAATTATAATTGATTCGATTACAACTTAAATAATTTACAAAACTTAAAATATTTTAATTAAAAAATAAAAGGTTAAATTTAATTAAAAAAATAAATAAGAGTCATTAAAAAAATCCATATATTCGTTCAAAATTTAAACTTCTTTACCTAAACCAATACACCATATCGGGAGTTATGAGTATCGTAACAATTTTAAAATGAGCTCGTAAGAATTCCGATATCTGATATATATTAAATTAACCATTAGAGATATTTTATATGTTATATCGGGGTTTTTGGTTATGTAGAGTATTATCGGGTTTTTGTTAAATGAGAGTTACGATATTTAATGTTATAATATATGTTAAATGGTTAATAAACAATGTTTGGTCCAATTCCATTGGAGGTTTATTAAAAGATCCCTGAGGTCTTGAAACGTGTCGAGGTTTTCAATAATGTAATCGGAGGAGAGAGAACTTTGGAGGATCAGGAATTGAGGAATTGTTACTCATCGGAGGTTTTATAAAAAAATTATCATAAAATAAAACTCCCGAGGTTTGATGGTTGATGAGAGAGCATGGGGTATCGAGGTTTTGAAACATTGGAGGATTCTGTAAAGGAGCTCTCATATTTCAAATTCGATGTCATGAGGTTATAATGTGAAGGGGGAGAGGAGGGCCACCTGAAGTGGACCCTCTCTCCTTGTATAAACTATAACTACTTGAGATTAAGGTTTAGTTAATATTAAAAAACTATAGCGCGTTTTAGGATTTTAAATTTCGAGATTTTTTTTTAAAATTGAAATTTAAATTAATTTTCGAAATTTGATAACACGATAATTTTAATTGTTTTACAATTTGGCTATGATGATTTTGTAGGACTGTTAGCGAAAAATGAGTAAATTATAAAAAATGAATAAAATTTTGATATTTACAATTAATTTACAAAAAAGTAAAATAATTAACATTTAGTATCTTTTTTAATCCATGCGGTAAAAATTATCAAACTTTAAATGAACACCATTTGTAAACCATGTGACCAAATGAGATAAACCAAGTACCGATGGAAAGCTATGGAAAATTCAAACTCAATGAAATAATCAAAACAGAAATCCAACGAAAACAAAAAAAAATGGAAAAATTGTAGGACACTTAACCAAAAAAAATATTAAAAAATGATTTAGCCAAAAAAATATGGAAAGGGTCCCCATTATTTGAAAGAAATAAGTCAAAAATGGTGGGGTATAGTTTTCACTACAACACTAGGCCATGTGTTCTTTTATTCAGAGATCCAAATCACTCACTTTCGAATCCATCTAGCAATCCAACTCAACCAAAACATGAGAACCCCATCACACCATGGCTATCCAGAAATGCAAAGGCAAGGCTGAAAAACATTGTCACGCCTGGCAAAACCCATGCCATGACAACAAAGAACCACATGTAATACATTGCATGCCAAAACTAGCAAGAAAATCACACATGTAAAGAATCCTATTATAGTTGCTTGATCTTGCTCTTCCTTGCTTGCTCCTTCCTTCATCTTTCCTTCTTTGTCTTACTTGATCCAATGCCAAAGTGATCCAAGAAAACTCTAAGTGTCCAAGAGTGAGAGAGAGAGAGAGAGAATAATGAGATAGGTCCAAAACTAAAGTGATAAAAGGTACTAACTAATCCTCATAAGCCTTTTTATCAATGAGGCCTCTATTTTCTTCATTTTCCATTATTTTCCTTCATTTTCCTCCTCTCATGCAACCTTTGACCTTTGACCTTCATTTTCTCTCAAATTCCATTATTTTCATAAATAAATGTTCCAAAATGCAATTTTGCCTTTCCAAAGCCTTTGCCATTGCCTTTGCCAATTTCCTTAGCCATAATAACCGAAATGAATACCCACACTATGATGTTTCTCCCAACATTCAACTTGGAATAAGTTTTCCATCAACTGTGGTTATTATTTTCTCTTTATTAACTTTTATTACATGGAATTTTCACCAGGGCTTTTATAGAACCCTCCCCCTTAGGGGACACTCGATGTTCAACCACACCTACACCTCAGCAAGACGACTAAAAAGAAAATTTATTTCCCATGGAGATTTATAACATATCTCGATGCAGTATTTTCAATGACCACCCTACTGAGACGCAAACCAACATGACAACATAACAAGTATAATATCATAACGACATGGCACCCATATTTCTTATTAGGGATTTATAAATTAGCTCATAGCAGTATTTATATCCACATACATATGTACATATATCAAAATATCACATAAACATATTCCAAAACATATACCAAACATCATACCAAAATTACTTTACCTCAACCAGAAAACAATAAAGGATACATAGCCCGCATCTGATCTTCCATCTACCATGTAGCTTCATCGACCCCAAAGAGTTTCCACTACACTTTAACAAGCTCGATTACTTGATTCTAGAGCAAGAGCACCTTTCTCTGCAATATACATTGAGGTTTCGACTGGAATTCTCCATCTAATGCCACCTATAATATAGACCAATCAAGCACATGATCAACATCTTTAACATACTTATTAAGCAATGACACATGCAAAACATCATGGACTTTCACTATGAGAGGTAGTGCAAGTAGTTTACTAGTCTGATCCTCTTAATAATCTCGAAACGTCCACACAACTGTTGTCGTCTTCACACATGATCCAATCCACAAGGAGCTCTTCTTTGGTTTGATTTGCAAGTACACCTGTTCCCCAACATAGAACTACTTGATAACATATCCCAATCTGCATAGATCTTCTACCTATCCTGTGTTGCTTTCAAATACTTCTTGATTATCTGCATTTCTTGCTCCAAGTCTACCAACACATCTGATCCAATCATCACCCTGTTAACCTAATCACTCCGACTGATGGGAGTATTTCAACTTCGCCCATGAAATGCCTCAAATGGACTCATATTTAAAGATTCATAATACCCATTGTTCAAAGCAAACTCTAGCAGTGGAAGATACTCTTCGCACTTTTGATGTTGATGCATCATGTACATCGTCAACATGTCCTCCAATATTTTGTGACCCTCTCAGTCTGTACTGAAGGCCAACTCTGTGCCCAAACCTGCAAACAACTTCTTCCAAAACTTAGAAATGAATTCTAGATCCATGTCCGACAAAATATTCTTCTAAATTCCATGCAATCTAACCACATCCCTGATGAAGACCTATGCTACATCACTCGCTAAGAATGTAGACTTCACTGGAATGAAGTGTGCAACCCTTTTCAACCTATCCACAACAACCATCATGGAATCATGTTGTCTCACTATCATCGAAAAACCTATGATTAATTCCATGTTAGTGACCTCCCATTTCCATTCTGTAATCATAATCAGTTATAGAAGACCTCGTGGATGCTTACACTCTACGTTTACCTGCTGACAATCTAAATAGCTAGCCACAAAATCTGCCACACCCTTCTTCAAATTTGGCCAATAATAAAAATTCTTAACTGCAGTCAATTTCTTTTGATAGCCTATGTGACCGCAATATGATTTCGCATGAAACTCCCTCAAGATAATCTTCTTGAGCTCACTGTTGTCTGAAACATATATCATGTCCCTAAATGTAACCAGTCTATCTTCCGTGAGATCATAGTTCACATCCTGTGCACCTGCATCTATACATGTACCTATACCACTACTTGCACCACTACATGTACTTGTACCACTATCTGTACTTGTACATATAGATGTACATGTACCACTATATTTGATGTACCTGATCTCAAAGTCAAACTCACTGATCATGGTCAGTCATCTAACTTGCCTGACATTCAGATTCGACTGGTCAAGCAAGTATCTCAACCCACTACAACCACTCATCAGTACAAACCTCTGGCCAAGAAGATAGTACCTTCACATCTTCAATGCACAAATGATCCCTGCCAACTTAAGATCATGTGTCAGATAGTTTTTCCCATGTTCATTTAGTTTATGTGATTCATAGCATACCACGTATCCATCCTGCATAAGGATTCCACCAAATCCTCTCTTGCAAGAATTTGTACATACTACAAACTATTTGTCCATATTTGCAATCTTTAACACTAGATCATCTGTAAACAACTGCTTCAACTACTCAAAAACTGGCTACACATTCCTCTGTCCATTAAAAATTCTTACCCTTCATTTTCAATGATGTAATAGGATAAGAAATCTATGAGAAGTTCCTGATGAACCTCCAATAATAACCTACTAACTCCATGAATGACCTTACCTCATCCACATTTCTAGGCACTGCCCACTTCATGATATCTCTTACCTTTTCTAGGTCCACAGTTATGTCATCCTTGGAAACCACATGTCCCAAGTAATATACCTCAGTCTAAGAGAAATTTCACTTGCTGAGCTTAGCATACAATTGATGCTTTCTCAACAACCTCAACACTGCTACCAAATTCTTGGCATGCTCTTACTCATTTTTAGAATATACCAATATGTCATCAATGAACGCAATAACAAACTTGTTCAAATAGGGACGCAACACACTATTCATCAAACACGTAAAGGTAGTTGGAGAATTAGTCAAACTGAATGGAACTACAACAAAATCATAATTCCCATACTTGGTTAGGAAAGTTGTCTTGTAAATGTCTTCCTCTTTAATGCATACATGATGATATCCGGATCTCAAATCAATATTTGAGAATATTGTTGCTCCCTTCAGCTGATTAAACAAGTCATCAATCCTCAACAACGGATACATGTTCTTGATGGTCACTTTGTTCACTGCATTTAGTCAATTCATAGTCTAAGAGTGCCATCCTTATTCTTCACAAACAATACTGGTGCACCCCAAGGTGATACACTTGGCCTAATGTATTCCTTTTCAAGCATTTCCTTTAACTACAACGTCAACTCTACCAACTCCGGAGTGCTCATCCTATATGGTGTTTTTTATGCTAGTGCTGCCCCTAGTACCAACTCAATAGAAAACGTCTACTTCCTTGTGAGGTGGTGACTCTGAAATATCCGCGAGAAACACATCCTCAAACTTTTGTAGAACTAGGTACCTGCTCAAAACATCTACATTCTCAACCTCCTTACCTTTGTGCATGACTAAGATCTAGGTCCAGTTGAGATGCCAACCTCAATGTGTTATATTCAAATTCTATGGATAGCAAAGCCTTCTTCCCATAGACCAACTCATAGGGTGTGAAACCTGTTGAAACCTGTTGTAGTTTTCCAAGTAGTGTTATAGGCCTAGGTGGCCTCAACTATGCATAATGGTGCACAGTAGACTTCATCCTCATCTTCCTCCTCCAACCAGAGAGGTAAGTCATGTTCTAGCAGAGGTTGGGCAGGAGGATATAAGACTATCTGTTTGGACATATGCCCATTCTTGATGGTCATGTTCCTAGCTCAACAACTGATGTAAGCATCTTTAGTAGCTAACCAAGGCCTTCCGAAGATGAGGGGATACCCAGTGAGTTTTTCCTTTGGCTGAAGAACCAAGAAGTCAGTAGGGTACTCCTAGGAATCAATGGAGACCATGACATCTCCCACAATCCCTTCAGGAGTCACGATGGAGCGGTTTGCCAACTGCAGTACTATTGAGGTCTTTCTTAGGGAACTCTGAAGGTTGAGTTTAAGCATAAAGTCCCTGGTCATTACGTTAATGGCAGCCCCTAGATCAATGAAGGTGTGGGGGATTATGGTGCCATTGATGTCGACATCGATTACAGGACTCCCAGGGTCCAGATATTTTGGATAGATTACCTGTCTCAACATCAGGTCAGACAGTTGTCTTATGACATTGATAGTTGGGGCATCTCTCTTATGCCTGCCTGAGTGCCTGAAACACTTCTCTTTGATCAACTTATTGTAGATTGGTACATCTTTTATGGCCTGGAGAAGTGGTATTTTCACACACAACTGTTTAAGCTCTCCCAGAAGTTCAGTCTCTTTTGAGTTTGGTTGCCTGGTTCCAGTTAGTCTCTTAGGAAAGGGTGGAATGGATTTGGGTTCACTTTCTTATTTCTCTTCCTCATCCTCCTTAGGAGGAGGTTGGCTATCTGGGATGACCTTCCCAGATCGTAGGTTGATCTCCTGAATCTCCACAGCATAAGTAGGGCATGTTGTTTCTCCAGTATATACCTTTTGGGCCTGTCTGTTATTGGGGTTCAAATTCAGTTGAGCAGGTATCTAGGGTTGTCTTGGAGGAGCAGGAGGTAATGGTTGTGGTTGAGAAGGTGGTGCAGGAAAAAGAGTGGGAGGAGAGTTGTATTGGGGCCTCCACCACTGATGAGGTGCATTCCACTGAGGTTGTGGCTGAGTGTGAGAATGAAACGAGTGAGCAGCTGGTTGAGTATGGTATTAAGGAGGATACGACTAAGGAGGGGGGATGGACCAGGAAGGATGAGCAAGGGGACCCCAAGAAATCATGGAAGTGGCTTGATTGGGGTTGTAATAAGTCTATGATGTCCCTTGCATTCCCTGCTGGTAAGGACTGGGTCCATGTGGCCTCCTTTGGTTCATGAAGTAGAGTGGTTCAGCGGCTCCTTCAATCCCTTGGTACATAGCTTCAAATCCGGGCAAGGAAGGACATTGATTTGTAGGATGGCCTTCTTCATAGACAAAATGCACTTCTACAGAGTGCAATGGACATTCGTTCCTAGGATCCTTTCTAGTGCACCTAGGACAAAATATCGTCAAAGCCTTCTCAGCTTCCTCTTGCTTATTTTGGATTCGCAAGGTATCCATTTGCATGGCAATGGTCTGTCTCATCTCGTTTTTGAAATCTTCCATCTGATTTGCAAACTTGTTTTTAAGGAATGAACTAGACAAGGGGGTACTGGCTAAGAGTTGACTTCCCCTACCTCTCTTTCTGGCTGCCCTATAATGGTTTCTAAACACATTCTTTATGTCATCATAAGGTAGCTGGTAGATGTCTCCCCCGACCAACAAATGGAGGGTATCTAGAAGGTCTTCAGGGACTCCTCTAAGCAGAACCAACTTCAAAGATTCAGGGTCAAGTGTGCACCTGACCCTTTTATAAATGAGTTGAAACCTCTCTTCATAGTCTTCTAAAGATTCATCACTTCCCATGGTAATTCGAAAGATTTCTTCCTTTGTATCTTTGACCTACAGTAGTCCCGGTATTTGTTATTAAAGGCTTGCTGCATCTGAGCCCAAGTTGTGATACTATTTCCAGGTAGCCCCATGAACCAGCGTCATGTTGCATCCTTGAGGATGGAAGGAAAGAGTTTCAACTTTTGCTCGTCTTCTGCATAATTATAAGTTCGACAAAGGAAAAAAAACTCAAACAATAAGGTATCAGGGTCTTCAGTAGTCAATCCATGGAAGTGAGGTAAGGCTGAACGACTTATGTTTTTCATTTTTGTGTCCCCATTGGTCTCTCGGATGGGAAAGGTACCTTCTACTCTCTCCCCATTTCCTCTACTGTTTCTGTTTTCAACCATGGTCTCAGCAGAAATGGTTTCTTGCTCTTCTTTTGTTATAGGATCTTCATATATCTCTGGAGGTTCACCTATAGGTTCTTCTGGATCAATGCCACCAAAGAAGAGAGAAGGGTCACTCAGTTATGTGGTGCGGGTGTTGGGTAGGAATTTTCCTGAATTGTCTCTCTTCCTACGAGGCATGAAATGAAATCTCTTTTTTTTGTTTGGGTGATTTTTGTTTCTTTTTTCTGCTTGTGCCTGCAAAACTGAAATTGATTGAACAACAAATTGCAACTAACTGAAATCTATCTTGCTGAAATGAAAATGCAGAATTGAAATGAAAGCAAGAAAGGACTAATCTATGTTGCTGAAATGAAATTCCTGAATTGAAATGAAAGCAGGAAATACTAATCTACACTTGTTGAATTGAAATGAAAGAAACAAATACTAATCTACACTTGCTAAAATGAAATTGCGGAATTGAAATGAAAGTAGGAAATGGTCTAATCTACTTTTGCAGAATTGAAATGAAACAACTACTCTACTCTTGTTGAAATAAACTACTTAGCAGAAGGTTGCAGTAGAAAATAGAAGAAAAGCAGTAATCACAAAAAACTCTGACACTTCCCTAGCAACGACACCAAAAATATGGTGAGCTCCATTATTACAGCAATGATGCTGCAACTCCTGGGACTCCCTACTTTACTTTTATCAACCCAGTAGTTTGTAACAAACTTGGAAGCGACAGTGCTATATGCAAAAGTACTAGCTCTTACTGTAGGCTGTCACTTGATCAATTGGCACAAGTTCGCTAGGAGCTTAAGACAACTTCTATAAGTTCTTAGAAGAAGCTTTTCACTGTGATGGATGAAAGCTAACTCAAAAGAGGTTAGTCTACTTGCAGAAAGAAGATGAAAGCTGAAAGGAAATGCAAACCCTAGCAAACCCTAGTTTTACCAAATAACCTTACTTGTGCAAGAAAAGAGATGTAAGCGACTAAAATGGATGCCATTGACTATTGCAAAGGTAAAATGCATGTGTTTAAGCTACTTCTAAAGGAAAATATGGAAAAATCATCTTTTGGTATTTTTCAATAATTTTATGCAGAATTATTATGCATGTGTTTTAATTATTTTTTACTGTGCAGAGGTTTATTGGCAAAAGGAAATGGAGTGGGCATTTTCAGAAGGTTGAGAAGGTGTGGAGAGGACCTAAGGGGTCCCTAGCACCCTTATGGAGATTTCCCCCGCACACAAATCTCGAAAAATCGCTCGCGTGAACTTCTACACGAGGTTGTAGGGGATCTACAAGAAATTCTACAGGAATAGGACAAATGTGGTTTTTAGAGGGTTGATGGTGGACAAACGGTGGGAAAGTGGAGATGAAGGATGGGTAGGGATGTTAATAGGTCTAGGACCTAGTAAATGAATCTCAGGAGTGATGAAGATGGCTGGATTTGTTCAAGGATGAAGAAAGCAATGTTGCACAAAAATGTAGAAATTAGGGCAACTTGGGAAAGTATGGCGAATGAGTGAAGGAGCCCTTGAGTGAGGGACTAGAGCAGGTTATATGATGGAGGAAGGATAGGTTGGAGTGTCTTACATGTGTTTTGCACATTACTTTCCAAAATTGTTCCAAGCAAAGACTAAAAAAACAGAGATTTATCTATTTTGACCTAGAAACCAGAAACATGATGAACAGAAGTTTATAAACAGGAAATCATGCAAGAAAGCTATGGAAACTGATCAAGAATAGATCTACACATGAAAACACAACTGATATCAACTTTTCCAACTTAAAATCTAACACTAGCAATTGCATTGGAAGGCAAAAAGAGTGTTTTTGTGGCAGCAAGTGTGCCTTGATCTCAGTTCATGGTCCCAAGGAGGGAGAAATGAGATCAAGGACTGCATGGTAGTCTTTTTGTGGATTTTTTCTGTTACCAAACTGTCAAATCAACCCGAAGCATGAACAACTATCTTAATCATCAAAAACAACCTAAGTAACAAAGCAAGATTTTAACCTAAATAACAGAAATTATTCTATGAATGTAAGAGAAACACATAAAAGTACACAAAGGAGGTACTAGGAACTTGGGTTGGGCCCAACCCCAAGAGCTACAACCTCCTAAGAAAGATTAGAGCTGGTGCACAGCTGGATTAATCTTCATTGATAAAAAATTAATAGTTACATCACAAAAACTGTCTGCAAGAAGAAGCTCGAAAATGTGTTGATACAGGGCTGCACTAAAGTGAAAAAATATACTATCAAATGGATAAAGTACTAAGGCTTGAAGCCTTCCTACTTATGCAAATGAGGACTCCCAACAGTCCTCCTTAACTTTAGGAGCTTGGCTGCCCAAAACTGCAATTAACAGCCACATCACTAGACCTGCTCGGCTGCCCTTGAAATCATCTTTGGTGGGTTGTTTAACTTCGATCTGATGATGGAGAACTCGAGGAACGGGTCATTTAGTGCAGGAGACACCCCTCCTATAAATCCTTAGCCTTGTTTCTTCGAATTTGGCTGCCAATCTGCTCATAAATGCTTGATCTTGGTCCAAAAATGTCCAAAAATCTGCAAGAAGCATGTATTAGACTTTGTGGTCAAGTGACTGTTCCCATTCACTCAATTAACATAAATATATTCAAAAGCATGCATAAAACTATGGAGAATGGTGGATTAAATGATAATATTAGGAAAAATGATCCCATATAGTTACCCATTTCCGGGGCTCATCATCACCCCTTGTTGAATGTGTTGCTCATCCTCTGAGCAACTAATCCAGTTCATCATCTTTGATTGCTTTGACTGACTCTATGGCATCCCAGGCTTCTGAGGTGATGTCCTCTTCTCTATCATGAAAACATGCCTTTTTGTCTACTTCCTCCAATTGCCTTTGTTCCTCTTCTTCCTTGACCCCTTCTAACAGCCCTAGTAGTAGTGGAGGCGTGAACTTAAGGCCAATCCAATTGGCTTTCAAGTTCTGCATTGATCGTTTGTATATGGGTACTCTTCTCATAGCCTCCCTCATTCTGGCTGGGGAGTGGTACTCTCTTATTTTCAGACTATGGGACAATGTGTTCCATCTCCTTGTGTAAGCATTAATGCAATTATCACCAAATATTCTTTGCATGTCTTCAAAGTGAGCAATGGCTTGAGCTTACCTTTCAACATAGTCAGGTGCAATGTGAGGGTTGTCTGCAAGGTGTTGATGGGAATATATAAGAGTTGAGGGATCTTCTGGTTCTACCCTAATCATGAGTGGCTCACTTAGCTCCCTAGCCATAATTTTCTGAATCTCTACTGCCCTCTTTTCCTCATGGCTTAACCAAGAAGCCATGGCCATGAGTTGCAAATCTCCTAATGTAATATTTGGGTCCCATAGATTCATGTTAGGAATTGCCAAGTTGTGTAAATAGAATTCTGCTAACTTGGCCTTATCTTCAGCTGAGCTACTGTCACACAAATGCATAAATTGATTGCATTTCTGGAATGTAG
Source organism: Pinus tabuliformis (assembly GCA_031772625.1). Lineage (NCBI taxonomy): Eukaryota > Viridiplantae > Streptophyta > Pinopsida > Pinales > Pinaceae > Pinus > Pinus tabuliformis. The sequence goes on along the minus strand of CM062812.1, from coordinate 237,739,212 downwards.
CGGTGCCCCTTTGGGCCAATGTGTTAATTTGAAATTGCAACCATTGGTCTTTACGATATAATGCATAGGATGTAGCAGGTTTCCTACATTGTAAGGCTTATATTTCCCAGCTGGCCATGCAGGCCAGTTGCGCTTCTTTTTCTTGCAACTGTTGTTTTAAAGCCTATACTTCTTTTGCTGCTTCAGACTCCTTTTCTTGCAGCAATTTTCTTAGCATCTCAACATCAACTTTTAGCTCTCCTTCTTTCTTTTGTTTCTCGGTTGTTTCCTTATTTGTTGGAGGGCCTTCTTGCTGCTGCTGCCCTCCCAAAATGGACAGCCTATCTCCCTTATGAACTTCCTGTAGCTACAACTGCTTTTTCAGTAGTTCATTCTCCTCCTGTAGCTAGGCTCTTTCGTTTCTTTCTATGGGCCTCACCATGGCCAACTCCCCTCTTAATTCCTTTAGCTTGTCCTCCATGTGGCCTATGTCCTCAACTCCTTTAGATTTGGAAATTTGCATCCATGTGTGTGTTCTGACCTCTCTTTCTCTAATTCGAAAAATAAAGGTACAACAAATTTCAGTGGGATGATTTTCCCACCCTATAACAGATTGTAATATGAACCCAAATTAGGCTAAGGGGTTGGTTTAGGTATTTCTTTAGCTTTGCTCTCCCACTGTGACTGTTTGGCTACCTTCTCCTCCAATTTCTTAGTTTTTTTTAACTTGGCTGGAATTTCCTATAGAGATGTTTCAGCTTCCTGTAGAACTGCCTTTGAGTCCATCAACTTAATTCTCTCTTTCCATGTGGAGGTTTTTGGGTTTCTTCTTTCATAGGTGATAGATATCCAGGAAGGAGATTCTTCCTTCTTTTTAGTGGGTGAGTCCTCAATGATAATTGGTTCCTTGGATGGTGGCTGGGGTTTGCCCACTTTGATCCTTGTGCTTTTTCTGGCTTTAAAGTACATGGAGGTTTGCCTTTTTCTTTTTCCTTTTTGTTTTGTAGGTGTGCTGAATGTAGCAAGCACAGTTGTTTCTTCCCTTTCCAACATTTCAGGGTATTTTTCTTTCTGTTGTTCTTTTCCTTCACTTCCTATAGAAATATCTATGCCCACTATTTTTGCTTGTGTCACTGATATCTCAGAGTGTGTCTTTTCTTTCTCTTGCTAGGTGCTTGCCTTGGCTGTGTCAGTCTTCTTTTGGGCTTTCTTGGCCTTTTTCTTTCCAATCTTTTTTCCTTTTTCCCTTCTCCATTTTTGTTGTTGTCTCCTTTTCTGTCTTGGGCTCAGCAGCCTTGTCAAATTCCTCTTTTTCCTTCTGTTCTTCCTTTGTTTTTCCCTCTTCTTGAATGTCTTGTGCTCCCTCATCATTGTTCTTCTCAATTTCTTCAGTTTTCTCCCCCTCATCACTGCTAGATGGGCTAATGTTCTCAGCCAAAGTTCTAATGTTATCATCCCTGGACATATTTTTGAAGATTTCCCAAGCTATGGGGATAGTATAGGTGTGTAAAGCATCTTACACCAATAGTTTGATGAGCCCATGGTGGGCCAACTAATCCTGGACCCCTGTATTTAGCTTTGTACCACATTCAATTAAAGACTGAAGGAGGAAATATGGGATGCTTAGTTTTCTAGCTGGAGGCAAGTCCATCCCATACCTCAATTCATGTAGAAACCTAAAATGATAACCATAAATGATGCTGAACCTCTGTTCACATGTGATATACTTCATTATTTGATAACTGAATTCACTCCAAAGAGGAGGCAAGCTTGTCCTTCTGACCCCATTTTTATCTTCTATAGGATGCTCCTCAAGCAGAAAAAATGTTTTCTTAGCAACTTGTCCCAATGATTTATCCTCTTTGTTCCAAGGGAGCCCCAATGCGAGACCAATAATTCTGCTGATGAAATCAAGTGTAAGTTCTAGGGTCAAACCCCTAAAACTGACAGTGGCATGTGTCTTCGAATGTGGTCTTAGGGACATCAAAAAATCTTCAGTCACCTCCTGATCATAACCCTGAATTCTGTCAAAGAAGGATATCTAGTTTGCACTGGTGAAAAGGTCCACAACCTTAGGGTGCTCATTGAATTTGCTAGAGTTTAAAGGTTCTATTCTCATGAATCCTCTCGACATGGTGTTGAGTGCTCTTTTTGTGTTTTAACCAGAAAAGAAAATGTTCAGGTGGAAAAACAGTCAATCACTGAAACAGAGGATAGCTGAATTCGGGTTTTTTCTAAACCCAAGAAGGAATTTCCCATGTGCTTCCTTACAACATCAAATGGCAATAATTCCCCTGTTTTAAATTGCTATCACCCTGAATTTGATTGTCTGTTTATGAAAAGAATTTTTTTTTCCTCAGAACAGAGGATAAGGACACAGGTTCTTTTCTCAGCACATAGATAGATATGAAAATTCGGTTTTTTTTTTCACACACACAGGCTAGCCTCTATTTCTACATGTATCTTCCTTACAAGAGAATTTGAAAAATGATGAGAAGATTTCAAATGTAAAGAAAAAAAATAAACTGTGTAGACTCAGTGAAATATGCAGGTAGACTTTCGCTTTTTTTCAATGCACAAGCAGACTTTCACTTTCATTTTTCAATATAATTCCATGTTCAATTCACCATCTTACGCAAACAAATCATGCATAAAGAAGTTTTCTCGAGCCTACCTCATTTTGAGCTTGAAATTCGACGAAAATCCCAAGTTTTCTTTCTGCAGAGCTGTTCTCTGCCTTTCCTGTAGAAGTCACCCAACTCTTGCAGAATGAAATTGTGCTCCTGTAGAGCCTGATAGGAGGGAAATTTTAAAAAATAGGCAGAAAACTGGTGGAGGACGACTGGTTAGCTGCTCTAGAAGTTGTAGGTGCGTACTCCAGTCGAGAACGTCATGAGTGTAGAATGAACAAAGGGTGGTGAATGTTTCAACTGAGCTGTCTTTTAACTGTGGGCGTGATTCGTGGTGAGGAGATGAAGTGGCCAGACTGGACCATTGATCTTACGTCACGGTCATAATGTTTCTGCATGCCATCTAACCGCCATCACCTCCCTTACTCCTGTTATCCGCTACCACCACTACCAATCCCGAATATTTCTTCTTGAATGGACATACCACACGTGCTTGCTGTGTATCTAATCGGTAGTTTTGAATTTGATGGAGCTCATTTGAATTCCACGCGGATGTGTAACTGAACGAGGGTGGCCAGTTAATTAGCCACCAATTCCATTTAATCTAAACCATTCCCATAGTCACACAACCTTGAAATATGATTCATGTAATTGAGGAATAGGTTTAGGCACTTACTTGTGCAGTCACGGCTGTGTTATGCATATTTCGGATTTTGGAACCCATTTCTTCATTGTTGTTGCTCCTTGCACTCTGCATGCTCAGCCTCAGCCTTTTTTTGATGTTCTTACGTTCAAACAGAGCTCGATGCATGTTTCATATGCCCTAATTTGCTGTCCCTATCTCTGGAGTATGTCTTTCAGGGGGATCAGCTGCCACAGGAATCCTGTAGGATTTCCTGTAGCTGCTTCCCCTTCTGAAATTCAAGCTAAAATGATTAGGGCTACCACTGTTAATGAGGGTCTCAACTGAAAACAAATCACAGATGGAGGGTCTCAAGTATGGTGAGTGAAAACGCTACTGCTTTGATTTGTCATTAATTTTTTTTTTTGCTTGCAGCATGAAGGAAACAAAATTTCTGTGTGTGACTGTGCAGGGACATAAAAACGAGTGTAATGGAGGTGTACAGAGATAGAAAAGGGTGACATAGGGTGATGGATGGAAGCAGGGAGGTTCATAGGCCTCATAGACAGATTTCAAACCCTCGAGCTCACTTCTGAGATTGATTTTGGGTTTTTTGTAGTTTCTATAGGATCCTCCTGTAGAAGATACAGAGCTTCCTGTAGGATGTGAAATTTTGGACCAAATGAGACAAAATCTTGGGAAAGGGTAATGGTCATGGAGAAATGGATTGTGAGGGATGCATACAGCCTGGTCATGTCCTCTGTCTTTGTCTTGTGCGATCCTCCTAAAACCTGCAATGACCTTCCAACAGCCTGCAATTTATTCAACAGAAATTAGGTTTATTTTTTCTTTTTTCCTTCCTTTTATTTTTCTTCTTTTCCAATTTTTTTTTTTTAGTTTGAGACAGCTGGGGCACCTCCAGGAGGTTTTCACCCTCACTGTCTGCCCTGGGTGCCTCCAAGAGGTTTTCACCCAAGGATCTTTTATTCCTTTTTTCTGTGTTTTTTTTATTCTGTTTTTTTTTTTTTTTGTTCATGGCGTAGGTGGAGTGGAGACAGGGACCTACTCCTACAAATACTTATTTACCAAGAGTCTCAATGAACTCCTGCTTGGAAAGGGGCTTCCTATAGATCTTCGACCTATGCCCATTGACGAGCATGGGGATGGCTTCTTCGTCAATGGTTTGACTAAGGACTGAACCATTGTCATTGCATGTTTCCACTGTATATGGTCCCAGCCATCTTGTCCTCATCTTTCCCTTGCAATCCTTGTATCTTGAATCATATAGCAGTGCCCAATCTCTTGGCTGAAATTGTTTTTCTTTGAGGTGCTGGTCATGCCATATATTTCTTTGAAGTTGGACTACCTCTAAATGGAGAAGGGCCTGCATTCTCTGTTCATCTAATCCATTCAACTGAAGAAATATTTCCTGTTGTGCATGGCTAAGATCTAGGTCCAGCTGAGCTGCCAACCTCAATGTGTTATATTCAAATTCTATCGACAGAAAAGCCTTCTTCCCATACACCAGCTCATAGGGTGTGAAACCTGTTGTAGTTTTCCAAGTAGTGTTATAGGCCCAGGTGGCCTCAACTGTGCACAATGGTGCAAAGTAGACTTCATCCTCATCTTCCTCCTCCAACCAGAGAGGTAATTCATGTTCTAGCAGAGGTCGGGCAGGAGGATATAGGACTAGCTATTTGGACATATGCCCATTCTTGATGGTCATGCTCCGAGCTCGAAAACTAATGTAAGCATCTACAGTAGCTAACCAAGGCCTTCCCAAGATGAGGGGATACCCAGTGAGTTTTCCCTTTGGCTGAAGAACCAAGAAGTCAGCAGGGTACTCCCAGGAATCAATGGAGACCATGACATCTTCCGCAATCCCTTCAGGAGTCACGGTGGAGCGGTCTGCCAACTGCAGTATTGTTGAGGTCTTTTCTAGGGAACTCTGAAGGTTGATTTTAAGCATAGTTTCCCTAGTCATTATGTTAATGATAGCCCCTAGATCAATCAAGGTGTGGGGGATTATGGTGCCATTGATGTGGACATCGACTACAGGACTCCCAGGGTCCATATATTTTGGACAAATTACCTGTCCCAACATCAGGTCAGATAGTTTTCCTATGACATTGATAGTTCGGGCACCTCTCTTGCGCCTGCCTGGGTGCTTGAAACAGTTCTCTTTGATCAAATTATTGTAGATTGGTACATCTTTTATGGCCTGGAGAAGTGGTATTTTCACACACAACTGTTTAAGTTCTCCCAAAAGTTCAGTCTCTTCTGGGCTTGGTTGCGTGGTTCCAGTTAGTCTCTCAGGAAACTGTGGAATGGCTTTGGGTTCACTTTCATGTTTCTCTTCCTCATCCTCCCTAGGAGGAGGTTGGCTATCTGGGAGGACCTTCCTAGATCATAGGTTGATCTCCTGAATCTCCACAGCATATGTAGGGCATGTTGTTTCTCCAGTATATACCTGTTGGGCTTGTCTGTTATTGGGGTTCGGGTTCAGTTGAGCAGGTATCTGGGGTTGTCTTGGAGGAGCAGGAGATAATGGTTGTGGTTGAGCAGGTAGTGGAGGCAAAAGAGTGGGAGGAGAGTTGTATTGGGGCCTCCAACCCTGATGAGGTGAATTCCACTGAGGTTGTGGCTGAGTGTGAGAATGGAACGAGTGAACAGCTGGTTGAGTATGGTATTGAGGAGGATACGACCAAGGAGGGGGGGTGGACTAGGAAGGATGAGTAGGAGGACCCCAAGAAGGCATGGAAGTGGCTTGATTAGGGTTGTAATCAGTCTAGGATGTCCCTTGTATTCCCTGCTGGTAAGTTCTGGGTCCATGTGGCCTCCTTTGGTTCATGATGTAGAGTGTTTCAGCGGCTCCTTCAGCCCCTTGGTACATAGATTTAAATCCGGGCAAGGAAGGGCATTGATTTGTTGGATGGTCTTTTTCATAGACAAAACACACTTCCACAGAGTGCAATGGACATTCGTTCCTAGGATGCTTTCTGGTGTACCTGGGACAAAAGATGGCCGAAGCCCTCTCAGCTTCCTCTTGCTTCTTTTGGATTCACAAGGTATCCATTTGCATGCTTTTTGTCTGTCTCATCTCGCTTTTGAAATCTTCCATCTGATTTGCAAACTCGTTTTTAAGGAATGAACTAGATAAGAGGGTACTAGCTAAGAGTTGACTTCCCCTACCTCTCTGTCTGGCTACCCGAGAATGGTTTCTAAACATAGTCTTTATGTCATCATAAGATAGCTGGTAGATGTCTCCCCCGGCCAGCAAATGGAGGGTATCTAGAAGGTCTTCATGGGCTCCTCTAAGCATGAACCAACTTCAGAGATTCAGGGTCAAGTGTGCACCTGGCCCTTTTATAACTGAGTTGAAACCTCTCTTCATAGTCTTCTAAAGATTCATCACTTCCCATGGTCATTCAAAAAATTTATTCCTTTGTATCTTTTGACCTACAGTAGTCCCGGTATTTGTTGTTAAAGGCTTGCTACATCTGAGCCCAAGTTTTGATATTGTTTCCAGGTAGCCCCATGAACCAGCGTAGTGCTGCATCCTTGAGGGTAGAAGGAAAGAGTTTCAACTTTTGCTCATCTTCTTCATAGTCATAAGTTCGACAAAGGACAGCAAACTCAAACAAGAAGGTATCAAGGTCTTCAGTAGTCAATTCATGGAAGTGAGGTAAGGCTGAGGGGCATATGTTTTTCATTTTTGTGTCCCCATTGGTCTCTCGGATGGGAAAGGTACCTTCTACTCTCTCCCCATTTCCTCTACCACTTCTGTTTTCAGCCATGGTCTCAGGAGGAATGGTTTCTTTCTCTTCTTCTGTTATAGGATCTTCGTATATCTCTGGAGGTTCACATATAGGTTCTTCTGGATCACTACCACCAAAGAAGAGAGAAGGGTGATTCAGTGATGTGGTGGGAGTGTTGGGTAGGAATTTTCCTAAATTGTCTCTGTTCCTACGAGACATGAAATGAAATAGCTTTTTTTGGGGTGATTTTTGTTTATTTTTCTACTTGTACCTGCAAAACTGAAATTGATTGAATAACAAATTACAACTAACTAAAATCTATCTTGCTGAAATGAAAATACAAAATTGAAATGAAAGCAGGAAAGGGCTAATCTATGTTGCTAAAATGAAATTGTTGAATTGAAATGAAAGCAGGAAATACTAATCTACACTTGCTGAAATGAAATTGCTAAATTGAAACGAAAGCTAGAAATACTAATCTACACTTGCTGAAATGAAATTGCAGAATTAAAATGAAACCAAGAAATGGTATAATCTACTTTTGCAGAATTGAAATTGCAGAACTGAAATGAAACAACTACTCTACTCTAGTAGAAGGTTGCAGTAGAAAATAGAAGAAAAGCAGTAATCACAAAATTCTCTGACGCTTCCCCAGCAATGGTGGCAAAAAAATGGTGAGCTCTAGTATTGTAGCAATGATGTTGTAACTCCTGGGGCTCTCTACTTTACTTTTATCAACTCGGTAGTTCGTAGCAAACTTGGAAGCGACGTGCTATATGCACAAGTACTAGCTCTTACTATAGGTTGTCACTTGATCAGCTGGCACAAGTTCGCTAGGAGCTTAAGCCAAATTCTATGAGTTCTTAGAAGAAACTTTTAACTATGATGGATGAAAGCTAACTCAAAAGAGGCTATTCTACTTGCAGAAAGAAGATGAAAGCTAAAAGAAAATGCAAACCCTATCAAACCCTAGTTTTACCGACTAACCCTACTTGTGCAAAAAAATAGATGTAAGCTACTGAAATGGATGCCATTGACTATTGCAAAGGTAAAATGCATGTGTTTAAGCTACTTCTAATGGAAAATATGGAAAAATCATCTTTTGGTATTTTTGAGTAATTTTATGCGGAATTATTATGCATGCGTTTTAACTATTTTTTACTGTGCAGGGGTTCATTGGCGAAAGGAAATGGAGTGGGAATTTGTAGGAGGTTGGGAAGATGTAGAGAGGAACTAAGGGGTCCCTAGCACCCTTCTGGATATTTTCCCTATGCTCAAATCTCGAAAAATCTCTCGCGTGAACTTCTACAGGAGGCTGTAGGGGATCTACAGGAAATTCTACAGGAACAGGCTGAAAGTGGTTTTTAGAGGATTGGTCATGGAAAAGTGGTGGGAAAGTGGAGATGAAGTAAGGGTAGGGATGTTAAGAGTTCTAGGACCTATTAAATGAACCTTAGGAGTGATGAAGATGGCTGGATTTTTTCAATGATGAAGAAAGCAAAGTTGTACATAAATGTAGAAATTAGGGCAAGTTAGGAAAGTATGGTGAATGAGTGAAGGAGACCTTGAGTGAGGGACTGGAGCAGGTTATATGATGGAGGAAGGATAGGTTGGAGTGTCTTACAAGTGTTCTGCACATTACTTTCCAAAAATGATCCAAGAAAAGACTAAAAAAACAGAGATTTATTTGTTTTGACCTAATTTTGACCTAGAAACTAGAAACATGATGAACAAAAGTTCATAGACTAGAAGCTATGGAAACTAAGCAAGAATAGATCTAAACATGAAAACACAACTTATATTAACTTTTCCAACTAAAATCTAACATTAGCAATTGCATTGGAAGGCAAAAACAGTGTTTTTGTGGCAGCAAGTGTGCCTTGGTCTCAATTCATGATCCCAAGGAGGGAGAAATGAGATCAAGGACTACATGGTAGCCTTATTGTGGATCTTTTCAGTTACCAAACTATAAAATCAACCTGAAGCATGAACAACTATCTTAATATTCAAAAACAACCTAAATAACAAAGCAAGATTTTAACCTAAATAACAGAAATTATTCTACGAATGTAAGAAAAACACATAAAAGTACACAAAGGAGGTATTGGGCACTTGGGTTGGGTCCAAACCCAAGAGCTATAGCCTCCCAAGAAGGATCAAAGATGGTGCAAAGCTGGATTCATCTTCATTGATCAAAAAATATTAGTTACATCACAAAAACTGTCTGCAAGAAGAAGCTCGAAAATGTGCTGATATAGGGATGCACTAAAGTGCGAAAATAGGCTATCAAACGGCTAAACTACTAAGGCTTGAAGCCTTCCTACTTATCCAAATGAGGACTCCCAATAGTCCTCCTTAACTTTAGGAGCTTGGCTGCCCAAAATTGCAGTTAACAACCACTTCACTAGACCTGCTCGGCTGCCCTTGAAATCATCTTTGGTGGGCTATTGAAGTCTGAGCTGATGGTGGAGAGCTCGAGGAAGGGGTCATTTAGTGCAGGAGACACCCCTCCTATAAATCCTCAGCCTTGTTTCTTTGAAATTGGCTACCAATCTGCTCATAAATGCCTGATCTTGGTCCAAAAAGTCCAAAAATCTGCAAGAAGCATGTATTAGACTTTGTGGTCAAGTGACTATTCCCATTCACTCAATTAACATAAATATATTCAAAAGCATGCATAAAACTATGGAAAATGGTGGATTAAATGAGAATAATAGGCAAAATGAGCCCATATAGTTACCCATTTCTGGGGCTCATTAGCGATAAAGTATTATGGTAGGTTCTATAAGGACCTCATGTTCAGAGTATCGGCTAGCTCCAAAGAAAAGGCTAAGGGGCCTTCTCCTCCCCGGCTGTGATTGCGATATGTGGGAATCCTCCCCTGAGTGTGATAAATGACTAGGGAAAGGTCTATAAGGACCTCGCATCTGGACTGTCAGCCTGTGCCAAGGAAAAAGCATAGAACAGGGTAAAACATAGCTGAAGCACCGATATGCGGGATTTGCGATAACCAAGGAAAAGGACCCAGATGCAATATTCATAAGCCACATTTCATAAATTTTTCGCATCTAGGAGATCGGCTGATGCGTGTAAGAGGAAATCAAAGGCAATTCAAGTTATAAAGTGAAAAGGCTCCCTCGCATGGTTGTTTGAATCCTTGGCGTTGAAAGACTAAACCAATGGTCCCAGCCCTGCTCGTATTGAATAATGTCGCATAGGGGTTGTAATAAGGGGGCTAAGGGGGTGTTTGGTCAATTTAGTGTGTTCTAAATTGCTGATTAAAATGTCAATCCGGGATTCGTAAACTGACGAAGTGAAGTGTACTATATGTACAAGATAACCATTTTCTTAGTCTTTTGTCGTTTTTGAGTTTTTTAGTTTGTTTTTGGATTTATCTTTTATGGATTCCCTAGTGTGTGATGGCGAAAATGAAACTTAAGAATGGATGGTAATGGTGATTTCTACAGTGATTTTCCAAACTTAAAAGTGTTAAAAAAGAAAGCTCTAAAATAACTGTAATGAAATCAATTCTTAAGAGGAAGTAAATGTATCAAACAGTGAACTAATGACAATGGCCCAGTATCCTTACTGCTGTATGAAAAAGAAAGTAAAAATTGAACTTAAAGCAACTCAAAGACTGAAAGCAAAGCAACTAATTCACACTACTTCAACTCTTCTGATCCTTTACCCTTCAACTCAATCTGCCTTATGGGAAGCAATCATGAACAAGTTAAGCAATATGATATCTAAATTGCAGGAAATTAAATTGCATAAAGGAAACTAATCACACTACTTCAACTCTTCTGATCCTTTACCCTTTAACTCAATCTGCCTTATGGGAAGCAATCATGAACAAGTTAAGCAATATGATATCTAAATTGCAAGAAAGAAAACTAAATCACACTACAATAAGTAATATTCTGATTCCTTACTAATAGAGTCACTTGACTATAGAAAGAAACCATAAACAAATGAGTAGTATGATGTCTAAGTAGTAGAAAAATAAATAAGCAAAACACAATTTGAAAAATGACAATGCTGGAATTAAACTTCAGAAAATGAAAATTAGCAGGAAGGACAAGATGATCTCATATGTCAGTAGTTATCTAAAAAAAAATATGTAAATCTGCCCGGGCTACCTACAACAAAACCTGTAAAAGAAGCACTGATAAGCTAACAGTTAGAAAAGAAACATAAAGGAAATATGGACAACAATGATCATTAGAACAACACACTATATATACAAGCAATGAAAGCAAGTAGAAACTATACAAGGCTCTGGTATACAGGGGCCCTCTGCAACCTCGGCCAGTCAATGAACAGTCACAAAAACGAGCTCAAGAAAGTAGTCTTCTCATGTATTAAAGCAACAGTAAAACACGTAAAACAGAGTACAGTGGGGTGATAACAACAGTCAAAATTACATCTCAAAAGCTTAACCACACAGCGTTTATCAATGCGTTATTTATAATGAAAAGTGTTGTAACTAACTCCTAAATCCTATGTTGTTAACTGCGTTGCCAGAGACACGTAGATCTCCTCAGCCCGAGATCTAGCGTAATGGTCATCATGTCCATTAAATCCTCGGAGTGGTAGCTGCTGGATTCAGGTTACGGGGTTGATCTTCAGGTGTGCCAATATCTCCGTGAGCTGAGGACTGTGCCACGTAAACCTTCACATGCTCAAAACAGAGACGTGCCACCGCTAAATTCCTTGGTTGGCTTTGCCTTTGACCCTTGTTGACTGTGACCGTTTATGGATGATTTGGCTGATCTAAAGGGACACGTTCCATGTACACGTCACCTGTAGCTTGCCCATGTGGCTCGTTTCTTCATAGGACACCTGTAGCATAGCCTTTAACAAAATGGCTGCGGAAACCTATGCTGGCTGCGGAAACTGACAAGTTTCCGCAACTGCCTGAACAAAAATCTAAACCAAACAACAGTCATAAGCATAGTTAGAAAACCATGTCAAAAGCTCTTTTTAGACTATAATGCAATGATTTAATAGCTTGGTGGATGAAGTGGAAAAAGAAGGCTGAGAGGGTGTATAGGAAGGTGCAGGTTTGAGGCTCAACATACCTCCACTGTGAAGGTGTTGCATGTCCTCATGCAACCAAAATTTAGTCATTTCCCTCTAATCCATATGTTCTGAGGCTTCTGCTAGGACATCTAGCCCTCTTTTCTTCTTCTTTGGTGCTAACATCATCCTGGGTTTCCTGACTAGACATTTGAACTTGAGATTAATCAATGCTCTGCTTAACTTTTTGCACTTTTTCTTCAGTTTCTTGTTTTTCTTTTGCCACAGTCCTAAATGAAGCATAGTGTTATCATGGATAATTTTATCTACTTTACTCTGCTCTTTGAGTGCTTCATTTTCCTGCTTGATATGCCTATTTAGGACTTCTAATTCAAATACCTCCTGTTTCAAGGACTGAACTTGTGCATCTAGTGGCAGAGTGGTACTCGGACCTGCAGCTGATTGTTCTAAGGATTCCAGGTAGTTATATACCTCTTGCTGATTGGGATCTACCTCAGGTGTCTTTCTCGGACTAAGCTCAAAATCTGGTGGAGGAGGAGGACTGCTCTCTATTTCTGGCCGAAAAGGGCTTTCATCATGTGGAGGACTTGATTCAATGCTTGGCTGACCTAAATCGATAAAGTGAGGCTGTTTTTCTTGGGTTTTACTCCCCTTTCCTCTTAGCCTAGTGCTCCTCCTTAAGTATGGACTAGTACTCTTTTCTTGTGTACGCTGTTTTCCTTTTTGCTTTTTCTTTGTTATAACAGTTTGTTCTTGAAGATGTACTAATCTCTCTGACAGTGTTTGATGATCCTCCTCTATGGATTGCTCAAGAGAGGGGTAGACTTCTTGAATGGTCCTTTTTTCTTTCCCTTTTTCTGTTTCTTGTCTTTAATTCTGTTCTCTTTTCCTTCTTGAGTTTCTGTAGTAGGGGAGTCTTGGATTGTGGTATCCTTTTTTTTCCTCCTACTTTTTCTTGGAATCTTTGGTGGACTACTTCCAGAGGCCTCAGATGGCTCTTGGAAGTAGTTTCTTATCAAGAATTTCTCCCAAGTATATTTAGTTTTCTTCAGCTGGTCCTCAATAAGAATTTTTATGAGTCCATGATGATATAGATGAGGTTCAATGTTGCATATGTGTTTTTGAACTGTAATACTCATCTTTTTCAAACTCAACAGAAGAAAATGAGGCAAATTAAGAGTGTGACTTTCTAAGAAATTCATCATCTTTCAGCATGATACATATACATAGAACCAAAATGTCCTTCACACGTGATAAATTTTTGGATAACTAACAACAAACTAGACCATTCCTCTTTTAGTGCATGAACAGGGATGCCTCTTGTAAACACGGTGGTATCCATACCTTGGTTTTGTAGCATAATTCTCCATATCTGATCGTCCACACTTTTATTTTTAAACCACCTCTCACCTTCTTGAGGTAGGCCTGTGGCAGCTGCTACTGTGGTTTCAGTCACCGTGAGCTTCAAGTCTCCAATCTCCACTGTTTGACCATCAAAAGACCGTGCAAAAGCTTTGGTCACCTCCTTGTTATGGCCTTTAAACTTTTGGATAAATCGTAACCATCTGGCTTTCTTCAGCAATTCTTTAGTTTGAGGATAACCTTCCAAGTATTTCAGTCCTTCTGGCTCTGCTCTCAGTAATTTTCCCATCCTCTGTTTTGAATTTCAACTGAGAGCTCTTCTGCGTGTGAGGGTTCAGAGAAAAAAATGGCTCGGTTACAGGGTTTAGGATAGACTGTAGTGGCTGCAATCGGGGTTTAGAATAAACTGTAGTGGCTGCAATCGGGGTTTAGGATAACTGTAGTGGCTGCAATCGAAAATGGAGAACAGGGAATGGAAATACCTGAATTACAGGAGGAACAGAGGGTGAGCAGCAGTAAACGAGTTCATAAAATAAAATGCGGATGCATGTGAGGAGTATGGTATTAATGGAGTGGTAAACGAATGGAGTAACGTCGAGATTCTTTTGAATCGGATGACTGTGTATGAAATGTTACACGTCTCAATGGACGGCTGCAGAAAATGCGGCTAAGAAGAACCGTAACGAAATAGGTCACGTCTCATGAGTACGGGTAATAAATGAAAGTGCAGTCAATCTTGAGTTTAAACTCGAAATAATCATGAGACCGTTGGAGAAATGAATGCAAGGTGTGTGGAGTGATATCGTGGAATAGGAGTGGTTTAATGGAGCCATCATATCAAATCATTGCACGTAGTAGAAATTTTTATGGTTTGATAACTATGAGTAATTATGACTTGAATTGTTATTTGATAAAAAAAATTGCTCATACCTTTGGAAACTTTGTCATTTCTTGCTCAAGGCTTCTAACCAATTGCTCTTCCTTGATGTCTTGGAGATGCCCCATGACTTCAGCTCAATCACACCTGCATTTCATGATTATTGCACTAACAGTTGATTGTAAATTTGAAAAACAGAGTGATGGTGGCTGCGGAAATCGTTTCTGGCTGCAGAAACTGCTTCTGGCTGCGGAAACGGCTTCCAGCTGCGGAAACTGAGACAGCACCCACTTAGCTGAACAAAGATAGTTAGAGAAGAACTAACTGAATGAAAATAGTCCTGAAAGGGACTTTTATTGATGAAATGAAATGGAATGAGTGGAATGAAATGAAAATGAAGTGGAGTGAAGTGAAATGAAAATGAGATGGAGATGGAGATGGAGTGAAATGGCAAATGAGGTGGAGTGAAAATGGAAAAAGAAAGAGAGAAGATTTTTTTTTTTTTTGTGGAAAATATAGAGTGTCAGGTGTCCCTGATTTTCACTCTACATTTTCTGCATAAGGCCGCTAATCTGTGATTGGTTTTCAGGCTTATACACATTTTTTTTTTTTAAGAACTGAAAGAAACGAAGGTTAGGCTGGTGGGGGAGAAGGATTCTTCTCCACCAGCCTTATTGCAGAATTCTCTTGGAAAATTTTGGCAAATTCCTCTTTTGAGAGTGGCTTATCATAAATTTTCAATCGGTGGCCATTTTCATCAATGGTCTTGATTCTTACCGCTCCATTGTTAAAGACTTTGTCAATCTCATATGGCCCTAGCCAATGAGTCTGAAATTTTCCTTTGAAGTCTTTAAACTTGGAATCAAACAGTAACGCCCAATCTCCCTCTTGAAACTTTCTCTATTTGATGTATCTGTCATGCCACTTAGCTCTTTGATGTTGAACTAGATCAGTCCTTAAAATTGCTTCTTGTCTGATCTCCTCTAGCTCATTTAGCTGCTCCATTCTGTGCTTTTGGGCTTCTGATAGATTCATCCCCAACTGTATTGTCATCTTCAAAGTTTTGACTTGAAACTCAATGGGAAGCAGGACTTCTTTCCCATAAAGAAGTTCATAGGGAGAATGTCATGTTGTATTCTTCCATGTAGTTCTGTAGGCCCATAAGGCTTCAGGAAGCCTTTCTTCCCAATCTCTTCTATGTAGATGAACAATTTTGGTGATGATGTTCTCAAGAAATTTGTTTGTAGACTCCACTTGGCCATTTGCTTGCGGATGGTAAGGAGTAGATTTTCTGTGCTTGATTTTGTATTCTTCCATTAGCTTCTCCATCAAGTTAGATGTAAATTGACTTCCCGGATCTATCACAATTTCTCTTGGGACACCAAAACGAGTAAAAATATCGTCAAAAAGAAATTGAACAACTAAATTTTCAGTGGCAGAAGGCAATGCTTTGGCTTCTACCCATTTAGTGACGTAATCAGTGCATACCAATATATACTTCTTTTGTCTAGATGGTGGATTAATGGGTCTAATGAAATCTAAAGCCCATTTTTCAAAGGGTTCGATGAGTACCTGTGGCTGTAATGGCATTTCATTTGAAAGAGTCGGTCTCCCAACTCTTAGGCAACTGTCACACCTTCTGACATATTGTTTTGCATCTTTGAAAAGGGAAGGCAAATAATATCCTAAAGAAAGGATTTTATAGGCCATCCTTTTTTCAGCAAAGTGTCCACCGCATTGTTCATCATGACATGCCTTGAGGATTTCATGCATTTCATCTTCCCGAACACATCTTCTGATCACACAATCTAGCCCTGTTTTAAACAATTCATTAGAAATCCATGAATAACTTGAACTCTCCTGAATAATTTTTCTTTTTTCGCCAGGAAATAGATGTGGAGGTAGCTTTCCTGTAGCCAAATAGTTAGCAATATCTGTATACCAAGGAGTCTTAGTAGTTATTGCAAATAAATACTCATTTGGGAACTTATCCTCTACAGGATAATCTTCATTAGTATTTTGGATTCTAGACAAGAAATCAGCTACTGTATTTTGTTTCCCTGGTCTATCCAACACAGTAATATTGAATTCTTGTAAAAGTAAGAGCCATCTTGTAACTCTGCCGTTAGTAATAGGTTTATTCATGAGATATCTAATTGAAGAATAATCAGTATGGGAAAAAGTTTCATAGCCAGTTATATAGTGTCTAAACTTATTGATTGCATGAACAACAGCTAAGAACACTTTCTCAGTCACAGTATAGTTTAACTCAGTGGGAGTCAAATTTTTATTGGTGTAGTAAATGGCATAAAGAACTAAATCATTTTGTCCCAACACAGCTCCTAGAGCTGTATCTGAAGCATCTGTGGAAATATGGAAAGGAAATTTCCAATTCAACCCTCTCAAAATGGGTGCTTCAGATATTCTTGTTTTCAAAGTTTCAAATGCAGATTGACAATTAGGATCCCATTTGAATTCACAGTATTTTGTAAGTAATTTGAAGAGTGGAGATGCTATTTTGGTGAAGTTTTCAATAAATCTTCTATAGTATCCAGTAAATCCAAGAAAACTTCTAACATCTTTTTGACAATTTGGAATAGGCAACTTGGAGATGACTTCAACTTTTGATCTATCAACTTTAATCCCATCCCCTGAAATATGATGTCCTAAAACAATCCCTTCAGTAAACATCATAAAGCATTTTTCATGACTTAATGATAGGTTTGTTTCTTTACATCTTATAAGGAATTTTTCCAAATTCTCTAATGCCTCTTCAAACGAATTACCATAAACTGTAAAATCATCCATATAAACCTCTACACAATCATGGATTAGATCGGAAAAGATTCCTAGTACTACCCTTTGAAATGTTGCGGGTGCATTACATAATCCAAAAGGAAGTACTTAGTAAGCAAAAGTTCCCCATGTACATGTAAATGTGGTCTTGTCCTGGTCTTCAGGTGCTGCCTGAATCTGATTGTAACCACTAAAACCATCCAAAAATGAAAAATACTTTTTTCCTGCTAAAGTATCTAATACCTGATCGATAAAGGGTAAAGGAAAGTGATCCTTCAAAGTTGCTTTGTTCAATTCCCTGTAATCAATGCATACCCTCCATTTACCATTCTTTTTAGGTACTATAACCAAATAAGAAACCCATCGGCTATCTGAAATTGGATAAATGAAGTTTACATTAAGTAACTTTTGGAGCTCTTCTTTCTCTATCTCCCTAAGGTTTGGATTCATCCTTCTCTGAGGTTGTCTAATTGGTCTACTGTTTTCCTCAATGTAGATGTGATGAATGCAAGTCTTAGGGTCAATACCTTTCATATCAGTATATTCCCATGCAAATGCAGTAGAATGTTTTTGCAAGATTTTGGTTAGTTCTTCCTGTTGTGATCTTTCCAAATTTTTGTTGATATTCAATGTTTTTCCTGGAAAGATCTCAATGGCGGAACTACCAAACTCTTCCATAGATAAAAGAGACATTTGTCTAGATGATAAATACTCAATGCGGAATCTAACTGAAATTGTGTGTGGTCATATTTTGAAGATGTTTCAAAGTTTTCTAATGTGTTCAGAATTTGACTATCTTCACTAACTTTGGAAATGGTAAAGACAGGTTGTATAGTATCTTCATCATCAATCCACTCATTATCTCCTATTTCTGTAATTGCTTTTGCTGGAGGATACAGATTGAATTTCTTTGTCGAATTACCATCAGAAATATACATATCCCCAGACCTACAACTGATGAAAGCATCGGTTGTGGCTAGCCAAGGTCTTCATAAGATGAGAGGGTGTCCTATTAAATTACTCTTGGGGGTTAAAATCATAAAATATACTGGATATTCCCAAGAGTCTAAGGAGACTGAAATGTCTTCTAATACACCATCTGGTTTAATAATTGATCGATCTGCAAGTTGCAGTAAAGTAGGTGTAAAGAGAAGATTAGGAAGTTTCAGTTGTTCCATAGTCTGTCTACTCATAATGTTGATAGCAGCCCCTAAATCAATCAAAGTATTTGGAATTTCAACCCCATTGATATGTGTTTTGACAATTGGACTATCGGGATCTACATATTTCTGCATAGTAATTTTTCCCATCATGATGTCTACAATTTTCCCTACCAGGTGGATTCTTCTTGTGTCTCTAGGTTTCCTTCCTGGTCTTTTAAGACTCAACTCCTTTACTATTTTTGCTAGAATAGGAATCTCTCTAATGGCTTGTAACAAGGGAATCTTGATACAGACATTCTTCAATTCATCTAGAAAATCATAGTCAGGCAACAATATTTGTTTTTCCACCCCTTTGTCAATTTGTAATCTTCCAGGAAAGGGAGGTGTGGATGAAGATGCAGGTTGCTCAACTATAGGAGTTGTGGGGGTTAGCTCTTTTTCTTTTTCTTTTTGAGTGTTTGGGTTTTGAAGAGATGCTTCAGAACCCTTATTGGCTTCAAGAGATTCTTCCTCAGAAATGCTTTGATTTTGGGCATCTATAGAAGGTTTATCTAGAACTCTACCAGATCTGAGTTGTACATCATTGAGAGGAACAATCATATAGGCAGGAAATTGTTGACCTTCTACCATGTAAGAATTTTGAGGGTTTTTATTATTGGGGTTTGGCAATGGCTGAGAAGGAAGTTGATTTGACTTCTGTTGGAATGGAAGCAAGAGTTGAGAATTTGGGTTCTGTTGAGAGGGTTTTGTTGTTGAAATGGCAATGATAGTTGTGGGTTTTGATTTGGAAGTTGTGGAGCTTGTTGGTTTTGAAAAGATGGAGGATATTGATAAAATTGAGCAAATCTCCCATAAGGATTTTTCATGCCTTGTACCCATGATTGAAAAGAATTTTGAGGTTGGGACCAAGGTTGTTGCCAAGGATTCCAATTTGGTGGGGTTTGAAAGTTCATAGAGTTATTAAACCCTTGGTTTTGTTGCCCCTGCCAAGGTCTCCTTGCAACAAAACAGAGAGACTCAATTGTATTTGGATCTTCTTGGAAGACAGCTTTGAGCCCAGGAATTGAAGGACAATCCTTGGTCTCATGATTCTCTGAAAAAATCGAACATGTTTCTACAACTTTTTCATCCAAGGGACATTCCCTGAGAGCATGTTTTTTTCTAGCTAAAAACCTTCCCCTAGAATCTCTTGCTCTATGCATATCATTTTTATTTTTCTTCAAGTCAGGCTAATAATTCTCTTTCTGATCTTCCAGGTCACTCTAGGTGCAAGAAGAGAGCATACTCAAGAAACTATTAAACCAATAACTTTCACTTTTCTGATCCTCCAGATCACACTAAGTGCAAGAGGAGAGCATACTTTGAGAGGTTATCAATTTTAATTCCTTGAAATATATATATATATATTTTTTTAAGAAATTGGCTACCTAGTTTCACTTCCCCGGCAACGGCGCAAAAATGTTTTGGTCAATTTAGTGTGTTCTAAATTGCTGATTAAAATGTCAATCCGAGATTCGTAAACTGACGAAGTGAAGTGTACTATATGTAAAAGATAACCATTTTCTTAGTCTTTTGTCGTTTTTTAGTTTTTAATTTGTTTTTGGATTTATCTTTTATGGATTCCCTAGTGTGTGATGGCAAAAATGAAAGTTAAGTATGGATGGTAATGGTGATTTCTACAGTGATTTTCCAAACTTAAAAGTGTTAAAAAAGAAAGCTCTAAAATAACTGTAATGAAATCAATTCTTAAGAGGAAATAAATGTATCAAACAGTGAACTAATGACAATGGCCTAGTATCCTTACTGTTGTATGAAAAAGAAAGTAAAAATTGAACTTAAAGCAACTCAAAGAGTGAAAGCAAAGCAACTAATTCACACTACTTCAACTCTTCTGATCCTTTACCCTTCAACTCAATCTGCCTTATGGGAAGCAATCATGAACAAGTTAAGCAATATGATATCTAAATTGCAGGAAATTAAATTGCATAAAGGAAACTAATCACACTACTTCAACTCTTCTGATCCTTTACCCTTCAACTCAATCTGCCTTATGGGAAGAAATCATGAACAAGTTAAGCAATATGATATCTAAATTCCAAGAAAGCAAACTAAATCACACTACAATAAGTAATATTATGATTCCTTACTAATAGAGTCACTTGACTCTAGAAAGAAACCATAAACAAATGAGTAGTATGATGTCTAAGTAGCAGAAAAATAAATAAGAAAAACACAATTTGAAAAATGGCAGCGCTGGAATTAAACTTCAGAAAATGAAAATTAGCAGGAAGGACAAGATGATCTCATATGTCAGTAGTTATCTAAAAAAAAATATGTAAATCTACCCAGGCTACCTACAACAAAACCTGTAAAAGAAGCATTGATCAGCTAACAGTTAGAAAAGAAACATAAAGGAAATATAGACAGCAATGATCATTAGAACAACACACTATATATACAAGCAATGATTGAAAGAAAATAGTAAATGAAAGAAAGTAGAAACTATACAATGCTCTGGTGTACAGGGGCCCTCTGCAACCTCGGCCAGTCAATGAATAGTCACAAAAACGAGCTCAGGAAAGTAGTCTTCTCATGTATTAAAGCAACAGAAAAACATGTAAAACAGAGTACAGTGGGGTGATAACAACAGTCAAAATTACATCTCAAAAGCTTAACCACACAACGTTTATCAACACGTTATTTATAATGAAAAGTGTTGTAACTAACTCCTAAATCCTATGCTGTTAACTGCGTTGCCAGAGACACGTAGATCTCCTCAGCCCGAGATCTAGCGTAATGGTCATCATGTCCATTAAATCCTCGGAGTGGTAGCTGCTGGATTCAGGTTACGGGGTTGATCTCCAGGTGTGCTGATATCTCCGTGAGCTGAGGACTGTGCCACGTAAACCTTCACGTGCTCAAAACAGAGACGTGCCACCACTAAATTCCTTGGTTGGCTTTGCCTTTGACCCTTGTTGACCGTGACCGTTTATGGATGATTTGGCTGATCTGAAGGGACATGTTCCATGTACACGTCACCTGTAGCTTGCCCATGTGGCTCGTTTCTTCATAGAACACCTGTAGCATAGCCTTTAACAAAATGGCTGTGGAAACCTATGCTGGCTGCGGAAATCTGTGCTGGCTGCGGAAACTGACAATTTTCCATAGTTGCCTGAACAAAAATCTAAACCAAACAACAGTCATAAGCATAGTTAGAAAACCATGTCAGAAGCTCTTTTTAGACTATAATGCAATGATTTAACAGCTTGGTGGATGAAGTAAGTGGAAAAAGAAGGCTGAGAGGGTGTATAGGAAGGTGTAGGTTTGAGGCTCAACAGGGGGGGAATCAAATGTGTCGTATGTTTCTCCTATTTTAAATGATTAAAAGACCCACGACTGTGGTGTTCTGAGAGCATCATTACAGTGATTTTAAATGGGCAGATGGGTCGGCAATTGCGATAGTTAATGAAGCATGGCACAACTGCAGAGCAGTAAGGGTGAACGAAGGAATACTTAATGGCACGACATGGTTCCCCATCCCTCTACATAGATAAGGACTGCTTGGGCACATGCCTTTCCCACTCTGCTCCCTACTCCATCGAACAGGTCACTCAGGAAATTAAGGCAGAAGAGACAGAAGTAGGCCAAGCAGCATGGGAAGCACATTGCGACAGAGACAAGCCTTATTCTAGAGCTCTCACAGAGATAGCAGAGGACCCCTCCTCCATTCTTCCTCCTATTCCTCCTTGACTTTATGTATTTTTTGTTTCCAAGAAAGGGATTCGATCCCTATTGTAATTTGTAGGTAGTAGAGTCTTACAAGGCAGACAACTAGTCTAGTATGGCGGCTGGAGCCTTGGCTCTTAGATATTTTTGTAATTCTAGCTCCCCCTCCTCTTATAAATAGGGGGAAGAAATATTATGCAAAGGTTCTTGATTCTCAGACCCGCGAGGGCTGAACTCTATGTTGCCATTTTGGTTAAATATGTTTTTATGGGACCTCACTGATATCATGGCTGAGTGTATGGACTGGTTATTGGGCCCTTTGAGATAAATGGTGTTTCCTTGTTGATTCCAAACATGATTTTTGGCTTAGTGGGTCCTAACCCAGGTTCAGAGTTAGTTGTGCCAAAGAAAACCCTACACTACTGGCCCTTTTGGCATCAACCTACGTAGCGCTGACTGAAGTCTCACCCGAAGTAGTATCGGGGGATGTTGGAACCAAGTTTCCGCATCTAGAGATTAGTGTGATGTATTTCCATGCCATAGATCTACCTCTGCGCAGATCTCTAAGCCCTTATGGTTTGGTACTGTAACATCCTTCAAACGGCCCTTAGAACTCCGCAAAGGTCTATAATTGAGCTATGTATTGTGCTTAGTTAAGGAGATTTATCCAATAGATTAGCATATTAACCCATAAATAATCATAAAGATATTTATACCATTACAACATATATCGCAAACATAAAGAGTAGAAGTAAGCAAATAAACACATTAATTTCTCCAAGAGTCCACGCAGTCAGCTATGGACTCTTCCCTAGGCCTTTGTGCACTCAGCTCCAGAGCCTTTCCCTTCTCTACAACTCACTTTCTGCGCTATCTCTTATTGACCCATTACCTTCATCATTATCTCCTCACGACATGCCTTAGACTCTCTAAGACACACTTATTTATAGCTTTCTACATACAATCCCATGGTCTACGGACCATGGGTGGATCTCAAAACCGACTTGATTTTACATAATCAAGGGGCTAAATCCCCTTTTGAATTCTAACTATCTACATGCTCCACATCCATAAATCATGGATAATTGACATCGTTTTACAAAATTTACATCAAAACTTGGGTTTTTAACCCAAAACTAACCCGAGGGTCCTCATCCCAACAAGCCCCCAACACAAAGGTCATGACTTGCCCTCGACTCACTCAATTGTCATGATGATCTTGCTGCAAATATCCCCCAGTTCCACCTATACAATGGCCACCTTAGCAATGCTCTGCATAGTTTCCTCCTTAGACTCTTCGATGAGCTATCCTATGGCTAGTCCTTCTGTGGCCAGCTTGACCTTGTGTTGTGCATGCTGCAAGTCCGTCAGCTTCACCTGAATGTTGTTTCTGACCTGGTAGGCTTCATCTAGCCAGGGCTACAATCAGGCCTTAAGAAAGGCCTCCTTCTTTTGTGTTGCCTCAACCTGGGTAAGGATCTACTTCCCTTCCTACAATTTGGCTAGGCATTGTGCTGGAGCAATAGAGCATGCCATTGCGATGACTTTCTCATACTTCTTTTGCAACTCCTTAGCTTCTCTATTTAACTTCTATAGGGTTGGGTCTTCCTGTAGAGTAGTTACTAGTTCCATCACCTACTCGAATAATGTTGTGCAATCTACAATGGTGGCATCTAAAGAGGCCAGTCCTTCCTTGATCACAGCTCTGTGATGCTCCCAATTGCCAGTGGAGTCGATAGCTTCTCCTTCAATTGTAGCTCAGTTATCTTCATATTGAGTTCGAATTGAACTCAACTAACCTCGGCTTGTGCCTCGCACACATCAACAACCAATTTTCTAATCTTTGCCTTTGGTTGTGCATCCTCTGGAATATGGATCTACGTAACTGTTCTACAGGCCTCAAAAAGCACTCACTCCAATCATGAGATGTGCACCTATGGCTCCTCCTTTTATTTCAAAAGCTATGTCTTCTTGGCGAACAACTGTCAGTTCTACACCTTGATCTCATTAACAACACTAAGTTCTCTTTGTTCCTGAAGGCGAAGCTCTCCTGAAATTTCATGTAGTAACTCATGCAATGTCTCCAATGGCATCACAGCAATGTTGAAGCCCATCTTTGGTATGTTTTTAAGGTGGGCGTGCTGCTCTATGGTCTTAGCACATACTTAACCGCATACTAAACCTGTAGGCAAGGGAAATATGCAAACGTCTATCATTGGCCATAGAACTAGCTTTGCACCGGTAGTGTGTTCTGGTGGCAAACTACCCACTGCTCCACTCACTTAGCTGACATCAGCTTGGAGCTTGGTTATTTAGAGCTGTATATTGCGCAGACCCATCTGTACTCTCCCTAAGGACTAAATATATTGTTGTTGTAATTGTTGTAGGAATTCCATCACAACGTCTCTGACTTTATCACCTATTACATCGAGGTCACTTTATGTAATCAATAGTGGATCAGGCTGCATTTTCTGCACCTTCTACTACTTCCTCAATCCTCCTTGTTGTTCCAATTCTCTCTTTTTCTGCTCAGAAGAGGTGCGCTGCCCTGCCTTGCCGCATTGCCCTATTTTTGTCTTTATTGTTGTTGAACAAGGTTTGTCACCTTTTTGAGCCTCACGCTGCTCGTGTTCTACCTTTTATTTGGTAGTGCGCTCCTCTTCGACCTACACTTTTTCAGCAGCATCTTTCTCCCTTTGTGCAGTCAAGATCTGTGTGGCCTTCTTAGTTGCTTGCGTTCATTTCCTCACAGCCACACTCTCTGCACCGGTGCTCGGCCTGAAAGCCAAATCAAAGGAGCATGCCACTCGGATGGCCAACATGACACTACCTGCTCCACATCGGAATCCGACACTAGATAGGGTAGGTCATACCATTTTTGTGTGGGATCCTTCTAGGCTTGGATATAAACTCTATGAAAGTCAGCTTTAAATATGGCATAGGCAAACATATGCTTGTATAAGGTCAGGGACAACCTTGTTCGTCAATGCATGGACATGCGGAAACTCATTTCCATCAAGACCCAAAAGATCTTTGTTTCTGTGAACCATGTGGGGTTCTTCGTAACCCATACAGAGGCGCATTGTGCTTCCTCTAGTAGCCCTTTTTCCAACGGAGGAAACTGGTTGTCCTCTAGCAACTCCCACACAACCAGAACAATAGATAGCAGTAACCAAGCATAATGGAATAGATTGGTCTCATCCTGCACGTCGTGGAAATTTTGTGAGAAACTCTTGGTAGAGCTACTTGGACTAGTTGAAGAGGACACCTTCCACGCACTTGGATGCCAGAGAAATGACAGGAAACTGAACTTTGTCCATGTGACACTTCCTCACTACCTTGCTGGCCAATATCTGCATAGCCAGCTAGACTGCAGGGTCAGATATGGACAGGATGGAGTGTCCTAGTTCTTTCTTTACTAGTTTATAAGTGGCTTTCATACGCTCTGTCAGGTCCCTCTCTCCTATTTTTCTACCAAACACCTTTGCTGGATTCAACCCATCATGTGGCAAGTGCGTAAGCCTATGAATCAACATATTCATGATTGGGATAGGCTCGCCTAGCCATAAACACCCATCATGTACCAGTGTGAGTAGCTGGCATATACGCGTGGTGTTAATTGTGGTGTGGTGGTAGTGTGGCACCAGAGTAAGTTGAGCAACCTAGATTGCTCCACACCTCGGTCCCATTCCTCTGTTTCCAACACTATCACACTCGTGTCTTTGTAGACTACCCACTTCATGAAGGTATTCATTAATAAGTGTGGGAACTTAGTGAGATCCACTAAATCCCAATCCTCCATCTTCAGCAGCGGGACACAGGTGAGCCACGGTCCTTCAAGTGGCACCTGCTCAGGTAGCAGGGTTGTGGAAATGAAAAACTTGTCAGTATCTAGGTCTTTGGGAAATGTTTCCTTACCCTTCCATGGAGGGACATACTACAGGAGTTTTTTGATGGACTCTACTCCTTCATCCTCTACATCCTCGGCCCTGTGGCTATATTCTGCTTCTAGGTCAATAACCTTCTCTTTGCCTTTGGCTGGCTATTTGCCATTTTTTTGCGTTGGGATTGTTGTATTCCCTCTTGGGGAAGCACGTGTCTATACCGGCTTCTTCAACTTTTCTTCAGCCATGGATTGTATTGTCCTTGGTGCCATGGGCATTGCAGGCGTAGCTTCAGCACTATATATTTCAAGGCCTGGGGCATCAGATACTGCTACATCCATACTCATCTTCTCTATAAATAGTTCACAGGCCTCAATGGACACATCTGTGTTGATGAAGAGCTCTGTCCAAAAGGCTCTGCTCATCAACAGACAGCTAAGTTCATATGAAGCTCCAAGTGTGAAAATCATTCATGTTTGGATTTCTACGTGTAATTTATAAGGGTTTTTGGATTCGCATCCAAATTTTCCCTCCAAAATCTGATCATCAATGCTGTATTGGCGGTAGATCTTCACAAATCTTGAGCTGAAATTCCGCCATTCCACTCTTTGTACCCATCTTCAGGCTGTCAAATCGTCAACGATCACTTTCTAGTTGTGCTCCATGATACCTCCATCCATAGCATAGCTACCTTCTCACAAAGTCTGATACTACACCATCGCCAACTTCTGTGCAGCCAATCCACCATGTAGTCCTCCAGTCGTGGCAGGGTAGTTTATAGTCCCACGCTCCCTTACAACTGCCCGGGACACTAAGACTATCTTGTCACCATATAGTCATTGAGTTGGGTCTCCTGTATATGGCTTCAATTGGATGCCATTCGCCCTTCCTGGAAAAGGTTCTCCATTCAATATTGCAAGCTGAATTGCGCCCCCATTTGTAATCTCTTTGATAACATATGGCCCAAGCCAGTGCATCTGAAACTTCCCTGTAAACTTAGTGAACTTGCTATAATACAATAAAACCAAATCATTTACCTTGAACGTGCGCAGCTTCATGTGTCTATCATGCCAAGCCTTTTCATGTTCCTTCTGTATTTTTTGATGGAATCCAACCAAGAATCTATTTCCTTCAAGCTCCATCAATTGCGAAAACCGCTCTTCCAAGGCTCCACGATCCGCCATACCTGTGAAAGCTACTATGTGGAGACTAGGCATGATATATTCCATAGGCATCACAGCTTCTATGTTGTATACCAATCGAAAAGGTGTTTGATGTATGAGCTTTTTGAAATTATTCATGTATGCCCATAGCACTACGAGTACGCAAACATCCCAGTCATTTCATTGTGCATTGCAAATCTTCGTCAGTGCATTCTCCAAGATCTTATTAAAGGCCTCCACTATTCCATTAGCTTGAGGATGATATGTTGTGCTTTTTTGATGATAAACTTCGAACTCTTCCATCAATGTGTTGATCGTTTCATTTAAAAAAATGCGTGCCTCCATTACTCATCAACACTTTTACGCAGCCAATCTAGTTAACACGTACTCAAACAGGGATTTAGTTGTTGTCGTCATGGTACAATCCTTCACAGGTTGTGCCTCTACCCATCTGGTCAGATACTTCATCGCAGTGATGATATAACATGCACCTGTCTTCTTTCCTGGAGGCTAGATTGGCCCCACAAAGTCAATTGCCCATTTTTCAAATGGTTGTAATGATACCTAAGCATTTAGTGGTAGCTCGTCCCTCCACGATAGTCTGCCTGTTCTCTGACATGCATTGCATGCCCTACAATATTCTTTAGAATCGTTATGCAACGTATCCTACCACAACCCTGCGCACAAAATATTCTGCGTTGTTGCCTTTCCTGCATAATTTCGTCCTACAGCCGCTCCATCAGCTTTAGCTAGGATGCTACTTTGTTCAAAATCAAGCACATACTGTCAGAGTATCTTGTGTGCGCCCATTTGATATAAATGTCCAGCAATTACTGATAAATGTGCCACACACACTACTAACTCTTTCTTTTGCTGACTGGTGTATCCTTCTAGAGCCATCCATGTATTCAGAAAGTGGATAATATCTACAAAATGATTATCTTCTATGCACACCACGAAGAGTTATGCGTCGAGTAGCCCTTCCTGAAAACTAGTAGGCTCCTCCCCCATTTCAATTCACGACAAGTGGTTAGGTCTTGCATTCGACCTGCCTGGCTTCACAATTACCTCAAAGTCATACTCTTGGAATAGCAACAACCATCTACATAGCTTCCCCCCCAACACAGGCTTATTGACCAGGTATTTCAAGGTGGAATGATCTGTGTACATATTAAAATGCTCACCCAACAGATAGTGCTTGAACTCTTGAAGCGCATATGCCATAGTCAATTCTTCGTGCTCTATCATAGAGTAATTCTTCTCAGCCTCTGATAATTTCCTGCTCATGAAGGCTAGAGGGTGATCCATCTCTATTTCACTGGCTTATGTTAGCACTGCTCCCAATGCATTACATGAGGCATCAACGTGTAGATGGAATTCCTTCTTCCAATCCGAGAAGACCAAGATTAGCACGATGACCATCTTTTCCTTCAGTACATCCAGACTACTCTAACATTCTTCATCCCAGTAGAATGTAGCTTCCTTTTTCAACAGCTTTTCGATAGACGTAGTAATCTGAGCATAAGCCTTAATGAACTTCTGATAATATCTAGTATGGACGAGCATTGCACGCAACTGTTTGAAACTCCTTAGGGCCTCCAAATTTACTATCAAGGTGATCTTGGTAGGGTCCACCATTATTCTTTTCTTGCATACCACATGACCCAGAAAAATCCTAAAAGGGAAGCAGAATAAACATTTCTTTAGGTTCACCACGATCTGATATCTTCAGCACGTATTGAACATTAAGCGTAGACTGGCTACATGTTGCTTTGCTAACCCAAACACTGTCCAATAATCAAAATACACCTCCAAGAACTTGTGAATAAATTCCTTGAACATCACAATGACTACATAAGAGAATATCGTCAGTGCATTCTTGAGTCCAAATGGCATCACCATTTATTGAAAACAACCCCATTCAGTCGCGAAGGTTGTCTTGCTTCTATCCTCTAGTGCGATCTTGATCTGATGGTACCTTGAAAATCCATCAATGAATTAGTAGGTCTCCTTCCCTCCAACTTTATCCAATACCTCATCAGTAAAGGGTGTTGGAAAAGGATCATGGTCACCTGAATCATTAAGTTTCCTAAGATCAACACAAATCCTTATTTCTCCCTTCAGTTTCTTTCCTTGAACCACCATCAGACTCGCCAAGTTAGATTCCTCCGTAGGTTTGATAATTCCTGCCTCAAGCATCTTATCCAACTCCAAACATACCTTCTCCTTGTACTTGGGATTAAGGCGATACAACCTCTCCTTAATAGGCTTCGCTTCTGATTTCAATGTAGTTTTCATCACCCTTAGGTCGTCTATGATGCCTTTCAGGTCCGAAAATTTTGTAGGAAAAAGTTCCTGGTACTCATAGAGTAACTCAGCAACTTTTTCCACTATGGAATCATCCTAGTAATCTACGATCTTTGTAATTTTTGGCTCTACTTTATTATCAATGTTTACATGCTTGGTTTTCCATGGCATGATGATGTCCGAATTTTCTATTTGCAGACCTTTGACCTCGCGGTAGCCTTATGCCTTTGGGATATTAATATTTCTTGGATCTCCATCCCTCCCCTCCTCAGCAGTCACATTATAGCATTCCAATGCATGGCACAGCTAGGTGCTCCAATCTGGTTGAACCAACTCTAAAGGATCCTATGGAATTCTAAAGAGTGCTACCTTAACCTCCTGCAGAGCTTCATCAATGCTTTTGAACCCATATTCAAAATTGAAGGTCATCAAGAAACCCTCCCTTAATATATCCCACTCTGCAGTGCCATGGCGGAGTTTTGTTTCTGAGTACCAATTCATAGGGATTATATCCAAAGTATGACAGAATAAGTGCACCCACTCTGGCTACGGCTTTCTTCCGTAGACTTTAGTCCATTTTTCCAAATGATCGTGTGGATTATTTCTCCCATCATATTTCTCAATTAATCGCACTTTAGGAAGACCAAATCACAACCTCATCATTCTCCTGTAATCATGCCATTCATCAATTTTGCATACCCCACCACCATGCAGGCGTAGCGCGCAGCTGCCAAATCTAGTGTTTGGAAGTGATCATCCTCAGGGACTTCTCTTTCAAAGGCATCCAAAAATTTATATACATTATTTAAACCATCATAATAGGGTAAATTTCTTACCTCTGATGACACACAGTGCAACAATTTAGTCATCATGTTGTAGAGCAACGTGGACACTTCATGCAGCATATTCTGCTAATGCTCCAGTTCTTCATCTAAATCTAAGGTACAGGAGCTTTCGCAGTCCCGTGCAATCCATCCATATTTTATTGGATTAATCCATTCTTGGTCTCGTGCTGTTATTTTGTAAATCTGATCCAAGTCATCATCACTTTCTTCATAGTCATAGACCGATTCAGTATAGTGCGGCCCTTCTACAGGTTCCAATGGTACTACTACCTGAAGCAATTTCCTTTCAAATGACATTGTTCACTTATTTATGTTAATGACTACATTCATATCAATGTCCCAATCAATTCCGAGGAGCGCAGGATATGGTTTACTATCATCAACGATCTCTATTACTTCAAAATCAACCAACGTGCTCGCACCTTCGATATCTAATCTTACTCCATGTAACCATCCCATAGGGATGATCTTCTGCTGGTTTTCCATTCTAAGCTGGATCAGAGACAACTATAGTGTAGGCCTCCCCATCCTCTCCCATCTTTGTTTAGACAACACATTCGCGTCAAACCCCAAATTCAAAATAACCTGGTCCATCTCATAATCTCCTATCTACGTAATCAGCCTCATTTTGCGCCCAGTTATTGTTGTATGTTTTCCAATCTTTTTGACTATGTGGTGTCCACCAAGAGTATTTTCTTTACTAGCACACTTGTTTATCAACTCCTGTATCCCCTTCACAGCTTTTCTATCGCACAAAAGTTTCATGCAAGTTTCTAGGAACATGGTGAGTAGAGAGGGATCAATTTCTCTGGGCACGTTGGTCTCTAGTAGTTTTTTCTAACTTCTTGAGGTAGATGCCTCAACAAATATTTTGTCCGCTTCCGTAAATGTCTCCTTTGCACATTCTATATCAAAGCTAACTTCCTTTTCTAGGGCCTTGCGGACCCATCCATTCCCTTCAGGCTGTTTTCCCTTGCCGTCCCTAGTTGCTACTTCACTTCTGAACACTATATTCACATTTGGATCCTCCTCGTGGGGCTAAGCCCTCATCATCTATAAGTTATGTGTAGGGTGTTGAAGTTGTCTCTTCTTCTCCTGCATATTGGCTATCAGCACGTGACATTCTTCTATCGTATGGTCGAATTGAGTTCAAAATTGGCATGATGACCGCATATGATTCTGACACCCTGGCATGTAGTGCCCTGGAGTCCCGCAATTATAGAAAATAACCTGTCCATGACCTCTACTAGGTCCTCCTCCTTGACCTTGTTCGCATCCCTAATATCCTCCACGTGCTCCCCCAACGCCCTAATCTGGAGGCCACGTTTCTTCTTTCATTTGATAGGTAGGTGTTCTTTCCATTATCAATTCGTAGCTACGACAGTGGCGCTCATCATGGCCCATGGATTTGAAAAAACCATAGAACAATTGTTGTGGTGTTTGAATGAATTTTTGTAGCAAATGGAAATTATATGTTACATGTTTTCTAGCCACCTGACAAATAGTGCACCATAGTGTGGGCCCCGTACTTAGTCCTGTTGTAGCTTCCTGCCTCAAGGGCATTGGTCCCCCCCCATGATATAATTCGTGAAGACATGACAGTGATCTTTATCATGCCCCAAGCTCTTACACTTGAGGCACCAGACTTCCTCGTGTACCTTTGACCTAGCCTCTTTTTCTTTTCCCAAGCTCTGCAATTCCGAGGTTCTACAACTACGAGTGAATTTTTTGAACTCCCAAAGACACATCCTGAATAGGCGTTTCATGCAATCTCATCACAATTTCCAGGGCTTCCGCATGATTCCCTATCTTATGCTGCAATAAAGTAATCCTCAAGTGGGGCAGGAGCGAGGCTATAAACCACTCGTGGAGATGACTATCTTTTATATGCATGTTAGCTTCACGGATCACACACTTCAATCTTTGATCTAACTCTCAGGGAATTTCACCAACCCTCATCATGATTTCCTTGAACCCAACTACTAATTGTGAGTCAGACTTAGGTTTACTGAATTCTTTGTTCAAAGCAACCTTAGTGTCTACAATTATGCCAAAGGGTTATCAGTGCATTACTTAATGTACCAGGTCAGCACACGATCTTACAGAGTGGTAATAAACTGTGCTTTCTTTATATTGTCATTAGTGATCTACTGTGCGGCCCATATAGAAATCACGACGAACCGGAACTGATTTTTATATTCACTCCCTATACCTTTGAAAATCATCTACTTTACTGATTTCGACATTTGAACAATGGTGGTGGTGGTGGTGTGGGCAAAGGTGTATGCTGTGTAGGTGAAGGTAGCAGTGGAGTGGATGGAGGATGTATCCACGGAAAATATTGTTTTATCACCTGGACCACACTACGTGTTAAGGCTTGTACCACTCCTTCGTTATCACTTGAAGGAGGTCTAATCAGCGGGCTATATTCAGGAGCTATTTTCCCTCGCTCCCTAAAGAGTTTTCCACTTCACATAGCTTCAAGTGGTCTAATGGCATAACCCGTTTTCACACAACAACATCTTAATCTAAGTATTCAAAGATTTTAGGTACTTATCTCGCGGTCCTTTGAAGAAGCACCACTCTACTTCATTGTAGCTGACTTAGGTATCAACTGTGAATTCTGTAACAAATCCTCCTATAACCTGATCAAGCCAATGATCAACAGTGCCTACGATCTTATCTTCAAAATCTTCAAACCTCTGCAATAGGTCTAGAGTCCACACTATCGGGTCATCAAGCCTCCACCTTCCTTGGTTGTATGCCAACTTAGTTATCCACTCGTATAGCTCGATGAGGAAGGTGCAGAAGAAAATTTCTTGTAGTTCCATGTACAAATATCTATCCAACCACTGCTCTTTTAATAGGTGCAGATTAATGTTCTCTTGCGCTGTGAATTCGTGGATCTTCCTATCCAACCACTTCTCAATTTATTTCTTGGTCATATTCCAATGATGCGACATCACACATCTCTTTATGCAGATCCCGGTCACGACAACGAAACCATTGGTTGGTTTATTGGGTCCTGACCGAGATTTAGAGATAGTTGTACCAAACAAAACCCTACACTATTGGACCTTTCGGCATCAACCCACGCAGCATGGACTGAAGTCTCACCTGAAACAATACGGGGGGATGTTGGAACCAAGTTTTCGCATCCAGATATCAGTGTGATGTCTTTTTATGCGGCAAATCTACCTCCACACAGATTTCTAAGCCCTTAGGGTTTGGTACTGTAGCTTCCTTCAAAGGTCCCTTAGACCTCCACGAAGGTCTATGATCAACCTATATATTTAGATTACTAAGGAGATTTATCCAATAGATTCGCGTATTAACCCATCAATAGCCATAAAGATATTTATACCATTACAACATATATCGCAAACATAAATAACGGAAGTAAGAAGATAAACACATGAATTTCTCCAACAATCTTCTTTATTGATCTTCAATATGGTATTATAGACTCAAAACTACCCTGTGCACTCAGCTGCAAGGGTCCACGCACTCAGCTATGGACTCTTCTCTAGGCCTCTGCGCACTCAGTTGTGGAGCCTTTCCCTTCTCTACAACTCATTTTTTGCACTATCTCCTATTGACCAATTACATTCATCATTATCTCCTCATGACATGCCTTAGACTCTCTAAGACACACCTATTTATAGCTTTCTACATACAATCCCATGGTCTGTGGACCATGGGTGGATCTCAAAACCGACTCGATTTTACATAATCAAGGGGCTAAAGCCCCTTCTGACTTCTAACTATCTATGCACTCCGCATCCATATATCGTGGAGACTTTACATCCTTTTACAAAATTTACATCAAAACTAGGGTTTCTAACCCAAAACTAACTCGAGGGTCCTCATCCCAACAATGATTAATATGCAACAACTTCCTCTTGGTAGTCTCATTTCACCTGCATTTTTCTTTCTTTGAAATACTATAATGAACGCAATTGGTTCCTCCTCAATCTATGGATTTCTCTTAGCTACTTTGGCAGAGAATGATACCCATGTTATGTTTGATCTCAAACCTTCTTTTGCTCCTCTATTTCTATCATCTCATTGGAAAACCATGGTTTAGGATTTTGTCTTGCTTACATCCCTAACCATTGAATTCTCCTCTCTATTGGAACATTGTTGCTTAGGATTCTGTTTGTTACATCCCTATCCATTTATTTCTCTCCCTCCTTTCCTCTTTTCCATCGTTAATACAACTTCAATTTTAGTTGTCTCATTTTCATGTGTCGGCCACCAGAAGGAGAAGTTGTTTCTCTTTGATATTGCCCAAATCTCCCCTAGCATTTGGATCCATGAGTTGACCTGAATCTTCCTCTTTGAAATCTTATTGAACCAAGCTCCTCCTTTTATTTTCTTTTATTTACGTGACAAGTGGAGAGCTGCAACCCCTCACATATAACCTTACAATGCCCTCATCTATTTAAGATGTCCTAGGTACTGGTCTACAATCAACCCATAGGTTGTCTCTACGGAGATTTCCTTTCCTCCTGATGAACTTGTGTTGCAGGTGTAAGATTTAGCAACAACATCTTTCTAGAAAGATTTTATGGCTAAATCTTGCACCATGCAGCACAAGTGTAGTAGGAGGCAAGAAAAGCTTCCTACAGACAACCTATGGGTTGATTGTAGACCAGTGCCTAGGACATCTTAAATAGAGGAGTGCTTAAGAGATTATTTGTGAGGGGTTATCAATGCTCCAATTATCATGTAAAAAGGTAATAGGAGGGGCTTGGTTCAATAAGCCTTCCCTGAGTTAGATTTGGGCCAACTCATGGATCCAAATGCCGGGGGTATTTGGGCAATCTCAAAGGGAAATGACTTCTCCTTCTGGTGGCCGACACATGAAAATGTGACAACTTAAAACTTAAGTCGTAGGGATAGTGGAGAGGAGGAAAGGAAGGATTGAAATAGATGCATAGGGTTGTAACATACAAAATCCTAGGTAGCAATGTTCCAACAAAAAGTGGAATTCGATGCATAGAGCTGTAAGCAACACAGAATCCTAAACCATGGTTTTTCGATGAAATGATAGAAATAGAGGAGTAAAAAAGAAGGTTTCAGGCTAAACATGACATGGGTATCATTCACTGCCAATAGCTAAAGTAAATCTGAGCTACCCCAAGTATTTTTCAGTATTTAGAAGCTAAGACAAATCCACAAATCAGTAATAAACCAATAGCCTTGTTACTTTATTTTAGGAATGGGAAAACACAACTGAAGTGAGATTTACCAAGAGGAAATGTGTTGCACATTAATCATCTTAGAATCAATAGGGAAACACCATTTATATCAAAGGTTCCAACAACCAGTCCACACATTCAGCATGATATCAGTGAAGTCCCATGAAAAACAAATTGAACCAAAATGGCAACTCAGAGTTCAGATCCCACGGGTGAGAAATTTCAGAACCTTCGTATTCTGTTTCATCCCCCTATTTATAATAATAGGGAGAGAGCTTTTAATAACAATCAAAATATCTAAGCTTGAGCCCCATTTGTCATGCTAAACTAGTTGTCTCGGTTCTGTCAGGTTTGGCTACCACCTACCTAAGATTAAAATAAGTATCGAATCCCTTTCTTGGAAAAATACAGAAAAAAATTCTCAGAGAAAAAAATTCAAGAGAGGAAAGAGGGAGTGTCCCTTTGCCTCTTCAATGGAGGCCTTGGGTGGAGCCACATCCCTATTTTTGTCATGTGGAGCCACATCCCTATGTGGTTTACTGCTACATCGGTCGGCTTATGTCAACTCTCCTTTAACTGCTTTTGGCACCGACTTATGGAGGCATGTTACATGCTGAGTCCTTTTCTGTGTAACGGAGTGGAGCACCATGTCGTGCCATTAAGACTTCCTAAGTTCCCCCCATACTAATCTACACTACTGACATGCTCCATTAACTATTACAGCTATCGACCCATCCACCCCTTTAAATATTTACGTATTCCTTTCAGTGCTCTGGTTTCCTTATGTTGTAGCAAACAATTGTGTGGGCATGGGCCTTTAATGTTTTAAAACAAATGAACAGGAAGGAACTTTTTATTTACTCTTAGGCCCCTTTTATTACAATCCCCTCTGCAGTTTTTTGCATGTGACTGGGAGCTGGAACCAAGGGCCCATGTGTTTTGGTGCTAAAGCTCTCAACGGCTGTGTAGGGGGGCTTTTTCTTTATATTGAAGAAGTCCTTCAACGGCCAATTTCCCAAACCTGAAATCCTTATAGATTGCATATTATAATATATCGCATCTGGGGGGTAGTGCCTACATATCGCAATCATCTGCTGGAGGAGAAGGCCCCTTACCCTTTTCTTTGGAGTGAGTCGATGGTCTGAATGCGATGTCCTTATAGACACTGTCTTAATATTTTATCGTGCCCGGAAGGAAAGTCCCACATATCACAATTGCTGAGTACCAATGCCTTTAGATTTTTTCCCTTAACTGCTTCGATCATCAATCTGCGGGGTGACGTCATAAATATCATGTGTCACCCTATTAGTGGTGATACGTGGCACCTAGAAATGCCCTCCTAAGACCCCTGAAAATGTTGAAACTAAGTGACACATGTCCACCCACCACATCAGCATCTATACTGCCACATCATTGTCGGTGTTAACTTCCATGTCAGTTTGGTGAACCAATCAGAGGCCGCCACATGGCCCTCTGGAGGAGAGAGAAAGAGGCCCACTGAGCCATGTTTTTCCATGCTTTCCTTTGTATTTAAAAATTGGCCCTCCCTGATGATTTTGGTCCATATCGCAATATTGGAAATTTCTTATAGTATCAAACCTGTGACCTTACCAATCACTGATGCCAGGTGGAGGAGAGAGAAGGGGAGGCTTGGCCCTAGTTTTTCGCTGAAATTCCTTTGTTAATGGTTTTATCGGCTTTAAAATTTTTTTACTTTATACCACAACATTAGTCCCCACAAGGTATTTTAAGTTTAGAACCCGCCGATCTGCAGGACTACGGGGTCGCCGAGATGTGGGATGCGGGAAACTGCGGGACTACTGTATTTGCAGGATGCAGGGTTCTGTGAGATTGCGGGAATCTGCGGGATGCAGGATACTGCCATGTGGGGTAGAGAGAAGGAGGGCATCCCGCTCCTTCTTTGTTAACCTTTTTCTTTGTGAACATTTTTCAGCTCGACCTGGAACTTTAACACTGCATCACAATATCGGCCCCCGCAAACTTTTGGAGTGTTGGCACATTGTTCCATCGGTGTGCCGACAAGGTGGGATTGTAGGATTCATTGTGCGCAGGCCCCCCTGGCTGCCGATATATGATATTCTTTGTGCCCGGACCCGCCGGCTACCGATATGCAATATCCGCAATGAGCCTCCTGGGTCCCTATTGCGATTTTTTCTCCATACTTATCCATTTTCCTCAATCAGCTAGGCCTTTCAGGAGTAATCTTCAATAGGCTCTAATGTTTGATCCAAAATCACCTTTTTGGACTTCTATATACCACCGGAAAGCCTTTTCTGAGCACAATGCAATGGAGTGGGTCCCCTCAAGCTCAGATAGCTTATGTATCTCAAAATTTGGCATCAAACATCACTACTATTTGGCTTTGGAAGAAAGTAGTGACTAATGAAGCAGTGAGTGACAACATTGGCTCCTACTTAGGAATAGTGCCTCGCTTGCAAGGTGTTGTGAACCTACAGACAAGTATCCTTCACCATTGGGCATTGAGTTAGTAATAAATTCATCTTTATAATCTGCAAAATCTCCATGGGACTTTCCTCCTGACTCTAAACTACAAAAATAAAAATTCTAACAACTGAAAAGTAAATGCTAAGTTAGTGAGCTTATTTATGTACAATCCTACCTATGCATAGTACTTAATTCAACTAAGTATGTTCAACTCTCCAATAGAGCCAGGCTAGCATAAGAGTACTGGACCACAAGCCTTCATACTGCTGAAAAAGAAAGGTTAAAATAGGCATGCAACATGAAAAATATGCAAATGAAAAGCTTGAAGCATGCTTTGAACACAACCATTGTTGCTAACTTAAGAACTTACTCATGCACGCAACCACAGGGTAATGGAGTGAAAAAGGAAAATTTTCAGTTGCCTCCTTTTCATGAGTAGTTTGTTGGCTGATATCCTCTTGGCCAAGGCAGCTACAATCATCGTTTAGCTCCTCAACTTTAGCCTTTTCAAGAAAATCCTGCTACTAGGGTATTTTTCTCCACTCGCTGGAAAACAATTCCTTCTGAACCTCCATGACCATTTCCTTCTCCTCTAGGTAATATGAATCATGCTTTGGGGGAGGGTGTTGGTCTTTTTTCTCTAGAGAAAAGATCATCATTGCGAACTGGAGGCTCTTCACTGACTTCCTGATGGGATTCCTATTCTTGCATAGCTTCCCCTGACTAGAAGCATGATGTCTCTGCATCACTTGAATCTCCAGCAGAGTCGTATTTACCACAGGAAGGAGAAACATCGAGTTCGACTGAATCAGACCCCTAAGGGTCTGTTGGCAACTCAGTGATATCTCCTTCTTCACTTTGTAGCTCATTTGGTGATGCTTCCTAATGCAAGTAGATGTTTTCTTGGATTGGAGCTCTGCAAACATATTCAACAAGGTATTCATCCTTGGGAATGTCTTCATCATTAAGAGGTGTGCAGAAATATTTAGATAAAGCATTCGAGGGGTAAAATCTTTTGTGATATTGATGGAATCTTGTATGAAACTATTTCAACAAAGATATGATGCCACGAGGTAGTGTTTTTTACCAAACTCTAGCACCTTCTTCTAAATAATAAATGAACAACTTCATTTGTACATCTTCAAAGAAAATACCTTATTTCTCCATGCATTCGTGAAACTATTTTAGGTGTTGGTCAGACATTCTCTCTGTGTTCCCACTGAATCTAGGCAAATACCTATCCCACTCATGAAATGAAGGGACATGATGGGAAGAACCAGTAATAGAAGAAAGATCCAATGGGGAGAATTTGTTGGCCAGAAATGCGAGAAGGGCCATATTGAAAACCTCCCTATATGCTTGATTTCAGCTTCAAAGGTAGGGAGAGTTTTAAGTTGTTGTAGCGACATAGTAAGTACGGGGTTTCTTAAAAGCCAAGATGATCAAATATAAATATGGGCAGTGGGGTCAACAGGATGTTTACCATAGAATTGATAGTGGAGTCGCAAGGGTGAAAGATCTTCAACCCACAGTTCCCTAGCTCACCTAATAGGGGAAATGTAAAGATTTGTTGTACCTAAGGAAGATATTTTAATCTGTTCCTCGATAATGACACCAGAAAGATGTTGTCATTAAATCTTGCACCTGCAACACAAGTGCAACAGGAGGCAACGAAATCTCCCTAAAGATAGCTTATGGGTTGATTGTAGACCAGTGCCTAGTAAATCTTAAATAGAGGAGTGCATTGTAAGGTTATATGTGAGGGGTTGCAACACTCCAATTTTCATGTAAATGAAAGAAAATAAAAGGAGGAGATTGGTTCAATAAAATTTCAAAGAGGAAGATTCAGGCTAGCTCATGGAGCCAAATGTTGGGGGCTATTTCAGAAATCTCAAAGAGAAATGAATTCTCCTTCTGGTGGTCGACACATGAAAATGAGATAGCTAAAAATGAATTTGTATTGACGATGGAGAAGAGGAAAGGAGAAAGAGAAATAAATGCATAGGGTTGTAAAAAACAGAATCCTAGGCAACAATGTTCCAGCAAACAGGGGAATTCAATGGCTAGAGCTGTAAGCAAGATAGAATCCTAAACCATGGTTTTCCAATGAGATGATAAAAATAGAGGAGAAAAAGAAGGTTTCATATCAAACATAGCATGGGTATCATTCTCTACCAAAGCAGCTAAGATAAATCCATAGGTTTAGGAGGAACCAACTATATTCATTACATTATTTCAAAGAAAGAAAAATGCAGGTGAAATGAGATTACCAAGAGGAACTTTTTGCACATTAATCATGCTTGGAATCAACAAGGAAACACTATTTATCTTAAAGGGCCCAATAACCAGTCCATAGACTCAACCATGATATCAATGAAGTCCCATAAAAACATATTTAACCAAAATGGCAACACAGAGTTCATCCCTCGCGGGTCTGAGAATCTGAAACCTCTGTATAATATTGCTTCCCCCTATTTATAAGACGAGGAGGAGCTAGAATTACAAAAATATCTATGATCCAAGGCTCCAGCCACCATACTAGACTACCTATCTACCTTGTAAGACTCTGCTACCTACAAATTACAATCGGGATCAAATCCCTTTCTATGAAATAGAAAATACAAAAAGACAAGGAGAAATAGGAGGAAGAATGGAGGAGGAGTCCTTTTCTATCTCTCCAAGAGCTCTAGAATAGGCCCTGTCTCTATCACAGTGTTCTTCCCATGATCCTTGGCCTACTTCTGTCTCTTCTGTCTTAACTGCCTGAGTGACCTATTCGGTTGAGTAGGGAGTAGAGTGGGAAATGTGTGTACCCAAGTGGTCCTTCTCTGTGTAGAGAGATAGGGCACCATGTCGTGCCATTAAGTCTTCCTGAGTCCCCCCCATACTACTATGTAGTTGCACCATTCTTCATTAACTATCGCAGCTACCGGCCCAAATGCCCATTTAAAGTCTTTGTAATGGCGCTCTCGGCACACCAAGGCCATGAGTATTTTAATCATTTAAAACAGGAAATACTATCGGCACTTTTGATTTCCCCCCTTAGCCCCCTTATTACAGCCTCTGTGTGACGTTATTCAATATGACAAGGGTTGGGACTAGGGGTTTAGTCTTTGAGTGCCAATACTTCAAACAACCATGCGGGGGGCCTTTTCCCTTTATAACTTGAATTTCCTTCGATTGCCTCTTACACCGCATTGGCCGATATCCCAGATGTGAAAACTTTATGAAATGTGTCTTATGAATATTGCATCCGGGGCCTTTTCCATTGCTATAGCAAATCCCACATATCAGTGCTTCAACTTTGTTTTACCCCGCTTTATGATTTTTCCTTGGCACGGGCCAACAGTCTGGATGTGAGGTCCTTATAGACCTTGTCCTAGTCATTTATCGCATCTAGGGGAGGAGTCCCGCATATTGCAATTGCAGGTGGGGAGGAGAAGGCCCTTAACATTTTCTTTGGAGCAGGCCAATAGTAGGTACGTGAGGTCCTTATAGACCCTACCATAATACGTTATCACGTCCAGAAGGGAAGTCCCTCTTACCGCAATCGCATTGCACGGTTGCTTAAGCCTTTACCCCTTAACCCCTTAACCACTACGTTCGTTGATCATCGACATGGAAAATTCTAGGGGCTAATATTCGCAGGTGGGCTAATTTTCCATGATATTTCCAAAAAAAAGATTCGCCAATTTCCATTTTTTATAAAGATGACTCACCCAATTTTACAATAAAAAATTACTTTGCCTTAAAAATTGCAAACATTATATAAAGAGTATATATAAAATCATTATAAATTTCAATAATTTTACAAATACATCAATAAACAATTTATAGTTTTTCATATTAGGGACTAGGGTCATTCGCCAATATTTTTAAACTTCAAGATAATTTTCCATCCTTAAAATTTTCACTGATCGTCGATAAACCTACTGATTCCATCACTGCCATGTCACCTGCTGACGTCATCATTGCCACGTGTCACCCTATGAGTGGTGACATGTGGCACCCTGAAACAGCCCCATAGGACCCCTAAAAATGTCAAAAATGAGTGACGTGTGTCCTTTTCCAGGTCATCTTCTGTACTTGCCACGTTATTTCTGACGTCAACTTCCATGTCAGCTCAGTGAACCAATCAAAGGCCACCACGTGACCCCCTGGAGGAGAGAGAAAGAAGGCTACCAAGCCCTTTTTCATGTTTTCCTTTTTATTTAAAAATCATTCATTCCTGATGATTTTGGTCCATATCACAATATCGGCCTCCCTTTATTGTTTCGAGACTCAAACCCTGCCTATATGTGATAATGCGAGATTGTGCCATGTGGAGGAGAGAGAAGGAGCAACTCGACCCTTGGTTTAGTAGCCTTTTCCTTTGCAAATCATAATCATCCCCTCCTTGGTGATACAACCTTATATCGTAGATCAATCCCAGTGATTGTTTTGGAGTTTGCTATAACTACGGGATTGCGGTGGCTCCGAGATGTGGGACGTGATATCGACGTTCGGCACTTTGAACTATCGGTAATCCTTAAGAATGTGCTCCAGGACCTCACTAATACACTGGATGTGGGTCTGCATGTAGCATGACACGTGGCCCCCCATGGAGGACAGAGAAAGGGGGTTGCCTGCCCTGTTTTGCGTGCCTTTTCCTTTGTTAAATTTTTCAGTTCTTCCCTAGTGATGTTACATTATACTCTAGGATTGACCCCTTACAAGGTCTGTTAAGTGTGGAACCCACCGATCCACCATATGCGATGTTCTCTGTTTCTGGGTCTCGATTGCAATTGTCTCGTCAAACTTAGCCATTTTTTTGGGTTTTTTGAGTTTTTCAAGGGGATTCTTACATGATTTAATTTCTGCCCAACGAGTCCATTTTTTGGACTTGCATATACCACCATAAAGTGTTTTCCGAGAACTACGCAATGGAGTGGGTCCCCACAAGCTCAAATAGATTATATGTCTCATAATTTGGCATCAAACATCACTGCTATTTGGATTTGGAAGAAACTAGTGACTGATGAAGCATTGAGTGAAAACAAGAAATACACAAGCATAAACAACATGTAACCAATCATACACTCATGATGACACACTTCAAAACAACAACATCCTCTTTCACATGGCGAAATCATTACAACCATGAACGAAACCATGCATATGCAAAAAGCATATATACGACAAGGATGATTAACACACATGCAACTGACATGAATGCATGACCAACTGATGAGCACCAGTATTGCAGCAAGAATGCTACAACTGCAGGGGCTACCAACTTTACTTTATCAACCCGCGGTTCATACAAAATTGGGGTGACAATGTTGTATACACAAGTAAAAGTGATGGTTCTACCTTTTGTCACTGTTCAGCCGGCGAGAGACAACTAGGGTTTTCAACTGAGACTTCTATGGACTCAGGAGAAGCTTGATTATTGATGAAAGAAGGAGAAATCTACACTAGGAGAACACTTGTCTACTGCAATAAGGAAAATGATTGAAATCCAATTCCTAAAACATACCATTTCCTAACTAACTACTAAGAAACTATTCTTTATAGGAATGCTAAGATAACATGTATGAGATGCTACTATCCTAAGCATGAAAGTTCAAAACATCAAACATCACTATTGTGCATGTAAATGACTTAAATAAATCTGTTTTTTTCTTTTTATTCTTTTTATGGAAAAACAAGTGTGAAAGCTAATCTCTTTTGGTGATGTGGCAAGTGGCTTAGGGATGCTATTGGATGGTTGGAAGGTTTGGGAGACCCTTAGGTGACCTTGTGTGGCTTCCTAGAGGTTTTCCCTCAATTCGGCCTCAAAACAGGCCACTACAGGGAAACCTACAAGATGTCCTAAGAACCTACAAGATTCCCTGTATTTCTACAGGATACAGCCGAGAGAAGACAATGGGTGCTGGAGGTGATGGAAGGCTTAGGGAAGGTAGTTGGTTGATGGAATGGAGTGAGAAAATTCTCAGGATCACTCAGAACTCAGAACCAAGGTTGGGAGATGGTTGGATTTGCTCAACATGCTTGGAGAAGTTTCCATGTAAAATGTAGAAATTGGTGAAGGTATTAGTGAAAGTAAGGAATGATTATGGATGGATGAAGTTCGAAGGAGGTTTCTTTCTATGAAATATTTCTCTACATATGAAACACTTGCACCACATCAAACAATGATATTTTCCCAAAAATCATGTAAACGACAAGAATTTCAATGAGCTAGAAAAACAGAGTTTAATGAGCTAGTTGTCTACTTCATGCATCATGAAAATTTATAGAATAAGATGAAGTCATTGATAAGATCTATTGTAAGACTGAAAATGGAAGAAATGGTAATTAAATCCTACACTTGCAAACTGATCAAATGCTGGTTCAAGTACAGTAAACTCTATATTCTATGAGAAAGTAGAAATTTGTCTTTTTGGGGCTGCATAGGGGTCCTTTCCTCAAATCATGATCCTTGAAGGAGGAAGTGAGGCCAAGACACCTATTGACAGATTTTTGGTGTTCCTTTTATCCCTTCTAACCAACTACTGAAGTAAAGCACAAATGGAAGCAAACTAGTAAACAAACTAATCAAATCTACACTACTTGCACTGAAATACTTCTAAGGACAATTTAACCATGAATCTATGAAACTAATATAAGCATACAGATACAATAAGAGGAGAATGTTCCGCTATGGTTGGGCCCTAACCCAAGAGATTCAGCCCTTTGAGTTAACTCGGTACTGGATCATGGAAAAGCTCATTCTCATTATCAAAACAGAAAATTACATAGCAATGTCTTCCACAAGTATTGAGCTCCAAAATAACTAGTGTTTTTACAACAACAATTCGAATCCTAATGA
This sequence comes from Pinus tabuliformis, assembly GCA_031772625.1. Taxonomy (NCBI): domain Eukaryota; kingdom Viridiplantae; phylum Streptophyta; class Pinopsida; order Pinales; family Pinaceae; genus Pinus; species Pinus tabuliformis. The sequence continues at coordinate 237,694,537 of CM062812.1, read as the reverse complement.
GGCTCTAGACCTCCTTATCTATATGACTGAAGTCTCCAATGACTTCCTTAAATAGAAGGAGGCTCGGCTCCCAAACTCAAGATGAACTAACTCTTTGACTATCACTTGCTCGGCTGCCTTTTGATCTTCATGACTTGGTTGCTTGTACTCTAATCTAGTGTGATTGATGTAGGAATATTTGAATGAGGGAGGAGTAAATGAGGAGGATTTACCTCCTACAATCTCTCTTCATTTTCCCTTTCAATTTTCATCCTTTAATCTTGCCAAAATTCCCTAATTTTCTCTCACAAACTTGCATTTAATGAACATTAGTCCACTAGGCATAATATCTCACTTTGACTCATCTCATTAAACAAAATATAATCAAAACATGTAATAAGTTGTGAGAATAGTTGATTTGACTAATATAGGAGGTGAATGAAGGTCCATATAGTTACCCAATGATGAGGTTCATCATCACCCCTGTCCTGAAAGTGTTTCTCATCCTCTGAGAAACTCAATCAATATCCATGTCTTTCATAGCTCTAGTGGCTTCCCTGACATCCCATGCTTTTGTTGTGGGTTCTTCTTCTTATGCATAGAATCTTGCCTTCCTTTCTATATCCTCCCACTACTTTATTTCTTGCTCTTCCTTCCTTATTTCTAACATCCCCAAGAGCAGTGGTGGATTGAGTCTCAAGCCAATCCAATTGACTATGAGCCTTTGGATGGTTTGTTTGTACATGGGCGTCCTATTCACTGCTTCTCTCATCCTTTGAGGAGAATGGTACTCTCTGATTTTCAAACTATAAGGAAAAGTATTCCATCTTCTTTGGCAAGCTTACATGTTTTCATCCCCTAACAGTCTGAACATATGCTTGAAATGTGTGATTTATCGCTCCTGGGTAGTAAGATACCTGTGTGCAAGTTGAGGATCATTTGCAACTAAATTATGTTTGGTGATGACAACCATTGGAATGGACTGCTCATCTTTTATCATGAGAGGCTCTATTTGTTACCTTGCCAATATCCTCTTCATTTTTGAAGCCCTTTCTTCCTCATGGTTCATACATGATGCCAAACCCATCAACTGTACAACCCATAGATTTGCATTAGGGTCCAATACATTCATATATGTGAAGTCCATGTTATGCAAGTAGAACTTAGACATCTTAGTCGTATCTTCCAATGTGCTTTGATAACAAAGATCAATGAACTGTCTATAATCCTGGAATGGCATAGTGCCTCTCTGTGCTAGGGTCTTGATTACAAGTTGCAACCACTATTCCTTAAGGTATAATACTATAATGCATAGGACTTAGCTGGAATCTTGCATTGAATTTCTTCCAAAGATAGACTAGCCATGGATGCCAATTGATTCTCTCTTTCTTGCAACTGTCCTTTCAACCATGCATTTTCTACCTCCAACTGAGTTTTTATTATGGCTTCTTTGTCCCTCAAGTTACTTAGCTCTCTGCCCATCTCTTTGAGCTTCTCCTCCATGTGACCAATGCCCTTCAGCCTCTTGTACTTCGCAATCTACATCCATCTATGTGTTCTGGCTCTTTCTTTCTCAAACTCAAAGAATAATGGGATGGAAATTTTTTTTGGAATGACCCTGCCCCCTTCAATAAATCTGTAGTAGGAGTCAAGGTTAGGTTGAGGACCAGGTTCCCTTAGCTCTGGGTCCTCTCTCATGGTTTCTTGCTGCATACTTCCTTGCTTATCCAATTTCTAAGTTTCCTGTAGAACTACCTCTGCTTCCTGTAGGTCCTATTGTGTATCCTATAGGATGTATTTTCCTTTGTATGAGGTAGATCTAGTCACAAGCCTTCTCTCATAAGTTATAGGAGACTTAGGGGAGGTTTGTGTCGAGGATCCTTCTCCTTGAGTTTTTGTAAGAGGAGTCATCTTCTCCTATTGTTTAGGTAAGTCCTCAATAAAAATGGGAACCCTGGTTGGAGTTTGAGGTTTTCCCTACCTTATCCTTGTACTTTTTCTTGTTTTGAAGTATAAGGGGGTTTGCCTCTATCTCTTGCCTTTTTGTTTGATAGGGGTGCTAAGGGTAGTGAGGGCAGTTGTTACTTGTTTCTCAGTGGTTTATGGAGACACCCTAGGTGACTCCTCCTTGTCCTCTGCATCCTCTTTTCCATTGCCTTTTTCACCTTTGCCTTTCCCCTCTTCTTCTCCCTCTAGATCCCCATCTTGTTTATCAGTTTCCTCCTTGACATCTTCCTCTCTTTTTTCATCACCTTCCTTCTCTTTCTCTTCCTATTCATCTATTTCCTCTTCATCCCTCTCTACTTCTTATTCATTTGTTTCAATCTCTTCTTCATCCTTTTCACTGACAGTAGGTCTTCTATCATATGTGACGACCTTGATATCCACCTCTACTGGCATGTATCTGAAAATTGCCCAAGTGATATTAATTTTAAGGTTTTGGAGGGAATCTTATATGATGATTCCAATTAACCCATGGTGGTCTAGCTATTGGTAGTTTCCCTCCTGCACCTTCATGCTTATATCTATCAGTGATTGCAAAAGGAAGTATGGTATGCTGAGCCTGTGGTGAGGAGGTGTTTCTGCTCCAAACCTCAATTCTTCAAGAAGCCTAAAGTTATATCCATATACCACACTATACCTACCTTCACATGATATGTATTTTATAATATGGTAGCTTACCTCATTCCAGGGGTATGGTAGGATTTCTCTCCTCACTCCATTTTTGTCTTCAATGGGCTCCTCTCCCTCTAGAAAGAATTTCTTCTTTTTAGTTTGGCTATCTCCCTTGTCTTCCTTTCTCCAAGGAACTCCTAAGGGAAGTGTGGTAATTCTTCTTATGAGTTCAGGGGTGAGATCTATGGAGAGGCCTCTCACCATAATAGTGGCATGGGTATTGGTCAGTGTAATGAGGGAGAGAGCAAAATCCTGGCCACTTCATCATCATACCCCCTCAATTTCTCAAAGTACCCCATCTAATTATGCCTTGTGAATATTTCTATCACTGGAGGGTGTTGGTGAATCCTTACAATGTTAATGGGATCCCTTCTATTAAACCCCCTTGTCATTTTGTCTAGTGAATTTGAGGATCAGGGATGTATGATACAAAATTTTAATGAAGGAGGAAATGGGACTGAAATTTCTGTGGATACAATTCCCTTATACAGCTATCAATTTCAATCAAACTAGGAGTTTTTTCTGTTACTTTTACTTGGAAAAATGGAAGGAAATGTAGAGCCTACCTCCTCATAGTGCTTGTTGTAGCCAACGCCTGTGTTTTCCCCTCTAAAATTGCTCTCTTCCACTCCTGTAGACTCCCTCACTGTATCCTGTAGGATTCCTGTGTGATCCTATAAGATTTCCTGTAGGATCCTGTAGGAAGTCCTGCACAAGAAAAAAATGAAGTTTTCCTCTCCTGTAGGTTGCTTAGGGATGAGAGCGATTTTTCTAGAGTGACCCTCAAGAAGATGAATGCATGTGTGCATGGGGATCAATGTTTATTTTCTATTATGGTCAAGTTGAGTGAGGTGGTGTGTTGGCAGCCAAGGTACAAATTTCTATTTTTGGACCGTTGGCCCCCACTACCACATCATCATTCCTTTCACCTTGTAATCAACTACCACTTCAGGCATCCATAGCCTTAACTACTTTCGACCTCATCCTCCTTTTCTTTGACTTGACTGTTGCCATGTGTGTGATGACTAACTGTTTTTTCCTCGCTAACTGAACGAAGATGGCCAGTTAACTGGCCACCTTTCTCTTATAAACCAACTCGTTCACAACCTTTACATATTTTTACTACATTATGCAAATGAGAGAGTGAAGCGAGATATTTACCTGTGGTAACAGTACCTTGTTGCAGTTTTTTGAAGAAATGAGGCTTTTGTTGTATGTTGGTTGCATGTGATCTCTCCTTCTTTATTATTTTATTATCCTTTGATGCTTTATTTGATGTGCATGTACCTAGTGTTGAAGATGATGGTGTTGTTGCTGCTTTGGAGCTTCTTCTGCCCTTCGATCTTCATGCTGGAAACTTGCTGCAACTTATGATTCTTATTCTGTGTGATAGGTTGCTACAATATTTGCTACAAGATGTCCTGTAGTTGCTTCTCCCTAGGAATTTTTAATCATTTATACTATTGGGACGTGAGGATGATGAACATGGACAGAGAGGAGGTATAGGGGAGTGTGAATAATGAAAAATAACCCTTCAGGTGTTGTTATCCTTTTCTCTCTGTCTCATTTTTTCTCGGTGTTTTTTCTTGAAGACTGTAATTTTTGTTTTTTGGAAACTGATTTTTTCAATGATGAATGCAGGGGTGATCAAGGTGGATAGAGGTATGGTAATGACTTGGTGATGTAGGAACTTTATTTTTTTTACATGTGTAGGTCATTTCCTTGCCCTAGGGTTACTTCCTTTAGGATTCCCAATCCACTATAATTCCTACAAGATCATCCTGTAGGTTTAAAGGGAATCCTGTAGAAAACACAATACCCTTGCAAACTAAGGCAAATGAGTGAAAAAAATGAAAGGAATGATGGAATGATGAAGGATAATGAATGGAAAAATAAAAATATGAGTGGAATAGGTCCCTTTTGATTATCCTTTTCCCTCTGATCGTCCTCCTGCTGACCTGCAAATAATTTTTCATGATTTTTTCTTTTCTCTTTTTCTTTCTTTTTCTTTTGAAAATAAATAGTCTACCTCCAAGAGGTTTTTATCCTAGCTTCTTGCCCTGGGTGCCTCAAGAGAGGTTTTCACCCAAAGATCTTTTTATTTCTCTCCTTTTTTTTACACCATTGGGCCACCCCAAGAGGTTTTCAACTCAATAGTGGGACTCAGGCACCTCATGGAGATTTTCACTTGAGTCTCCTTATTTTTTCTTTTATTTTTTGTTTTTCTCAGTGACTTGATGAGGTAGCAATTGAGGCTTGATCCAACACCATCATTTTTTTTACTGATATCATCAATGAATTGTTGCTTTGACAATGGCCTTTTGTAAACTTTCAATTTGTGCCCATTAACAAGTAAAGGAATGGCCTCTGCATCTATGGTTCTGTTGAAGCCCAGAAAATCGGGTCGACAACAAGGGGGATACCCGTCCGGTCCAGACCTTGGTTGGAAGCTCCTTATCAATTTGGTATAGCAAGTCCGACTGGGGATAATGGGACCAGTTTCCCAATCTATGGGTGTGTGTGTTTAGAATTGGATGTTGCTGATCTAACAGTTCCTATCTAAGCTATTCTAATTTAAGCATTAATCTAATTCTATGTTATTGTAATCTAATAAACAACACATCTAAATCTATGCTAACCCGGGGTGTAATTCTTCTATTATGCGATCTAAGGAGATTTCAAATAACAACTGGTAATAAAGATCATTCAGCGATTATAAGAAAGGAAATCAATTAAGATGAACTATTTCGCATAAAAAGTTAGACGAAACAGTTGTGAACAACATATCGCATAATGAGCTATTCATACATTAAACATAAATAAATAGCTACCACCGTACAAAAGTGCCAAATGATAACTCAAGCATTCATGCAATAATATATAAACAACTAAAAACTGTATATCACTTTAACATATAAGCAGAAATGGTCAAGAGATAAAAGTACCATTTATGACTGGTCCTACTCATAAACTTCAAGCAAAAATGATTTATTTCTCCTTGCTCTAACATCTACTAAGAGTACAAAAGTGCAACATCAATAGCAGATATGAAATGCAAGCATCAACAAATCTTGATCCATTTATTCACCAAAACCTCCTCTGAGGGAGCAAAAGTGCATGTTCTGAGGACAAGTTTTTGATAAATTTCTGGACCCTTCTCTAAATGCATGAGAAGGGTTTAAATACTACTAACTAAATAACTTAATTACACAGATTCAGGATATGGTTTAAATGACCGCCCATTTTCTAAGAAAAACTATTTCTAAAAATTAAATCTAATATCTAACTATTTCTGCATTTGCTCCTTAATGTTGCGAGCATTCAGTATTTGCTTAGGTAGAGTCGGCTGACTATCTTCCACTTTTGGTTGAGCTAAGAAAACAGAAATGGTAAGAGCTGGCACCATCTTTTCAGCAAAATAGAATATATACTTGAGAATCATCCTCTGGCTATGTGGATTTACTGTGTATGCCTACTAATAATCCAAGTTCCACTTGGTTAATCCTCGAATTGCTTCTGCCTTTTCTTTCTTGCATTTTCCGGGCTTACGAGTGACTGAGCAGTTAGGGACTTTGCTTTTAATTGCGCATCAGAAATTGCCTCCGTTCTTTGATCCGGGCCTTTCTGGTGTGTTTTTCGCCTTTAGCGCCTTTTCCTTCACCGGGTATAAGCTTCAAAATTTTGTAAACATACTGCTTTCGTGAGCTTCTGACCTTGAGCGTTAAATCACCTGTTGATATCAGCATTGTTCAACTACTCATTCAACCATGGCTGTGACTGAAAGATCTGTAATGGATAGCTCAGCAGCGCTCTGTGAATTTGCGGCTCTGTTGCATGCGATATCCATTTATGAGGGCATCTCTTCTCTATTTCCAAGCATTGGAGCTTTACCCTTTTCCTTTATTGCTTCCTGCACATTGCTTCATGTTGTTTCTGTTTTTCATTCCTGCAGTTCACACATGAGGAGAGAGTAATGATAATAAAAATTGACAAGAAAGCTCTAAGCTCTACGGATGTACAAAAACATGCCACCTGACGTGAACTAACTCTTCGAAAAACACAAAACTGTCTTTCATTAACACTTGGCGTATCATTCATTAATTTTCATTAAAGCGCGTATCCAATTTTTGGTTTATGGACAGCTTTTCTTGAATGTTGAGCCGGGGAAAATCTACGATGGACAGTTTCTGCGATTCGCATCGCAGCATCGCATCATCGTAGTATCGCATTATCGCATTTTTCATTAAGATGTGTTATCGCAGGGTTGCCCGATTGCGCTTATCGCAGAATCGCAGATCGTTGTATCACGCGATCGCAAGATCGCAGATCGCAGTATCACGCTATCGCAAGATTGTTATAATCGTTAAATGGTTATGTGTTTTTTTATGCGATATTGCGATATGCGATATCGCATATCGGCCATCAACGATTTTTTAAGGTTATTCCAATATGAGTGTTTCTTAATACATGCGATGCGATGAAATTCGAGTCACACTTTCACAGTTTATCATTTTTACTCATAAGGAAGTGCCCTATCAGTCTTTGCGTGATGCGATGTTTTCTTAAGGAGTAGAATACATAAGCCTTAATTGAATTTTTTGAATTTTTTACTAAGGCTCCCCACTTACTTAGTGTTATTGCTAATACTAAATAAGGAGGGGGGTTGTTGGTGGCCACAACAGGTTCTAATCTGCATTGAACCATTATCATGAGATCTCTCTATAACATAAGACCCTAACCATCTTGTCCTTAACTTGCCCTTAAAGTATTTATACCTGGAATAATATAACAAAGCCCAATCACCTTCTTGAAATTGCTTATCCTTGATGTTCTTATCATGCCAGATCTTCCTCTGTATTTGAGTTACCTCTATGTGTAGGAGGGATGCATTATGAACTCATCTAAACCATTCAACTGGAGAAATCTATCTTTTTGTGCACTCTTGAGATCTAGATCTAGTTGGGCTGACATCCTCAATGTATTATACTCAAAATCAATGGACAGAAGGACCTTTTTCCCATAGACTAGCTCATAGGGTTTGAATCCAATGGTGGTCTTTCAGGTGGTATTATAGGCCCAGGTGGCCTCAACTAGTCTGTCTACCCAATCTTTCCTAGTGCTGCTAATCACTTTGGTTAGGATGCCTTCCAATGCTCTATTAGTCACCTCCACTTTCCCATTAGCTTGTGGGTGATAGGGAGTGGGGGTTCTATGCTTGATCTTGTACTGGCTTAGCAAGTCTTCAATCATGTTGGAGGAAAACTGGTTGTATTGATCAGTGACCAGTTCTGTAGGGTACCCAAACTTGTAAAATACATTCTCCCTTAAGAACTTAGCCATCTTCTCATCTGTTGTTGCCTTGATTTCCTTGGTTTCAGCCCACTTAGTCAGATAGTCAGTGCATACAATGATATAATGCTTTTGTTTGGAAGGAGAGTCAATAAGTCCAATGACGTCCATGCCCCACTTGTCAAATGGCTCGAAAGTCACTTGAGGTTTCGAAGGAATTTCATCTCTTGGAGTAGGCTCTTCCATACTTTGACACCGATCATACTGACTAATATATATTTTCACATCCTAATGAAGAGTGGCCAATAATAACCAGCTTGTAACACTTTAAATGTTGTCCTCTTTATTGCAAAGTGATCTCCATAAGGCCCATCATGACAGGTCATAAGGATGTTAATGACTTCCTCCTCCCTAGCACACCTTCTTAGAATTTGATCCGATCCTAAGTTGAGGAGGTTGCCCCCAATCCAAGTGAAGGGGGCACTCTTCCTCACAATCTTGTTTTTCTTTTTGGAGGACAAATTTGGTGGGAACTGTGAAAATACCAAATAGTTTGCTATGTCAGCAAACCATGGAGAGAAAACTGAAATGGTGAATAAGTTCTCATCTGATAACTTATCATCAACCATTCCCTTCTCACCTGCAGGAAAAGTTAATCTAGACAAAAAAATTGCAACAACATTTTCCTTGCCATACTTATGAACAATAGTTAGATCAAATTGTTGTAACAAAAGTAACCATATAAAAATTTCGGCATTCACATCAGGTTTATTCATTAAATATTGATTGCAGCATGGTCAGTATGTATAAATGTTTGATAGTCTGTAATATAATGCCTAAAATTTTTCAATGAATGTAAAATAGCCGGAGCTCCTTTTTGGTCACCATGTAGTTCAGTTCGGCCTTTGGCGGATTATTACTGAGAAAGTAAATGGCATAAGGAATTTTTTCATATATCTGGCCTAGGGCTGCTCCTATGGCTTTGTGTGAGGCATCAGCATGTATATGAAAAGGAAGGGCCCAATTTGGGCCTTTGAGAATCGATGCAGTCGTTAACTTGTCCTTTAGGGTGTTCAGGGCCTCTTGATAGCTTTTTGATCATACAAACTCAGAGTCTTTGGCCAACAACCCAAATAAAGGAGAAGCCAACTTGCTGAAGTCTTTGATAAGCCTTCGGTAGTATCCAGCTAACCCTAGGAAACTTCTAACATCTCTCTTCTTTTGAAGAGGTGGGACCCTTTGGATGATAGCTATTTTGTTTGGGTCTACCTGCAACCCTTGCTAAGATATTGAATGAGCTAGCACAGTCCATGCAGTCATCAAGAATTCACATTTTTTGGGACTAAGAGACAGGTTCATTTCAATGCATTTGTGAAGCACCTTACCTAAGTTGGACAGAGCCTCCTAAAAATCACATCCATAAGGTGTAAAATCATCCATATAAATATCTACCGTATCATGGACTAATTCAAAAAAGATACTTAGGACTACTCTATAGAAAGTGGAAGGAGCATTGCATAGGCCAAAAGGAAGGACCCTATAGGAAAAATTACCCCAACTACAAGTGAAGGTGGTTTTATCTTGGTCTTCTAGGCTGATCTAGATTTGATTGTACCAGCTGAATCCATCTAGGAAGAGAAAAACTTTTTCCCTGCCAAGGCATCTAGCACTTGGTCAATGAAAGGTAGAGGGAAATGGTCCTTCTTTGTGGCTTTTTTTAACTCCATGTAATTAACACAAATCCTCCACTTACCTTTTCTCTTTGGAACGAACACCAAAGGAGAGACCCACTCACTATCTGAGATAGCGTAAATGAATCCTGCATCTAGCAGCTTTTGTAGTTCTTCTTTGACTATATCTTTAAGAGCCGGATTCATCCTCTTTTGGGGTTGTCGGACCTGCTTGCAACCTTCTTTGATATAAATGTGGTGAGTACACACTGAGGGGTGCACTCCATTCATTTATTTGTAACTCCAAGCAAAGGCATTTAGGTGTTCCTTTAGTAGGTTGCACAACTTCTTCTTGCTGAACAGAAACAGATGGGTTGATTTTCAAAGTTCTCTGAAGGCCAAATTCTATGGTTTTGACATGGGTAGGGTTGGAATCAGCTAAGCATAGATCAATTTGATGGATTTTTTGGCTTTCCTTCACTACTTCTTCTAAGGAAAATGTACTAAGAGTTGGACTTTGGAGTATGTTTTCAATCAAATCATCTTCATCCTTTTGTCCCCCTCCCATGGTTATTTCTAAGGTATAGAGTTGGGTGGAATAAACTTCATATTCCTCCTCCTATTCCAACCACAAAGGTTATTCATGTTCTAGAGATGGCTGAGCAGGAGGGTATAGGACTAACTGCCTTGACATATGCCCATTTTTTATGGTCATATTTCCAGCCCTACAGCTAATGTAGGCATCGGTAGTGGCTAACCAAGGCCTCCCAAGGATGAGAGGGTACCCAATAAGATTAGCCTTGGCTGGAGAACTAGGAAATCTAAAAAGTAATCCAAACATTCAATAGAGACCATCACATCCTCCACAATCCCCTCAGAGGTCGCTGTGGAGCGATCTGCAAGTTCCAGAACTGTTGTGGTGTTTCTTAATGAACCGTGGAGGTTGAGCTTGAGCATGGTGTCCTTGGTCATCACATTAATGGCAGCCCCAAGATTGATCAAAGTGTGTGGGACAATGGTTCCATTGATGTGCACATCTACTACAGGGCTTCCAAGGTCTAAATACTTTGGACAGATTACATACCCCAGCATTAAGTCGGATAGTTGTCCAATGACATTAATGGTAGGGGCATATCTTGTTCGCCTCCCTAGATGCTTGAAGCACTTATCCTTAGTCAACTTGTTGTAAATAGGTACATATTTAATAGCTTGGAGAAGTGGAATTTTGACACATAGGTTTTTCAATTCTCCCAAAAGTTTAGTCTCTTCCGGGGTAGGCTAGAGTGGTTGGGTTAATCTCTCAGGAAAGGGTGGTGGATTTACTTTAAACATGTTTTCCTCTCTTTCCTCCTCAACCTCCCTAGGTGGAGGTAGAGGTTGTTTGTCTGGGAGTACTCTCCTAGATTTCAGGTTGATTTCTTGAATTTCCACAACATAAGCTTGATAGGATGTCTCTCCATTGTATACTTGTTGTGCATGTTGGTTGTTCGGGTTCAGATTTGGTTGGGTAGGCATCTAGGATTGTTTAGGTGGAGTAGAGTGTAACAGTTGTGGTTGAGCAGGTGGTGATGGCAATAAAGATGGAGAATTGTTGTATGGTGGCCTCCACCCCTAGCGCGGTGCACTCCACTAAGGTTGTGGTGGAGAATATGGTTGGAATGATTGGCTAGTTGGTTGGGAATGATACTGAGGTGCAAAGGACCATGGAGGAGGTGTAGACCAGGAAGGATGAATGGGGGGGGCCCAAGAAGGTATGGATGTGGTCTGGTTGGGGTTGTAATATGCATGGGATGACCCTTACATGCCCTACTGGTGGCCTAGGCCCATGAAGTCTCCTTTGGTTTATGTAGCAGAGTTTTTTAGTCACCCCTTTAGCTCCTTGATATACAACTTTTAATGCAGGTAGAGAAGGGAGCTTGTCTGTGGAGTGGTTTTCTTCACAGACTGAGCAGATTTCAATAGAATTCAAAGGACATTCGTTCCTAGGGTGCCTCTTTGTGCATCTAGGACAGAAAATGGCTAAGGGTATCTATGCTTCCTCTTGTTTTCTCTTAATGTGCATAGTGTCCATCTATAGGGAAAGTGTTTGTAGCATCTCACACTTGAACTCCTGTAGCATGTTTCCAATTTCACCCTTGATGGATGAATTGGAAGAGGATGGAATAACCATAGGTTGACTACCCCTACCCTTTTTCCTAACTGCCCTAGAATGGTTTCTAAAGACAGTCTTGATATCCTCATAGGGTAATTGGTAGATATCCCCTCATGTTAACAAGTTTAGGGTATCCAGAAGATCTTCCCTTACTCCTCTAAGCAGGACTAGCTTTAGTGACCTAAGGTCAAGTTTGCACTTGACCCTTTTGTAGCTAAGTTGGAATCTTTCTTCATAATCCTATAGAGATTCATCTTGCCCTAAGGTCATCCTAAAAATTTCCTCTTCAGTGTCTTTAGACCTACAGTGGTCTCGATACTTTTTGTTGAAGGCTTGCTGCATTTGAGCCTAAGTTCTAATGTTATCTCCAGGTAAACCCATGAACCCGCGCAAAGTTGCATCCTTGAGAGTGGATGGAAATAGTTTCAACTTTTGCTCATCATTCGTGTAGTCATAGGTTCGGCATGTGACAAAAAACTCAAATAAGAAAGTGCCTGGATCTTCTAAGTTCATGCCATGGAAATGTGGAAGGGCAGAGCAACTTATATTTTTCATCTTAGTATCCCCATTGGTTTCCCTGATGGGGAAGGCACCCTCAACTCTTTCCCTATTTCCTCTCTCATTTCTGTTTTCATCCATTGGTTCAATAGGAATGGGTTCTCCTTCTTCTTCTTCCCCTATAGGTTCTTAAAATATGCTTGGTTTCTCACCTAAGGGTTCCTCCAGTTCACAGCCACCGAAGAAGAGGGAAGGTTTTCTATTTGAAGTAGTGGGGCTATTTGGCAAAAATTTCCCTAAGTTATCCCTATTCCTACGAGGCATGAAAAAAAAGTTTTTGTTGTGTTTTGTGTTTTTGTAATATTTGAAATTAATTTCATGATTGAAATTGCAGACTGAATGAAAACTACTGACTGAATAAAAAAATTAACTGCTTGATTGAAATCTTACTTGTTGAATTGAAAGGAAAGCAAAGAATGCAGAATTGGAAAGCAAGCAAACTAAATTACTTTTGCATAAATGAAACTACTAGTAGCATATTAGAAATAAGAAATGGAAGAAATAAAGAAGTAATCACATATTACTCAAACACCTCCACAACAAAGATGCCAAAAAGTGATGAGCACCTGTATTGCAGCAAGAATCATGCAACTCCTGGGGCTACCAACTTTACTTTATCAACCCGGGGTTCATACAAACTTGGAGGTGACAGTGTTGTATACACAAGTAAAAGTGATGGTTATGCCTTTTGTCACTGTTCAGGTGGCAAGAGACCACTATGGTTTTCAACTCAGACTTTTATGGATTCAGTAGAAGCCTAATTACTGATGAAAGAAAGAGAAATCTACTTGAGAAAGCTTGTCTACTACAATAAGGAAAAGGAATGAAATCCAATGCTAAAAACACACCATTTCCTAACTAACTGTTGAGAAACTATGCTTTACAAGAATTCCAAGCTAACATGTATGAGATGTTACTTTCCTAAGCATGAAAGTTAAAAACATCAAACATCACTACTGTGCATGTAAAGGAGTGAAATAAATATGTCTTTTTCTTTTTATTCTTTTTATGGAAAAACGAGTGTGAAAGCTAATCTCTTTTGGTGATGTGGCAGGTGGCTTAGGGATACTGGTGGATGGCTGGAAGGTTTGGGAGAACCTTAGGTGACCTTGTGTGGCTTCCTGGAGGTTTTCCATCAATTCAGCCTCAAAACATGCCACTACAGTAAAACCTACAAGATGTCCTAAAAACCTACAGGATTCCCTGTATTTCTACAAGATACAACTGAGAGAAAATGATGGGTGTTGGAGGTGATGGAAGGCTTAGGGAAGGTGGTTGGTGGATGGAATGGAGTGATAAAATGCATAGGATCACTCAGAACTCAAAACCAAGGTTGGGAGATGGTTGGATTTGCTCAACATGCTTGGATCAGTTTCCATCTAAAATGATGAAATTGGTGAAGGTCTTATTGAAAGCAAGGAATGATTACGGATGGATGAAGTTGGAAGGAGTTTTCAAGCAATGATATTTTCCCAAAAATCATGTAAATAAGAAGAATTTCAATGCGCTAGAAAAACAAATTTTAATGAGCTAGCTGTCTACTTTATGCATGAGGAAAATTTGCAGAATAAGATGAATTCATTGATGAGATATACTCTAAGACTGAAAATGGAACAAATGGTAATTAAATCCTACACTTGCAAACTGATCAAATTCTGGTTCAAGTACAGTAAACTCTAAATTCTATGAGAAAGTAGAAATCTGTCTTTTTGGCGTTGCATAAGGGTCCTTTCCTCAAATCATGATCCCTGAAGGAGGAAATGAGGCCAAGACACCTATTGAAAACTTTTTGGTGTTCCTTTTATCCCTTCTAACCTACTATTAAAGTAAAGCACAAATGGAAGAAAACTAATAAACAAACTAATCAAATCTACACTAACAATGAAATACTTTTAAGGACAAGTTAAGCATGAATCTATGAAACTAATATAAGCATACATATACAAGAAGAGGATCATTCGCTGCTAGGGTTGGACCCTAACCCAAGAGATTCAACACTCTGAGATAAATCAGTAATGGATCATGAAAAATCTCATTCTCATTATCAAAATAAAAAATTACATAGAAATGTATTCCACAAGTCTGGAGCTCCAAAATAACTAGTGTTTTTACAACAAAAATTTGAATACTAATGAGGCTCTAGGCCTCTTTATTTATATAGCTAAAGTCTCCAATGAATTCCTTAAATCTAGGGAGGCTTTTCTCCCAAACTCGATATGAACTAACTCTTTGACTATCAATTGCTCGACTGCCTTTTGATCTTCATGACTTGGTTGATTGTACTTCGAGCTAGTGTGATTGATGGAGGAATATTCAAATGAGGGAGGAGTAAATGAGGAGGATTTACCTCCTATATTATCTCTTCCTTGTCCCATTCGAGTTTCAGCCTTTAATCTTGCCAAAGTTCCCTGATTTTATCTCACAAACCTGCATTTAATGCACATTAGTCCACTAGGCATAATATCTCACTTTGACTCATCTCATTAAACAAAATATAATCAAAACATGTAATAAGTTGTGAGAAGATTTGATTTGACTAATCTAGGAGGTGAATGAAGGTCCATATAGTTACCCAATGATGAGGCTCATCACCAACACAAACCACAGATCTATTCTAAGGGGTGAACCATGCTCTGATACCACTCTGTAACATCCTCATCCCACATCTACCTAAGTAACCGACCAACTGTGGTAAATATGTGACGAGAGGCCAGTATAATGGGATTAAATCTCCTAGGTCACCTTAAGGAAGTGGAATCGATAGAGGAACACCACACAGACCTTCCACATCAACAAAAAAACTCCCAAGAGCCAGACCAACCACTCATGTAACAATCCCCTGAGACCAATTGAATTTTAGTGCATCGAACCACTGGACACCCCCTTGATATGGACCAGCATGCATCCAAGAGGCTCTATAGACTCCCACAGCAAGGGAAAGCAAGTGTTCGGGGAACTTTCTCCTCAGTCTTGGACCTACAATTCCAATATTTGTGCCACTTTTTCAATCCCATAGCCCAGGTCACTGCTTAAAACTCAATGACATGTTCATAAATGAATATACGCAATAGAATAATGGTACATTTTCAAAAACATTGACAATGTCTATACTGGACCCCTACTAGCCATGACAGGCATTTCGCCAAACATGTCACAAATATGTAATCTGTAGGTTTAAAGAGTAGATATGAGAATAAGGGTCTCATACTTATTTGCAAATCTCTAAGAAGATTTGTTCCCTTATATCAATAGGTGTGTTATCATCTATTAGGTCATAGATACAT
The DNA here is from genome assembly GCA_031772625.1 of Pinus tabuliformis. NCBI lineage: Eukaryota > Viridiplantae > Streptophyta > Pinopsida > Pinales > Pinaceae > Pinus > Pinus tabuliformis. The sequence continues at coordinate 237,678,929 of CM062812.1, read as the reverse complement.
TTCTTCATTCATTTACAAATTAGAACAAGAGGAGAGCCATACATCATCACTATCATAATACATGCTTATAACTATCATAATAGCAATAAAAATATCAAGGATACATCATCCATATAATCCACATATAAACCAATACATTTATACATAATATACCAAGGAAAGAACCCCTTATTAATGAATGCAAAAGCCAACCCGGTATGGGATTACCATGTTCCACTTGACCATAGATTGGCTGAGCCAAATCTCTCTTCAGCCAATAACTCCCATGCCATATTCCAAGCATGAATGTTGGACTCAAACCAAAAGAACCAACCAGGGAATCCCAAGGCTAAACCACCTCACCCTCATTAATAGAAAACCAAGCTTTGCCACAATCCACACTGGATCATTAGGCCAAAACAATAAGCATGTAATAACAGGCTTTACCATGATCTCCACTAGATCACTAGGCCAAAACAAGAATGGATGCCACTGGATTTCTCCACCTACACCTTGAGGAATTTTCCTATCTCCAAGTCTCTTAGGCTTTACCGCAATCCACACTGGATCACTAGGCCCTAAACCAAGACTCAACTCTCCAAGCTTTAGCATATATCCCATCTTGCGATTACTAGACCGAATGGAGAGCACCCACCTCTAGGCTTTACCATATGTCCCACCATTCATTAGTTGAGGATTCCTAGGCCTACCGAGGAAACACAAAATTTGGCTTTACCGCAACCCACATTCCGGTTCAGGGGTTACTAGGCCATGTGTTCCTTTATTTAGAGATCCACCTCACGCAGCTTCGAATCCTTTTGGTAATCCATCTCAACAAAAACATGATATCCCCATCACACCATGGCTATCTGGAAATGGAAAGGCTAGGCTGAAAAACATTGTCACACTTGGAAAAACCCATGCTATGACCACAAAGAACCACATGCAATACCATGCGTGCCAAAGCTAGCTAGGAAATCACACTTGCAAATTGATACCTACAAAGAATCCTGTTGTAGCTGCTTTATCCTACTTTTCCTTTCTTGCTCCTCCCTTCCTCTTTCCTTCTTTTCCTTTCTTGATCTAATTCCAGATTGGTCAAAGAAAACTATGTGTCTAAGAGTGAGAGAGAGAGAGAGAGAATAATGAGAGAGCCCCAAAATGAACTAACAAAAGGTACCAACTGATCCTCGTAAGCCTTTTTATCAATGGCGCCTTTATTTTCTTCATTTTTCATTATTTTCCTTCATTTGCTTCCTCTCATGCAATATGTGACCTTTCACCTTCCTTTTCTCCTAATTTCCATTATTTTCATAAATAAATGTGCCAAAAGGCCATTTTTCCTTTCCAAAGTCTTTTCCATTACCTTTTCCAATTTCCTTATCCATAATAACCGAAAGGAACACCCGCACTAGGATGCTTTTCCCAACATTCATCTTGTAATAAGTGTCCCATCAACCATGGTTATTATTTTTCTTCTATTAACTTTTATTCCATGGAATTTTCACCAAGGTTATTACAAAGGTTTGATCTCAAAGCTAGGGCTTGGGTTATCTGACAACTCCACCATCAGAATGGCTTCAAATTTGGAGGAGGCCTTGAGGACACACCAGCGCAGTAGAGGCCAGGAGATCGAAATTTTTATATGTCTATTTCATCAGGAAATTGATTCCCTAGTTGACTCAACTTGGATAGACCTAGAAGAGAAATGGAAAAGGTTAAGATAATCTTCTTTGAGTGATCACCTATTGGTGGACCATTGCCTAATCCCTTGGGAAGAATTGAGTCAAGAGAATGATGAGAAAGGACTTTGTATTTAAGTCAATGAGGCCTTAAGGACTACTTCTCTTAGCCTTTACGGAAAGAAGAAGATACCTCAAAGATTTATACTTCTCTTGGAAAAAAAAGATGAATTATCAAGATAATTTCACCACTGGAATTATCCCTAGGAGGTTTCATTCACATACATGGCCCAAATATTGAGAAATTCTATATAGAAATAATAATTCCAGAATTTTGCAATTATGCAATGCAACAATTATCCCTAGTATAACAAAAATCCCATTCAATGCATATGACAAAAGTAAAACAAGAGTAACATTAAATGTGTGCACTTACATGTAATAGAACATATCCAACCATCAACAATTTCGCAATAAATAATCTCCAAGATAAAATACTCCAATCTAGACATCAAAATTCATCCATGCTCTAATTCATCATCCCAGAGAAGTGCAATTTTTTTCTAAAGAGAAGAATGATCTAATCCAAAGTGACGATACAAATTAATTCATGTCTCTCTTATTTATACACTCATTAGGATTTCGAATTACCTAATTTAAGCCTACATTATCCCATCAACTAAAATAATGTGCAAATAACTATCTATTGGTGACAAGCCCACCAAACTAGTTCATAAATAAAATAGTAAGCCTCCCAAGGGGTCAGATGATCAATAATGTATTTAATTGGCCTCTCTAAGAGGCTTGATAAAGTCCATAAGTGCCAAATGATTAGTTGGACTTCCAAAATTAATGGACATGGGGTTGGCCCCTTGTTCTCAACATAATAAACCTGTGGTGCTCCCAATGGCTGTGAGGGCACACAAGTGACCTCATGGGTCTCCAAGTAAGTCAAGGATGCTTGTAGACCATCTGCAAGGGCTTAGATGATGGTATAGGTGATGCCACATCATCTTACAAGTTCTGGGTCAGTTTCCAAGTGCATGGTGCATCCGTGGGGATGGATGGGCAAAGGTGATCCAGATGCATCTTCCTCATCCAATAGGTGAATCTCGAGCAATCTCTGAACATCTATGGGGATCCATGGAGTGTTTTCTACTACTGTGGAGGCCCATGGATCTCAACACACATCCTACATGTGCCAATGTAGCCCTCTAGAGGGTTAGGACCCTCTATAGGGAGACCAAACCTAAGATGGGGACCACCTATAATCTTTCATAAGATCCAATGCATCCCCTAGGCTTCCAGTACAACAAGTAATCAAGGAAATCAAGTAAAAGAGGTTACAAAACATGGCTCACATGTAGGGACTTCATAATGTCCTACCCTTCCATAATGGGCTTTGGCATGTCCTAATGTCTTCAAACTCCAAATGGGGTTAACCAAGTATCCCATTAGGTCGTTTCTACCTTTAAAGTGGATAATATTTCCAAGGTACATCCTTTAAAAGGTGGTGGCACATGATAAAGAGTTGAATTGAATAAGGAATGAAAAGGGGCCACCCTAGGCCACATGCTGGGGTACAAGGGTAGCTAGTAGAAGGGAAGTGCACACTTGGGTTTATAATGTACAGGAGGGAGAAATCCTGATACATGAGGTGCCCCAGCCTTGATTTTGCCACCCTTATCTATATTCCTTTTTCGTTTTATGATTTTTCTTCACTTACTTTCTTGGGGCTCAAGGGGTAAGAGCATGATGTGTGAGATATAGCAGTGGATACCCCCTTTCAAGGTAGGGATTTTCATGTCCCACCACGGGTTGGGACAATCATGGGTTCCTATATGATGTAGGAGGGTCGTAGAACCTGTAGGAACCAAGATGATGGTCATGATGATGGGGTAGAGCTCATGCATCGACTTTTTCCCACATGTTAAATGTGTTTGTCCCAACTATCTTTTTCATTTTGTGGTACATTTTCCTGTTGAATGTGGCTAATTGTGCTTTTATTTTTCATTTTGGTTGCATTAACCTTCAAGGCATCATTCCAAGCCTGACCCAAGGTGTGGGAAAGGGGAAAGGGAGAGCTAGCCCTATGTGGACCCAGTGGAGGAATGTGGACCCAAGTAAGAGAAATGATGAGTGGGGTAATAATGAGTGGAAAGGGGATAATAGATGCAGATGAGGGAATGGGGCCACACAACCAAAATTAGGGTTTCCCATGAAATACCATCCTTAAGGCCAAATGGTCAGTAAAATATATCCCATGGGATTAGAATCCAAGGTTAATATACAAAAAGGGGTCAGAGCATAGACCTAGCCCACTATTTCCGCTAAATATTCCAATTAATCGATGTTGAGAGGTATCCATGATAAGAAAACTACAATACTCAATTACCAAATGGAAAGGCATACCTTTAGGTTCGGGAGGCCCACTGTCAAACATATGATCATGATACATTATGAGGGATCACATGGCTGGCTCAAGTAGCAAAGAAATGGCACAATAAGCTAATTGGTGGCTGCAAGGGCCTGCTAGCTATTGGATGAGGACCATCTTGGAGAAAACATTTCTCCTAGGGATATTTCCCACAAAATGGTAGGTAACAAGAGGCTTAATCGTTAATTCAGTAGGTACGACATTTGGAGTGGAGTATGATGGAGATGAGGTCGAACTGGAAGGTTGATTAGTAGCTTGTACCATTCGAAGGATTCACATTACCATATTCCTTACTTCGGTGAGCCACCAAAATGTCATTTTAGGCTTAGTGGATAAAGCATTAAAACCAAATTAGAGGAAGTAGGGTCCTGGGAAACCAAATTGCTCTCCTAATTTGGGAAAGGGTCTGTCAACACAGTAGGTGTAGTAGAGGATTTAAGGAATTGATCACCTCTGCCCAGTGCAGACAATCATGAGTGAAGTGCTCTTAATTACAAATTAGAGATGGGTAATGAGGTATCCTCTTCTCTTCAGGAGACTGGTTTTTTTTTTATCCTACAGAGCATTGTCTTTCTTCTTCTTTCCTTTTCCTTTCTTCTTACTTCTTGGTTGTGGATATTTTCCTTTAGATGATTAAACAAAATTGATCTCAGAAGTAGAAGCCACAGGGGCGGAAGGAGGGTTTTGAGCAGTGACAGCAAGAGTTGAACCAGATGGTCTACTCATCGATTGCTGGCTAGTAGAACCAATCACGCCATTAGCACCATGTGATTGCTTACCAGGAGTTTTAGAAACAATATTGATAGGTCGTAGAGCATCATATATTTTATTATCCAACGTGAGAGATTGGGTATAAATTAGATCCAGTACTAGGCATAAGCGATTGCTTGTCTTCACCTACGACTCCGCCTTTGGTTACATCTTCTATAATCGATGGAAACAAAGACTTTATGAACCATTCAGCTAAAAATTGATCAGGAACAAAATTCTTAACCAAATGGAAATAATGTCGCCACTCATGAATATGATCAGAGATGTGAGTGGCTTTGGTATATTTGAAATTAGTTAAGAGTTCTTTTCCAATCTCATATCTGATGGGTAACTAGAAATGTGTTAGGAATGTAGTAGCTAAGGTGCTAAAGTTATCAAATGAAGCTCAAGGTAATTCTATGTACCATTTAGTTGTCGTACCAGTGAGTGTACGTTGGAAAAGATGCAAATGAACAGAATCATCATTGAGGAAGTTTGAAGAACACCACAAATCATATGTCATTATATGCGTGGATGGCTCTTCTCAGGAGTTCCATTGAATTTTGGAATATCATAAGGAAACTTAGTAGGAATAATATTCCACCAAGGAGAATGTGAAATGGGATCATTTGTAAGCCTGCTCAAATCCGACAATTTGAAAGTTGCCATGAATGGAAACTACCTATTAAGGTCCAGCGGAGGATATCTTGGATAAGAAGGAATATCCTCATATAGGTATCTTTGTTCCGAGGTAGGGAGGATCTTGATATCTAGTATACACATAACCCTATTGTCCAGTTCTAGGATGACCTCACAAAGGTTGGAATGACGGAGTTTTGGCTTGTTGACTGTAAGGAATATGAGGTATACCTTTATACAGTGGATATGGTTTCTCCAATGGATTATACATCATCCCAACATAAGGTGGATTCAATTATGGTTGTCTCTGTGACATACCATACACATTCTAATTAATCTGAACATGAGGAATGGTCTACCCAAACTGTTGTCATTGTAAATTACCTTGAAGTGGTTGGGTATACATAGGTTGTGATGCACTAGATACCGGTGAAATGGGTTGAGTTAAAGGTACATCATGTAAAGGCTGGCTCACATATGAGTTTGGACACGTTGAGACATGGGTTGTTGAACATAAATCTGAGGGGTATATGGAACAGGTTGAGAAGCTAAATATGAAGCCACAACGGAACCAGGTTGAATAGGAAAAGTAGTGTTCCAAACACTATCAGTTATTCCTGAATAAGGAGGACTCATTTGAGGCTAAATAATAATTTTAGGAGATGGAAATGAAACTACAACAGGTTTCCCCCCTACCGAAATAGGAGGGTAATATAGAGGCAACTGCCCCCCAAGTGGAGGGTTCCGAATAGGAGATGAATTGGATTGTTGTAAATAACCATGTCCACTAACATAAGGACCAACCTACTTTTGAACTATAGGTGTAGATGGAGGAAGAGGAGAAAACTGTGTAGCACTCATTAACAGAGTGCTAGACAGAATAGATGTAGATGTGATGGGGGAGGTCAATGTACTGGTTGGTGCACTAGAGAAGGTACATGACAATGATTGGTAACCAGGCACAATGGATGGGCCACCATATAAATGTGCCTCTGGTGTGGTTTCAAACATGGATGAGTTTACAACTTAGGTTGTATCAGCCATGGTAGAAGATAAAGGTTACGAAACCAAAGAAAATTCAGTTATGGTTAATCCCAAAGATGATTTCCAAGAGAAACTCAGAGGTGAGTTGAAAGGAACATAATCAAATAAAGGAGGTTTAAAAGGAGTATGAGAAGACAGAAAAGGATGGGCCTAATAAAGATAAGTCCCTTATTGAATGGGAGAGGAGGTTTGATGCTCTTTCTTTGGGATCTATTCAATACTCACAAGAACAGGTGGAAGGGGTTCACCATTGGGTCCAAGATATATAATTTGGGGTTGTGTCTGCGACAGTGGAAAAGAATGAGAAAGTCTTGAAGTGATAGGTGTAGATTATTGAGGTACCTCAGGTTGTATAACTTTAGGTTGAATTGTCTCTGAATTGGGAAATTCAAGTTCAATAACCTTAGGTAAAGAGATTTTAGGTGCTTCAGTATTGACTATGTCAGATTTGTTGGCGAATGGAGAGGTGATCTTGGGCTCTGTACTCACAAGAAAAGATGATTATGGTTTATCTATCTCAGATGGGGGACCAAAAGTAATAGATCCTAAAGTAATGGATTCAGTAGTGTTTGTTTCCTTATGCTTCTAATGACGACTAGGATTTACCATTGGTGGAAGAGAAGGCTTATTTTCATTCTACGTGAATGACAGAGTAAAGTGTCTTTTTATTCCATGATGGATAAATGAATTTTAACAATTAACACAAAAAATAACGCAAATAGGGTAAAATAGGCATAAAGGTTTACCAATAAAATTAGAACTATAATATACAACCTTAGAGAACCAAGGATTTACGTACAGGCAGGAAAAATCTGTAAATATTTTGTTCATTGTATCACAATGTATAAGGTGGTCAAATCTATTACCTATGGCTAAGATAACAACCTATGGTAAACTTCCAAAACATACTCAATGGTACGTGGAAGTGCAATCTGTGTTAGTGTAGTTTAAAGTGTAACCGTACGATGAGAGTGTTCCCATATTATTTTCATGCATGGATCACCATCCAATAAACCCAGAGGTATGTGGAGAATGGTCAGATACACTTATGTACGTGGAACGTGATATCACCCCCAGATTGCAATGCTGGAAAAATGACAAATCCTATGTTCAAAGATGTTGAAACACATCTCTAGCCTAAACCTCTAGATGTTTACGTTAATGTTACAAATTCTCCTTAGGTTGATTCAGTAAATTTTAAAGTCTATCTTGATTTAAGTTTCTTTTTTTAGGGCTCACCATGAATTTCACTTGAATATCCTAAAATGCAAACTATCATGATAAAATGAAACTTTTCATTTCAATGAAAATCGATATATGGGAAGGAAGACGACAAAGAATATGCAGCATACAAGATGTAACAAACAAGATTTTTCAAGCAATTCCCCTAATGCAATTGTTTCTATCTACAATTTTCACTCACAAAAGCACTAGATGTAATTCATAATGCAAAAGGTTTTTCTTTTCAATTCCACTTAATTTTCAGATAAAAACTAATATATTTACCTAATCACTGATAAAAAACACTTTTTAGAATGATTACTAGAACACCAATTCTTTCAAGCAATCAATTTCATAATGACCTAATGACAAGAAGAAAGTAAATCCCAAACAAATTCTTATCAAAGGAACTCAAAACTAAAATAAAACCATATGAAGGATTTTGAGAGGGCTAAGCACACTCAGGAATTCAAGGAGGACCAACTGGAATCAGGTCAACCAGAAAGAAAAGAATCAAAAGGAAATTTTTACACGAAACATGGGTTAGTGCAGGTGCAAAGGGGCTACCAGTTCTCTACAACGCAAGTACAGAGAAGGGGAGGGTTCTCTACAACACTCTTTTAGTAGACTACGGGGTGCATTGATCTGGGAAAAATCCTTTCTTGACACAACAAGTCAAATGCAACTCAATGAAGGGTCTTCCTAGGGTCAGTTCAAGCTAAGTGAGACAATGGAAGTTTTATAAAGAGGTGTAACAAGGGAAAAAATGAAGCAAACCACTGAGAGAATGAATCTATCCCCATTATGATCACCAAATTATTATACGAAATCTATGAGTGCAGATGAAATTATCTTCACTAGACCTATTGGCTTGGTCTAGAACAACAGAAATCAAAGACTATAAATTTTTCCTTAGAAGAATTGGAGAATGGAAAGATCTCTTACTTGTGATCTGTCAAAATATCTTCTCTCCTCTCGTCTTTTCAAATCCAATCATAGCTTCAAACACTATAATTAGGACTTGCACAAACAAACAACTCAAGCCAAAGATCTACGACATCTATGTAGCCCTATCCATTCATTCTATTCAATGGATCAATATAAAAATGAAACACATGTACATAAACATAACATAACACATTGAGGAAAACAAGATAATCTTTGCATCAAAATGGAAGGAGTTTACAAAAAAAAGTGGAAGCTGGTGTTGTAGAGAACCTCCCAAGTTGACTTTTCATTCCTTGCAACAATGTACACCTCAAATCCACCTTAATGCGTAAGAATTATGTCTCTCTTATGATCAAAGAAACGCCATAAGGGTAAGATTAATATCCAAAATCCAACCCCTTTGCTTGTGGATGGCAATAATTATATAGGATAGGATGGTAGTTTAGGAATCCTTATCCATTTACCAATCTAGGCTTGAGATCCACTATTGATGGGAGGATGACCTTAAGGGATAAGAAGGTGAAAAGTCCAAGGTAGGGGAGAAAGGATTTGAAATTCTTATCCAAGGTAAATGGTTGTAACAACTCCTGGAAGCTTCTCATAGAGGAAGATTTAGGATTCTTATTACTTTTCCCGAATTTTCTTCATCAGCACACCTCCAACAAGGGAAAACCTACTATGATTAGAGCAGGTGCAAAACTGAGCAGCCTACCACTCAAAGCAGGTACCTAAGGGGCCAAGCTGTGTTGGGCCTTAAAAGCACTAAAATGAAGTAGTAAAGGTCAGAAACTTAGGGAATTAAGAGATTCATTCTTAGGACCTTTTGTAGGGATGATGACAAGGTATTCATGGATGCTGATGGATCCAGTTCGTAGGCATATTGACCAGATGTGACAAAATGGCCTATAACACATATATTGAAGTAAATAGCAGTCGAGGAATATTCTAGATGGGAATACTACACCAAACAGTGTGAGGTCTAATTAGGCCCTCATATTAGGGACATCCCGTGTATCTTGGCAGTATCAGGTACCATCAACATTTTAATGCTAGAAAGAGGGCAGCCAGTTTTTATGGATGATAATAATACACATCATAACCATTCATCCTCTAGTGAAGGTAGCAATATTCTGAGCATCATTCCAACTCCTATTGATTGACTATTTTTCATTATTATAAAGTTTGACTTGTACTCCTTATAACTCCCACTCTATCTCCCTATCTCGACTTCACCTCACCCTCCACCTTATCTCTCCACACCTTATTCCTCCACCTCACCTCCTTATCACTCCACCTTACTCCCTCCTCCATTTAACTTTCATGTACGTGAAGTTTGGTTTTGTTATTAATTTGGAATGATATGGTTTGATTAAATTATAATATAATTATATTATATTTAATTTTAATATTATATTAGAATTTTAATATAATTTAATTATAATATTAATATAATTATATTATATTTTAATTAGTTTTTAATTATTATTTTTTAATTTAATTAGGTTTATAATTAATTAAGTTTAACAATGTACTTACAATTAAATTAGTATTAATTAACAAATAATTATAATTTAATTTAGAATCAGCTTTTAATTAAAAAATTCTATGTTTAGCCTAAGCAATAGATTTTTAAAAATTCTGACAGTTTTAATTCCTCAACTTTAGAAGCTCATAAGTTGAGTTTTACTTGGCCAAATGAGGCTCAAGATCGCTTGTTGGATAGATAAAATCATGTTGAATATCCCTGAAGTAGTTTCATAATGAGATTTGATCATTTAATGGGTCTAAAAGTTAGCAGAAGATCAAGCTCCAAATTTTTAAACGAAACTAATTTTCTGAGTTTAATTTTCTGCATTTTCATTTACCCACAACTTCTACTGAGTGCAGATTTATTCGTCTATGTTCTCCTTGACTAATTAAATTTTCATAGGAATCAACATAAAGCTCAGATTTATTTCTATTTAATTATGTAATTGAGTTTTGATTGGATATTTTATATTCCAAATTTGGTATTTTGATTTTAATTTGACATTTTAATTTAATTTTCATTGATTTTTTGCGAGGAAACAGTCGAAGAGATGAGGAGAAGAAGATTTAAATTAATGAGAATGATCTAGCAATAGAAGAATATGATTTTGGGCTAATTAAAATTGATAGAGCAGAACTACTCTTCAAAAGCTTTCTTATTGAAAATTCTTTTTGTAAAATTAAATAGTAGGTTAAAAAATGTATTAGGGGCTTCTCTTCTCTAAAATTCTGAAATTATTAAAAGTAGTATTGTAATTAGGATTTAGATTTGTAGGTGAGAGGAGAGAAAATATCAGTTCAGTGGGATTATTGAGATTTTTCTTTTGCATTATGAATTGTGTATGAAGGGCAGAGCTTGCACTATTGCAACTCTTGTTTTAACAGTAGAAGTTCAAAGCATTGTAAAAGATTATTTGAGACCAGAGCAAAAGAAATAGATTCAATAAATTGGTATTTATAATAGTATTTACATATTGGTTTCATTTTATAATGGTAGAAATTTGTCATTTTATTCATATTTGTGCACTATTGTCAATGTGAGTAATTTGCCTCAATAATGTGTTATTATTTATCTTTGCCTTTGTAGATTGAATTATGATTTCGGAGTAACTGTTTGCTCAGAAATCTGTCTTTTAGTTTTCTTTAACAAACAGTAATATTTTGTGAACTATTTCCTTATATTATTGTTTAATCATTCAAGCTACTAATTTGATAATCATCATCATTTTGTGAACTACTTCCTAAACGTTTTTTATTGATTATCTCAGTTACGAGGTCTCTGAAAAGGATATGTTTTGGCATTCATAATGTTAGTTAATTGAACTACTTCGTTAGCTTGATATTCATTATAAGCCTTACATATTTAAATCACAATAATTTAAATATTATTCTCTTGGTTGGGTTAGATCTATATCTACCTAATTGAGATGGGATTAGGATTACTTTTGGTTTTTCTTTCATTTTAGAATAATTTTGCATTTAGATTCAATTCTACATTTTAGAAGTCCTCTTATCAAGGAGGAAAACTTTAGTTGTGGCTTGGTTGAACCCTAGATCAGCTTAAGGATCACTTTCTTTCCTAATTAGTAAGAGGGTTGATCTAATGTCTCTTCTCTAATGGTAGATGAAAGTCATACTTTAAGTCATTGGAGATAGAAAGAAGGTAATTGGACCTAGTATAACTAGTCAAACCCACCATTTCAATAGAAAAGGAGTTGCTCTAAGGTCTGAACTATGTGGTCTCCCTTATATTGTTATAGGTAGAGAATTTCGAGCCTTCAACAAGGTGAAAGAAGAGAAAGAATTTCTATATAGGGAGTTGATGCAAGTGACTCCGTCGAGGAACTGTATAGGCCTATTAGCAACGAAGCAATGTGTGTGCTCCTAAAGTGACTCCATTAGGGTATTTTCCAGACCTACTAAAAACGAAGCAACACCAGAGATGAAAAATCATACTCTGAATTGATGAGCCCCAGTATTGACACAAGAATGTTGTAACTGCCAAGGCTACCAACTTTAATTATCAACCCGGGGTTCGTACAAACTTAAAAGGTGTCGGCACTATATGTGCGGCATACGATGTGTCCTTCCTTTGCTGTCATGATGTAATGGAGTGCATGTACTGAAGTCAAATCCTAAACTAATTGCATAAAATTAAATGCTCAAAATGGAACCTTAACCTATTGCAAGAAAGAAAGTACAAGGAAAGAGAATGAAATAAAATGCTAAAATACACCATTTTCTAACTAACTCCTAAGAGGCCTTGCTTCAAAAGAATGCTAAGTTAACATGTATGCAATCCTACTATCATAATCATGAAAATTAAAACCATCAAACCTTCTACTACTGTTCATGTAAATGAATAAAATAAATTTGTTTTTCTTTTTGTCTTTTTTTCATGTGACGATGTGAAAGCTAATCCCTTTTGGTGATGTGGCAGGTGGCTTGGAGATCATGGTGAATGGTCAGAAAGTTTGGGAGACAATAAGGGACCCTTTGCTAGCTTTGTAGAGGACCTTTCCTCAATTCTTCCTCAAGAGATGCTTTCCTACAGGATGCTACAGTGATTTCCTATCGGATCCCCTTATTTCCTACAAGATGTACAAATTTACTATAATTCATCGAATGACCAAGAAAATCAAATCCAAATTGGATGGGAAAAATTTTGGCTATTAACAAGGATGTCTCAGGTCCCAATTCCAAGTGGAATCACTCAAAAAGGCCTATGTTAACTCATACAAAAAAATAAAAAACATTACTAGTCGAAAATCTAGAAATTCGAGAGCTAGTGAGCTAGTAAATCTAAAAAATGCCTAACCAAATCAAGTGAAAATTCAATGGGGTGGTTTTTGTTATGAACTATAATTCTTTTGTGATCTAATGAAAGTGGAATCAAGTTGATTGAATCTAGTCAGCATGCTCTAAAAAATAACAGCAATTTACTGTTCTTTGCCAAAAAGGAGGTCCAACAATCTATATTTGGGAATAAGAAGACTAATCCAAGTAGTTCAATGCTTTATATGAACTTCCAAAGATTTTCCAATGATGAAATAATTCTTGTGATCCTACAAAATAATTTATATCAACCATTTAACTCAATCCTACAACAAGAAATTATTAATCCTAAATGTAGAAATAGAAATACATAAAAACTAGAGATGCATTTGAATAAGCAATGAAAAGAAGGGAAGGAAATGGTACAAAAGGGCTCTGAGTCTCCTGGGATGGCCAAGCCTAAGGAAGCTCAGAGACCTATGGAGGAGAACAAGATTTAGAAGCTGAACATGACACCAATCTTCATTATTTTCATCAATGGAATTACATCCCTACAAAAAAAATACAAGCTCTCTACATCATAACGCTAATGAAAAATATACTCCCTCGAGGAAAATTCGACTTGTTACTTATAAAAAATGATTAAGAATCATTACCCATGAATGGAGGAAGCTTTACCCACCAAAATGCCTTGATTAGTGGATCTAATCCCCAACACTAGGAATTTTCATTAAATTGAAGGGAACACATTCCTAGATTTTCTCAATCATTCCCTAGAGGCAAATTTGACTTGGTACTTATAAAAAATGATTAATAATCATTCCCCATGGATGGAGGAAGCTTTCCCCACTGAAATCCCTTGATTAGTGGATCTTCTCCCTTGATTGGTGGATCTGCTTCCTTGATTAGTGGAACACATTCCTAGATTTTCTCAATCATTGGAGTTTCACAATTTGTGCGATAATTCAATAATATATTGTTAAATTATTTATTTATTATTTATCCTCCAGTAGTAGGGAATGAGTCCCTAAATTATCTCGTCCTCCAACTCTTCAAAACTTGCCCAATATTCTCATAATATTCCATAAAAAATAAATAATATTACACACAAATATTCAATTATTCATAAACCTTCCTAATGAATATATTAAGTTAAAAATAAATTATCTAATGCAAAAAGAGAGGTTTAATATGCTGAAGGATGTCATAGGCCTTAAGTTATTGTTTAATTTAGAGGCATGGGCCTTAATTTATGTCTAATTTAGAGGCCCATCATACCCCCCTGCTGAAAGCATTGCTCATCCTCCCAGAAACTTAGTGTTCTCATTATGCCTCATCCATGGCCCTAGTGGCCTCTCTCTTGTGAATTAATAATATTGGTTGCAAGTTCTGCAAGGACAAGCCCAAAAACATTTTTGTGCAAAGAAAGATAATTATTTCTTGAGACCATTAGCTTGCCTTCTTCCCCTTGTTCAAGATTGGTTTTTGAATATTTTTCAATTTGGCAAGCTTCCACACCCTTATCAACCTTTTGCTGCATTGTTCCACCATTTGAACACCTCTAACACCTTCAAAATGCATTTAGATGAGAATTAGGACATCTTGTAGGAATTCCTGTCAAAACTAAAGGAAACCTGTAGGAAACCTTGTTAAAACTATAGGAAACCAGTTTTGAGCATAAATGGTAAACTGAGGTTAGGGCAGACCCTCAACTTGACTCCCATGAATTTCTCCCATTTTTAGGCCCTAGACAAAAGCTAGAAAGAGATTAAAGACCTCTTGGAAAACCTATTTTCATCACTGTAGTTTGAGTTCTATTTTGATTGTGAATGCCTTATTTATTTTTGTTGCCTTCTTCTTCTCTTTTGTGGCCTAGACGATTGCCTAATGGCAATGGAGTTCATTGTTTTGATTAGGCTTCTCTTAGGCACTGTAAATTTTGGGTTTTAGTGCACTTTTTTCCTTTCTTCCTTATTTTAACAACATTTTTCCTTCCTATAGTAGTCATTCCTTCTTCCTTCAGAGTCTTCTAACTGTATGGGAGTGAAATGAAATGATGAAGAGGGATTGGATGATGATGTTAGGGCTCAAAGGGAGTAGTGTAGGTTTGTGAAAATGGAGAGGATGCTCTTCTTGTTTTTTTCTCAAGAATTAAATGGGATCGATGAATGATGAATAGATAGTGAATATGAAGTGGATGGAGGGCTTGGAGTGTTGTGGTGACTTGGCCTTTGCAAAAATTTCTTCTTTTAATTTTTGTCCTCGTTCCTTGAAATCATCACCCTTCGTAATTTGATTTTTCAACATTGCATGGGTGAAGGAGTGAGCTGCAATCAAATAGTTGAAGGCGGCTGAGACCACTGACCCATCCTTAGCTTATAAAACCTCATCTCTCATCTATTGACAACAAATTTCTAACTATAATATGCTTAAGAGAAAAAGTCAAGAATATTGTATACCTGTACCTACCTGATGGTTGTTATAGAGACACGCATGTTGCTATTGAGTTGATGTTGATGTGCAGGTGTTGGATGGTGATTCTAATGATCCTGATGCTCATGTTAAGCTCTGGAGGAGCCTCTTTGACCTCTGGATCTCCTTTAAAACTGCTCACTGCTAATCCTGTAGGTGTTGTTCTGTATCTTGTAGGTTTATAGGACAACGACTTTTTGTCCATATCTTCCAAATGGTAGACTGGATTGAGCTGAAACTTTTTGAGCATGTTGCCATCATCATTATGCACCTCCCCATAGAACAATTTTGGTGAATGGATGCACGGATCTCCAAAAAAATTAAAATGGCTGAAGGTGATGGAGGTCAATTTCTTAGAAACCGTGCACTGGAATTTTTTGAAATTGTGTGGGCTTGTTACCATCATCCATATGCATCTCCCCATGAAACAACTTTTTAAATGGATACACAGATATTAAGAAAATGCAAAAATGGCTGAAGGTGATAGAGGCCAATTTCTTGGAAACCATGCACTGGAATTTGCTTAAACTACTTGAGCATGTTACCCTGTGAAATAGATTGGCAAATGGATGCATGGTTTTCAAGTTATGGCAAAAACAAATTTCTGCTCTATGTATTTTTGTATCCTATAGTAAAACAGAGCATCCTGTAGTTTTTAGGAAAGCAAGCAAACTGAATGGTAGAAGCCTGAGAATGATGAGTGGATGGTGAAAATGGATGAGGGTGATATATTGGCATGACCTTGGCCTTATTGAGGCATTTGAACAATGGAGGAGAAAGTTAAAATTTGACTTCTTTTCACTAGGCTTGACCAATTTTCCTTTTGGTACCAACTTGTTCTTGTTGCTTGCAGATGTTGGAGAGTACATGAATTTATCAAAGAGATGCATGGAGCAAAGATTTCTTTTATTTTTTTCTCTTTTTTCTTTCTTTTAGGCCTATTAGCTGCCTCAACGAGGTTTTCAACTAGTAGGTCTGCCTAGGCGCGTCAAAGGAGGTTTTAACCTAGGATCTTCTTTTTTCTTTTTTCTTTTTTCAATCCATTGATTGCCTCATGGAGGTTTTCAATCAATCAGCCCATCTGAGGTTCCTCCAAGGAGCTTTTCACTTTAGATTTTTTTTCTCTTATTTTTCATTTTGTTTTTTTCTTTTCTTTTCTTCTACCCTACCCTACTTGAAAAACAAAATCACTTTCAAGTATAAGAATACTTCCAATGGAGCCATGTGCACATCAAGATGAACGAAAAAATGATGTGGAGGCTTGAAATGTGTGCTTTGACATGTACCTAGATTTCAAAGACCAAATGATTTGACTTTGAAAGGATCAAGCATAGTTGAGGAAGAGAGTGATGCTACAACTTAGTGACTGTCTGGAACCATATTTTAATATAGTTGTAATGCCTCTGGTCCTTTTACTGATATGGATCGTTCTTCATGTCTTCTTCTACCATGACCTTCAAATATTCCTCTTTTTACTGATTTTTCTCTTGAATACATGGAGGATTTTATGGTAACCATGAGGGAGTTCTCTCGATCTCTGATTTTGATGTCTGCTCTTCATCAATTGCAGCTCGTGGTTCTATAACCTTCTTATTTGAATCTTCTTCTTCTGGATGTGGTCCTTCAATGATATCAAGATAATCTCTTTTTTGCAATACTCTTCCTGAGCTATGGTCAATACCATTGAGCTCAAGAAGAGATGTTTGGAAGTTTTGTACCTCATCACTGTAAGTGGGCTGAGCTACTTCAATGTGTGGGTTTGGAAATGATGGTACACGTAGTTGAGTGGGAGTGTATATTTGAGATGGATGTGGATGGTGTTGTGGTTGTGGTGGAGGTGAATGGTATGGATAACATGGAGTTTGGTATGGAGGATATTGAGAAAAATACTGAGGATATTGTGGATGGATCCCATAAGTTCCTTGCCAAACTTGTTGCCAAGATTGGTTTTGGGGTTGAGATGGCCAATGTTGCCAAGGAAAGAGTGTGTTTAAATTACTTTGAGGTGGATGTGCATAAGCTTGAAATTGTGAATTAGGCTCTTGCATCATATCAGGCTGAATAGGCTACCATGGTCCTCTTGGAGCTACATAACATAGCTGCATTGGCAATTGACTTGCTCCATTTTCCTCTTGGTAAACTTCCTTCAACCTTGGTAATGATGGAAAAATTTTAACATCGTGTGATTCTGCAACAAAAATATCAGCATTTTCTTTTCCTTCATATTGCATTCTTAACATTTCTACTTGTTTTGTTAGATTTCTAAGGATTTCTGTTTTAAAATCATCAAACAACTTTCCAAGTTTAGCTTGACTTACCAATCTTGATGTGGATTTACCTACTCTTGCTTTTCCTCTTGATATGTGTTTGCATGTTTCACAAATTTCCTCAAATGATAATTGATATACATCACCTCTGCTCATGAGATTAAGGAGATCAATCCACTCATCCCTAATTGTTCTAAGTAAAAGAGTTTTTAGTATGTCGGATCCTAGATGGTGTAGCTTTGCCCTCTTAACATTATACATGAACCTCTCTATTAGATCCTCAAGGCTCTCATCTTTTCTTTGATTCATTCTAAATATTTCTTCTTTAAGGTCATGATCTTTATATTTTTCTAGGAATATATTTTGCATATCATTCCATGATCTTATTGAATTAGTCCCTTAACTCCTGAACCATTTAAGAGCTCTATCCTTCAAAGTTACCGGAAACAATCTCAGTTTTTGAGTTTTTAATAAGTAACCATAAGATCTACAAACAATCTCAAATTCAAAGAGAAAGGTTTCCGGACCCTCTCACTTAGACCATGAAATTTTGGAAGAAAAGAGGGAGGGATGTTCTTCATGTGCACACTACCATCATTATCTTGAATGGGAAATCCATGAGGATCTTCCTCATTGTCATCATCACCATCCATTTCTTCTATATTCTTTGTCGTCTTCTTATTCTACTTGCAAAAGGGAATGGTGATGTGGCTCTTACTGTACCACGTGATCAATTGGGGGGGTGGGTTGGTGTTGGAGATTTTTTTTTGTTGTTATGATTGAATGAAAACACTAATGCAATGCATTTTTCCTTTTTTTGAAATGAAATATGCCTAATGCAATTATCTTTTTGTTTTTGAAAAAATTAAAAATAATTAAATCAACTAGGGAAGAAAACAATGCATACTTTGACACCTCCCCAACAACAGCGCCAAAAGCTAATAAGCCTCGGTATTGCAACAAGAATGTTGCAACTCCCAAGGCTACCAACTTTAATTATCAATCTGGGGTTCGTATAAAATTAAGAGGTTTCGGTACTATATGTGCAAAATACGATGTGTCCTTCCTTTGCTGTCATGATGTAATGGAGTGCATGTATTGAATTCAAATTCTAAACTAATTTCATAAAATGAAATGCTCAAAATGGAACCTTAACCTATTGCAAGAAAGAAAGTACAAGGAAAGAGAATGAAATCAAACGCTAAAACACACCATTTTCTAACTAACTCCTAAGAGGCCTTGCTTCAAAAGAATGTTAAATTAACATGTATGCAATCCTACTTTCCTAAGCATGCAGATTCAAACCATCAAACCTTCTACTACTGTGCATGTAAATGAATAAAATAAATTTGTTTTTCTTTTTTTCTTTTTTTCATGTGAGAGTGTGAAAACTAATCTCTTTTGGTGATGTGGAAGGTGGCTTGGAGATGATGGTGAATGTTCAAAAGGTTTGGGAGACAAGTAGGCACCCTTTGCTAGCTTCCTAGAGGCATTTTCCTCAATTCTGCTTCAAGACAGGCTTTCCCACAGGATGCTACAGTGATTTCCTACATGATCCCCCGATTTCCTACAAGATGTACATATTTACTATAATTCATCGAATGACCAAGCAAATCAAATCAAAATTGTATGGGACAAATTTTGGTATTAACTAGGATGTCTTAAGTCCCCATTCCAAGTGGAATCACTCAAAAATACCTATGTTAACCCATGAAAAACAAATAAAAAACATTACTAGTAAAAAATCTAGAAATTTGAGAACTAGTGAGCTAGTAAATCTAAAAAATGCATAACCAAATTAAGTGAAAATTAAATGGGGTGATTTTTGTTATGAACTATAATGTTTTTTGATCTAATTCAAGTGGAATCAAGTCAATTGAATCTCGTTAGCATGCTCTAAAAAATAGCAGAAATTTATTGTTCTTTGCCAAAAAGGAGGTCCAACAATCTAGATTTGGGAATAAGAAGACTAATCCAAGAAGCTCAATGATTTCTATGAACTTCCTAAGATTTTCCAAGGATGAAATAATGCTTGTGAGCCTACAAAAGAATTTATATCAACCATTTAACTCAATCCTACAACAAGAAATTATTAATCCTAAATGCAAAAATAGAAAGACATAAAAACAAGAGATGCATGTGAATAAGAAATGAAAATAAGGAAAGAAAATGATAGAAAAGGGCTATGAGGCTCCTTGGATGGCCAAGCCCAAGGAAACTCAGATAACTATGGAGGAGAACAAGATTTAGAAGCTAAACATGACACCAATCTTCATTATTTTCATCAGTGGAATTACATCTTGTTGAAGCCCTGAAATCGTGTCTACAACAAGGGGGATACCCGCCCGGTCCAGACCTTGGTTGGCAGCTCCTTTTCCATTTGGTATAGCGGGTCCGACTGGGGATATGGGACCAGTTTCCCAATTTAAGTGTGTGTGTGAGAAAGATTGATATTTTTGTTTCTAACAGTTTCTAAATGGAATACTTCTACTCTAATTCTAATCTAATAATAAGGAAATTATTATTCTAATAAGCAGAAATATCTAAATCTACACTAACCCGGGGTGTAATCTTTCTTTTATGCGATCTAAAATGATTTCAAACAACAACTGGTAATAAAGATCATTCAACTGTTATGAGAAAAGAATTCAATAAAGATGAACCACTTCATATAAAAAGCTAGACGAAACAGTTTGTGAAAAACATATCGCATAATAAGCTATTCATACACTAAGCATAAATAAATAGCTATCACCGTAGAAAAGTGTGAAATGATAACTCATGCATTCATACATTAATATATAAATAACTGAACATGAAAATCACTTTAACACAAGGCATAAATAGTTAAGAGTTAGAAATACCATTTATAACTAGTCCTACTCATGAGCTTCAAGTGATAACGATTTATCTCTTCTTGATCAAATATCTACTAAGAGTACAAAAGTGCAAAATCAGTAGCAGATATCAAATGCAAACATCAATAAATCATGTTCCATTCATTCATCAAAACCTCCTCAGAGGTACAGA
Organism: Pinus tabuliformis; assembly: GCA_031772625.1. NCBI lineage: Eukaryota > Viridiplantae > Streptophyta > Pinopsida > Pinales > Pinaceae > Pinus > Pinus tabuliformis. The sequence continues at coordinate 237,658,158 of CM062812.1, read as the reverse complement.
AGTGCATGTTCTGGGGATAAGTTTTTGATAAATTTCAGGACCCCTCTCTAAATGCATGAGAGGGGTTCAAATACTACTAATTAAATCTAAAAATAAATTATTACAAAAATATAGGATGTGGTTTAAATGACCGTCCTCTTTTCAGGAAAATAAAACTAAAATTGAATCTAAAATTAAACTACTTCTGTATTTGGTCCTTGAAATTTCACGCATGCAGCATCTGTTTGAGAAGAGTCGGCTGGCCGACTTCCGATTTTAGCTGAGCTAAGAAAACAGAATCGACAAGAGCTGGCGCCGTCTTTTCGGCCGAATTGATGATACACTTAACAATCATCAACTAGCTATGTGGCTTTACCAAGTATGCCCAGTAATAATCCCAGTTCAACTTGGTTAATCCTTGGATTTCTTGTGCCTTTTCTTTTTCCTTCTGCTTCCAATCTGTCTGTAGTGTTATTTTCTTGCAATTTTAGGAGCTTGCAGGGGACTGGGAAATTAGCAGCTTTCTTTTTCGAGAATTTTTTCTCAGCGATGCGCTAATCGTGCATCAGAAACTACCTCCATTTCTTGATCTGGATTTCCATGATGTGTTTTTTGCCTTTTATGATTTTTCCCTCCAGCAGATATAAAATTCAAAATTTGTAAAAATAATACTTCCGTGAACTCTTGACCTTGAGTCTCAAACTGTCTTTTCCTAATATCTGCGCTGTCGAGCATCCACTTAACCATGTTTGTGTATGGTATAATTTTAGGTCTTGCTGCTATCCGGTGTAATAATGAGCAAGCTAGCTCTATGATAGATGCCTTAGATGAACTGTTTGAGCCCGCGGTAGCAATAACTTCCATTACTTTGGGATTTTCCTCTTCAAGCAGATTATACATGCCTTCCCACGTAGCAATTCCTGCGTCTCTGTTACATGTCGTGTCTGCATACAAGGGCGCCATTTCCTTTTCTTCTGAGCTCGGGGCTTTGCTTTTCTTTCCCATTTTATCCTGCGTATTGCTTCGTATTGGCCTCTATTCTCCATTCCTGCAATTCACAAGTGAAAATGAATGACAAGGAAGGGTGATGGGAAAGTTTTTTTAAATGCTGAAGACACATCAAATATACCACCTTATGTGAGATGATTTTTCGATAAGCACGAACCCATATTCCATTAATAACTAGCAACTACCTCATTTATTAGCATTAAAGCGCATAACCAGGTGTCAACTTATGGAAAATAATTTTCTTGAATAACATGCCCAAAAGATCTGCGATGAAGCGATTTTGCGATTTGCTTCGTAATATCGCAGATCGCAGCATCGCAAAATTGTAACATCGCAAAATCGTATCATCGCAGAGTTGGTTGCTCGTGACATCTCATTATCGCATTGTCGCCGTATCGCGGGATCACAATATCACAGATCGCAGGAATTTTATGTATGACAATCTTTGTTAACTTGTTTTTTGCGAAATGCGATTTTGCGATCGGCGTCATCGCATATCGGCAAATTAAAGTGTTTCAATGTAAATTGTGTTGTATGCGATACGATATTTGATTATCGCACATCGCAATCTCGCAATGTATAAAATTCAGCTCATAAGGAGGTATCCCATTATCTTTTTGCGATGCAATGTTCCTAAGGAAAGATTTGTGTCTTACCTTATCATAAAACTAGATTTTTGGATTTTTCAAAGTGGGGGCTTCCAAAGCTTATGATGGTAATTTTATTCGAAAAAGGAAATTTAAACACTACTTTGATTTTTTAAATTTTTAACTAAGGGTCCCCACTTATTTAGTTTTAGGAATTACACTAAATAAGAAGGGGGGTTGTTGCTAGCCACAACACATCCCTGCAAGAAAATACAATGGAGCTGCAAAAATACAAGCTCTCTACATCATAACACTAATGAAAAATATACCCCTAGAGGCAAATTCGTCTTGGTACTTATAAAAAAAATTATCAGGAATCATGTTCCATGAATGGAGGAAGGTTTCCTCGCCAAATCCCTTGATTAGTGGATCTAGTCCCCAATACTAGGAATTTGCATTAAATGGCAGGGAACACATTCCTAGATTTTCCCAATCATTCCCTAGAGGCAAATTCGACTTGGTACTTATAAAAATTAATTAAGAATCATTCCCCATGGATGGACGAAGCTTTCCCCACCGAAATCCCTTGATTAGTGGACCTTCTCCCTTGATTGGTGGATCTTCTCCCTTGATTAGTGGAACACATTCCTAGATTTTCTCAATCATTGGAGTTCCACAATTTGTACCATAATTCAATAATATAGTGTTGACTTATTTATTTATTATTGATCCTCCAGTAGTAGGGAACAAGTCCCTAAATTATCTCCTCCTCCAACTCTTCATAATCTACCCAATATTCTCATAATATTCCACAAAAAATAAATAATATTAGGCACAAATTTTCAATTATTCATAAACCTTCCTAATGAATATATTAAAGTTAAAAATAAAGTATCTAATACAAAAAGAGAGGTTTAATGTGTTGAAGGATGGTCATAGGCCTTAGGTTATTGTTTAATTTAGAGGCATGGGCCTTAATTTGTGTCTAATTTGGAGGCCTATCATGAATCTCATAAACATGTCGTACAATTACACTTTCCTAGATTAAAACTTGATTGTGATATGGCATATCGTTTGTGTGTTGAACCATGTGAAAGAAAGTGAGATATTATGTGTATAACTGGGTCGAAAGGGGGAGGTCAAGGAAATATTATTGGTGAATCAATACTTCCTGAAGGGTTTGCCCTTTAACTAAAAATTTATTCCTAGAGAAGTAAGATGAAGCTCTCGTAGTGTGCTGCTAGGTGTTATCGTTGCTACAACACCCTTCAAAAATTTCACTATATTCAAATTTTAGATCCTCCTTCACCATCGTATCTAGTGTCACCTTGGTTGTCAAGTGTTGCTTCAAGTCATTCTATATGTTTCAAGTGTTCTTCATTATCCCCATGTGTTGTCACATTGATTAACATCTCTAGTGCATTTCATGGTCTTAACAACTTTTTTGTTGTAAAGCAACATTTTTTTTGTCACAGTTGCACATAATTTAATTGTTGTACTTGGGGAATGTATGTAAAGTGGAATTTTGATGTCTATTTATCATTGTTCAAGCTTGTATAATTTTTCTTTATGATTTAGTATGTTTTGTACATTCTTTTATGTCTACACACATTGTATTTTCCCCTTGTTCGATCCTTTAGACTTAGACAAATTTTGATTGCAAAATGAACCCATTGAGGCAAGGAGTGCATGAGTGCACACTTAAACCTAGATTGGGAATCCTTCATTGTTTGGAAGTGCACCCTACACCCTCTGGGAGGGAATAACACACTCTTAATCCTCCTTTCCACTTCCTTATTCTGAATTGTGCCCTTGAGAAACCAATTCTTCCTTTGAGTGCACTCCTTCGACTCAAAGAAGTGTACCCTCCTTAAGTGCATGAGTGCACCTCAAAGACCTGAGGCTCAACCCCTTCAGCCTTCAGCAATGCACCTTACGCCATCCTTGGCATGTTGAGTGCATGAGCACACTCTAAATCCTTGAAGCTTCATCCTTCATCCTTCGACAATTCACCATGCGTCATCCTTGCCTCCTTGAGCACATGAGTGCACCCCAAAGCCCTGAAGCCTCTCCCTTCGGCGTTCAACTCTATTCCATGTGCACTCTTTATCTCCCTTTGTTAACGGAAAAAGTGTCTATTCAGAACGACCCTATCCCACTAAGGTGTGACAGTGACCTTAGAAACAAACAGAGAAAACTACTTTTGTATTCTCCTTTATGAACTATAAACAAAGAGAAATAGGATGAACCAACCTGTGTCTTGCGCTAGTCCTTCGATCCAATCTCTCTTCTCTTTGACAGCTCCCAGCTACCTGCTCCCTTACTTGCCAAGCTTCACCAAGTACCTGCAAGATCACAAAAGAAGGAAACTATACAAAGACATGGGTTCATACTCATAAAAAGCTTAGGATCAGATTTAAGCTAAACATACAAATGTAACAAACATCAATGATACACAAGCATGTAGGAGAAACTCAAATAGTTTTATTGATATAACAAGAAGATCCAGGAGGAGTTACAACCAATGATTCCTGAACCAGCATCAACCTCCCAGCAGAGAAGCCCCTTGTTCACCTCCAACAAAGCATAAATCACCCAATACTCTGATATCTATCTCAAAGCCAACAACAATTCTCTGCAATGTACAATATTCTAGCCTCTGGACCTCTTAGTGAGGGATCCATATATAGATGTATGCAAAGAGGATGAGTCAGCTTATGAATTGATTAGTGGCTTCTCTCTGTCAGTTCTTGCTTCCACTTGGAGACTGAGAGCCTCTTACTCATCCTTGGTCGAATTCAGTGAGGCAAGTGTCATTGGAGAAGATTATGGAAGCTTCCATTGTCTCTCCACCTCGTGGAATGACTCTGCCACTTGTCATTTCCCGCTCAACGCACCCTGGTAGTGCATTTAGGTGCGTTGCAATGCACCTAGCTAGTGTATTTGGGTGCTTTGCAACACAGCTAGCTAGTGGAGCAGCTGAAATGATCCTGATTTGACTAGTTCTGAGCAGTTTCTGGTGGAAAACTTCTGGGAGAAGCTGTAATTTGTTGACATTGTTCCTTTAGGAGTTAGAAAAATACTTTTAGGGACTTAGGAGCCCTTGGTTTATGGACATTTCATGCTTAGAGCTGTAAGGCACAAAAATGTCTATAACAGTTGCCCCCTAATGTATGAGGCCGTTTATCGGGTGAAATGCTTTATTAGGAGGATCCGAAGTTCTTTCAATGCTGGGAGGAGACCTGTAATAAGATACAATAAAATACATTATCTTCATAATGTTTTCATGATCTAGTTGAGGCGGGCATTCCCATGCTCAGCTTTTATAAATTCATTTTCATGTACATAGGACAGACAATCGTCTGATGGTAGACTGATGGTTCTGATAGAGCCATCATCCTTTTGGTAGGATGATTATCTGTGCTGCAATGCTGTACATTTCAATGTCTTTATTTTCCTGAATATATATCGCAGCCCGGATGGATGAAACTAGATCCGGGGTCTTCAATCTCGTCTGATCTTCACTCGAAGTACAAGTCGATCCATGTGAGAAATGTTTTGAAGTCGAACATGGAAAGACATCGCTTGATTACCAGTCAATGATGTAAACTGTTAACAAGCGCGAGAGGAATCACCGATAATGATAATGACCCTCAAGGTACTGCAATACAATTCACGTGGTGTGAATAAAGGACTTGGCGTCAAACAGCACGCAAAATCTTTCGGTCGAAGGTCATTGATGTATACCTGTCGCCGGAAGTGAGAAACTTGCCATTGAGGCATGCAAGCTTCAAAGTACTGAATGGGGTGTTCCTAGATCGACTTCTTGGATAATGAGCTGATGTCGACAAGAAGCGATCCGTCAAAGGAGGGCCTTAATGAATCCCACATCAATGACACAGAAAGGAGCAAATGATTTTGATGGAGGTGAAAACGATCTGATGATATATGGTTCAGGATGGTGGTCATGAAGGAATGGAGTATAATGTATGGTAGTGGATGGGACACAGGTGACTTCTCTGGATGACTTCTCTTGAACATGTCGGCGACACTTATGTGATGGATTGGTAGCATTTACCCCAAATGTGGATGGTATGGCGTGACCATGGTGATGTGACCGGTGAATGAAACAACCCAACCCGACTCAGGCACGGAGTGGAAGTGTCATGTTCAAGAGCGACTTGCTACCAACAAAGTTTCTTTGAGTTTTCTTCCCAATTTTTCCCCAGTCATTGCTGACCAGTACCTCTTTATTTTTGTCAAGCTTGAGGAGGATAACATATGCTTGTTCTATAATTTTCCCTTCGGGCAAACCCATCGCTATGTTTTAACGAGCCTAGCGATAGTGAAACTCGTTCTCGCCTAAAGACAAGTTTGTCGCTATTTAATCTTTTTAACGAGTCTAACGACAAAGATAACTCGGTCCTTTTCATTTTTAGAGAGTCTGAAAAGGTACGTAAAGGTAACTCCAGAATTCCTTTTTCGTCATCTAATCCCTTAAGTCCGAAAAAGTATAAAACAATACAGAAGGGATGAATTTTCGATAGTTTTAACGAGCCGAACAAAATAAGCGCTTGATCTTTTTGTGCAATAATCCCTCAGGTCCAAAAAGATTAAAATCTAGAGGAGGGATAGCACTTCCTGTCGCTTTAACGAGCTGGAAGGCCAAAACTCGGCAATCTTTTCATATTTTACGAGTCAGTTGAAAAGAGCTTAAATAAGACTCGTCTTTTGAGGAACGAGTGATAAAATGGGTAGCAGCTGATTCTAGGTAAGGTTTGGAATTTTCCAATCATGACAGTGTCACAAGGATGGCTAGTGAAATCACTCTTCGCAGCTGTTCCTCAAAATGGTAAACAATCAAATGGAGGTGAATGATCGGCCAATGGAAAAGTGGAGGTGATGGTGCAAACACGACCAAGTATTTAATGGCTGAAATGCTTCATTCACGGTGGTTATTTACTGGGGAATAGTTCATTTTTTAACGAGCTTAAACGCGGGTGGAAACATTTGCTCATATCTTATGTTTATTTTTTAAAGAGCTTGAACTATGCGCTAAAACTGCTCGATTATCCAGTCATATGATAAGAATGTCTCATATAAAAACGGCAACTTTTAGATTTTTTCCCCACATCCTTTCTTTATGCAAGTTAGGTGATGACTAATCCTACGAGTTTAAAGGGTTAGCCTACGGGTTTAAAGGGAGGACCTAAAAATTTAAAAAATAAATAGTCGCCCTTTGCTTGCACTCCAAAAGGTTTGCATGCCCCCAGGTATAAAATATGGTTTCAAGGTTAACCCTCAATTTGCAGACAAAACATTTGTTCTATCAGGAGAGGCCTACCTATTACAGGTTACCCAAAGATTGTTCTATTCATGGTGCAAACACAACACTTCTTTGGCGATGTCTACCGAGATAAACAAGGGTGAGTGACGACGTCCGCCAACTCACATAACTTTGACAAGAGAATCTTATTCTAGAATAACATCTCTTCCACCGACGGACGGGGTACAGACTAGTCATATTCTCCCACGGAAACCTACCATATACCTGAAGTTTTCCTGCCGAAGCAGACCAGGACGCATGCCCCCTAGGTTTCAGTCATATCCCTTCGAATTACTCGCTCATCGGAGGGACAGACTGGGAATTGAGACATTTCTTGCGTGAATAGACCATTTAGGGATGGTATATGACTATTTGCTATGCGTGATCCGGGAAATGAAAGCTGGTCCACGAGCTTGACCACTCTTCCTTCGTGCGGAAAACACATTACTCTAAAGAGTGAGGAGACGATGGCTCCCATGCAATAAATATAGTCTCGTCCAAGGAGTAGGTTATAATCCAAGGGTCCTTGAACTACCATGACGTTCATGCGAACTGTCTTCCCTCTCAATGTTATGGGCACATCGGGAAGGATCCCTAAAGGTCGACTGGTTCCTTTATCAAAGCCTGTCAGATTTCTCATCTCAAGCGACAGCGATGGCGAACCAAGCGCTTTATAAGCAATAGAGGAAAGGATACTCACAGAAGCCCCCTCATCTATGATGGTACCATCCATGACCATTCTATATATTTGAACGATAATTCGGAATGGTACGCTTGCTGGTAGGCGGGGTCTGCCTAGTTGATTCCAGTCGAAGGAGACAACTAGGTTGCTTGGAGGTGGGACCGAGTAGACGGCCGGGTATGGCTCTAACGAAGTTCCTTCCTGCGGTAAAGGAATGGGTAGATTGCCCCCATGTTCGTCGGAGTCTATGTTGATGAAGAGAATTTGGACGGTGTCATCCTTGTTCTCTTCAGTGACTGTATCATCCAAAGATAAAACCTCTGAAGGCAAGACCGGGTCAACTGTCGCCTCGACCTTTTGACTTTTGTCTGGTATGGATTCAGTTAGTTTATCCTCAATGATAGATGCTTCAGCTGACCACTTGAGCGGGCCAGCTGGATTCTCAACTAGTGATGGACTCGGCAAGAGTTTTTATATCCAGGAGGAAGTCGTAATGGTGAAACCAGACGATCATCCAAAACTCTTTTAGCTTCGTCTAAGAAGAGACAACGGTGGAGGGCATGGTCGCCTTCGCACAGTTTACAAGTTAATCTATCTTTCCCTTTTTGTCCTGGGGCTTCACTTTCACTAGTCGACGGTGTGATTTCAACATGATCTCCAGAGGTTGATGACACCGGATTGTGCAAACGAGGAGACCAGTCCCTTAGTATCCGGGGGATGCAAGGACAATCTATGTGAAAGTGGTCTCCTTTGCAAATGACACATGGCGATTTAGGCCTGGTCGGTGCTGTGTGTGGGTTTTTGTTAGACGACACTCGTTTTCCCCCATTCACCTTTGGCTTCTTCTTCTTTTTCTCTTTCTTCTTCTTTCCCTTCTTCTCCTTAGGAACTTGGTTGTTAGCTTTACCAGTTCCATCAAGCGAAGAGGAAGGAGGAGAGGAAGAATTAGAGGAAGTAGAAGGCTAGTGGGTAACTCTGGACTCGTCTAATTGCTGATTCGATTGTTCAGGAATAATGGTGTTCTGAACGACATTGGTTGAGAAGAGCCATACTGGCAAGCCAATTGTCAGTCCTGGAAGCGACAATGTGGCCATATGGGGTGCACCAACATCTCCCCAAGAGGAGAAGGGACTAGGATCTCAACCAAGGGGAATTCCTTGTTTGGTAGGCTCCATTTTCTCAACCCAAAGATCAACGTAGGAAAAGGGTATGAATATTTCGTTTAAAATAAATTTTAACATGCTTTGACACAACTTGTTTTTTCAGTTTTAAAGAGTCGAGAAAAAACAAAAGATGACTCTAGTCTCCTTCGATTTTTAATGAGCCTGAAGTGACAAGTGCTCAGATGGACCTTTTCCGTTAAGGAGTCTGAAAAGGAACGAAAGGGACTGCTCTGGAGGTCTAGGTAGAGGGAGTACCAAACCAATCGCAAAACTGCAAAATACTTTTTACGGTACGGCAATCAATCTTCCCGAATGCTGTGTTCGGTGCATTGCGATCAGTAGGGCGGCCGACAAGGCTTCCTATGGATAAAGATTTTATGCCTATAGGGGTCTCCCAATATATACTCGACGGTACGTGGGAGCACAAGTCCGTACTGGCACTTATCGTCTCAAAGTGGAGGAATCACCCAACCATCAGTGAGGACAACAGTTACCAGGCTTTACGACGCCGGAATACGTCTCTAGCCTACACCTCTAAATGTTGTGCGTTAAGTTCCAAAGCGTTGTTAAATTCATTGAATTTATTTTAAGTTGATCTTTCTTATGAAGTTTTCCTTTTGGGATCACCACGAGATGTAGATGTAATTCCTAAAATGCAATCTAAAGATGATAAACAAACTTTTATCTCTTTTCAGCAATGAAAATCCTAGCTACAAGGGAAAAGAAAGACACAATCTTTTCACAAAGAGCAAAGAGCACACTGTAAATGCACTTTTCCTAAATCAAGCCAAACAGACTGTCAATATGCAAATGCACATGCATGTGTTTTGTTTTTCACTTTCTTAATATTGATGCCTAAAAAGAAAGTTGTTGTACAAATCTGAATTCGCTTTCAAGTGAAAAACACAAACAAGCTTCTTTTCGAAATCAAAAGGTAGAGACGATTACGACACTTTATGATTTTGAAATAAACACTCGTTTCGACACTAGAAAGTCACAAATTCAGACCAAAGGCAAAAGTAAAAGCATAATCAACTGTCAACAGCAAATAAACTTTCTCCTATGATCAAAATCGACACTTGCGACAGATCTAAATCAAAGGACGACAGTACGACTATTATACTTTTGCAATGGAAAACTGTAAATGACGTAACAAACACATAAAAAACATCTGCAGTTTCTTTTATACAACTGAGGTGGAATATCAGCAAAGAAAAGGGGTTTTTAAACAGACACACACACTGATCACAGGCTGCATAAATCAGAGACAAAACTGGAAAAAATTGAGCAAAGAACCTCAGCTGCACAGGGCTAGGCTGATCAACGCACCTGCTACACAGAGAAACTGGATTGCAACGCAGGTTGCCCTCTCGGGAACTGCGCTGAAATGAAGGAACTCTTCACAGTACCTGCGCTGGGGTAGAAACGAGAATTCTATCCGGGTTCTGCGTCACGGTTTGCAGTTTAATCTATGGTTTTTGGCCGAGTAAAAGCAATCAGTAATGCGCAATCAGAGGGTAGATTTAAAGGAGGTCTAAGAGCTATCACAAAGGGCAATCAGATCATTTGTGAATCAGCTGTTCAAATCATAAACAGATCCAGTGAAGGGATTGAAGCAACAGATGTCTACTTTGCATTTGTTAATGGCAAATGCAGTTCGATTTGCTACTTCTAAGTTTATGAAACAAACAGTAAGAGAAACACAAACAAACTAACTAAACGATCGTCTCCCACTATGGTCGCCATTTTGTTAATGGGAAAAGTGTCTATTCAGAACGACCCTATCCTACTAAGGTGTGACAGTGACCTTAGAAACAAACAGAGAAAACTACTTTTGTATTCTCCTTTATGAACTATAAACAAAGAGAAATAGGATGAACCAACCTGTGTCTTGCGCTAGTCCTTCAATCCAATCTCTCTTCTCTTTGACAGCTCCCAGCTACCTTCTCCCTTACTTGCCCAGCTTCACCAAGTACCTGCAAGATCACAGAAGAAGGAAACTATACAAAGACATGGGTTCATACTCATAAAAATCTTAGGATCAGATTTAAGCTAAACATACAAATGTAACAAACATCAATGATACACAAGCATGTATGAGAAACTCAAATAGTTTTATTGATATAACAAGAAGATCCAGGAGGAGTTACAACCGATGATTCCTGATCCAACATCAACCTCCCAGCAGAGAAGCCCCTTCTTCACTTCCAACAAAGCATAAATCGCCCAATACTCTGATATCTATCTCAAAACCAACAGCAATTCTCTGCAATGTACAATATTCCAGCCTCTGGACCTCTTGGTGAGGGATCCATATATAGATGTATGCAAAGAGGATGAGTCCGCTCATGAATTGATTAGTGGCTTCTCTCTGTCAGTTCTTGCTTCCACTTGGAGACTGAGAGCCTCTTACTCATCCTTGGTCGAATTCAGTGAGGCAAGTGTCATTGGAGAAGATTCTGGAAGCTTCCATTGTCTCTCCACCTCGTGGAATGACTCTGCCACTTGTCGTTTCCCGCTCAACGCACCCTGGTAGTGCATTTAGGTGCATTGCAATGCACCTAGCTAGTGTATTTGGGTGCTTTGCAATGTAGCTAGCTAGTGGAGCAGCTGAAATGATCCTAATTTGACTAGTTCTGAGCAGTTTCTGGTGGAGAACTTCTGGGAGAAGCTGTAATTTGTTGACCTTGTTCCTTTAGGAGTTAGAACAACACTTTTAGGGACTTAGGAGCCCTTGGTTTATGGACATTTCATGCTTAGAGCTGTAAGGCACAAAAATGTCTATAACACCATTGAGTCCACAACCTGATTTGGAAGCCCAAATCCTCATCCTTCATCCTTCATACATGCACCCTCTCTTGAGTGTCCCTCTCTCTTGAGCACATCCCGAAGCCCTAAATCCCCTTCCCTTCATCCCTTCAGCCTTTCGAAGTGTTCCCTTGCACCAAAAAGCTCTCATTTCTCCTTTCAAGTGAATGTTTAAGGCATGAACATAAAATATGCATGAAACATGTTCAAATAGGATATTTTCAAGTTGATGGTTGCTTGTCATGAGTGATTGTAGTTAAAGGTATTTCAGGAACAGCATGGCACGCATGTATGAATACAATTGGGCAAAGAAGGCATCCAAAGGAGGCATTCAAAACAAAGAATACATTTAAGTCATGACGATCAAAGCACCTTGAAGACTCGATAAGGTAAAAGACCCTTTGGAGGGTGAAGACATCAAGAATTAGAAGATGCATTCAGGACAAAGACATGAGTGGCAACCATGCTACCCATTGAGAAAATCCATGTCATCAGTCACTATGAGTCTCAGTCATAAATAAAAGTGACTTGTCATATCTCATCACATGATGATGTGGAAGTTATGATGTAATGATGTAATCACTATGAATACAAACAAGTGGAAGTCCAAGCATCACGTATGGACAAAAGAGCCATGGAAGTCCAAAAGACATGTAATACTAAGAGTCATATGTAATTCCAAAATTCATTTGGAATTCCAAAGGTTATAGAAGTCCAAAGGTCATTAGGAGTTGGAAAGTCAAGAGTCACGAGGATGTGAAAATTCATGCCTCAAGTTATAAAAGAATCTTCACTAATCATCCAAATGACTTTTAACATTAACTTCTCCCGTAAGGAATTAGAGAGATAGAGTTAGTACTTTTGCGGAGCAAGTAGTGGCTCCAACGCTCCACTATTGGAGCTAGTGATGTTCATTGTATGTATGTATCTTGGAATTTTTGCTTAATACTTGAATCTTTTTGGCCAAAAAATTTTCATACTATTACAAGAAAATTTGGGCACATCAACCCCGACTTCCAGATCCTTATTATTAGGGTCCATCAACCCCTAATTCAGTTGTTTTCATTCCCTAACGAAGTTAACCTACATCATGCTTGCCTCCCAAAAGTTTCATGACACCATTCATCAAAAAAATGTCCCTAAGGAGATCATTGCAGGTGGCCTTCTATCTGGCTGCAATGAATGGAAAGCACTACACTGTCTAGGTGCTATGCATAGCACCTGGCCTTTGTATCACCTGCGATGAGCGAGATCCATCGAATTTTTCAAATGAATCCATTGGATTCCTCATCCAATGGATGCTTCTAGAGGTTTCTAGAAGGATTGGGCTCGCTTTTGGATGAGGAAGGAGATGAATGAACCTTAATCCATTATCCCTTCCTCCATGGAACCACTTCCCAAATATGGCAAAGCATTCATGAGGGCCATTAATGGCTTAACCTCCTTTGTTCAGCTATAAAAGGACCAAGCTCTCAATGGTTGGTCTAGGTTGAGACTTCTTAAGCTAAGGAAATGCTGCTTCGATGAGATTAGTGGAAAGAGTAATGTTATCATGTCAAATTGTTGTTTTCGGTATGAGGACAGATCCTATCTTCTGTCAACCTTGTTAAAAAATGAAACAAGGAATATGAGGATAGTTCGTTGTTTTGTGTCAACCTCGTTAAAAAATGAAACAGGTCTACGAGTATAGTTCGTTGTCTTGTGTCAACCTCGTTAAAAAATGAAACAGGTCTTCGAGGATAGTTCATTGTCTTGTGTCAACCTCGTTAAACAATGAAATAAGGAATACAAGGATGGTTCTCTTACTATGCCAACCTCGGTAAAAAATGAAACAGACCCACGAGGATGGTTCTTTTACTGTGTCAACCTCGGTTAAAAATGAAACATACCCATGAGGATAGTTCTTTTACTGTGTCAACCTCGTCAAAAAATGAAACAAGTCCATGAGGATAGTTCTTTTACTGTATCAACCTCATTAAAAAATGAAACAGGTCTATGAGGATAGTTCCTAGTTTTTTGTCAACCTCGTTAAAAAAATGAAACAAGGAATCTGAGTAGGATTCCTTGTCTTGTGTCAAGCTCATTAAAAAATGGAACAAGGTCCCCTGGAACAAAGTTCCAAGTCAAGTCTTTGAGTAGATCTCGTAAAATCCCAATCGAGTCTTTCAATTGATCTCATAAATGAACATTCATTCCATCCACCTGATAGCCACACGTAGTCTAGTTAGGTGAATGTAGTGAAGCTTGGGGGGCAAGCACCTAGTGGTAAAGTTAAGTTTCCCTATAGGTTATGTGAAGGGAATCACCCCATTCACCTTTGTCTATCTAGATGAAGCGAAAAAGGTGTTGGATAACTGTCCTTCTTCACCACAATGACTTCCATTTGGTTATAGGAGACTCTCCTTTTCATCATGCTAGGGGCATGTAAACCAATCCAAGCATAGTTTTTTATTTTAAGCTTGTGTAAAAATGAAACTGAAGCCAAGCATAGTTTTCATTTCAAGCTTGTGTAAACATTAAATTGAATCCAAGCACAGTTCCCTATGGTTCAAGCTTGTCTAAAAATGAACCGATTTCCATTTTTAACCCTTGTGATTTCCATTCTATCAACCTTTTTTGTCAGATGAGCCTTGGTTGTTTTCATCCCATTGCCACCATCTCTTTGGCCAATCATATGCTTTCACTTGGTTGTTTTACCCTTTTTGAGGAACAGTTGCAATGAGTGGTCCTATTAGCCAACCTCTTCACATAAATCAACATGTTTTGAGAAGTTCCAACATCACTGGAACCAGTTTCTACTCTAGGCACCATTTGTTACTCTAAATGGAGTCTTCTTTAAGCTCTCTTTAGACTCTCTAAACATGAAAAGATTTTCGAGCACTTGTCATTTCTATCTCGTTAATGGATAGGAAACGATATCTCTCTTGTATTATTTTACGCTTTTTCGGACTCGAGAGATTAATTTATGAAAAATAAATTGTGTAGTTTCCTTTTACTCCCTTTTCAGACTCTCTAAATGTGAAAAGGACCGAGTTATCTTTGTTGTTAAACTCGTCAAAAACATTAAATAGAAAAAAACTTGTCCATCTAGACAAGACCGAGTTTCACATTTGCTAGACTCATTAAAACATCAAATAGCGATGGATTCACCCAAAGGGTGGAATTATACAACAAGTATATGTTATCCTTCTTAAGCTTGATAAAAATAAAGAGGTACTGGTCAGAAATGACTGGGGAAAATGGAAAAAGTTTGGAACAATTTATGGTAGTAGGTCGCTCTTGAACATGACACTTGCACCTCATCACCGTGACTATGTGGGTTGGGTCATTCGTCTTGATGGTTATCACACCATTGGTCTATCATACCATCCATCACTTTGTTTTTGTTCAATGCTACCAATTCACTTCAGTGTCGCTGATATGTTCAAGATAAGTCATTCAGTTCAAAACTTCCTTTACGATACAGTAAACCTTCATTTTCATGCCCGCCATTCCTAAACCTTGTGTCGTCAGTCAATGTTTCATCTCCAAAAATCATTTACCTCGTTTCATGTCATGGATGTGGGATACATCGAGGCCCTCCTGTGACGAGTCGCTTCTTCTCGACATCAGATCATCATCCAAGAAGTTGACTTAGAAACAACCCTTCAGTATCTTGAGGCTTGCATACATCAATAGCAGGTTTCTCGCTTCCGGTGATAGGTTGACATCACTGGCCTTCGATCAAAAGACTTCATATGGTGTTCGACATCAAATCATTTATTCACACCATGCAGAATGTATTGCAGTACCTTGAGGGTCATTATCATTATCGATGATTACTCTCACGTCTATTAACGGCTTATATCACTAGCTCGTAACCAAATGATGTCTCTTCATGTTCGACTTTAGATCATCTATTCACATGCTTAGACTCGTACTTGACTGAAAGATTGGACGAGATTGAAGACCCCGGATCTAGTTTCATCCATCTGGGCTACAATATATTTTTTAAGAGTACTATATCAAATGTACAATGGCCTTACATTGATGGTCATCCATTCATGGGTCTATATCTGTAGATTACTATATTTGTACATGTAATGAAAGTTTATAAAGCTGAGCATGGGTATGCCTTCCCTCAGCTAAAAATTGTGAGAAAAAGTCAAGGTAGCATGATATTTGTATTGTAACTGATGCAGGTCACCTTCCATTTCGAAACCTTCTCTCCAAGTGGTAAAGAATCTCACTTGACATGGTTATTTTCGACTTCATGCTTTAGGGGGCAACTGTTACAGGAAAATTTGGGCACATCAACCCTGATTTCCAGATCCATATTATTAGGGTCCATCAACCCCTAATTCAGTTTTTTTCATTCCCTAATGAAGTTAACCTACATCATGCTTTCCTCCCAAAAGTTTCATGACACCATTCATCCAAAAAATGTCCCTAAGGAGATCATCGCAGGTGGCCTTCTATCTAGCTGCAATGAATGGCAGACACTACACTGTCTGGGTGCTATGCATAGCACCTAGCCTTTGTATCACTTGCGATGAGCGAGATCCATCGAATTTTTCAAATGAATCCATTGGATTCCTCATCCAATGGATGCTTCTAGATGTTTCTAGAAGGATTGGGCTTGCTTTTGGATGAGGAAGGAGATGAATGAACCTTAATCCATTATCCCTTCCTCCATGGAACCACTTCCCAAATATGGAAAAGCACTCATGAGGGCCATTAATGGCCTAACCTCCTCTGTTTAGCTATACAAGGACCAAGCTCTCATTGGCTGGTCTAGGTTGAGACTTCTTAAGCTAAGGAAATGCTATTTGGATGAGATTAGTAGAGAGAGTAATGTTATCACGTCAAATTGTTGTTTCCATGAGGAGAGAATGGTTTGAAGCTAGGAGGATGACGCTGAATCGAACATGCATCTACATGGGTTGTAATCTTCCTTTCTATGAATAAACAGTTCTATGCTTTTTCCCATTCATGTGTTATGTGATGTATATTGTACTTTCAATTCTATAATATGTTTAGTTAACAAATCGATATGTATGCTTTGATGGTTTTCTACCTCATCTTGTGTGCAGGTACCTTTCAAGCAAGTTAAGTACGAAAGGGAGTGGTGAAAGCGGTCAAAGGGAAGAGGGATCGAGTGAGAGATACAGGTTGGTACTTTTGCTCCTCTTTCTTTTATCTGTTAGTTATAGGAAAAGCAATGGAATTACTTTAATTGTTGTTCTAGACTTGCTACTAGGTCTAGGGGTTAGTCATTCAAAAAGACACTAAATTTTCCCATAACACTACATGGAGTGTGGATGTTTTAAGACTACTCTTTGAATGTTTAAGATTCATGTTCGCTTTCACATTTACTGAAGTAAATTGAACTATTTCAATGATTTTGGTGCTTAACTTATTGGAAATGTGTTGTAATTACTGTAACAATCATCACATCTATGTGAACTATTTCGCTTGACGTTAGATGAGCCTTTCTCATCTATGTGTGTCTCCATTAGGGTAGTACTATTACTTCTCTTTTAGAGGCTCACTTTCCTTCCCCTCTACAGTGAAGGAACCTTGATACATCTACAATCGAACATTCACAAGGCACACTCTCTTGCTAATTTCAAAACCACAAGTGCGCTTCTCTCTTGTGATAACTACTAAATCGAAGGCATATATTTAAGTATATGGTATTTAGATCATATTCCGGATGGGACTCCTACACCAAACGGTGTGACATCTAATTGGGACCTCATATCGGGGAGATCCCCTATACGTTGGTGGTATCTAACACCATCACTAGATTCATTCATGTAACATAATGGCTTTTTTTGAGTCTGTGGAGTTGAAATTTCCACCTTAGGTATTTATTCTTCCCTTTTCATGAATTTACTTTTGGTTGGGCATTTTTTCCTGTAAATTTGTAATTTTTGAGAGGATAAGGAAAATCTTACTCATCATAATTTTTATGCACTTCCATTATGGCCTAAAACCTAAGTATTGAGGTCCTACAAAGTACCATAGAGTCATGTTTTCCTTTAAATAAAATGGCCTACACCATTTCAACTTTCCCCAAAGCACAACAAATAGAAAATAACTCCCCCTTCGTCCTAGCAAACCACAAAAAATAACACTAAATTTGGACTAACTGAGGTTGATAACATCAAATGCATACACAAACTTCAATCTCTTTCACCACCAAAACGAGTAGAAGAAGTTTTGTTGATGGAATCTATTAGTTTTGCATGATCATGGAGGTGTAACAGTGGCAACATTAGAGAAATTTTGAGGTATACAATGGGCCTCCTAAGGAATATTATAAAATAATAGCAGAAATAATAAAATAAGATTACATTACATCATGAAATTTTAGAGGGAAAAAAAATAAATTACTTTTTTAACTCATATTTTCAACTTATCTCCATATGATTTTACTCAAATTTCAACCAGGAGCACTTGTTGGATAAGGAATTTGATTCCCCATTCAAGGATTACCCATGTTGCATAGTTTTGATGGACCCTACTACATCAAAAATGAGATATACATGAAAGGAATGATTGCAATCATGTTGTTTTCAATTATTTCTCATTTTTCATGTAGCAAGGTCCATCAAAAGTATGCAACATGTGTATGCCTTGAATGAGAAATTAAATTATGCATCCAACGAGTGCTACCGCTCAAAATTTGAGTAAAACCATAGTGAGATAAGTTGAAAATACGAGTTTAAAAAGTAGTATTTTTATTTTTTTATTTTTTTTATATTTTTAATTTTTTACTCCAAAAATGGTGAATAAT
The DNA here is from genome assembly GCA_031772625.1 of Pinus tabuliformis. Lineage (NCBI taxonomy): Eukaryota > Viridiplantae > Streptophyta > Pinopsida > Pinales > Pinaceae > Pinus > Pinus tabuliformis. The sequence goes on along the minus strand of CM062812.1, from coordinate 237,639,824 downwards.
CTCACATGGTTGACATCATCATCTTGAATCCTATTAGTTCTTATAAAGTTAATTTTGGTTGTACATTTTTTCTTTGAGTTCCATTTTATACCTCAAAATGTCTGGAACGCTAGGGAGACCCTAACTACTGTGAAAGCTCAATCTTGGTTTCAAACAATATTTTACCAATTGTCTAATGTTTACTAAGAAAGTTGGGAAGTGTTGATGGTGTTGGACCCATGAACATGTCAAGGGATCTCCCAGGTAATAAGCCCCAATTAGACCTCAGACTATTTGGTGTAGGAGTCCCAGCAATGGGTCGTATGGTAATGCCTTGACCGCGATTTTGCATAGAGGCAAGTAAGATAACTTTGTTGGTAGCAAGGGTGTGACATATGTAGTGAGCCAAGGAAGGTGCATGAGAGGTTCTAACACACGGGGGTTGAGATGATTGTGCCCCTTGGAAACCTGTGATAGCGCGAAGTTAAGAAGGGAACATATGAGCAAAGATTCATCACAACATGGAAGGCGAGTTAGCTAGCAATCAAAAGTGATGGTTAAACCAACATCATATTTCATAAAGATTCATACATACATACACAAAAATAGTTATACATGCATGCGTAAGCAAACAAATACATATACCATTTAGACTAAATATATAGCTAAAATAAAATACAACATATGCATGAAACTTGTTGGCTCTTGTGATATTAAGAAGTGTAAGTTCCAGTCATACAATGCATCCATGTCCAACCACTAGTTCTGACATCGGAACGTTATAGCCACAACCGCCTGCTCCTCCAAAGAGATGTACTAGCTCTCCACAGTGGAGAAGCCAAGGCTCATCACAATACTGTCCAAGCTCTCTCTAAGAAAGTCCTATCAGAAGCTTTGCTGACCAAAACCCTTTACAATGAGTTATGAGGGACTATTTATAGCAAAGGGTGGGGTGACCCTTGACATTCCCCTTTGTGACAGTTCATCTACTCTATGACTGTTACGTCTAATATTGACACTTTAACTTACACTTGACAATATGTTACATTACAATGCACATGTACCCATTGAGAAAAACGGCTTGAGCAAGCCTTTCTAGAAATAACTATAACTCGAACAACTATTGGAAGACCAACTCTTTGACATCTTCATTGTGATTGACAGTAGCGAACTGATGCCAAGATCGGTAGTCCAAGATGGTGTCCTTGTGCTCCAAGGTGACATCATTCTGGAACCTGACTCTTGCCTCCATAGCATCCGAGTACATTACTCGGGCTCCTCTGTCCAACTCGTCTAAAAGCATGCACATCATTGTCTTCAATGTGGCCAGATCAGCAACATACTTATGCATGATGTCTGCACTGATGCACAAGTCTAGGCTAGTGGTAATGCACATTAACTCATCAAAGTATGAGTCAAGCTCTAGTTGGACCTTTGCCTTTGTCTACACCTGGGTGAGAGTCCCAATAGATGGGATCACATGTGAGCACACCACAACATCCATACTCTTGAATACATCTGCATGGGAAGCTTGTAGACTATTGATGAGTTGCAAGAGCTCTTCATATTTCCGGATCTGACTCCAGATGTATGCCTTCATCTCGACCGCTCTAGGCTTCATCATCTTAGGCAAGTGAAGTGGGGCTCCCTTGTATCTCATCGTCCATGTTTGCATGTAATCAATAGCAGCATGCACGTTTGATAAGATATGTGCTCTTCTAGCACATCACTACTGCCATCTCTTGAGATGGACGACTACCTTATACACGGTACCAAAATTGGAATACAACACTCGCATAATTGTGTCAAGGGACAATACTTCATCTAGTATTGCCTTCTTCAGCTCAACTTAGGTGGATGTTGTCACCAACTCTCCTTCTTGCTTGGCATTCTATAGTTCCTTAGCCATTCGCTCATTCTCAGCTATCAAGAAGCAAACACTTGAGCTATTGGTTTCAGCATATGCTCTAGTGGCATCGGCCAAGGCTGCTGGATGTTTGCGCATGCTAGACACGATCACTTGTTCGTCATACTACGCAGGAGATGTATGATCCTCTGGAGTTGACACTCTGTGAAATTGCACAACTCTATGTTGAGACTCATCGAATGAGATGTTGTGCATCTATCCTTTCAGTTGATCTCTAAGGATCTCAGTGTCTCCTTGGTTGCTTGGGACTCGTTCAACTTTTAGATGCAGTGAAGTTGGTGGGTCGACCTCTTGGTGGTGAGGCATGAGTTCGATGTCCTACTCTAGCTCCTGCTGCTCTATGTCTGTATCCATCCATTCAAGTGCTCACTCTATCTCTTGATCGAATTCCTGCTCCTACAATGGTTCACATTGCTTGCCTGATGCCGGCTGTTCTGATGAGTCAACTACTTGTACGAGCATTGTTTCATCCATCTACAGATGTTGTGCCCCCTTCTGCACCTATTGTTGTTGTGCTTCCCTCTCCTATTTGCGTAGCTCCTATTCCTTTCAGAATTACTCCTTCAAATCATGCAACTCCTTCTTTGTCTCCTCCATTCTCTGTTTCTCCATTTGCGTTTACATGATCCTCTTATCGCATTATTGCCTCTTCACCTCTATATCCATAGCTACCTTCTCTACAAGTGGATCTACTTGAAACTTGCAGCTTTTCTCTTCCTCCATGTGATTGACAATCTTCCTCTTGCCCTTGTCGGGCACTGGTATGTTCACCTCTACTATTGTTGCTACTTCTGGTGCTCTCCAGGATGTTTCTTCACGTTACTTCATTAACCACTCCACAGTGAAGCCAACCTTTTCATTGGGTCTAGAGAAACTGTAGCAACATCTCCATGGGTCCTCCTCTACCCAATGAAATTCCTCGTGGATCTAGTTGAAGTGTACTCTCATGTAGTGATCTTTCACAAGGCAATGTGGTTCATACGGATTGTAACTTCAGAGGTCGAATGGATACTTCTTCATCTGCTCTGCTTCGACATCCACATGCTTGAAACTTCGGATCTCATATAACCCAATTCACAGTGGAAGAGCGGGTCGAGGTTCCTTCTTCTTCTGATGTAGCCTAGTTATCAATCCTGTTGAGATGTGATATGCTACTTCCTACATGACGAACACGTCCAAGGAAAATTTTGGTAGAACATGCGGAGGCTTCTCCGCACTGTACATTCGTATGAAGGTGCCAGACAATGAGGCATACCAATCAACTATGTTTATCAATGCCTCCATTGCTGCCATCAACATGTAGGGTGGATCCTATTAGAATATCATCTTGTAAACTAGGGTGACAAAATGATCAGAGAGTCTTGTGATAACTCCTCTGAAGTGGAATTCAGACACCATCTTACAATAAGTGTTCACAATAGTCTCCGTTAGTGACCACGCCCACTTCAAGCCCGGGAACTCCTGTCGAGCACAAACTACATCCAAGATGTAGGCAGAGATGTAGGTTTATGCTTGCATACCTTTGGGTGGTCGTCGAGCCCTCGTTACCTATTCCTTCAGCTAATAGGCCAACATGCTGGACTAGTTGCATGGTTTTCCGTCTCAGGCCTATTGGTCCAGTGCGATCACCCAACTCTGTGGGAATGCTTTCATGCTTTCTTGTCCATATAGTCAACATGCAAATATGACCAAGCATTGATACACCTTTCATGGTATCTTCGTCTTGCAGATTTGGTTGGGTGTCATCTTGAATCTAGCCGACTTCTTTACCCAGTTATTCAAAATGCCTCTGGGTTGGCATAGTTGTTGGGTAAGTTTGAAAGGAGTCTCCATGACAGTCACAGGCATTGACATCTGATACATCTCATCATAATCCTCTACCTTGAAGGTTGCAATCCTCGTCCCACTGACACTACTCAAGGTCATCGTCTCGGGATCAGTGTGCAGGACAATCTAGTGTATCATGTCCATGCATGGGAACATGGGGTATCTATATGCAATCTGGTACAAGCCGGACTTGTGAATGTTCACGTATACCTAGTGGTCTTCGAGGTCGTCCCCAAATGTGCCTATAAATGCATCATTAACATCTTTCCATTTCATATTGATGTCCTTATATAGAATCAGCTTGGTATCTTCATATATCAATAGACTTGCAGACACTCGCTCAACCGTTGCTCTAGTTACACTTCCACTAGTGTCCTTTGATCATGCTCTCTTGGAGGCCATTGATCCTGAACTTTCAAGAGGCGGATGAACACCTGCTAGATCTAGAGACAAAGTAACATTTATGGCAAGAAATCTATGAGCAAAAACCAAAGCAAATTCGAGAATGACATAACATATACCTGGGGATTGATAGCCAAATATTACGCAATTTCTTCTGGGACACTGGGTGACTGGCTGCCAGAACTAAGAAAAAGGAAGTTTGGGTTGTCTGGGAGGCATGAATCGCTGCTGGAATTGCACAATGTGCAATTCAAGCTAATTGTTGGGTACTGGAATTGCGGAATGTGCAATTCAAGCTGACTTTTAACTGATGGAATTGTGTAATGCCCAATTTTATGGGCCAATAGTCATTGTCTCTCAGAATTTCACAAAGGAGGCCTGAAGAACATTTACTGGGCAAAAGTGTGCATGTCCTAAGGGGAAGACATATCCTTTTCTCTCAAGATTGTGCAATGCTGTCTTGGTGAGGTAGAGTCCGAGCCAAGGCTGCCCAGACCCACCAACGGGCAACTGAAAGAAAATGTGAAAGTGAATGCATGACGATAGTGAGCATAATCAGAAGAAAATTATCATGCATGCAAATAGTGAATGAAACATTCAAAAAAAGAACAACATGCATGTGGGTGAATTGAGTCATTGAATCGGTGACCGTTTGTGCAAAACAGTTTCATGCATGTGACAACAGTGAGATAGTAACAAAAATTGAAATGGTTCTAGTACAAGATATTATGCATGTAAATGACAGCAAGCATTCAAAGAAATCAAGAAAAAAAACTCACACAAGCGAAAACACAAAAAGCAACATAAATACTACAAAAGACAAATTGAGACCACTTACCCATGAATAGCTGAGCTGGATGTGTTGAAGAGCCCTAGATGTGCTATGGGATGTCACATCTCCAAGATCGGTCTGAAGAAATGAGCTTTTAAGCATCGAATAAATAAGTTTGAAGATCATGACGTGCATGCCACAAATCTAGCAAAAGGCGACACTGGGAGGAAAGATTCTAAAATGATCTTTGCATGTAACCTCTAACTACTAAAAATAGCTACCTAAAATCTAGGGATGAATTTTGCATGTTTCTTTTTCTATTCTGGGAAAAAGAATCCCATGCATGCAAGTCAAGTTTCCTTGGTCTCAGGTGGAACTAGTCAAACCAACTACACATGCAAGAGCCTGCTCAACTACTGGGAGAAAATGCACATTTATGGAAGGGAGTTGGGCTTACCTCCTAGGAGATTTGTGCTAGGAAAAGTAGCTAACTACTGCCCAGGATTGCGCAATTCCTGGGTTGAGCAGCCCTACTCGGAGGAATTGTGCAATTTTTGGATGAAGCTTAACTAGAAAAATTGTGTAATTTTGGAGCACAGCAAGCTTCCAAACTGGATTACATAGCTTCTAGAGGGAAGATTGGTTGCCCTCCATAATTGCACAATTTCTTAAGGGAGCTACTCAACCTGGAGCTGGACCAAGTCCGGAGAAGCAGCCGGTGAGGGGAATGCATGAAGCTTGGATAAACGGTTGTGCTTCTGTGAGAGAATAACTTAATCTTGTGTACTTGATGAAGCAAGACATGCTATTGTGAAAGGTTGGTAGGAAGGATCCAAAATGAAGTTAAGGAAAAATTTTGGAGGGTGGTTGTAGCGGCTATAACACTTGATGACACACTAGTAGAAATCCAGTTCTTTGAATGGACCTTGTTCGTGAAAAGAAAGTCGAACGCCTCCAGAAGTATTGTTTAGTTCTTGGTTCATATTGGTTTCACACTAGCCTGATTGTAAGATGTAGCATCTGCCAAGCTCTTGGTCAATTGACACACATTCCAAGCCAAGGCAACATAGTTGTTTCAATTGTGGTTGACAGGTATATTGGTGCACAAGCAGTATAATCATCGGAGCCTTAGTTTCATCTCTAGTGTTGCTCCACTGCTAGCAGGCCTCGACACTACCCTAGTGGAGTCACATAGGAACACAAACATCGCTTCTCTACCAGCAAGCCTGGTGAGTACCTCGGCAGAGCTACTTACATCACCTCTTTGTGCAGGAAGCATTTCTCTTCTTTCACCTTATTCATTTTTTATTTTTTTCATTTTTCACTTTTCATTTTTTTCATAACTGTGCATAGCACTTATTCATTTAAGAGGTGAAACAAGGATCTTGACTTATTAAGAGCAGAAGAGGTTGTTCCTTTAGAGAATTAGTTTATTATATACCTATGACGTGCTTGTTAAGGTTTCCCCCCTCACCTTACTCTACTTAACTGAGTTGACAAGGTTTAACCCAAAAACAACCAACTAGAGTAGGGCACACTAGTTAGAGTGCAGGTGTTGTGTTTTCACCAATATTCAATTCAAAAAGTATGTATTTTCCTTCGATGTATCATGGACTAAAGTTAACAAATTCATCATATAGAGGCAGGATGACAGATAACCAAGTAGTGATAGCAGTACAAGACCTCTTGTACTCTACCCATCTTGTCTCAAGAGTCATACATGGTTTCATGTGAAACTAACCTACGGAAAACAAGAAAATAACAACAAAGAAAAGAAAAAGTAGAAGCAAATGCGAAAGAAAAGTAAGCAAACAAGCAAGGAAACAAACAAATGAAGCAGGTAAGAAAACAAGCATGCAAGCAAACAAACTGAAAGAAAAAACTACTCCTACTCTTAAGATAACGGTGCATGGGCCTAATCATGTGAAGTGATATTTCCAATGCAAACACCAGTGCATTGGTTGACCCATGTTGGTGAAGGCTTGGTCTACGAGAAACATGGTTGTGCGAACCAGCAAACAAGAAAGATATAACAATGAAGACAAACACACTTCATGTTTAAAAGTGTCCACAGGACATAAGTGAGTGCAAATGCATAACATGTAATCTGCAGACATGCCACGGTGATATGCGACACTATGTGAGGATTTGAAGCATATGCATACTCTTGACTGTGACATGCAAGCAAACTAAAGGATCAAAGGCAACTTGCATCATGCACGTATGCTTGCAATGTAAGATTCCTCCAATGCATGAACGATGGAATCATGCAGTTTGAGTGGAGGAAGCATGATCTATGTGTGAGATTGATATTCAATGCATATAAATGAGTGATGAGGAGCCTCGAGTGATTGAACAATTTCCTGATTGGAAGTGAAGCTAAACCCAAGAGAGCGAGGGTGATCCAAAATGGATCTTTAATAAAACCTCTAAGTCTAAGTCTTCAAATATGTTAACAAAGGAAAGACTCGGCGGAGTTATAAATCAGAGTATGTGTTATAGACATTTTTGTGCCTTACAGGATGAAGCATGAAATGTCAATAATCTAAGGGATCCAAAGTCCCTAAACATGTTGTTCCTACCCCTAGAGGAACAAGGTCAGCAAACCACAGCACTAAATATCAGTTCTCCACCTGAAAACACTAAAAAACAAGCTAATTCTGGATCATGTCAACTGCTCCACTGAGCATCTGCGCTGAATGTCAACTGCTCCACTCTGTACCTACGCTGAATGTCAATTGCAATGAAGGCTACCTGCGCTGGGCGAGTTTGGCCAAGTGGCACAGTCATTCCTCAAGGTGTCAAATGCCCAGGAAGCTTCCAAAATGACACTTGGATCAGGGAATTCGCCTTGTGATGAGTAAGAGGATCTAGATCTCCAAGTGGAAGCAAGAAACTCCAAGTGGACTCAAGAACTGAAGAATAACTGAAGTGGGAGAGGACACTAGTCAGCTCCATGCCAAGCTCAAGCTGACTCATCCTTTCTCCAAATCTCCTATATATAGAGCTCTCTCATGAGGTCTATAGAGGCTGGAATCTTGTGAATGTAAGGAAGTGTTGTTGGTTTGAGTATAGAACTATTGGGTGATTTGCTTGAAGGAGGTGAAGAGGAGATTTCTTTCTGCTGGGAGGTGTTGCTGGATTAGGCCTCTTATGGTTGTAACACTCTCAGAACTTTACTTCTTCCATTAATAAAGCATTTGAGGTTCTTCTATATGCATGTGTCTCAATGGCGTATTGATACTTGTATATTTGATTTGTTCTAATCCTTGAATCAATTATGAATGTATGCTTCTTATAGTTTCCCTCTCTTGTCATTTTGCAGGATCTTGGTGTAGCTGGGCCAGTGAAAGAGAAAGGAGCTGGGAGCAAGCAACAAAGAGAGAAGATTGGATCAACCATTAGCGAAAGATAACGATTAGTGGATCTCTTTCTCCCCTCTCTTACATCTCATAAAGAAGTAATCTTGAATAGCTTTGCATTCGGTTGTTGCTGAGGTACTATCACCCTTAGAGTGGGATAGGGTCATTCCGTATTGGATACTTTTCCCAACAACAAATTGGCGACTCCGCTGGGGATCGTATCTTGTTGGTTGTTTGTGTTTTTTGCTATTCATTTCATAAACACAGGGAGTACCGAATCGAACTGCATTTGGATCTTTCAAATGCAAAGTAGAGGGCAGCTACTCTAGCTCAGTTTCTGGGCAAGTTTATGATTTGAAGAGCTGATCCACAAGGACTCTAATAAGCTCTTAGTGATAGCTTTTCATCCTCCTTTTCATCCCTTAGTGTGTCCTTGACTGATAGCTTCTGATTTGGCCAAAAACTGTGAATTTTTGAGCAATCTGTGACTCGGAAACCAAGAGAAACAAAAGTTTCGTTCTTCAGTGCAGGCTGTGTGAAGGCTGTCTGCATTTCAGCGCAGTTCCCGAAGGGGCTACCTGCGCTGAAGGTCAAACTGCCTGTGTACTACCTGCGTTGGACCAGTTTTGCCTAGTGCTACTGGGGTTTCCTGCTGTTTCTTGCCCTGTTTTCACTCTTGTTTTGCTGCCTGTTACCAGTCAATGTACCTATCTGAAACCAACTTTCCTTGCCACTATTCCGCCTCGGTTGTATAAAGAAACTGTGTTTGTTCTTTATGTATTTCTTAAATCATTTACAGTTTCCCATAACGAAAGTGAACTAGTCTTGCTGTGGCCTCTTAGATCTAGACCTGTGATTAAGTGTCGTTTTGATCTTAAGAGTTAGTTTATTTGTTGTTCATAGCTGATTGAGCTTTTGCTTTCGTCATATGGTTTGAGTTTATATATTTCTAGTGTCGAAACAAGTAAATCTTAAGGTGTCTTTTGATTTTGGACAAACTTGTTTGCTTTCACTTGAAATTGAATTCAAAGTTATACAACAGCTTTCTTTTTTTATCGCACAAACATTAAGAAAGAGAAAAGAAATACCTGCATTGTGCATGTGCATTATGACAGTTTGCATGTTGATTTAGGGAAAAAGTGCATTAGTGTGTGCTCTATGATCTGTGTGAAAAGATGTTGTCTTTCTTTTCCCTCAGTAGTTAAGATTTTCAAAGTTGAAAGATTGAAAAGCTTGCTTATCATCTTAGACTGCATTTAGGAGTGTTATCATACATCTCGTGGTGATCCATAAAGGCAAACTGCTAAACAAGATCAACCTTAAAATAAATTGAATTTACATAACAACGCATTGAAACATAACGCAAACACATAGAGGTCTAAGCTAGAGACGTGTTCCGGCGTCATTAAACGTGATATCTTAGCGTTGAGTGGTTGGGTGATTCCTCCACGGTGAAGCGATAAGTATCAATACGGACTTGTGCTCCCACGTACCGTCGCGTATATATTGGGAGACCCCTATAGGAACAAAGCCTTTATCCATAGGAAACCATGTCGGCCGCCCTACTGATCGCAATGCAGTGAACATAGCATTCACGAAGATCGACCACCCGTACCGTAAAACGTATTCTGTGGTTTTGTGAAAGGTTTGGCACACCCTCTGCCTAGAACTCCAGAGTAGTTTCTTTTGGCCTTTTTCAAACTCTATAACTGAAAAAGTCCATCCGAGAATTTGTCACTTCGGGCTCGTTAAAACATCGAAGGAGACTAGAGTCATCTTTGGCTTTTTCTCGACTCTTAAAAAGTGAAAAAGCAAGTTGTGTCTAAAGCGTCGTTATAAAATTTATTTTAAATGGAACATAATCACCTCCTATTCCTGCGTTGATCTGTAGGTTGAGAACATGGAACGCCCCAACCAAGGAATTCCACAGGATGGAAATCCTAGTCCTTTCTCCTCTTGGGGAGAAGTTGGTGCGCCCCACATGGCCACATTGTCGCTTCCAGGACTGATAATTGGTTTGCCTATTTGGCTATTCTCAACCAATGTGGTTCAAAACACCATGGTTCCTGAACAGTCGAGTCAACAGTTAGATCAGTCTAGAGCTGCCCACCAGCCTTCAACTTCCTATAACTCTTCCTCCAATCCTTCATCTTCGCAAGGTAGAGCCGGCAAAAGCCAAGCTCCCATGGAGAAGAAGGAGAAGAAGAAGAAGGAGCCTAAGGCGACTGGGGGCAAGCAAAAGACATCTGACAAAAATCCACACACAGCACAGACCGGGCCTAAATCGCCATGTGTCATATGTAGAGGAGACCACTTCCATAGAGATTGTCCCTGTATTCCCCGGATACTAAGGGACTGGTCCCCTCGTTTGCACAATCCGGGAGCATCAACCTCTGATAGCCATGTTGATTGCTTACTGTCAACCAGCGAAAGTGAAGGTTCAAGACAAAGAGGGGGAGCAAGATTCCCCTGCAGACTGTGTGAAGGCGATCACGCCATCCACCGTTGTCCCTTCTTAGACGAAGCAAAGAGAGTTTTAGAAGATCGCTCGGTTTCACCGTTGAGACTTCCTCCTGGATACAAAAAACTCGTGCCAAGTCCTTCGTTGGTTGAAAATACAGCCGGCCCGCTCAAGTAGTCAGCTGAAGCGTCAGTCATTGAAAATGAACCTACTGAATCCAGACCAGACGAAAGTCTAAAGGTCGATGCGGCATTTGACCTGGTTCCGCCTTCAGAGGTTTCATCTTCAAATGACACCGTCAATGAAGATTCATCTTCAAATGACACCCTCACTGAAGAGAATAAGGATGACACCATCCAGATTCTTTTCATCAACACCGACTCTGATGAGCATCAGGGCAATGCGGCCATTCCTTTATCGTAGGAAGGAACATCGTCAGGGTCATATCCGGCCGTATATTCGGTCCCACCACCAAGCAACCTGGTTGTGTCCTTTGATTGGAACAAACTCGGCAGACCTCGGTTACCAGCCGGTATACCATTCAGAATCATAGTCCAAATCTACAGAATGGTAATGGCTGGAACTATCATTGATGAAGGGGCATCTGTGAGTATCCTTTCCTCTATTGCTTGGAAAGCACTGGGTTCCCCGGAGCTTTTGCCTGAGATAAGAAATCTCTCGGGTTTTGATAAAGGAACCAGTCGACCGTTAGGGATCCTCCCCAATGTGCCTGTTACATTGAAAGGGAAGACCGTTCAAATGAATGTGATGGTCGTTCAAGGACCCTTGGATTATAACCTACTCCTTGGACGAGACTATATATATTGCATGGAAGCTATAGTCTCCTCACTCTTTAGAGTAATGTGTTTTCCACACGAAGGAAGAATGGTCAAGCTCGTAGACCAACTTTCATTTCCGGGATCACGCATCGCAAATAGTCACATACCAACCCTCAATGGTCTATTCACTCAAGAAATGTCTCCACCCCCAGTCCTCCTTCCCGATGAGTGCGAGTGATTCGGAAAGATGGGACTGGAACCCAGGGGGCATGCATCCTGGTCTGCTTCGGGCAGAGGAAACCTTGGGTACAAGGTAGAATTTCCGCGAAAAAGTATGACTAGTCCATACCCCGTCCGTGGATGGAAGAGGGGTTGTTCTAGAACAGGACTCTTTTGTCAAGGTTACTTGTTTGACAAAGGTCATTCACCATTGTCTACTTCGGTAGACAGTGCCGAAGAAATGTTTTCGTTTGATGGTGTTAACAAAACAATCTTTGGGTAACCAGAAAGAGGCAAGCCTCACCCTTTAAAACAAATGTTTTGACGGATAAGTAGGGGCAGCCTTGAAATTTTACTTTATACCTGGGGGCATGCAACCTTTTGGAGTGCAAGCAAGGGACGACTATTTATTTTTTAAATTTTTAGGTCCTCCCTTTAAACCTGTAGGTCTAACCCTTTAAACTCGTAGGATTAGCCGTTTCCAAACTTGCATAAAGAAAGGATATGAGGAGCATAGCTTCGTGAGATAAAGCTCCATAAAAAATAGCTATCTCACAGGAGACATTTCTTATCTTATGACTGGGATAATCGAGCAGTTTTACTGCGGAATTTATGCTTGTTAAAAAATAGAAAAGCGAGATCCGAGCAGTTTTAGCACATAGTTCATGCTCGTTAAAAAATAAACATAAGATTGAGCAGTTTTTTGGCACATTCAATCTCTTTAAAAAAATGAACCCAGTACCGGTAACTAACCATTGTGATCGTAAAATTATTAGCCATAAAAAGCCTTGGTCGTGTTTTGCACCTGCCACCTCCATTTCATTTGGCCGATCGTTCACCCCCATATGATTGTTTACCCATTTTGAGGAACAGCTGCGAAGAGTGATTTCACTTAGCCATCCTTGTGACACTTCCGTGATTGGAAAATTCCAACCTGTACCTGGAATCTGTTGCTATCCCTGTTTATCACTCGTTCCTCAAAAGACGAGTCTTCTTTGAGCTCTTTTCTCCTGACTCGTAAAATATGAAAAGTTTGCCGAGTTTTGGCCTTCCAGCTCGTTAAAGTGACCGGAAGAGCTATCCCTCCTCTAGATTTTAATCTTTTTGGACCTGAGGGATTATTACACAAAAAGGTCGAGCGCTTGTTTTATTCGGCTCGTTAAAGTTATCGAAAACTCATCCCTTCTGTATTGTTTTATACTTTTTCGGACTTAAGGGATTAGATGACGAAAAAGGAATTTTGGAGTTAACTTTCTGTACCTTTTCAGACTCTATAAAAATGAAAAGGACCGAGTTTTCCTTGTCGTTAGACTCGTTAAAATGATTAAATAGCGACAAAGTTGTCTTTAGACGAGAACGAGTTTCCCTATCGCTAGGCTCGTTAAAACATAGCGATGGGCTTGCCCGAAGGGCAGGTTATAGAACAAGCATATGTGATCCTCCTCAAGCTTGAAAAAAATAAAGAGGTACTGGTTAGAAATGACTGGGGAAAAATTGGGAGAACCTCAAAGCTTTAATGGTAGCAAGTCGCTCTTGAACATGACACTTTGTCCTCCGTATCACATCGGGTTGGGTTGTTTCATTCACCAGTCTCATCACCATGGTCCTCGCCAAACCATCCACATTTGGGGTAATGCTACCGATCCATCACATCAGTGTCATTATATGTTCAAGAGATGTTGTTCAGAAAGAGTCAACCGTGTCCCATCCACTGCCATACATTATCTTTCATCCATCCATGATCGCCACCCTGAATCATATTTCACAGATTGTTTTCACCTCCACTAAAATCATTAGCTCCGTTCCGTGTCAATGATGTGGGATTCATTAAGGCCCTCCTTTGATGGATCGCTTCTTGTCGACTTCAGCTCATTATCCAAGAAGTTGATCTAGGAACAACCCCCCCAGTACTTTGAAGCTTGCATGCCTCAATGGCAAGTTTCTCACTTCCGACGACAAGTATACATCAATGACCTTCGACCAGAAGATTTTGCGTGGTGTTCGACGCCAAGTCCTTTATTCACACCACGTGAATTGTACTGCAGTACCTTGAGGGTCATTATCATTATCGGTGATTCCTCTCGCGCTTGTTAACGGTTTACATTATTGACCGGTAATCAAGCAATGTCTTTCCATGTTCGACTTCAGCGCAATTCTCACATGGATTGACTTGTACTTAGAGTGAAGATCAAACGAGTTTGAAGACCCCGGATCTAGTTTCATCCATCCGGGCTGCGATATATATTCAGGATATAAAGACATTTATCATGTACATCATTGCAGCAGATGATCATCCTACTCAAAGGATGATAATTTCAGCAGAGAATTATCAGTCTACCATCAGACGATCGTCTGTTCTATGTACCAAAATGAATTTATAAAGCTGAGCATGGGAATGCCCGCCTCAGCTATATCATGAAAGCAGAATGAAAAATAATGTATTGTATTGTATTTTATTACAGGTTACCCCTCAGCGATTGAATGAACTTCGGATCCTCCTGATAAAGCATTTCACCCGATAAACGACCTCATACTTTAGGGTGCAACTGTTATAGACATTTTTGTGCCTTACAGCATGAAGCATGAAATGTCAATAATCTAAGGGATCCAAAGTCCCTAAACATGTTTTTCCTACCCCTAGAGGAACAAGGTCAGCAAACCACAGCACTAAATATCAGTTCTCCACCTGAAAACACTCAAAAACAAGCTAATTCTGGATCATGTCAACTGCTCCACTGAGCATCTGCGCTGAATGTCAACTGCTCCACTCTGTACCTGCGCTGAATGTCAATTGCAATGAAGGCTACCTGCGCTGGGCGAGTTTGGCCAAGTGGCACAGTCATTCCTCAAGGTGTCAAATGCCCAGGAAGCTTCCAAAATGACACTTGGATCAGGGAATTCGCCTTGTGATGAGTAAGAGGATCTAGATCTCCAAGTGGAAGCAAGAAACTCCAAGTGGACTCAAGAACTGAAGAATAACTGAAGTGGGAGAGGACACTAGTCAGCTCCATGCCAAGCTCAAGCTGACTCATCCTTTCTCCAAATCTCCTATATATAGAGCTCTCTCATGAGGTCTATAGAGGCTGGAATCTTGTGAATGTAAGGAAGTGTTGTTGGTTTGAGTATAGAACTATTGGGTGATTTGCTTGAAGGAGGTGAAGAGGAGATTTCTTTCTGCTGGGAGGTGTTGCTGGATTGGGCCTCTTATGGTTGTAACACTCTCAGAACTTTACTTCTTCCATTAATAAAGCATTTGAGGTTCTTCTATATTCATGTGTCTCAATGGCGTATTGATACTTGTATATTTGATTTGTTCTAATCCTTGAATCAATTATGAATGTATGCTTCTTGTAGTTTCCCTCTCTTGTCATTTCGCAGGATCTTGGTGTAGCTGGGCCAGTGAAAGAGCAAGGAGCTGGGAGCAAGCAGCAAAGAGAGAAGATTGGATCAACCATTAGCAAAAGATAACGATTAGTGGATCTCTTTCTCCCCTCTCTTACATCTCATAAAGAAGTAATCTTGAATAGCTTTGCATTCGGTTGTTGCTGAGGTACTATCACCCTTAGAGTGGGATAGGGTCATTCCATATTGGATACTTTTCCCAACAACAGTATGGCAGAGAAATGGAGAAAGAATGGCAGAAAACCGAAGTTAAAGTGGAAGCGGAGAAGCGCAACCTTAATTCCCCAGAGCCGTTGGATCTACAGGATTAACGGACGAGATTGATATCGCATTGGGAGAAAGCAAGCAGTGTTAACGGGCCTTATCCTTAAGAGAAATGTGATAACGATACAAGTGAAACAACGTGCACTGTTAATCGAGTGTGTAGATCAACGGTCCAGATAAACTACCAATATCGCATCATGTGGAACCAAAGGGATGACTTAACGCAGGTGGACCCGAAGGAGTTATGAAATAAAATAGTGAAGGGTTTGAGTTTCATGGTAAGCGGTATTTTGAGTGGGCTTCAGGTGGTAAGCAGTATTGGAGAGGCTCTGCCCGATTCTATACACTGTCCGACACGTGGCACACCATAGGAGAGAGAAAACCACTTTTTCAGGTGGGTAATCTCTGTGCAAGTGGGCTGCCTGAAATGATCGTCAACCGTCGGATTGAAGATCGCAGATCAATGGCGGATATTGCATCGTAACAATATATGGGAATGGACCATGGCCTGTGGCATTGCGAAGGGCCGATGTGCAATATGCAGATGTCAGCAATCATCGATTGGCGAGTGGACTGGAAACAATACAAAGACCCGTGATATGTGACATGTGATAGACTCAAACCCGATAAGGATTATAGGTTGGATTTAAATATATTTGAAGTTTGGTTTTTATGGATTTCTTTGTGTTTCCTTGTGTATTGATGCTTGACCCATAGCCAATGTGACTTGCGATTGTGATCAAGGTGAACCTGACGGGGTTTATAGGTGCAGCTGTATAAAATTTGAAGTCCGCTAATAAGTGTTTTTCTAATGTATTCCTGTGTATTTCTCTGTGTAAACATAGAAGCGATTCTTTAGGATTTTCACCCACGTTGGTCCTTTCCATTTGAAAATAGGTGGCCACCATACCTTAAGCGTTTTACAATGATTGTTTAACACTCGAAAGGGAGATGAATGGACAGGGTCCAGGAGCCCGAAAGCCCGAGGAGGGAAGGCGAATAAACAGGGCTGATAGGCTTAAAAGCCATCCAATGGTAGAATAGAAGACAGAGGACAGAGAAGTTGTTGCTCAAAGACAAAGAGTCAGAGAAAATGCAGCTACAAACAATTGATCAAAGGTACTAAGAGGGAGATTCTGTGTACTCTTTAAACTCGAGGTTTTCGAGTGAAATCCGTATGTAATATCACTGTTGTTGTGTTATGGATCTGCTTGAGCTCACACTTGTAATATTCTACTCTTAAAGACATAATATAGAGGTCGACACTAAAAGCTAGACCAGGAAACGTAGCTAGGAGGTCTAGTGAACTCCTTGATTATTTGTTGTGTTGATGTGTGTGTTTTTTGTGTTTTCTAACTACTCATTGTCTATATTATTCACAATCTTTTCGATCAGTTGCACTAAATAATATAGGCATTCCTGCACATGAGTCTGTAATACCTTAATATTGATTTAAGATCTCATTTTCAGATCAAGTGGGATCAGAGCATTTGGTTTTGTTAAGGTTAGACAAGCTTGTGCTGGATTTTGAATGCTAACTAGATTAAAGATCAAACTAGGAGAAGGAGAACTTATTGAGGCTAATCCAGAGATTGGAAGAGTCTATTCTCAGAGGAGAATGGCAGAAGAAGCTCCATTGGGATCAAAATCTCATTTCATGGATAGTTTTATGGCCATGCGAGCCATGGTGGAAGAGATGTATCTGGAGTTTAAGAAGGGTTGAGGTGAAAGCACTTCAACACCCAAACTAGACAAAGGAGCAGAGGAACCTTTTCTAGTTGCCCCTCCATAAGGAAAAGGAAAAGGAGGCATGGCTTCTCCACCATCTCCTCCATCATCACCTTCATCACCCTCGTCATCTTCTTCGCATAAAACTAGCCCTGATAAGAAAAAGAAGAAAACTTCTTTGATTAAATTAGATGTGAAGTTTGATTTACCAATTTATGATGGAGAACTCAATGCAGAAAAGATAGATAATTGGATAGGACAAATTGATGTATATTGCAGGGTATAGAACATTGATTTAGAAAGGAAGAAGATTCAGCTGGCTAGCCTTCAATTTGGAGGAACTGCACTAGTATGGTGGGAAGGAAAGACAGAAGATGATCTCCAAAAACATGGTAAAATCATTTCTACCTGGAATGAATTTGTTTCTTCTATCAAAAAGCAATTCTATCCTTTAGCTTACATGCAACAGGCAATGATGAGTTGGCAAACTCCTCATCAGTTGAAGGGTCAAAGTGTACAAAGTTATACTCAGGAATTTAGAAAGAGAGCTTTAACTCTAGGTATATCATTAGACTCACCTGAGACTTTATTGAAGTATATAGGTGGTCTTCATAGTTATTTAAAGCATACTAATTTCATGTTTAATCCCACTAGCTTAGATGATGTATTAGTTCAAGCCACACATCTAGAGGCTAGAGGTAAGAATGTAAACCCAGAAGTTGGGGGAACATCTAAATATTATGTAAGCAAGAACAAGGAAAAGAAGAAACTGAAATGGAAGGAGAGGAAATCAAACACTGTACAGAAGGATAAACCTTCATGCCCTCATTGCCTGAAAGAAGGAAACGATGAGGCACACTGTTGGCTTTTGCATCCAGAATGGAGACCTAAGAAGTTCGATGGAAGGAAGAAAAAGAATTTTGTTATTATTCAGAAGGACTTGGGATCATATTCGGGCGATGAAACAACAATTGAAGCCATAGGTATTAAAGGTGAATATTCTGAAGCATCCACAAGTAATTCTACACAATCTGTTGATAATGAAAGTAATGGGAGGGAAAGAAATGGGCTTTTTCATATTAGAGTAATCTCGAAGAACAATAATATTGATACTTTGTTTGATAGTGGATCACAAGTAAACTTGATTTTTGAAACAATTGTAAAGAAGTTGGGATTACAAACAAAACCTCATGAGAATCCATATCCATTAGGTTGGGTGTGTGATAAAACAAAGCTACAAGTAATAAGACAATGTAAAATTAAGTTTTCTATTGGATCAGCATTTGTAGATGAGGTTGAGTTAGATATAGTTCCATTGGATATATGTGGTATTGTTTTGGGAATTCCATACTTGTATGATAGAAAAGTTATTTTCTATACAACTGAGAATAAGTATCAACTCACTAAAAATGGAATAGAATATATTGTAAGAGCTCATAAAGTCAAAGATAACTATTCTCTAATAAATTCAGGATAGATGAAAAGAGTTGTGAATTCAAGTAAGTAGTTTTTACTAATGGTTGTAAAGGCAAAGGATCCTGAAAAATCAAATGCATTTGAAGGTTATGATCCTAAACAGAAAGCTGATTTAGTTAATGTTGTTTCAGAGTATGATGTTCTATTTCAATAACCAAAAGGTCTGCCACCCAAGCAAGAAATAGTACATGATATTTGTTTGCAGTAAGATGGTCCATTACCTAACATTGGAATGTACACGTTATCAACTTTAGAAAATGTAGAGATAAAGAAGCATGTACAGGAGTTGCTCGATAAAGGGTTTATACAACCAAGTACATCACCATCTGGATCTCCAATCATACTGGTGAGAAGGAAAGATGGATCGTGGAGAATGTGCATTGATTATAGAGCACTAAATAAAATAATGATCAAGAATCGTTATCCTCTTCCTCGTATTGATGATCTATTAGATCAATTGAAAGAAGCAGTTTACTTTTCTAAGTTAGACTTGCGAAGTGGTTATCATCAGGTCAGAGTTGTAGAACAAGATGCATGGAAGATTGTTTTCAAGACAAGGTAAGGACTTTGTGAATGGTTGGTTATGCCTTTTGGCTTAAATAATGCTCCTACTACATTTATGAGAGTTATGAATGATGTACTCAGACCATTTATTGATGATTTTGTAATTATTTATTTAGATGACATTATTGTTTTTAGTAAGACATGGGAACACCATGTAAAGCATGTAAAGAAATCTTTAGATGTTTTAAAAAGAGAAAATCTCTATGTAAAACTATCAAAATGTGAATTTGGCAAAACATATTTAAATTATTTGGGTTATATTGTAGGGGGTGGTGAATTGAAGATAGATCCCTCTAAGGTTGAAGTCATTGTAAACTAGCCTAAACCCAAATATGTTACAGAAGTTAGGAGTTTCCCAGGGGCAGCACAATACTGCAGAAAGTTTATTGCTAACTTTTCATTGATTGTAGCTCCATTACATGCTTTAACAAGATTGAAACAAGTGTTTCAGTGCGGAGGCAAACAACAGAAAGAATTCGACACCTTAAAAGAGAAAATTAGTACATCACCAGTACTAGCACTACCAGATCTTCAACATCCATTTGAGATTGAGACAGATGCCACTGACTATGCCATGGGAGCAGTGTTGATGCAACACGGAAAACCCATATGCTATCATTATGAGACATTTACTTCTACAGTAGTTAATTATCCCACATATGATAAAGAATTGTATGCATTAGTACAAAGTTTGAAAAAGTGGAAACATTACCTAATGAGTAAAGAAACAATCATACATACAGATCATCAACTACTTCAATATTTGCACTCACAAACTAAATTGCAGCAATCAAGACATTATAGGTGGATGGGTTTTCTACAGCAATTTCATCTTGTCATCAGATATAAGAAGGGCATACACAATAAGGTTGCAGACATGTTATCAAGACCAATCATAGATGCATCTACTATACTTAAGCATAACTTAGTAATGCTTGAAAGTTACATTGGACAATGTGCTCAACATGTAGATTTTAAAGATGTATATGCAACTTTAAGTCATGGCAAGCAAGTAGAAGAATTGGATTATTATGTAAAGGACCAACTCTTATATCATTTGGGAAAGTTATACATTCCACAAACTAAAAGAGTTAACATAATTTGAGAAGCACATACTTCTCTCATGTCAGGTCAATTTGGTGTAAGTAAAATAGTTGCACAATTGCAAAGGTTTTGTTATTGGCCAAGAATGCATGAGACAGTTTCTAGATATATTAAAGGGTGTACTATGTGTGCTACAAGCAAGCCCAATAATAGAAAATTAGGCTTGTACACTCCACTACCAATTCCTTCTCGTCCTTGGGAAAGTGTTTCCATGGATTTTGTTGGGGGATTGCCAAAGTCTAGGAAAGTTCATGATTATTTGTATGTTGTTGTGGATAGGTTCAGTAAAATGTGTATTTTGATACCATGTAACAAGTAGGTTACATTTGAACAAATAGAAAAGTTGTTCTTTCAGAATGTATGGGTTCATTTTGGGTTACCCACTTCTATTGTATCTGATCAGGATTCTCGATTTGTTGGGAAGTTTTGGTCAAATCTATGGGAGTTGATGGACACTAGCTTGAAGAAGAGCACAACATTTCATCCACAAATAGATGGTCAGACAGAAGTGATCAACGGGACACTGATCCAGTTGCTCAGAGGCTATTGCAATAAGCATCCCAAGCTTTGGGATGAGAATTTGTGTTATGTGCAACATGCTTACAACCATTCCAAGCACTCTTCTACTCAGAGATCTCCTTTTGAGACATTTTGTTGTTTTATACCAAAGTATCCCTTGGATTTTGTCTTTGGTAAAGACATAGCATTTGATGGAGACAGTGATGTGGACAAAGCAACCAAGTTCATTGAAAAAATCCAGGAAATTCACCAGGCAATACAGGAACAACTAGAAAGAAGTCAAGCCAAGTACAAGGCAAGACATGACAAGCATTGAGTTGAGCATAGTTTTCAAGTTAGTGATCAAGTCTTGTTGTACATCAGCAAATATAGAATGCAAGGTGAAGGTAATAAGCTAAAACCAATAAGGTATGGACCTTTCAAGATACTTGATAAAATTGGTGAAAATGATTTTCGCCTTGATTTTCCAGCTTATATGAAGATCTATTCAGTCATTAATGCAGAAAATTTGAGATTGTATGAACCTTCATTAATTGAACATCTTGAAGAGCAAAGCCAGTTGCCTTCTATTAGGGATTTGTTGCCTGAGTATCTCAACGAGTTACAGGAGGACACAGTCCTAGACAGGAAGGTAAGAAATACACATCAAGGGGATGTTGAGTACCTGAGAGTAGGACTCAAAGGTTCAAATCCAAGTAAAGCACGATGGATAGAATTGGACAGCTGAGGGAACTGTATCCTCAATTGATTGATGCCTAAAACCAACTTTTGGTGGTCCAAAAGCTTTTCAGTGGGAAGGCATGATCGAAAATGGATGTTGAATAAAGGCTCTAAGTCTAAGTCTTCAAATATGTTAACAAAGGAAAGACCTGCCGGAGTTATAAAATAGAGTATGTCGGAGAAACAGTGAAAGAATGGCAAAAAGCCCAAGTTAAAGTGAAATCGGAGAAGTGCAACCTTAATTCCCCATAGCCATTGGATCTACGGGATAATCGGACGAGATTGATATCGCATTGGGAGATAGCAAGCAGTGTTAATGGGCCTCAGCCTTAAGAGAAATATGATAGCGATACAAGTGAAACAATGTGAACCATTGATTGAGCGCGCAGATCAACAATCTAGATCAACTACCAATATCGCATCACGTGGAACCAAAGGGATGACTTAACATAGGTGGACCCAAAGGAGTTATGAAATAAAACAACAAAGGGTTTGAGTTCCGTGGTAAGCGGTATTTTGGGCAGGCTTCAAGAAGGCTTCATGCAGTAAGAAGTATTGGAGAGGCTCCACCTGATTCCATACACCGGCTGACACGTGGCACACTGTAGGAGAGAGAAAACCATTTTTTCGGGTGGGTAATCTCCGTGCAAGTGGGTCGTACAAAATGATCTTCAGTTGTCGGATTAAAGATCACAGTTCAACGGTAGAGATTGCATCGCAATATCGCATCACAATAATATATGGGAATGGACCATGGTCCGTGGCATTGAGAAGGGCCACTGTGCGATACACCGATATCGGCAATTGGCGATTGACGAGTGGACTGGAAACAATACAAAGACCTGCGATATGCGACATGCGATAGACCTAGACCTGATAAGGATTATAGGTCGGATTTAAGTATATTTGAAGTCTAGTTTTTGCAGATTTCTTTGTATCTCCCCGTGTATTGATGCTTGACCTATAGCCGATGCGACTTGCGATTGCGATCAAGGTGGACCCAACGGGATTTATAGGTGTGGCTGTATAAAATTTGAAGTCCGCTAATAAGCATTTTTCCTATGTATTTCTGTGTATTTCTCTATGTAAACATAGAAGCGATTCTTTTGGATTTTCATCCACGCTAGTCCTTTTTGTTTGAAAACAGGTGGCCACCATACCTTAAGCGCTTTACAATGATTGTTTAACACTCGAAAGGGAGATGAAAAAACAGGGGTCGAGAGCCTGAAAGCCCGAGGAGGGAAGGCGAATACACAAGGCCGATAGGCTTAAAAGCCATCCAAAGGGAGAATAGAAGACAAAGGACAGAGAAGCAGTTGCTCGAAGATAGAGAGTCAGAGAAAACGCAGCTACGAATAGTTGATCAGAGTCACTAAGAGGGAGAGTCTATGTACTCTTTAAACTCGAGGTTTTCGAGTGAAATCACTGTGTAATATCTGTTGTTGTGTTATGGCTCTGCTTGAGTTCACACTTGTAATATTCTGCTCTTAAATACATAATATAGAGGTCGAAACTGAAAGTTGGACCAGGAGACGTAGCCAGGAAGTCTGGTGAACTCCTTGATTATTTGTTGCGTTGGTATGTGTGTCTGTTATGTTTTCTAACTACTCATTGTTTATATTATTCGCAATCGTTTCGATCTGTTGCACTAAATAATATAGGAATTCCTGCACATGAGTCTGTAATACCTTAATATTGATTTAAGATCTCAATTTCAAATCAGAGGGCCTGTCATAACCATTAGATCGGGCAGAAGTGCCTCGACAGTCTTAGGTGTTTCGACTTCATCATCAGATAGATAATCATAAACCGGTGGCTTTGAAAATTCGAGTGCGATAGAATCATGATTGTGATTGAATATGGGAGTAAATGGATCACGACATCCATGCTCAGAAAAATCAATGATTTCATCGGCATCCTCATGATCTGATGAATCAAACAGAGGGGTAGATGAGAAGTGAACAAATTCATCCTCTGTGTTTTCAAAAAAGGGAGATGAAAGATCAAGTGGATTTTTAATGAATAACTTATCCTCTCCATTGTTAGATGATGGACTGACATCCTATGTGTCCTGCAAGTGATCAACAATGGGTGCATCCGTGGATGAAGATACACATGCAAAATCATGGATGGTAGGTTCCCCAAAAATGTTAGGAAAGAACGAAGGATGCTCGGACGAAAGGGAGTCATCCTTCACCGAGTGTTGATGCTCAAGCTCCCAGTCATACTTTTGATGGATGATAGTGCATGTTGGTTGTGCAACACCAACTCCATCAGTGGCTTGTTCCTTGTTCACAACAAGTGTAGAGTATAGAATGGAAGAACACAAGACAGTATCGTCCAGAGGATTAGCCAAGTACGAAGATGGAGGTTGTGGAACAAAATTCATATGACAACTCGATAGAATCACAACCAAATATGAGAGAAAACTAAGTGAAGTTATGTTGGGAGAATGTGACAACTAAAAAGATGTGCAAGCATGATCTCCTGCATCGCTCTGCAGTGGTGGAATTGTTTGATGAGGGGACAGTTGACAATCACTTGTGACAGTGACCGTATCCATCTGTGATTGCACAACTCGATCACTAAATAATACTGAGAGAGGCTTGATTTCAAACTTCTTCCTGGGACGAGAAGATTTATTAACACAATACTCGAATTGGTCCCAAAGATATAAAAAATTCATCTGGCTCTTCGGAGCTTGAAACTGCAAATCACAGAAGCGCTACCCAAAATCCATAGGCGATTCATGTGGAGCCTTTCATTGTTGTAACAGTTTTTGGTCAAGATGGTCTGGATAAAAAATGATAGAAAGTATCTTCAATGAGATCACAGAAGTGCTCAAGTGAGTGTACGTTGTTAGTCGGTAGGCTACACATCCATTGATGTGGAGATTAGCGAAGTGTGTATGCAAGCAACAAACTGGCATGTTTGTCAAAACATCCATCTTCCTCATGAAGCATGGAAATAAAGTCATGCAAAAACTTAGGCCATGCCACTTCGCCTTTGCCATCATACGTGTAAGTGGACAAGTGATCGAACAACTCCCTCGTGATGGTAATAAATTCATAATTCGAAAAACATCACAGAGGGAGAAGAGTTCAAGACTCCATGATAGATATGAAAAGGTTCAAAACAGGATGAGAGGACACAACTTGTCATCTGGCCCTCCTTCTAGTGACATAAATGTTGACGATACCGGACCCACCAACATATCAAGGGATCTCCCTAGTAAGAAGTTCCAATTATACCTCGGACTGTTTGGTGTAGGAGTCCCAACAGTGGGTTGTATGGTAATGCCTTGACTGTGATTTCACACAGAGGCAAGTAATATAACTATGTTGGTAGCAAGGGTGTGACATATGCAGTGAGCCAAGGAAGGTGCATGAGAGATTCTAACACACGGGGTTGAGATGAGTGCGCCCCTTCGAAACCTATGATAGCACGAAGTTAAGAAGGGAACACACGAGCAAAGATTCGTCACAACATGGAAGGCAAGTTAGCTAGCAATCCAAAGTGATGGTTAAACCAACAACACAATTCAGAAATATTCATATGTACATAGACAGAAATAGCTATACATGCATGCATAAACAGATAGCTAAAATACAATACAACATATGCATGAAACGTGTTGGCTCTTGTTATATTAAGAAGTGTAAGTTCCATTCATACAATACATCCATGTCCAACCACTAGTTCTGACAGCGGGACGTTACAGCCACAACTACTTGCTCCTCCAAAGAGATGTACTAGCTCTGCGCAGTGGAGAAGCCAAGGATCATCACAATAATGTCTAAGCTCTCTCTAAGATAGTCCTATCAGAAGATTGGCTGAACAAAAGCCTTTATAATGACTTATGAGGGACTACTTATAGCGAAGGTTGGGGTGACCCTTGACATTATCCTTTGTGACAATTCATCTACCCTCATGACTCTTCATCTACGCTATGACTATTACGTTAACTATCGACACTTGAACTTACACTTAACAAGATGTTACATTGCAATGCACATGTACCCATGTGAGACAAAATGGCTTGTACAAGCCTGTCTAGACATCACATTGACTCAGAAAACTATTGGAAGACCAACTCTTCGACATCTTCATTGTGATTGACAGTAGCGAACTATTTCCAAGATCAGTAGTCTGCGATGGTGTCCTTGTGCTCCAAGGTGACATCTTTCTGGAGCTTGACTCTTGCCTCCATAGCATCCAGGTACACTGCTCAGGCTCCTGTGTCCAAATCGTCTAAAAGCATGTGCATCATTATCTTCAATGCGGCCGAACCAGCAACATACTTGTGCATGATGTCTGCACTGATGGGCAAGTCTAGGCTAGTGGAAATGCGCATCAACTCTTTAAAGTACGAGTCAACCTCTAGTTAGACTTGTGCCTTTTGGTTTGCCTAGGTGAGAGTCCCAATAGATGGGATCGTGTGTGCACGCACCACAACATCCATACTCTTGAATACATGTGCATGGCAAGCCTATAAACTAGTGACGAGCTACAGGAGCTCTTCCTAGTTCCAGTTCTAACTTCGGATGCGTGCCTTCCGCTCGACTACTTTGGGCTTCATCATCTTAGGAAAGTGAAGTGGGGTTCCCTTGTATCTCATCGTCCACATTTTCATGTAATCAACAGCAACATGCACGTTCGACAAGATACGTGCTCTTCTAGCACATCATTGTTGTTATCCATTGAGATGGATGACTACCTTATGCGTGGTACCAAACTTGGAATAAAACACTCGCATAATTGTGTCGAGGGACAATAATTCATCTAGTATTGCCTTCTTCAGTGCATCTCGGGTGGACGCTCTCACCAACTCTCCTCCTTGCTTGGCCGTGTGTAGCTCCTTAGCCATTCACTCATTGTCAGCTATCAGGAAGCAAACACTTGAGCTAGTGGCTTCGGCATATGCTCTAGTGGCATCGACCAAGGCTGCTAGATGTTTGTGCATGTCAGACATGATCACCCGTTCCTCATAATACGTAGGATATGTATGATCCTCCAGAGTTGACACTCTGCGAGACTGCACAACTCTATGTTGAGACTCATCAAATGAGATGTTATGCATCTCTCCTTCCGCCTGATCTCCAAGGATCTCAGTGTCTCCTTGGTCACTTGGGACTTGTTCATCTTCTATATGTGGTGAAGTTGGTGGGTCAACCTCTTGGTGGTGAGGCATGAGGTCGACGTCCTACTCTAGATCCTTCTGCTCCATGTATATATCCATCCGATCAGGCGCTCGCTCTATCTCCTGAGTGAAGTCCTGCTCCTACAATGGTTCACCCTGCTCTTCTGATGCCAACTGTTCTGATGAGTCCACTACCTATACGGGCATTGTTTCATCCATCTGCATATGTTTTGTCCCCTGCTGTACTTGTTGCTTTTGCACTTCCCTCTCCTGTTTGTGGAGCTCTTGTTCCTTTTGGAGTTTCTCCTTCAACTCATGCAACAACTTCTATGTTTCCTCCATTCTCTGTTTCTCCCTCTGCCTTTGCACGATTCACTTATCACATTGTTGCCTCTTTGCCTCTATAGCCATAGTTTCTTTCTCTACAAGTGGATCTACTCGGAACTTGCAGCTTTACTCTTCCTCCATGTGATTGACAATCTTCCTCTTGCCCTTGTCGCGCATTGGTATGTTCACCTCTACTGCTACTACTGCTTCTAATGCTCTTCGGGATGCTGCTTCACATTTCTTCACTAACCATTCCACAGCACAGCCGACTTGTTCATTGGGTCTAGAGAAATTGTAGCAATATATCCATGGGTCCACCTCCTCCTAATGAAAATCCCCATAGATACAGTTGAACTACACTCTCATGCAATGATATTTCACAAGACAATGTGGGTCATACGAATTGTAACTTCGAAGGTCGAATGGATACTTCTTCATCTACTCTGCTTTGACATCCGCATTCTTAAAACTTCTGATATTGTATAACCCAATGCGTAGCGAAAGAGCAGGGGAAGGTGCCTTCTTCTTCCGGTGCAGCCTAACTATCAATCCTACTGAGATGTGATATGGTACTTCCTGCATGACGAGAATGTCCAAGGAAAGCTTCAGTAGAACACGCGGAGCATTCTCCACATTGTACATCCATATGAAGGTGTCGGACAGTGAGGCATACTAATAAGCTATGTCTATCAGTGCCTGCATTGCTGCCATCGACATGCAGGGTGGATCCTGTTCGAATATTGTCTTGTAAATTGGGGTGAAAAAATGATCGGATAGCCATGTGATAACTCCTCTGAAGTTTCATTCGGACAATGTCTTACAAGTAGTGTTGACAGTAGCCTCTATCGGTGACCATGCCCACTTCAAGCCCGGGAACCCCTGTCGGGCACAAACTGCATCCAAGATGTAGGGGAATTGTTATAGACATATTTGGGCGCTTCAACCCCAATCTTATATGTCGATAAACTAGGGCTCTTTAATCCCTAAAAGTGTTGTTTCATACCCTAAAATATCATGGTCAACTGATTACATTATTCCCCAAAAGTTCCACTTGAAAAACCATCCAGAACTGGCCTAAATTAGACCATACTAAGAGCTTCACTGTCAAGGTGTGATGCACACTAACTTCTACACTAGCCAGGTGTGATTCATACTGATGAGGCCTTCTGTGGGTTGCGATGAGTGAGAATGGACAAATGTCTGAGACAGTTTGCTAAGTGGATGTTCATGTAATCTTCTAGAAACTTCTCATATGACACTTGTTTCTCTAAATTCGCCCAGGGATGAGTAAGAGATCCAAGAAATCTCCAAGTGGAACCAAAAAAAACAAGTGGAATGACACTAATCAAAAACCCAGAGATGAATTACACCCTTGCAAACATCAATAAATGGATCCCTCATCTGAGAGATCTAGAGGCAGGAAATTGGTAATTTGTAAGGAAGTGTTGACAATTTGTATCTAAGAAAGAGCATTGTATTGTTGGGTGATCTTGCTTTTCATGAGGTGAAGAGGGCTTTGATGCTAGGAGGATGATGCTGGATCAGACAACTGGGTTGTAATTCTCCCTTCTATTTTAATAAAGTTCTTTGAGTTTTCCTCCATACAATTGTGTATTTGTGAATGTTTTTATTTGTGAGTGTTATTGTATGTTTATTGTATTTCTGATTCTTCAATGCTTATGATATAATAGATTAAGATGCTTTGATGGTGTTTTGTTACTTTGTCTCTACAGATATTCACTAACCGTAATAAGTAGGAGAAGAGTGTTAGAAAATTATATATTACGGAGCAATGGAACACATAAAATATTGCAAAAATATAAACACAGAAAATGCACAAAACAAGAGAGACACAGATATACGTGGTTCACCCAGTTTGGGCTACGTCCACCCCGAATAGCCAGTCCTTCCTTTCTATTATCCAGCAAAATGAAGAGACACAACCTACAGCAAATCCGTTGTAATATCCTCTGTTTTCTCTCATAGTCTCACCTCTCTGTTTCTCGCTCACACAGAATACACATCTATCACACAACCTCAAATACAATACCCTCATACAAAGAGAGGGGTTGCCTTTTAGGGAAAAAAACCCTAAACTAAACATAAGCTCTACCGTCAGATCATCTGCCTAATGAACGGCCCAGATTGACTAGAAATTACTATACTTTTACAAGGCAGCCGCCCCCCCTGGACCCCCCCTACAGCGAATATTTTACGGGCGGCGTTGCTACCGCCATTTCGAACTGGGGTCCTATGTGGTGATACCTTTGAATATAGAAGATAATCAGGCTCCACACCCAACAATCTCCCACTTGGAGACTGATTGTAGCAACTCCACCGCTGCTCCATTTGCTGGACAACGACTCCTCTTTGGACCTAGCTATTTCTCATCTTCATCGTCATCCTTGAAGACCAACTGAAACTGAGCATATTCTCAGTTTCTCCTTGGTTACAACTTTTGTTAGCATATCTGCAGGATCTGGCTAGTGTGTATCTTTTCCAGCTTCAACTCTCCATCTTCCAACACTGATCGTATGAAATGGTACTTGAGCTGTATGTGTTTAGTCCTGGAATGAAATGCTGAGTTCTTTGCAAGATGAATGTCACTTTGGCTATCACTGTATAACATGCCCATATCATGCTCCTTACCCAATTCACCCATAAGCCTTTGTAACCAAATCATTTCTTTACTAGCCTCTGTAGCAGCAACATACTTTGCTTCTGTTGTTGAAAGTGCAACAACACTTTGGATTTTTGAAACCCAACTGACAGTTGTTCCTCCAACAGTAAATACATATCCTGTAGTGCTCCTCCTGTTATCTCTGTTACCTGCCATATCTGCATCAACATATCCTTGTAGGGATATGTTTGAACCACCAAAGCATAATGCTTGATTTGTGGTACCTTTCAAATATCTGAGAATCCATTTCACTGCCATCCAATGTTCCTTTCCTGGATTGTTCATGTACCTGCTTACAACTCCCACTGCATGTGCAATATCAGGCCTTGTGCAGACCATTGCATACATTAAGCTTCCAACTGCTGATGCATATGGAACTTTAGACATATAATCCATGTCTTCTTGGGTCTTTGGGCACATTTCCTTGCTAAGTTTGAAATGGCTAGCAAAAGGTGTACTAACTGGTTTTGCATTGTGCATGTTAAATCTTTTCAACACCTTTTGTATGTACTCATTCTGAGACAATGTTAATTTACGATTTTCCCTATCTCTAGTTATTCTCATACCAAGGATTTGTTTTACAGCTCCCAAATTCTTCATTGCAAATGAATTTGCCAATTTTCTTTTGAGCACATTTATTTCCTGCATGTTAGATCCTACAACAAGCATGTCATCTACATACAATAACAATATAATATAGCTGCCATCATTTTGCTTTTTCAAATAAACACAATGATCAGAGTGACATCTAGTATAACCTTGTTCAGACATAAACTTGTCAAATTTTAGATACCACTGCCTTGGAGCCTGTTTTAAGCCATACAAGCTCTTCTTCAACCTGCACACTAGTTTCTCCTTCCCTTTCACCTCATATCCTTGTGGTTGTTGCATATATATCTCTTCCTCCAAATCCCCATGGAGAAAGGTTGTCTTTACATCTAACTGCTCAAGATGCAAATCTTCAACTACTACAAGACTTAAAATAGTTCTGATTGAATTCATTTTAACAACAAGAGAAAATATTTCATCAAAATCAATACCTTTCTTCTGTGCAAACCCCTTCACCACAAGTCTAGCTTTATACCTCTGTTTTCCTCCATCTTCTTCCTTCAGCCTGTAAACCCATTTATTCTTCAATGTAGTTTTTCCTACAGGCAACCTGACTAAATCCCAAGTCTGGTTATGCATTAAGGAGTCCATCTCTTCTTCCATGGCTACCTCCCACTTCTTCCTGCTTTCAACCTGCATTGCTTCTTCATAACATTCGGGTTCACCGGAATCAGTCAACAATAAATAATATAATGAAGGAGAGTATCGTTCAGGGGGTCTACTTATCCTGGTAGATCTTCTAACACCACTTTCAGGTGTTTGGGGTGCCTGTTGTTGTTGTGGTGGTTGTTGTTGTTGTGGTTGTTGATTATTACTATTTTCAGGCACCTTTACTTTTTCAGTGATTTCATCAAGAACTGCGTATTCATTGTTTTCCTTTTCCTGTTTCTTTTCCTGCAACTGATTCTTATACAATACCTTTTCATTGAATATTACATCTCTGCTCCTAATGATTTTGTGATTTTCGTAATCATATAAGCGATAACCAAAATCATTAACACCATATCCAATAAAGGTACATTTCTTTGACTTTGCCTCAAGCTTTGTTCTATTTTCTTTATCAATATGGACAAAGACCTCACAACCAAAAGGCTTTAAAATAGAGTAGTTTACCTTTTTCCCTGTCCATGCTTCCTCTGGAACACCACCATCCAAGGAAATTGAAGGCCCTCTGTTTATTAGATAAACAGCAATATCTACAGCATCTTCCCAAAACTGTAAAGGCAATCCTACATGCAATTTCATGCACCTTGCACGCTCCATGATTGTTCTGTTCATCCTTTCTGACACACCATTTTCTTGTGGTGTTCTTGGAACTGTCTTCTCTCTGCGAATTCCATGCTTTGAATAGTACCTATCAAACTCTTTGTTGCAATATTCACCTCCATTGTCTGATCTAAGACACTTCAATTTCTTTCCTGTCTCAATCTCAACCAAAGCTTTCCATTTCTTGAAAGTATCAAATACATCAGATTTATTATTAATACAATAAATCCAAGTTTTTCTAGTTGCATCATCAATAAAAGTAACATAATAATGAGAGCCACCGAGAGATGATACCTGAGCAGGTCCCCATACATCTGTATGCACAAGCTCTAATTTTTCATTCTTCTTTTCTTTCCCGACTCTGAGAAATCTGACTCTCTTCTGTTTTCCATAAATGCAATTCTCACAGAAGTCCAAATCAACATTCTTCAAACCTGGCAACAAATTCCTTGAGTGAAGAATCTTCATCCCCTTTTCACTCATGTGTCCGAGCCTATGATTCCATAATGTTGCATCTGCTCCTTTGGAAGTTAAAGCATTAACAGAGTTAGAAATACCATTGCATAAATACAATGTACCAACCTTTTCGCCTTTTGCTATTACCAGGGCTCATTTGGTGACCTTCCAAGCTTTATCTGTGAAAGTTGTCACACAACCTTCACCGCCTAACTGCCCTCTTGAAATCAGATTTTTCTTTAGATCTGGAACATGCCTTACCTCCTTTAATAGCCATTGGTTTCCATTCTACTGTTTTACAAGAACCTTACCCATTCCAACGATTTTACAGTGTTTATCATCACCCAGACGAACTTGTCCAAAATCTCCTTGAACATAGTCATGAAAGTATTTCTTATCAGGTGTGGCATGGAATGAAGTCCCTGAATCTAACACCCAGGAATCAGTAATATTTTCGAAAGAAAGAATCAAAGCATCTTGTAACACCTCACCTGTCACATTTGCTTCATGATTGTTTTCTTGCTGTGCATCTCCTTCTTTTCCCTTTCGAGATCTACAATCTTTCTTTAGGTGTCATTTCTTTCCACATTTCCAGCACACTATCCCTGATCTGGACTTGGATCTGCCTTTCCTTGATTTACTGTGATATCCTGAGCTCTTTCCTCTTTCCATTTTTCTTCCTCTAGACTCTGCACTCAAATCATTTCCTGATGTCTCACCAGAGCTTTTCCGTCGCATTTCCTCGCTAAGGATAGCACCGACGACATCATCAAACTTTAAAGTACTAGATCCAGAAACGAAGTTACTAATGGCCATTACCAAACCATTCCAACTTTCTGGTAATGAGCGCAAGAATAACAGAGCTCTAACTTCATCATCAAAGTTTACCCCTACAGAACTTAACTGACTTGTAACTATATTAAAATCATTTAAATGGTTTGCAACAGATTCACCTTCCGACATATTCATATTAAATAACTGTTTCATAAGAAATACCTTGTTTGAGGCCGAGGGTTTTTCATATAGTTTCGATAACGTCTGCATCAAACCCTCTGTTGTTGTTTCCTTCGAAATTTTGAAGGTGACTGACGCAGCAAGGCACAAACGTATTGTTCCGAGTGCCTTTCTATCGAGAAGGTTCCATTCTTCGTCTTTCATACCCGTCGGCATCTTTGTTTTTCCGCCCAATGGTAGGTATAGATCTTTCTGATACAGATAATCTTCCATCTACAAATTCCACAGCGAGAAGTTTCGGCCGTTAAATTTCTCAACCCTAAACTTACCATCTTCCGCCATTACTCCCACTCGAACCAGGAACCCTTCTTTCCTGCGATTTTATCAGCCAAATAGACCTTCGGCTCTGATACGAGTTGTTAGAAAATTATATATTACAGAGCAATGGAACACATAAAATATTGCAGAAATATAAACACAGAAAATGCACAAAACAAGAGAGACACAGATATACGTGGTTCACCCAGTTTGGGCTATTTCCACCCCGAACAGCCAGTCCTTCCTTTCTATTATCCAGCAAAATGAAGAGACACAACCTACAGCAAATCCGTTGTAATATCCTCTGTTTTCTCTCAATATCTCACCTCTCTGTTTCTCGCTCACACATAATACACATCTATCACATAGCCTCAAATACAATACCCTCATACAAAGAGAGGGGTTGCCTTCTAAGGCAAAAAACCCTAAACTAAACATAAGTTCTACCGTCAGATCATCCGCCTAATGAACGGCCCAGATTGACTAGAAATTACTTTTACAAGGCAATTTTACAGTTGTTTTTAGCTACGGGGGCGCTTCCCCCGAAACCCCCCGCCAGGGGGGGGTTCCCAAAGGTTGCAGCTGACCACCCCTGGACCACCCCTGTAGCGAATATTTTACGGGCGGCGTTGCCGCCCCCATTTCGAACTGGGATCCTATGTGGCGATACCTTTGAATATAGAAGATAATCAGGCTCCACACCCAACAAAGAGGTGCAAGCTCTATCAAGGGGGAGAGAGATCAAGCAAAGAGTTAAGTGGAAGATCCAGGTTGGTTCCTTTGCCTCTCTCTTATCTGTCATACATAGAGGAAATCAAAAATTGCTTTAAACTGTTTGTTTCTAGGATAGCTACCAATCTTAGAGGGCTAGTCGATTGAAAAGACACTAGTTTTCCTGGAAACAAAATGACGAATCCACTGGGGAAACATATAGATGTCTGTTGGTTATTTTTGTTTGTTTTATAAACTATAGACGGAGCCTGAAGTTAGCCAGATAGCCTTCAAACTGCTCTTGCTCTGCAATTGCATAGTAGATGAATGCTGCTTCAGTCAATCTCCGGTTTAGTTTATGAATTGAACATCTGACTTACAAACATTCTAGATGCCCTTGTGGTAGCTTAGTAACCTCCCAAGATCATACCTCTGTACGTTTCTTTTTACTATCTATCATAGCTCAGCTTAACTCACTAAAATCAACTACAAATTTGAGCCAAAACCCATCTCAGTTGTGCTCCCTAGCCCATCACACTGTCTGTCACTGTCTACCAGTATGCATCGCTCCTCTCAAGTCTGAAAAGTGCGATGCATCCTTGTTTCTGTGAAGCCCAGGTGCGATGACTAACTGAGCCTATTTCCCTTCTTGAAATTTGGGGTTTTTTTCTTTGTTTTCAACTCTGTTTAGTTGTTTTGCTGCTTATGAACAATACCTCATTACTGAAGCCTCCTTGCATCAGATAGATCAGCCTCCATTGATTAGGATTAGTAAATGTTTTTATGTATTTGTCCATCATTTACGATCCTTTGTCGAAAAGTTGCTTAAATCGAACTGTCGTTTTGGTGCAAAAAGTGTCGTAACTGTCGTTTTGTGTCAAAAAGAGAAGTGTCATCGAGTCTTCCTTCCTTGGATAGTCAATTGAACTTTTTTTCATGTATTTGATTTGACTTTTTGACATTTGAAGTGTCAAAAGCATTTTCTATTCGAAATCGAAAAGTGTCATTTAGCCTTCCTTTCTATTTTGAAAAATAAATGGTCAAAATGTCACTTTGAGTAAAAATATTTCAAATCTTTACTACATTTAGTTTTCCTTTTTTGCATTTTCACATTAAAGAAAATGAAAAACAAATACATGCATTTTCATTTTCATTTAGACTATGTGAGAAAAATGATTTAGGAAAAGTGCATTTAGTGTGTGCTCTTTACTCTTTGTTTGAAAGAAATCGTAATCTTCTTTCCTTAGTAGCTAGGATTTTCATTGATCAAAATAAACAACGATTTTTTATCATTGTAGACTGCATATTTAGGAATTTTAAATCTACATCACGTGGTGAACCATTGAAAGGAAAAATTTTAAACAAGATCAACTCTAAAATAAATTTCAATGAACTTAACAATGCTTTGGAACCTAACGCAACACATCTAGAGGTCTAGGCTAGAGACGTGTTCCAGCGTCATAAAATCTAGTAACTATCGTTTTCATCAAAGGTTGGGTGACTCCTCCTCTTTGATACGACAAGTGCTAGCACAGACTTGTGCTCCTCGTACCATCAGGTATATATTGGGAGACCACAATAGGCTTATATCCTTTATCCATAGGAAGCTGTGTCTGTCGCCCTACTGATCGCAATGCACTGAACACAACATTTGGGAAGATTGAATGCCATACATAAGTCCTTCATAATTTCTCTTTAATTTATCACCAAGGTTTATTTTGAAGTTTTGCAATTGGTTTGGTAATCCCTCTGTCTAGATCTCCAGAGTAGTCACTTTCATTCCTTTTCGACTCTTTAAAAAAGAAGGTCCATCTGAGCACTTGTCACTTCAGGCTCATTAAAAATTGAAGGGGACTACAGTCATCTTTAGCTTTTTCTCGACTCTTAAAAATTGAAAAAGCAAAGTTGTGTTAGAGCATCATTAAAATTTATTAATTTCAGAATAACATCCTTGTTTCCATTGTTGATCTTAGGTTGCGATAATGGAGTCCACCAATCATGGAATCCCTTTTAAGGGGAATCCTAGCCCTTTTACATCTTGGGGAAATATTGGTGCTCCTTATATGGCCACTTTTTCCCTTCTGGGACTTACTATTGGCCTGCCAGTATAGCTATTCTCAACCTCTGTGGTTCAAAATAATGTGATTCCTCAGCAATCGAATCACCATTCAATTGATGCTAAGGTTGACCCCTTGCCTTCCTCCTCTTCGCTTGGTGAAAGTAGTGATGCTAATAACCAAGTGGCTAAGAAGAAGAAGAAAGGTAAGGAGAAGAAGAGGAAGCCAATTTAGTAAGGGGAAACCAACCAACCATAGATTTGGATGCATCAGCTGGTGAAAATCCGCACATTAAAGCTCATAAGCCCAGATATCCATGCATAATCTGTAAAGGAGACCATTTTCATCGAGATTGTTTGTGCATTCCTTGGATCTTGAGAGAATGGTCCCCCCGTTAACACCAACCGATGTCATCAACCTCTGCTGATCATGTTGATAATACACCATCAACTAGTGATAGTGAAGTCCACGGACAAAAAGTAAAAGTCAAAGTTCCATGTGAGTTATGTGAAGGGAACCATACACATCCCTATTATCCTTTTTTGGGTCAAGCCAAAATAGTCTTGCATAACCATCCTGCTTCACTACAGCGACTTCCACCTGGATACAGGAAACTCTCCCCTAGTCCTTTACTAGTGGAAAATTCGACTGACTTAACTGAACCGTCGATCGAAACACCTATCATTGAAAATGAATCTTCTAAGTCCATATCAGACCAAAGTCAATAGGTTGAGATGGTAGTTGACCCTGTTTTACCTTCAGAAGATCATAACCATCCTCAAGAGAGTGAGAATGATACCGTTCAAATTCTCTTTGTTACTTCAGAGTCCGATGAACTTGGGGGAAATCTGCCTATTCCTTCACAACAGGAAGAGAATCCCCCAGTTCCCGCCACTCAAGGGGTTATTTCACCCATTTATTCGATACCCCCTCCAAGCAGTCTAATCGCTTCCTTTGATTGGAATCGACTAGCAAGATCTCGCCTTCCTTCTTATGTACCTTTCCGGATCATAGTACAAGTTTACAAAATGATCATGTCAGGCACTATCATAGATGAAGGTGCGTCAGCGACTATCCTTTCCTCAATTGTTTGGAAAGTTCTTGGTTCGCCATCACTTACGCCTGCTACTCAAAATTTGTCAGGCTTTAACAAAGGAACCAGTCGACCGTTAGGGATCCTTCCTAAGTTACCTATAACTTCAGGAAGGAAAACCGTTCACCTGAACGTGATGGTAGTCCTAGGACCGTTAGATTACAATCTACTCCTTCGACATGACTATGTTTATAACATGGAAGCTATTGTTTCAACACTCTTCCGAAAGATGTGTTTCCCGCTTGAAGGAAAAATGGTCACCATTGACCGGCTTTCATTTCCCAGTTCAAGCATAGCTCAAAGTCAACCATCATCCCTAAATGGTCCTTTTACATCCATAGTGTCTCTTCAACCTTCATTCCGTCCACCTAATTACCGCAAGTAGTCTGGTGAATGTAACGAAGCTTAGGGGACATGAAATTGTGTCTATTTTGCAGATGAACCCAACTAAAAAAATAGGTCTCCCTGTAGGTTATGTGATTGGTCTCCGATACCTTTCACCTTCGTCTATTCTGTGGATGAAGTGTAGGAAGTGTTGTATCTGTTCTACAGATGAAATCATCCTGCATAACCATGGTAATTTTCCATATGGTTACTGGAAACTCTCCTTTTCATCATGCTGGGGGCATGCAAACCTTTTTATGCAAGCTAAAAATGACCAATTTCATTCCTAGTTTTTTTTAACTTCTTAGCTTTTTTGCTTTTTAGCTTTTTAGCTTTTTAGTTTTTTAACTCCTGAGGTCAGGTGATTGGTCCGACACACCATTCACCTTCGTCTATTCTGCGGAGGAAGAAAAGGAAGTGTTTTGTCTAACCGCTGATGAAACCACACTACCTAACCTCATCAATTCCTTAGCTTTTTTAGTTTTTCTAGCTTTTAGTTTGGTCTTTTCTAGTTCACATAAAAAGATAAGCCCACTTAGCATATTTTCCGCAAGGTTCGAGCTCGTTAAAGAATGAACCCGCACCAAAACAGAGCATATGTTCCCTTAGAGTTAAATCTCTTTAAAAAATGAACCTACGTTCGGTAAATAACCTTCATGATTGCCATTACATTAGCCTGTTGAGCCTTGGTTGTGTTCCTGCCATCACCTCCATTCTTTTGGCCGATCATATGCTTCCACTTGATTGTTTACCTTTTTGAGGAATAGCTACGATGAGTGGTCCTATTAGCGACCCTCTTCACACCACAATGTTTTGAGAAATTCCCAGCTTACCCGAAACTAGTTGCTATCTTAGACACCACTCGTTCCTAAAAAATGAGTCCCCTTTAAACCCTTTCATACTCGTTAAATATGAAAAGATTGTCGAGCAATTGGCCTCTCTAGCTTTTTAAAGTGATTGGAAGTGCCATCCCTTAAGTAGATTTTAATATTTTTCGGACCTGAGGGATTATCTCATGAAAAAATTCGAGCGTTTGTCTATTTCGGCTCGCTAAAGTGATCGAAAAGTCATCCCTTTTGTATTATTTTAATTTTTTTTAGACCTAGGGGATTATGATACGAAAAAGAACTACTGGAGTTCTCTTTTCGTCTCTTTTCAAACTCTCTAGACATTAAAAGGACCGAGTTATCTTTGTCATTAAAATCATTAAAACAATAGTGGCAAACTTGTCCACCATGAAAAGAACGAGTTTCACTGTCACTAGACTCGCTAAGAACATATCGACGGGTTTGCCTGAAGGGAAAATTATAGAACAAGCATATTTTATCCTCCTCAAGCTTGACAAAAATAAAGAGGTACTGATCAGCAATGACTGGGGAAAAAGGGAAGAAAACTTGAAGAATTTTATGGTAGCAGGTCGCTCTTGAACATGACACTTTCACTCCATCACCATGATTGAGTCGGGTTGGGTTATTCCATTCACCGGTCATTTCACCATTGGTCTTTCACACCATCCATTTTTGGGGTTAACGCTACCAATCCATCTCAGTGTCGCCAATATGTTCAAGAGAAGTCATTCAGTTGAGAATTCACCATCCAGTTAATGCCTCATCTGCTACAATACCTCCAACCTCCATTTTTCATGACCGCCATTCCTGAACTTTGTGTCGTTGATCATTTTCACCTCTAGAAAATCATTTGATTCATTTCGTTTCGTAGATGTGGGATACATTAAGGCCCTCCTACGATGGGTCACTTCTTGTCAACATCAGCTCATTATCCAAGAAGTTGACTTAGAAACAACCCTTTCAATACTTTGAAGCTTGCATGCCTTAATGGCAAGTTTCTCACTTCCGACGACAGGTTGACATCAATGGCCTTCGACCGAAAGATTTTGCGTGGTGTTCATCATCAGATCATATATTCACACCACGTGAATTGTACTGTAGTACCTTGAGGTTCATTATCATTATCTGTGATTCCTCTCACGTCTGTTAACAACTCACATTATTGGTTGCTAATCAGGCGATGTCTTTCCATGTTCGACTTCAGAACATCTTTTCACATGGATCAACTTGTACATCGGGCGAAGGTTGAACGAGTTTGAAGACCCCAGATCTAGTTTCATCCATCCGGGCTTCGATATATTTAGGAATATAAAGACATCAAATGTACACAAAAGCTACACAGATGGTCATCCAAGCCAGGGATGATGACCCTACATAAGAAGAGTCACAAGTGTGCAACTGCAGACAATTATCTGTTCTATGTACATGAAATGAATTTATAAAGCTGAGCATGGGAATGCCCGCCTCAGCTAGATCATGAGAATTATATGATGATGATGTATTGCATTGTATCGCACACAGGTCACCTTCCAGTTTCGAAAACCTCGTATCCTCATGTTAAAGCATTTCACCTGACATCAAAGATTTACAACTTCATGCTTTAGGGAGCAGCTATTATAGACATATTTGGGCACTTCAACCCCAATCTTATATGTTAATAAAATAGGGCTCTTTAATCCCTAAAAGTGTTGTTTCATACCCTAAAAGATGATGGTCAACTGATTACATCATTCCCCAAAAGTTCCACCTGAAAAACCATCCAGAACTGGCTTGAATTAGACCATACTAAGAGCTCCACTGTCAAGGTGCGATGCACACTGACTTCTACACTAGCCAGGTGTGATGCATACTGATGAGGCCTTCTGTGGGGTGCGATGAGCGAGAATGGAAAAATTTTCGAGACATTTTGCTAAGTGGATGCTCATGGAATCTTCTAGAAACTTCTCATATGACACTTGTTTCTCTGAATTCGCCCAGGGATGAGTAAGAGATCCAAGAAATATCCAAGTGGAACCAAAAACAACAAGTGGAATGACACTAATCAAAAACCCAGAGATGACTCACACCCTTGCAAACATCTATAAATGGATCCCTCATCTGAGAGATCTAGAGGCTGGAATTTGGTAATTTGTAAGGAAGTGTTGATAGTTTGTATCTGAGAAAGAGCATTGTATTGTTGGGTGATCTTGCTTTTCATGAGGTGAAGAGGGCTTTGATGCTGGGAGGATGATGTTGGATCAAACAGCTAGGTTGTAATTCTCCCTTCTATTTTAATAAAGTTCTTTGAGTTTTCCACCATACAATTGTGTATTTGTGAATGTCGTTATTTGTGAATGCTATTGTATGTTCATTATATTTTTGATTCTGCAATGCTTATGATATAATAGATCAATATGCTTTGATGGTGTTTTGTTACATTGTCTCTACAGGTATTCACTAAGTGGGATAAGTAGGAGAAGAGGTGCAAGCTCTGTCAAGGGGGAGAGAGATCGGGCAAGGAGTTAAGCGGAAGATCCAGTTTGATTCCTTTGCCTCTCTCTTATCTATCATACATAGATGAAATCACAAATTTCTTTAACTGTTTGTTTCTAGGATAGCTGCTAATCCTAGAGGGCTAGTCGATCGAAAAGACACTAGTTTTTCCAGAAAAAAAAAATGGCGAATCCACTGGGGAAACATATAGATGTCTGTTGGTTATTTTTGTTTGTTTTATAAACTATAGACGGAGCCTGAAGTTAGCCAGATAGCCTTTGAACTGCTCTTTCTCTGCAATTGCATAGTAGATGAATGTTGCTTCAGTCAATCTCCGGTTTAGTTTATGAACTCAACATCTAACTTACAAAAATTCTAGATGCCCTTGTGGTAGCTTAGTAACCTCCCAACATCATACCTCTGTACTTTTCTTTTTATTGTCTATCATAGCTCAGTTTAACTCACTGAAATCAGCTGCAAATATGAGCCAAAACCCATCTAAGTTGCGCTCCATGGCCCATTGCACTGTCTGTCACTATCTTCCAGTATGCATTGCTCCTCCTGAGTCTCAAAAGTGTGATGCATCCTTGTTTCTGTGAAGCCCAGGTGCGATAACTGACTCAGCCTATTTCCCTTCTTGAAATTTGGGGTTTTTGTCTTTGTTTTCAGCTCTGTTTAGTTGTTTTGCTGCTTATGAACAGTACCTCATTACTGAAGCCTCCTTGCATCAGATAGATCAGCCTCCATTGATTAGGATTAGTAAATGTTTTTATGTATTTTTCCATCATTTACGATCCTTTGTCGAAAAGTTGCTTAAATCAAACTGTCGTTTTGGTGCAAAAAGTGTCGTAACTGTCGTTTTGTGTCAAAAAGAGAAGTGTCGTTGAGTCTTCCTTCCTTGGATAGTCAATTGAATTTTGTCATGTATTTGATTTGATTTGTTGACATTTGAATTTTCGAAAGCATTTTCTATTCGAAATCGAAAAGTGTCATTTAGTCTTCCTTTCTATTTTGAAAAAGAAATTGTCAAAATTTCGCTTTGAGTAAAAATATTTCAGATCTTTACTACATTTAGTTTTATTTTTTGGCATTTTCACATTAAAGAAACGAAAAAAAAATACATGCATTTTAATTTGCATTTAGACTGTGTGCGAAAAATGATTTAGGAAAAGTGCATTTAGTGTGTGCTCTTTGCTCTTTGTTTGAAAGAAATCGTAATCTTCTTTCCTTAGTAGCTAGGATTTTCATTGCCCAAAATAAACAATGATTGTTTATCATTGTAGACTGCATATTTAGGAATTTTAAATCTACATCATGTGGTGAAACATTGAAAGAAAACTTTAAACATGATCAACTCTAAAATAAATTTCAATGAACTTAACAATGTTTTGGAACCTAACGCAACACATCTAGAGGTCTAGGCTAGAGACGTGTTCTGGCGTCATAAAATCTAGTAACTGTCGTTTTCATTGAAGGTTGGATGATTCCTCCTCTTTGATACGACAAGTGCTAGCACGGACTTGTGCTCCTTGTACCATCGAGTATATATTGGGAGACCACAATAGGCTTATATCCTTTATCCATAGGAAGCCGTGTTTGCCGCCCTATCGATTACAATGCACTGAACACAGCATTCATGAAGATTTACTGTCGTACATAAGTCCTTCGTAATTTATTTTTAATTTATCACCAAGGTGTATTTTGTGGTTTTGTGATTAGTTTGGTAATCCCTCTGTCTAGATCTCCAGAGTAGTCACTTTCATTCATTTTTGACTCTTTAAAAGAAAAGGTCCATCTTAGCACCTGTCACTTCAGACTCATTAAAAATCGAAGGGGAGTAGAGTCATCTTTAGCTTTTTCTAAACTCTTAAAAATTGAAAAATCAAAGTTGTGTCAAAGCATCATTAAAATTTATTAATTTCATAATAACATCCCTGTTTCCATCGTTGATATTAGGTTGAGATAATGGAGTCCACCAATCATGGAATCCCTTTTGAG
This sequence comes from Pinus tabuliformis, assembly GCA_031772625.1. Lineage (NCBI taxonomy): Eukaryota > Viridiplantae > Streptophyta > Pinopsida > Pinales > Pinaceae > Pinus > Pinus tabuliformis. Next base: position 237,597,006 of record CM062812.1, on the reverse strand, counting down.
GGGAATCCTAGCCCTTTTACATCTTGGGGAAATATTGGTGCTCCTCATATGGCCACTTTGTCCCTTCCAGGACTTACTATTGGCCTGCCATTATGGCTATTCTCAACCTCTGTGGTTCAAAATAACGTCATTCTTCAGCAATTGAATCAGCATGTAGTTGATGCTAAGGTTCACCCCTCACCTTCTTCTTCATTTGCTTCTCCCTCCCCTTCTTCTTCTTCGCTTGGTGAAAGTAGTGATGCTAATAACCAAGTGGCTAAGAAGAATAAGAAAGGTAAGGAGAAGAAGAAGAAGCCAATTCAGCAAGGGGGCAACCCACCAACCATAGATTTGGATGCATCAGCTCGTGAAAATCCACACATTAAAGCTCATAAACCCAAATATCCATGCATAATCTGTAAAGGAGACCATTTTCATCGAGATTTTCCATGCATTCCTCAGATCTTGAGAGAATAGTCCCCCGCTTTGCACCAACCGGTGTCATCAACCTCTGCTGATCATGTTGATAATACACCATCAACTAGTGATAGTGAAGTCCAAGGACAGAAAGGAAAAGTCAAAGTTCGATGTGAGTTATGTGAAGGGAACCATACACTTCCCTGTTGTCCTTTTTTGGGTTAGGCCAAAAGAGTCTTGCATAACTGTCCTGCTTCACCGCAGCGACTTCCACCTAGATACAACAAACTCTCCCCTAGTCCTTTACTAGTGGAAAATTCGACTAACTTAATTGAACCCTCGGTCGAAACACCTATCGTTGAAAGTGAATCTTCTGAGTCCATATCAGACCAAAGTCAATAGGTTGAGATGGCAGGCAACCCTGTTTTACCTTTAGAAGATCATAACCATCCTCAAGAGAGTGAGAACGATATTGTTCAAATTCTCTTTGTTACTTCAAAGTCTAATGAAATTGGGGGCAATCCGCCTGTTCCTTCACAACAGGAAGATAATCCCCATTTCCTGCTACTCAATGGGTTATTTCACCCAATTATTCAGTACCCCCTCCAAGCAGTCTAATCACTTCCTTTGATTGGAATCGACTAGCAAGATCTTGCCTTCCTTCTTATGTACCTTTCCAGATCATAGTACAAGTTTACAAAATGATCATGTCAGGCACTATCATAGATGAAGGTGCATCAATAAGTATCCTTTCCTCAACTATTTAGAAAGCGCTTGGTTCACCATGGCTTACACCTGTTACTCAAAATTTGTCAGGCTTTAACAAAGGAACCAGTCAATCGTTAGGAATCCTTCCTAAGTTACCGATAACTTTAGGAAGGAAAACCATTCATCTGAATGTGATGGTAGTCCCAGGACCGTTAGATTACAATATACTCCTTGGACATGACTATGTTTATAAAATGGAAGCTATTGTTTCAACACTCTTCCGAAAGATGTGTTTCCCGCTTGAAGGCAAAATGGTTACCATTGACCAACTTTCATTTCCTAGTTCAAGCATAGTTCCAAGTCAACCATCATCCCTAAATGGTCCTTTTATATCCACGGTGTCTCTTCAACCTTCATTCCATCCACCTAATTATTGTAAGTAGTCTGGTGAATGTAACGAAGCTTAGGGGCCATGCACCCTTGTCTATTTTGCGGACAAACCCAGCTGAAAAAATAGGTCTCCCTGTAGATTATGTGATTGGTTTGGGATACCTTTCACCTTCGTCTATTCTGCGGATGAAGTGCAAGACATGTTTTGTCTATTCCGCAGACGAAATCATCCTACATAACCATGGTAAGTTTGCAGATGGTTACTGGAGACTCTCCTTTTCATCATGCTAGGGGCATGCAAACCTTTTTATGCAAGCTAAAAACGACCAATTTCATTTCCTAGCTTTTTTTTTAACTTCTTAGCTTTTTTGCTTTTTAGCTTTTTATCCTTTTAGTTTTTTAACTCCTGAAGTTAGGTGATTGGTCTGACACACCATTCACCTTCGTCTATTCTGTGGATGAAGCAACTGAAGTGTTTTTTCTAACCGCTAATGAAACCACCCTACCTAACCTCAGCAGTTCCTTAGCTTTTTTAGTTTTTCTAGCTTTTAGTTTGGTCATTTCTTGTTCGCATAAAAAGATAAACCCACTAAGCATAGTTTCCACAAGGTTCGAGCTCGTTAAAAAACGAACCCGCACCCAAACAAATCATATGTTACCTCAGAGTTCAAGCTCTTTAAAAAATGAACCAACCTTCGGTAAATAACCTTCGTGATTGCCATTACATCAGCATGTTGAGCCTTGGTTGTGTTCCTGCCATCACCTCCATTCTTTTGGCCGATCATACGCTTCCACTTGATTTTTTACCTTTTTGAGGAACAGTTGTGATGAGTGGTCCTATTAGCCACCCTCTTCACACCACCATGTTTTGAGAAGTTCCCAGCTTACCCGGAACTAGTTGCTATCTTAGACACTACTCGTTCCTCAAAAATTAATCCCCTTTAAACCATTTTCAGGCTCATTAAATATGAAAACATTGTCAAGAAACTGGCCTCTTCAGATCGTTAAAGTGATTGGAAGCACCATCCCTCAATTAGATTTTAATATTTTTCGTACCTGAGGGATTATCTCATGAAAAAGTTCGAGCGTTTGCCTATTTCAGCTTGCTAAAGTGATCGAAAAGTCATCCATTTTGTATTATTTAATCTTTTTTGAACCTAAGGGTTTATGCTACGAAAAAGAACTACTGGAGTTTTCTTTTCGTCCCTTTTCAAACTCTTTAAACATGAAAAGGACCGAGTTATATTTGTCGTTAAACTCGTTAAAACAATAGCGACAAACTTGTCCACCAACACAAGAACAAGTTTCACTGTCAGTAGACTTGCTAAGAACATAGCGATGGGTTTTCCCGAAGGGAAAACTATAGAACAACCATATGTTATCCTACTCAAGCTTGACAAAAATAAAGAGGTAGTGGTCAGTAATGACTGGGGAAAAAGGGAAGAAAACTTGAATAATTTTATGGTAGTAGGTCGCTCTTGAACATGACATTTTCACTCCATCACCATGATTGAGTCGGGTTGGGCTATTCCATTCACCGGTCATTTCACCATTGGTCTTTCACACCATCCATTTTTGGGGTTAACACTACCAATCCATCTCAGTGTCACCAATATGTTCAAGAGAAGTCATTCAGTTGAGAATTCACCATCGAGTTAATGCCTCATCCACTACAATACCTTCAACCTCCATTTTTCATGACTGTCATTCCTGAACCTTGTGTCGTCAATTGTTTTCACCTCCAGAAAATCATTTGATTTGTTTCGTGTCGTAGATGTGGGATGCATTAAGGCCCTCCTACGATGGGTCACTTCTTGTCGACATCAGCTCATTATCCAAGAAGTTGACTTAGAAACAACCCTTTTAGTACTTTGAAGCTTGCATGCCTTAATGGCAAGTTTATCACTTTCGGCGACAGGTTGACAGCAATGGCCTTCGACCGAACAATTTTGCATGGTGTTCGACATCGGATCATATATTCACACCTCGTGAATCATACTGTAGTACCTTGAGGGTCATTATCATTATCGATGATCCCTCTCGCATCTGTTAACAGCTCACATTATTGGCTAGTAATCAGGTGATGTATTTCCATGTTTGACTTCAGAACATCTTTTCACATGGATCGACTTGTACATCGGGCGAAGATTGAACGAGTTTGAAGACCCCAGATCTAGTTTCATTCATTCGGGCTGCGATATATTCAGGAATATAAAGACATCAAATGTACACAGAAGCTACACAGATGGTCATCCAAGCTAGGGAGGATGACCCTACATATGAAGAATCACTAGTCTGCAACTGCAGATGATTATCTATTCTATGTACATGAAATGAATTTATAAAGCTGAGCATGGGAATGCCAGCCTCAGCTAGATCATGAGAACTATATGATGATGATGTATTGTATTGTATCTTATACAGGTCACCTTCCAATTTCGAAAACCTCGGATCCTCATGTTAAAGCATTTCACCCAACATCAAAGGTTTACGACTTCATGCTTTAGGGAGCAGCTGTTGTAGACATATATTTGGGCACTTCAACCCCAATCTTATATGTCGATAAACTAGGGCTCTTTAATCCCTGAAAGTGTTGTTTCATACCCTAAGAGATCATGGTCAACTAATTACATCATTCCCCAAAAGTTCCACCTAAAAAACCATTTAGAACTGGCCTGAATTAGACCATACTAAGAGCTCCACTATCAAGGTGCGATGCATAATGACTTCTACACTAGCTAGGTGAAATGCATACTGATGAGGCCTTATATGGGGTGTGATGAGCGAGAATGGACAAATGTCCGAGACAATTTTCTAAGTGGATGCTCATGGAATCTTCTAGAAACTTCTCATATGACACTTGTTTCTCTGAATTCACCCAGGGATGAGTAAGAGATCGAAGAAATCTACAAGTGGAATGACACTAATCAAAAACCCAGAGATGACTCACACCCTTGCAGACATCTATAAATGGATCCCTCATCTCAGAGATCTAGAGACTGGATTTTGGTAATTTGTAAGGAAGTGTTAATAGTTTGTATCTGAGAAAGAGCATTGTATTGTTGGGTGATCTTGCTTTTCATGAGGTGAAGAGGGCTTTGATGCTGGGAGGATGATGCTAGATCAGACAGCTGGGTTGTAATTCTCCCTTATATTTTAATAAAGTTCTTTGAGTTTTCATCCATACAATTGTGTATTTGTGAATGTTGTTATTTGTGAATGCTAATGCATGTTCATTGCATTTATGATTCTGCAATGCTTATGATATAATAGATCAAGATGCTTTGATGGTGTTTTGTTACTTTATCTTTACCGGTATTCACTAAGCAGGATAAGTAGGAGAAGAGGTGCAAGCTCTGTCAAGGGGGAGAGAGATCAAGAAAGGAGTTAAGCGGAAGATCCAGGTTGGTTCCTTTGCCTCTCTCTTATCTATCATACATAGAGGAAATCACAAATTTCTTTAAGATGTTTGTTTCTAGGATAGCTGCCAATCCTATAGGGCTAGTCGATCGAAAAGACACTAGTTTTCCCAAAAACAAGGACATGTAGACTTTTTCTTTCATACCTTTGGTAAATTGTCGAGCCCTCATTACTTGTTCCTTCAGCTGATGAGCCAACTTGCCAGACTAGTTATATAGGATTCCCTCTTAGGCCAGTTGGTCCAGCACGATCGCCCAACTCTGTGGGAAGGTTTCTGTGCTTTCTTGGCGATACAGTCAACATGCAAAGATGACCAATTATTGATATGCCTTCTGCAATAGCTTTGTCTTGTAGATCTAGTTGGGCGTCATCCTGAGTCTAGCCAACTCGTTTACCCAGTTCTTTAGAATGTCTCTGGAGTTGGCATTGTTGCTGGGTAAGCTAAAAAGAGTCTCCATGATAGTCACGGGCTCCGACACCTAATATATCTCATCATAATCCTCTGCCCTAAAGGTTGCAATCTTTGTCTCACTGACACTACTCAAAGTCATTATCTTGAGATCAGTGTGCGAGACAATCCAGTGTATCATGTCCATGCATGGGAACATGGGGTATCTGTATGCAATCCAGTACAAGCCAAACTTGTGAATGTTCACCTGTACCTAGTGGTCTTCAATGTCTTCCCCAAATGTGCATATAAATACATCATTGACCTCTTTCCTTTTCAGTTTGATGTCCTTGTCTAGAATCAGCTTGGTATCTTCATAGATCGGTAGACTTGCAGACACTTGCTCAACCACTGCTCCAATTTCACTTCCATCAGTGTCCTTTGATCCAGCTCCCTTGGAGACCATTGATCCTAAACTGTCAAGAGACAGACGAACACCCATTAGATCTGGAGACAAAGCAACATGCATGGAAAGAAATATGTTAGAGAAAACCAAAGAAAAATCAAGAATGACATAACACATAACTGGGGATTAAAAGGCAAAGATTGCGCAATTTCTTTTGGGAGGCTGGGTGACTGGCTGCCAGAACTATGAAAAAAGCAATCTGGGCTACCTAGGAGGCATGATTAACTACTGGAATTGTGCAATGTGCAATCCAAGCTGACTTTTGACTGCTGGAATTGCGTAATGCGCAATTTCAGCTAGTAGTAATGGTTGCAGGCTCAGTGACTGCACTACGCAATTTTTTGGGCCAGCATTCACTGTCCCTCAGAATTGCATAAAGTAGGCCTGAAGGACAATTACTGGGTAGAAATGCAAATTTCCTGAGGGGAAGATAGATCCTTTCCTCTCAGGATTGCGCAATGTTTTCTTGGTGAGGCAAAGCCCGGGCCAAGGCTACCCAGACTCGCTGACAAGCAACTGAAAGCAAATGTGAAAGTGAATGCATGACGATACAGAGTGTAAAGAGAAGCAAATGATCATGCATGCAAACACTAAATGAAAGATTCAGAAAATGGAATAGCATGCATGAGGGTGAAACGAGTCGCTGAATCGGTGACTGCTCGTGCAAAATATTTTCATGCATGCGACAGCAGTGAGATAGTAATGAAAATTGAAATGGTGCTAGTACAAACTAGTATTTTTGTAAATGACAACAAGCATTTAAATAAATCAAGAAAACAACACTCACACAAGCAAAAACACAAAAAGCGACAAAAATGTTGCAAAAGACAAGTTGAGACCACTTACCGTGAGTAGCTGAGCTGGATGTGTCGAAGAGTCCTGGATGTGTTGTGGGATGTCAAATCTCCAAGATTCATGTGAAGAAATGAGCTCTGAAGTGTCGAATAAATAAGTTTGAAGCTCATGACGCGCATGCCACAAATCTAGGAAAAAGCGACACTTGGAGGAAAGATTCTAAAATGATCTTTCCATGTAACCTTCAGCTGCTATAAATAGCTTGCTAAAATCTAGGGATGATTTTTGCATGTTTCTTTTTCTATTCCTAGAAAAAGCAACCCATGCATGCAAGTCAAGTTTCCTTGGTCCCGGGTGGAACTAGTCAAACCAACTACACATGCAAGGGCCTGCTCAACTGCTTGGAGAAAATGCGAATTTCTAGAAGGGAGCTGGGCTGACTACCCAGGAGATTTGCACAATTTTTTGGTAGAGCAATTGACTGTTGCTTAGGATTGCACAATTCTTAGGCTGAGTAGCTCTGCTAGGAGGAATTGCGCAATTCTCGAGCCTAGCAGGCTGCCAGACAGAATTGCACAATTTATAGAGGGAAAGTTGGTTGCCCTCCAGAATTGTGCAATTTCTTGAGGGAGCTGCTCAGCCTGCAGCTGGACCAAGTGTGGAGAAACAACCGGTGAGGGGAATGCATCAAGCTTGGATAGACGGTTCTGCTTCTGTGAGAGAATCATTGAAGCTTGTGTACTTAACGAAGGAAGACATGCTACTGTGAAAGGTTGGTAGGGAGGCTCCAAAATGAAGCTAGGGAAAAATTTTGGAGGGTGGTTGTAGCCACTACAACAGGAAGGTTTCTATTGAATGCAGTGTTTCAATGTTGATTTTATTAGCGAGACTAGAATCCTTGCTAAATCCACATGCTCTTGAATTTAATTACTATAGGGTGATCACCCATTTTTTCCCTCACTATGGGAAAACTTATCACAACTCAGTTGTCAAACCAACAATGAGGACAACTACCACTGGCTATTATCCATGAATGTAGGTTGACTCATCATCGTTATTCAAGGAAAACCACGCCACCTAGAATCACTCGATGGTGGTCTGTAAGGGGATAGGCTTTCACTCCTACAAGATGCCTCTAGATTTTGGGTCATCAACTTATTTCCTTACAACTGAGGAAGACGAGCTTTTAACCAAGCAGAAGCAGTTTTACAGCATACTCTAGGCCCTTAGAGTGATCACGCTTTCTATTTAACACTAAGTGTATTATTTATAATTTAGTGTGATTTTTAATAATTACAAATTTTAAATATGAAAACATTGTATAAGACACATTGATAGGAAAATAATACATACAATGTAACACAAGAATATGTATATCTTCAACTTATACATATTCTTAAATCTTACACCTACTTTATAAATATATTTTTACATTATTATAATACTAGCATAACTATATTAATAAATGTGGTAGATATATGACGAAGGCTTCATTTGTATGTACCCAATCATTGATAAATATATAATAATAATAAAAATATTACAAAAAAAACTATTACTATAATGATATTATTATTATTATTATTAATTAAAGTTTAATATAATCATTTTAAATAATAAATATTATTACTAAATAATTATTAAGATTATTGTTGCAATACTGGCCTTCCAAGCCTTCTTCGATGTCAAAATTATAGTGAGCTTGGGAGGTTTCTTTCCAATCTTTTTTAGGATAGGAATAAAATCTTAAGTCAAACTAAATAATTTGTTTTCTTTAGGTTCGATAGACCAAAGTTTGGTCTCAGTGGACGTTAACCATCATCATCATTAATATTATTAAATAATTAATAATAATAAATAATTTAATTAAACAATAAAATTAACCAGTAATAATATTAATTAATTAATAATTTAATTAAATATAAATAGTAACCTATTTATTTATTTAAATTAAAAAATATAGTAATAAATATTTAATTCCTTTATTTACCAGAAATAATTAATTTTTAATAATATTTATTGAAAATATAAATATTAATTTTTTATAATTTATATTTTTTTTGGTTAATAATAATAATATATTATTAATTATTATTAAAAATCTAAGGGATTATAAACTTAAAAGAATGATATTAAACTTTAAGAATATTAACCTTTAGATTTATAAACTCAAGGGATTAATATTATAAACATAAAAGATAAAAATTATAAACTTAAAATTATAAACTTAAGCTACATAAACCCTAAGATAAATATTATAGAACCTAAAATAAACATAATTAACCATAATTGACATAAAATAATATAACATAAAAATATATATCTTCAACTTATACATATTTTTAATTTTTACACCTATTTTATAAATATATTTTTGAATTACTATAATAATATTAAATAACTAATTGTTCCGAGAATAGATCGATTTCAATGCGCAAAGAGTTTCTCGATCGAAAGAATACAACAATAGTGAGTGTGGCATTATATTTACTCGGGTGAGAATTGAAATTAAGAAGGTCAACATCAATATGTATAAAGGTATTAGTTTGCTAGAATAAGCACATTAATATACCATAATTTATATAACTATATAAACATTTCTCCATCCACGCACAACGAAGACAGAGGGCCATGTATAGAGAATCTCATTCCATGGGGACAATTTTTAAAAAATCATTGTTTCATTGTTCATGCTTCTTTCTCTAAGAAAACCATTTTTCAAGTGAAAGAAATGGTAAATGGTTAGGGTTGGTGATGTTATATTATTATGGTTTTAGTAACACACGTGTGAGGTATTTGTGAATCAATTTTTTTCTTGGAACGTCAAAGAGGTAGGCATTTATTCAACTTTAACTTTAACTTTTTATATTATGAAGAGGAAAGGTAATTTCTAAGAAATACTTTTAATATTAAAATATGTTGAGGTAGATATGTTATTAGAGATTAAATGATAAGTGGCTCAATTGTGTCTTGTGTATTGCATGTGCATCATTGATTGAATTGCAAGTGCTTTGAATGTATAATGCAATGTCTCAGGTAGATCATTTAAAACATGATTGAAAATTTTATGATTCATTTATAAACTTAAAAAAAATTAATACAAAAATTCAATAGTAAAAAATGTTTCATGAATATTTTAAATATAAAAATTAATAATAATATAAAGCAATAAAATTTGTAATTTATTTTTTAATAAAAAATTAAAAAAAAAATATCAATTTTTTAAATATAACAAAATATATAAAATAATGTTAAAATTAATATAGCATAGTAAAAAAGGAGTTTGCTCTGCTTGGGTTTACAGCAATCCTTAGTGTGTAACATTGTTCATTCCAATGGCACCCCTAGGGGGCAGAGGAAGCCCCTCTTTCAAATCAGTAGTGGCAAATCGATCAACTAACCCACAAATCGCCAATTCCTCAACAACTCAATCAACACAGGCACAGAAGCATGCAACTTCCACAGCCTCAAATCACAAGCAATCACTCGATATGTCTATAGATCAAGTTGGGAAAGCAACACAAAATCCTAACCCTTATCGTCCACAAGCGCATGATATCCCCCTCTTAGGAATACCTCTAGAGAAACTCAAGGCAACAATAGAACACGTGAAGGACCGAGAGATCATTTGCAAATTTATTGGCATGTGGCCATAAGAACGAACCCTCCTTAACTGGCTCAGGAAAAATCGAACCATCAAAGGAGAAGTAGAATTGAAACTGGGTTCCAAGGTATTTTTTACGATCATCTCTAATGATATAGAATATCAGGGGAAAATCATGTAAGAAGGGCCATATTTCATGAATTTAGCCGACCTATTCTTGAAGCCTTGGGTTCGAACATTTAACCCAGAGAAAGAGGACTTCTCATTTCTCATAGTATGGATTACATTATATTCGATGGCTTAGGAATATTGGGATCCTAAGATCCTTGCTCACATTGGCAATAAACTTGGGAAATTCGTCATGCTCTCTGACATCACAAAGGAAATTCGCTACACTTCATATGCCAGATTTTGTGTCTATGTGGATCTGACAAAGCCTTTTCCATCCAGCATTCATCTCAGTTGTGAAGACATAATATGGGTTGAACAAATCTCGTTCAAACGTTGTCATTGTCATGCATATGAACACCTCTTTAAGGATTGTCCAACAAAACCTTCACCAAATCAAGCACCCTTACCCTTTGCTCCTCCCCCGGAAACGAAGGTTTAACTAAAGTCTCAAGAAAATTGAATGCTGTGAAAAAGTGAAGTAATCCCACAAGCCCCCATAATGATCACAATGCAAATAATTTTTCATTTCTATCGAGTGAGGAAAAGGAAGAAACTTTGAATCAAGAAAAACTCATTTAGGAAACTGCAATGACTAAAAGCTATAAGTCGGAAGCATCTCCCAAAATTTTGCCTATTGAAAGTCAAATAGCTGATGAAGAAGCTCTCGATCCATTAGATGAAGAAGAGCTGCAGGATTTGGAACTCGCAGATGTAGATTTGCAAAGAATAGCAGAAGAATGGAGAAATAAACCCCGCGACAATCTTGGATGACTAGATCCAGCTTATAGCCCAGGCACATCTATAGCATCAAGATTTGCTTTTCAATAAAGCTCAAAACTTAGGTACCTCTACACGCCCTTCCTATTCTATTTTCATGCAAGGAAAGGAAATAAATTCCCCTCAGGAACCACCCCCCCCCCCCCCCCCCCCCCCTCAAAGAGCCCAAGAAGAAAGGTAGAAAAACTAATGGCCAAATCCTTCAGGATCTCGGTAAATCTTGGCTAATTCAGGAAGGGTAGCCCCCATGACATCCCTCTTTCTCCTTTTGACCCCTATGATGAAGATCATCACTTGGAATGCCAAAGGATTAAACATAAATCTAAGCACTAAATCCTCAAAAATAAAATAGGCAAAGAAATTCTTGATATTTTTCTATTACAGGAAACTAAATGTTCTCATCAGAAACTAGCTCACCTAATCCCATCAATATGGAAAAATTGGTTTTTCTCTCTTAGTATGCCCAAGGTGCCTCCGGAGGCATAACAATCCTATGGAATCCAACAAAGTCATTATCAAGGATGCTTTCTCACTTCCCAGAATCCTCTCTGTCTGTTTTTAATTGGTGGGTTCTTCTCTTAAGGGATACATCTCCAATGTGTATGGCCTCGCCCTACCTCAAGATAAACGAGCTTTCCTCTCCAATCTTGAATTAACAACTCGATTGATTGCCCTGGATAGTTGGATTATGAGGGGAAACTTTAACCTAATCTGCTCACTTCAATAGAAAAAAGGAGTAAGACGCTTGGAGGAAGAATCCCACTATTTCAACTCCTTCATTGATAATGAAAAGTTGATTTACATCCAAACGTCTAATGGCATTCATACATGGAATAACATATGAAGAGGTGTGAAATAGATCACCTCTAGATTAGATTGCTTCCTGGTATGTAAATCCATTCTCCTTTCTCATTTCAACATTGATGCCTCAATTCTCCCCATTCATGACTCGATTCACTAGCCCATAGTTCTCCAATTGGGTTGGTTCTCCTCACCAAGAAATTGTCCATTCATATTTGAAACCTTCAGGATCCTTCATCCCAACTTTCTCTCAAACATAACATCATGGTGGGAGGAATATGCCTTCATCTCACGAAAATTTATGTACCATTTCCAGTAGTGCCTACGATACATGAAACAGAGACTCAGAAAATGGAATAAAGCTAACTTCCGGAATATTCATGAAGAAAAACACAAGTTGGAACAAAAAATGGCCAAAGTCTAACAAACTATCATCACTGAAGGAGTTTCTAATAGCCTTAAAGAAAAATAAGGAATACTAAAGCAATAGATAGGTGAGTGACTCTTGCAAGAAGAAATCTTATACAAATAGAAATCAAGAGTCACCTAGCTACAAGAGGGAAAGCGCAACAGAAAAAAAAAATCATCGATCATTGCTTAATTACCATCATTTGAACTGCATATCTCGAGTTAGAACTCCGAACAACCATGATGTGCAGGACCAAAATGAAATCTTTGAAGTGTTCTCTCAGCATTTTAGCACTCTTCTTATAAAACCATGTCTAAACAGAAGGAAAAATATCCACAAAATTACCAATCACATCCCAAAGCGCATATCATCAGAGAAAAATTCCAAGCTTCTCAGGGAGATCATCTATTAGGAATTTGATGATGTTGTTATGAGTATGCCCCATAACAAAGCTCTAGGTCCTAACGTATTCATGACAGGTTCTTCCAAGTATGTTGACTTATCGTGGGGCATGATGTATGGGAGGTTGTGGAAGACTCGTGACATTCGGCTTCTATACTCTCTGCCCTAAATGCCACCTTCTTATCTCTCATGCATAAATCCTCCCTTTCCTTCACCCCCAATGATTATCACCCCATCTCCCTCTGCAACTTAATTTATAAGATTATCTCTAAAACCATAGCCAACTACCTTAAGCCTCTACTCCCTAACATCATTTCCCCTAAACAGACTAGATATGTTGAAGGAAATCATATTCTATATAGTATCATCCTTATCCAAGACCACCTCCACTCGCTTTTAACTTTCAAGTATCCAGGTATGATCCTTAAAGTTTACTTGTTTAAGGCCTCCGACAAGGTTAGATGACAGTTCATATATCACACTCTTAAAGATTTTTGTTTCCATGAAAAATGGATCTCATAGGCCATGGATCTAATTTCTAAAGCCTTCTTTTCTATTATGGTAAATGGCTCCCCCTCTTCCACTTCTACTGCCTCCCATGGCATTAGACAGGGAGAACCCATCTCACCCTACATTATTCTTCTTATCACAGAGGGATTAAGTCACACCATCAATCATACTCTTCTTGATCGTCGATTGCTTGGCCTCCCCATAAGTTCTCCTACTCATAAATGTTCCCACCAGAAATTTTTTTTACGACACTCTCCTAATGCCTTATCCCTCCCTTCAAGAAGCTAAAATTTTCAAAGACATCTTTGACACTTTCCTTGATACTTCTGGATTGGAAATCAACAAAAACAAATCCCAAATCCTCTTTTTTAACACCCCCAAGCTACTCAAATTCATATTGCTTGATTTTTGGCTTTTCAAAGGAGATCCCTTCTGTCCAAGTATCTAGGTGCCCCCATCACAACCAATCCACTTTGTGTCTCTATCTCACAAAATCTTATCTCAGAATTTGAGTTTAATCTCTCAAGTTGGACCTTTAGAGATTTGAACTTTGCTGGTTGTTTCACCTTGTTGAAATATGTTAGGTCCCTATACTACTAGTGTAGCCCCTTATTGTTATTAGTGAAACCCCTGTATTGTATTTTTGTGCCCATGTAGTCCACATAATATCATTATTGTGCCCCATAGAAGCCCACTATTTTTATTTTTGTGCCCTTACAATATTATTGTTATGTAGGCTCTGATTATATTGTGACCCCTTAGATTCCTATATATAGAAAGGAGGCCTTGCCATTTGTATCATCCAATAATTGCTCATTTGTGTAATGTAACGGAGTTTTTCCCATCAAAGAGGTTAATTTTGAATTCGTTGATCTATCTCTTCTTATATTTTGTGAGCTAGTTGCATAACATTCAATATTAGAGCTTTGGATTCTAGGGTTTTGCTGCTTCAAAAAGTTCATCATGGTATTGTTGCTATAAATTGTTTTCTACGAAGCTTCAAAAGTTTAAATTAAAACCCATTTGAATCGAAATCTTAGTGAATCTCATATACAAATTTCAAATCTTGTCTCGCTATATTTTCAAAGATATGATTCAAGGAAGTTAGGGTTTTTGCAGGCTCTAGAATTCGATCTCAAACAAGCGACCTTGGGAAAATCATCATAACTTTCTCTCTTAGCATCGGATTCAAAATTCATAAAAATGAACAGAAATATAATGGATTGCAGTGTGTTGGGTATTGTACTCAGGGCAGAAGGTCAAAACAGGGACATGTGGTGCTTCGTACAAGTTCGCTCTACGAAACCAGTGTATAATGAGATCATCATGGGAGATTGGGCATAACTATTTATTCGATAATCAAACCTCAATCATACTTGTGGTGTTGGAAAGAGGACTGAGAGAGATACAACAAGATGAAATTTTAGAATTTGGAGACCTGAAATCATAGTTACATTTGTTGCAATATCGAGCTCCTAAAAGAAAGCAAAGGAATGAATCAAGAAAATAGAAAAACCTAGTAAGCAAAATTGGATGGAGGATTTGAAGAATGCAATCGAAGCTAAGATAAATGGTTTTATCTATGCCTTGGAAGCTAATATCAATGTTATAGAATCAAAATTTAAATGCAACATGGAATTTTTGAAGAAAAACAGGGAAGGTTTGAAGGAAGGTTGGACAAAGTTTCTACAAGAATGATTTCCTAATGACGAAAAGGTAGTAGAGGAAACTCATGATGAGAACAAAAGGAATTTTAATCATGATTTCATAGAATCTAACGTTGGATTGAAGACCCACCATATTCCAATGATAGATGTGAGGAAGTTTGATGGCAAGGATACCGTAACTTGGATACTATAGATGGAGCAATATTTTGATCGACATGATGTGAAACCATCACAAAAGGTACATATTACATATTTATATTTAGAAACGAATTAGTTTTTTTGGTATAAATGGGTCTGTTCTCATAAACCACTTGTCACCTAATCAATATTCATGGAGGAAATGATAACACATTATGAGGATACAAAGAGCAACCCCTTCTTTAGCAAATTGATAAATATCAAACAAAGGGGTTCAATGGCAGAGTACATTGAAGACTTACAAAAATTGAATATAAGGGTAAATGATATTCCATAGAAGCATAAGATTGAAGTCTTCATAGGGACTTTAAAGGATAACATCCAACATGAGGTTCGCCTTTAGGAACCTGATTCATTGGAGAAGGAATTCAAGTTGGAAATAATATTTTAAAGCAAAATTATAGCAACAAGTAATCCTACCACTCATAACTATAAAGATGGAAGTGTTGTTTCTCCTAGCCTTCCACAACCTACAAGGTTGACACCACAACAATTGGGAGAAAAAAGAGCAAAAGGGCTTTGTTACAGTTGTGATAGAAAATACACTAATGGCCATAAGTGTGACGAGAAGAAATTAATTTACATAGATGGGGAAGAGGAGGAATAAAAGAAATAAGAAACGTCAAAAGAATGGGATATACGTCGGGAACCAACCCCAGAGAAAGAATAAATGAATTACCACTCCTCAATCTCTCAAGATAGAAGGACGTATCATGAAGAAAATGGTAATAGTGTTGATTGATTTAGGTAGTACCCATAATTTTATTCATTATAAGATAGCCAAGTAATTGAATTGGTTCCTATATCCAGCACTAGAGCGTCAAGTAATGGTTGCAAATGGAGGAACCATAAATTTCTCTGGAAAGTGCCATAATATCAAGCTATCCATTGGAGAATATGTCTTGAATAGTCCAATGCTTTCCATTCGAATGGGTGGTGTTGATGTTGTACTAGGAGCCCAATGGTTATAGTCTATGGGGACGATAAATTTCAATTTTCAAGAAATTTTCTTGATTTTTTTTTGGCAAGGAAAGGAATTTGAATTAAGGGGTATTGTAGGGAAACCAAGAAAGACAATCATCTCTAATGGCATGACAAAGCTTCTAAAGAAATAAAAACGGGGCATAATTTCACAATTATGTTCACTAGAGGCTCAAACAATGAAATCATTTATTTCTCTTGATCTCCAAAAATTCTTGGACAATCATTCTAAGGTTCAAGTAGTGGAATATCACATCGAGCATCAACAACAAGTTATCCAACTCTTAAAGGATAAACTCACTTTGGTGCAAAATCGAATGAAATAATAGGTAGATCAACATCACAATGAAAGAAGTTTTGATGTAGGCGACTCGGTATTTTTACGGCTACAACCATACAAACAAATGTCCCTCAAGAAAGCTAAGAAGGATAATAAATTATCACCAAAGTACTATGGTCCTTACAAAGTGTTGCAAAAGATTGATACTATGGGATACAGATTGGAGGTTCCTGCATCTTCTTGAGTTCACCCAATTCTCCATGTTTCATGCTTAAAGAAGGTTATACGTGACAAGCTATCGGTTCAAACAATATTGTTGGAACTTGATGAGGAAGGAAAAATCATATTGGAACCTGAAGCAGTCATAGAAACAAGGACCCAACAACTACGAAATCGATCCTTTTCAAAGTATCTCATCAAGTGGAAGAACTTACCCACTGAAGATTCCACATGGGAGGACGAGAATTTTATACAAAAGCATCTAGAACTACTCAAGCGTTGACAACAACACTTTTTTGAAGGAGAGGGGCATGTTAGGTCCTTATACTACTAGTGTAGCCCCTTATTTTTATTAGTACAACCCCCTTATTGTGTTTTTGTGCCCAGGTAGTCCCCATATTGTTATTATTGTGCCTCATAGAAGCCCACTATTGTTATTTTTGTTCCCTTACAATATTATTGTTATGTAGTCTCTAATTATATTGTGACCTCTTAGACTCCTATATATAGAAAGGAGGTCTTGTCATTTGTATCATCCAAGAATTGTTCATTTGTGTAAGTAAAGGAGGTTCCCCCCTCGAAGAGGCTAATTTTGAAGTCGTTGATCTACCTCTTCTTCTATTTTGTGAGATGGTTGCATAGAAAAATATGTTCTTCAATCCATGCCCACATACTTATTATCTGCTCTTGTTGCTACGAAAGTCATTCTTAAAAAAATATGCAATCTCTAGTGCTCTTTTCTCTAGGGAGGAGCTAGTCTACAAAATAAATGGGCTCTCATTCTGTGGGACAAACTTTGTTTTCCAAAATCCATGGGGTGTCTGGGCCTTCTTGACCCATAAATGTTAATTAAAGTACTCTCTCCAATGATATGGTGGCATTGGTTGAAGAATCCAACAACTTTATGGAGCTGAATGTGGCACAAAAACTACACGCCAGATAGTCAAGTTGAATGTCTCACTCGTATGCCCAATGCACCTAGTGGCTCACATATCCGAAATGCAACATGTAATCAAAAATATCTCATCCAAGACCGCTGTTTTTAGGAGATCAAGGATGCAAAAACAACTCTCTTCTAGGATGATTCATGGGATCAATGGAAAAGGGTCTCTACTCATCCTAATTCCCTCTAAGAAATTCCCTCCCCTATCAAGGCCTCTTTATGGTTGCACACTATTGGAACCTTTCCATCCTTGCGTCCCCATGGCAGACCTAGAACCCACCCAGTATAGATCTTACATCAAAACAAAATGAACTTCAGTAGGCCCTTTAGAAGGAATTAGCATCAAGACAAATTGAAAATCATGTGGGTCATGATATTATTTTTTGGGGGTATCATTCATCAAGAAGCTACAATCTAAAAGAGGCATGCTTTTTCCTTGCCCCTCCCCTTAGCCATTCTCCTGAATTATACTGGACCCTCTTATGGCATCTGAAACTTTGACCCAAAATCACTTTCTTTCTATGGTTCCTTTTTCAGAAAAAATAAAAATAAAAAATAAAAATAAAAATAAAAATAAAATAAATAAATAAAAATAAAAATAAAAATAATAAAAATTTTAAAAAATAAAAAAAAAAAGCTCACTTGGGATAATCTCTAAGTAAGCCATATCTCTCCCCCACATTTGGTGACGGTATTGTACAATGCCACATTGAATCTTGAACCTTTCGGCCACAATCAACCAATAGTAAGGGCAATCAATATGGCGTGTGAAGCATATAATTGGTTAAATACTCGCACCAAGTGAGCTTAGATCAACATGATGGTTTGGTGCCTTCATCGATGGTTAATGATAACACCTCCTTATGCCAAGATTATTTCACACGTGTGTGACAAATTTAACTTTCTCGGCAATAAGTAATTTGAGTAGTATTTGCAGAGGAAAGGGAGTCTGAAACTCCCTGTGGACAACATTGTCGTAAAGAAGGGAAGTGGGGTGATGGTGAAGGAAAATCATCATGCCAGTAGTCATGGTAGTGCAACTACATTCTCTCACCAACCTAGTGTTTGGCTTTCTCTAGTTACGAAGAACGTGGGGTGTGGGCATATAAATTCATGTTTCATGGGGCTCCTCCCCTCCGTTAGAGTTTTTATTGATAAATCAAGGTCTAAATTCTACCACCCACCTTTCATTTCAATTCTTACTTCTCATAGGTGTAGTGGTATCATAACAATTCATCAATTAGCCAAATGAAAACCTCGCTAGAGCAGACTCTTTAGATTTCCTCCAACTACTTTTGTTTGGTCATTTCATCCCTTAGAGACACTCCATAAAAGGTGAAAGTGAAATCAGTAAGTCGAAAATGTCTCAGGAATCCTAGTTCCTCCTCCTCAAAGAAATGGGCTTTTAGACCTCTTAGCAAACAAGTAATTCCTCTGAATCTTAGCATAATCACAATTTTAACATCTGTAGTTTAGAGGGACAACTGGAGTTCCCTATCTGTAGTTGAGCATCCTCTCTTCCTCTATGAGCCAAGGCATTATGCCTGCGCAATTTATTTCTTTGCTTCATGTTCAAAGAGTAGAAATTGGCTACAGGGTTCGGATCTCCTCGTTATCACAAAACAGGCTTGTTGAACTCAGCAAAGAAAAAAAGAGCAGTCATTTTTTAGCCTCTCTGTCACACAACAATGGCAAAGAGTAAGTCAAGGTATCACTTTTTCCCTCATTCGTGGTCTCTATTCCATCTGCCATGCCTGATATCATTGCAAATGTAATATACAAGTTTGTCCACGGGCATGTCCTAGTGTCTGTTTCAATCTCATTTTTCCTTATGTACATATGTATTAACATTGTCATATGGTAGAAATAGGCTTACTAGTGAAGGGTCGTCATCTTCAAGGCATCAATTCCAACAAAAGTAGCACTCAGGTTTGTATTTTTCTCTTAGATACGCAACTGAAACACAGTATGAAAAATTTTAAAATTCTAAACTTGCACTATTGGGTCAAATTCCCAACAGAGCAACCATTAGTAGCAAAGGAAACTATGTGTAATCTTTTGAAGTACTAATGAAGAGAATGCAATGACAATTAATTACATTAATTAATGGTAACATTTCTTCAAATTTAATAAAAAATTATAAAGTATGGATATAATAATAATAAATAAATATTAAAAAAAAATTAAGATTTTATAAAAATAATATAATTATAAAATTAATTATTATTTATATATATAAATTAATTAGGCTTTTATACTATTAATAAAAAATGTATAAAAAAATATGTTAGGAGTGATGGGGCTTGGAAGGTAGGGTTTGGAGGTCAAGCGAGCAAGTAGGGTTTCGAAGGGCCTCTACAGCTTCGCCCTGACACACCTGCGCAAGTATCACTAAACGAAGGACATAAAAACTAACCTGTGGCACTCTACGAAGGGAATAATGAGTGGAATGGAAGGGGGGAGAGATCCCCTCCTATAGGAATATTGCAACAGGCGAATCAAGCCAACATGGAGCAAATGACAGAAGTGGCAGAAGAGGGAAAGGAATACCAGTCTTGGGAGCCAAATGGCAAGTGGGTTTGGGAGGAAAATGCCTGCCAAGAGCTGCCAAAAAACCCATATTCGTTATCCCGAACAACAAAATGGAGGAATATTGAAAGTACATGAAGGACCATGCCCTAATCTACAAGTTCATAGGAGCATGGCCGATGGAGAAAGAGTTGATTAAATGGATCCAGCAACGATGGCAGCCAAAAGGCCACATCGATCTCAAGCTTGGGGCAAAGGGATTCTTCATAGTGATCTTCTCAAACCTGGAAGATAAAGAGAGGGTGTTTGAAGATGGGCCATATTTCTTCAACAATGCGGGATTGTTCATTAGACATTGGGAAGAATGCTACAACCTAGATCAGGAAAAACTCCTAGCTGCCCCAATCTGGGTTCAGCTATTCGGCTTACCAATGGACTTCTGGGATCCTGAGATCTTAGAAGGTATCGGGAACTCTATTGGAACCTTTGTTAAAGTAGCAGACTCGACAAGAAAGGGCAGATACACTTCCTATGCCCGGATCTGCATCTATATGAATATCACAGAGCCACTCCCAGACTATATAGAATTGGAATATCATGATGAGATCTGGTCGCAACCTTTAGACTACGATCACATACCTTTTAGGTGCCACTGATGCCATGAATATGGCCACTTATTTCGAGCATGCCCTCTTAACCAGAAGGAAAATGTCGCACCGGAAAAAGGAACGGGGAAACAATGGTAAAGGAAGATGGAGAAGGGTTCCAGAAGGTACAACGGAGAAAACAGACATAGAGGTAGGAAGGGAACCAGAAAACAAACCAAACCGAGAAAGTGCATCGACCCCAAAACCGCTTTCCAGTGCTTCAAGAGGATGACATGGGAAAGCATATGCTAGACAACACCCTGGAAATGGAAGAACCAAAAGAAAAAGAACCGACGGGAAAC
This sequence comes from Pinus tabuliformis, assembly GCA_031772625.1. Lineage (NCBI taxonomy): Eukaryota > Viridiplantae > Streptophyta > Pinopsida > Pinales > Pinaceae > Pinus > Pinus tabuliformis. The sequence continues at coordinate 237,576,003 of CM062812.1, read as the reverse complement.
AAAATGAAGAAGTTGGAGACTGAAGTAGATCAGGGAATGGCAGACAATATGAAAATGGTGGAACAAACCCTAATGGAGATTGATAACCAGAAAGAGGACCTAAGTGCCAAAGAGAAAGTCATGAAGCGACTTCTACAGGAATGGAGACATCTGGATGAAAGGTTCATCTTGGAAGATCAGAAACAACTCTATAAGGATACCTTCCAACAATATAAAGACAAACATGGATCAACAATAATAAGCCAACCAGAACATCTAGGGTCCCAAGCCAGCCAAGGGCAAGAGATGGGAACACAAGGAAAAGGGGGAAAAAAGAGGAAGGAGAACGATGAATGAATCCATCCAAATGGTGGGGGAATCGTTGGTGAATTCGGGAAGAGTAGTCCCATTGTCAGAAGTTTTTCATCAACCCCTAAAATTGTTGAAATGATTATTACAACTTGGAACATTAGAGGCCTCAACAGTAGAGGCAAGCAGAGATACCTCAAGGAGAGATTGAAAAAAGATAATCCCAGTATTATGATAGTACAAGAAACTAAAATAAGTGAAAAAAATTGAAAGAAATTCTGGAGAAATTTAAGCCTGAGTATCAAGTAATGGCTCAAGATGCTAATGGAAATGTAGGGGGGTTGACGATTGTATAGAACCTAGAGGAAGTATGATTTTAAGATTGGATGAGCTTACCGAGATTGTATAGAACCTAGAGGAAGTATGGTTTGAAGATTGGGTGAGCTTACCGAGAATTATCACAGGTAAATTTTGGAATATAGGATCCAATGAATGGGTCTTATTTACAGGGGTATATGGGCCTCATATCCCTGGTGAAAGAGGAGCCTTCTTACAAAAGCTGGAAAACCGAGGAACCTTTACTCAGAGGAATTGTGGATAGTGGGAGGGGACTTTAACATGATTACAAAACTAGGGAAAAAAATGGGAGGTGTAAGAAGGACGAATGCAGATATGGAATCCTTCAGCGAAACCATAACAAATTTACGCCTAGTAGATATGCCCACAATCAATGGCGTTCACACTTGGAACAACAAAAGAGGAGGGGCACATCAAATAGCATGCAGATTAGACAGGTTCCTAACCTCGGAGAAGCTAATAAGCCGAGATATTTTCATGGAAGCCTTGATCCTCCCATGCATGGGGTCAGACCACTGGCTGGTAAGACTAGAGGTGGACCTAAAAGCAAGACCCAAGAACCACCCTTTCAAGTTTGAAGCCTTCTGGCTCAGAGACCCGGGCCTCCTTAAAAGAATAGAGGAATGGTGGACGTGAAGTGAACAGTAGGGAAAAAACAGTATGCATACCTTTCAACTAAAGCTCAAAGAGCTAAAGAAGAACCTCAGGAAGTGGAACAAAGAAGAATTTGGTCACATTACCAAGGACCAAAATGAGATTAAAAAATGAATGGTGGAAGTCCAACAACAAATCATCCAGGAGGGGAGGTCTGATGAGCTGGTCCAAGAAGAAGGACTGCTGATAAACAAGATGGAGGAAAGAAGAAAGCAGGAAGAGATCCTTTGGAAGCAGAAATCCAAGGTCTAGTGGTTAAGAGAAGGAGAAATAAATACAAGATTCTTCCACAAAGCCATGGTGCATCATCAAAAACATAATAGAATCTACTCCTTAAGGGGTGAGGAAGGACAACGAAAAGTTCAACATGAAGAAATAAAAGAACTCTTGGTTAATCACATCAAATACCTTATTTAGGAAGGCCCCAAGAACAAACAGAATCTATTCAAAGAATCACGTAGCATATACCCAACCTGGTAACTCAAGAACGGAACATTGCCCTGATGTGTGCTACTACTCTAGAGGAAGTGTAAGAGATAGTTCAAGGAATGTAGAGGAACAAAGCCCTTGGACCTAATGGGTTCACTACAGAATTCTATCAATCCACCTAGCAATTCACGGGGAAGTAAATCATAGAGGTGGTAGAGGAATCACAATGCAACCAAAAGGTATGTCCCAGTCTAAATTCTACTTTAAAACCTTAATCCCTAAAACTGCGAAGTCTGAATATCCACAGGGATTCCAACCCATAGCCTTATGTAATGTAATTTACAAGATTATTACTACTCTTATTGTAAAACGCTTGAAACCTCTCCTCCCCAACCTCATCTCACCCGAGAAAACATGATTTTTTGAAGGTAGACAAATCCTGGATGGCTTCATCATGTCCCAGGAGGTAGTCCACTCTCTCAAGACCCAAAATATCCCTAGTATGATGATAAAGTTGGATTTATCCAAGGTGTATGACAGACTCAGCTGGGGGTATCTGTCAAGTATCCTCAGAGCCTATGGCTTTGCCCAAAGATGGATAAACTAGATCCTGGCCATGATATCCTCCCCAGTAGTCTCTATCCTGCTGAATGGGACTCCTACCTCGACTTTCAACCCTACCCGGGGCCTTTGGAAAGGGGACCCTATATCACCCTTCTTGTTTATCATTGCAGCAGAAGGCCTTAGATGATTCATTAAACATGAGGTTCGTGAGTCTCGATTGCAAGGCCTCAGGATATGGGGCAACGACCTGCCCATCACCCATCAACAATTTGTTGACGACATTATGCTATTCTGTCAGGTCTCCTTGAAAGAAGCCCATCGCATCAAAGAAATCCTTAACACTTTTATGGAAGCCTTTAGCACTATGATAAATAATGGAAAATCTTGCATATTTTTCTTCAATACCCAAGGGAATGTTAAGAACTATCTTGCCAAAATCCTCGGGTTTAGTACTGGAACTCTACCTTCTAAATACCTAGGCATGCCCCTTTCTGATACTCCTTTAAGAAATGTTTGCTAGCAGAACATCCTCCAAAAATTACAAGGAAATCTCAATTGTTGGACTTTCAGATTCCTCAACTTAGCTAGCCAAACAATGCTTCTCAAAGTGGTGTTGTAGTCGATCCCCATATACCAACTCTCAGGCATGGCTGCCCCCAAAGGAGCATGCTCCAAAATGGTGGATATATTCAAAAAATTCTTATGGGGAGGAGCACAACAAATTAGGAAATGGGCTTTGGTATCATGGAAAGGGCTGACTAAGAAGAAATTGGATGGCAGGCTAGGACTCAGAGACCCCTACATTTTGAACCAAACAATGGGAGAAAAACTTTGGTGGAGATGGATGGGAGGGGGAGCTGATCTATGGAAGCAAATCTGGATGAGGAAATACAATATGCCAGAGAGAATGGAGGATATCCTGAGATATCAAGATCCCCCAAAAGGATTGGCGATGTGGAATCTGGCATCTCATAACAGGCAGCTCATTAATCAGCATGCCTTCTGGGAGATTTGTAATGGAAAAACAACAAGATTTTGGATGGACTCATGGCAACAAAGAGGAAAAATGATAGAGAGATAGGAGCTCAGGGACATATATCAGTATACGAGGGATAGGAATAAGCATGTGGTGGAACAATTCTGGAAAGAAGACCAAGGTATGGAAAGTTGGAGGAGGTGGAAGACAAAGGAAGACTGGGACCAGGCAATAGAAATGGAACAATGGAACGATTTTGACAAAGAATTGAGGACAAGATAGCTAACGATCCGACAGGACCCTGATATCTTGAGATGGGGACATACCACTAAAGGCACCTTCACTATAAACGAAGCCTATGACATCCAAGTAAGACAAGACCAGGATAGGCAAGATATAATATGGAAAAAAATATGGAAGGGAGGATGGTGGCCCAAGGTAACCCATTTCCTCTAGATGGTCTACAAAGGGCATATCTTGACTTGGGACCAATTGTAGAAAAGAGGATTCCAGGGGCCTTCCTTCTATTGGCTATGCCACCAACATAGAGAAGACATATAGCATATCCTCAACACATGCCCATTTGTAGTGCAAAAGTGGAGGCAAATGCAAGGAGTTTTTGACAGAATGGACTGAGACCAGAACAACATAAAAGGAACAATTCTTCTATGGTGAAACCACATCTACTTTACCCTAGTATTAAACCAAGCTTGGGGTTTTGCCCTCAGATTCAACCATTGGGCAACTTGGAAGGAACGGAACCATAGAATAATTAAGAATAAAACAAATTCACAGGAGAAAGTTTGGGAAGGTGTAGTCTAGAATATCAGGGAAACAATATTGTCTAAGTCATGGCACCAATAATACTGGCAAGTACCCCCCCAGGAAATGCGTATCCTACAAAAACTCAATCTAGCCCCAGGAATGATTGCTACCTCGATGTGGAAAACAAAGAGGGCAGGTCCAACATCCCAACCCCTTTTTACTCCGGCAGAAGAAGGTTTCATGAAACTAAATTTCGACGGGGCGTCCAAAGGGAACTTAGGAGAATCAGGGTTAGGGGGCCTCTTCCAGGATCCCTAGGCTAATACTAGGTTCATCTATGCCGAAAGCTGTGGGATAGTAAGTAAAAATGTGGCAGAGTTTGCTGCAGTTCGACAGGTTCTCCTTATAGCTGTCAGACTGGGGTATCGAGACTTAGAATTGGAAGGGGATTCAAGCCTAGTTATAAATACGATGGCAAAACTAAACAATGGAACTAAGTGGGATAAGCTAAGCTAGAGTTGGAGGACAACACGACTGTTGGTAAGGTAAATCCCCTCTACGGACAGAGGCGATCCCACTAGCCTATCACAGAACTAGCCACAAACAAACCACGCTGCTACGCAAGTTCCTAGTTATGCATCAAAGGTGAATCAAGAAGACTAACCTGGAGTCCAACGCTATGATTGAAGCAGAGTTGATATCCTCGCTCCCTTGCTCCAACAGATCATAACGAATACCTGCACATGCAAAGGAAGAGACAGATACCAACATAAAAACTACCAAGGCACAACTATATTTCAGTCAGAAAGGAAATAAATCAACATATCACCATGATAGATAATGAGATTGGAACTATAATAGCAGTCGCTCATCAATTAATAAACAGGAAAAGTTACAACCATTGTTCTGACGTCGACCCTTCTCCTGGCTGGGCGAGTAACTATATGTGTCTTGACATGCATCTCCTCTCCGGCAGCATAACCTCTCTAGCACTCAACATCTAACACTCCATGACCAATAATCATCACTACTATCACTCAATCACCAAATCACTAGCATAACACTAACACCAACACTCTAGCTTGTCCAATGCATAATGACAAGCTTATATAGATGAAGAAGGGAGGAGGATGCGATGAACCGGGACACCTTTCGCGGATTTAGCAAAAGCCATAAAGATGGATAAAGCTCGACAAAAGACTGATTTTTTATCCTCAGAAAAGCTCCATGTAATGAAGGAAACAACAGTCGGACGTGCATTAAGGCAAAAAGCACGACTAAATTTGGTTGGCGCGACTGTTGCTCTAAGATAGAGCGCCAATGGTCGCGCCCTCTTTTGAGGATCTCCACCATTGGCGCGGGTAGAATACTGTGGACTTGCGCCAATGGAAAAATAGCACTTTTTAGGGATGATCTGCAGAAGGTGTCTTTAGGGAACATGGAGTACATACTCAGGGGAACATAATGCAAGTGTTTTTAGCCTTTGTCACTTCTTATAACTCCTGGGATGTGTCCTCCAAAGTACGACAAGAGGAGTAACAGGGATGGTGACAAATTACTGTGTAACAGATGCCCCCTAAAGCATGAAGTCCGAGAGGTGGAGAGGGGTGAAATGCTTTACAAGAACACACATAAGAGCACATATAGTTACTGCCGCCGAGGAGCTGTATTAAGAGACATGACTGATAGTTCAATTACATGATGTACGTGGCATGGTCGCAGCCATCCATAAGAGAGTACATAAATAATCTGGATCCATAGTATGGACGCAGCCATCTAGTTAGGATCAATGAATTGACTCAGGTATGGTCGCAGCCATCCAGTGAATGAGTCAAGTATCAAGAATCATGCCTGGATTACAACAGACACAATCCAGGGTCTTGCGCTCCATCTCGACCCGAACAAGAGTACAAGTCCAAGCATGTGAATATATGAGCTGAAGTCGAACATGCATGAACATCGTCTGATTACCAGTCAAAGGTGGGAACTGTTAACAGACGCGAGAGGTACCACCAATAATGACAATGGCCCTCAAGGTACTATAGGTACAATCTACGGCGTGTGAATCAATGAGCTGAAGTCGAACACCCGTAGAATCATTCGATCGGAGGCCAATGATGAAAACCTCACATCGAACACGAAGAACCTGCCATTGAGGCATGCAGGCTCCAAGGCACCGGAAGGGAGTCTCTAGGTCAACTTCCTGGGTAATGAGCTGAAGTCGACAGGGAGTGACCTTGATCGAAAGTGGGCCATAATGTTTCCCACATCATCGACACGAGACAGAGAGATAATGTCGTGAATCAAGATCGTGCGAACTATCAGAGGGAGGTTGTTTATTTGCAGAGGTCAACTTCTCTTGAACATATCGGCGGCACATTAACGGAATTGGCAGTATTTGACATCAATGTATCAAAGGTCATTATGACGAGGCAATGAGTGAATGAGAGGTCAAATAGGGTACCCAAGTCCATGGAAGCAAGTGAAAGATATGAGATGAAATATCCCCACCCCGGACACGAAAACAAAAAGTGCCATGTTCAAGAGCGACATACTGCCTTTACGGTAATAACTATGGTTCAAAATTTTCTTTTCCCCCCACCATTTCTGGCGAGTACCCCAGTTATTTTTAACAAGCTTGATGGGGATAGCATATGCTTGTGTTGTGACAAAATCTGATGTCATTAAATTTTAACGAGTCTGACAAAGGAAGAACTCGGCGTCTTTTCTTGTTTAGAGAGTTTGAAAAGACAGCAGAAAAGGAAACTCCAGGGATGTCCTTTTTCGTAAAGTTGTGTCTCTCGGGCCCGAAAAAGTATAAAATAATACCCGAAAGAACCGCCCGATCATTACGATCGAGGAGTACTTTTCATGATTAGTGACTTCGACCTGAAAAAGTAAAAAGTGGTCAAAACCACGTCGTTTCGTAACCACTAACGAGTTTGAAACGACAAAAACCCGGTAATCTTTTTATGTTTTAACGGTCAACAAAAAGAACTTAAAACGACCGCCCCTTATCACCATTTAACGAGTCAAGAGGAGCGACTCGGCAATCTTTTCCTCTTTAAATGGTCAGAAAAGAGCTGAAAGCGGACCTCCATTTTTATTTTCTTTAACGAGTCAAAAAGGGAAAAATACTCTGCAATCTTTTCATATTTTACGAGTCAGAAAAGAGCGTAAAGGCGACTCGTCCTGAAGGAACGAGTGGTATAAGGGATAGCAACTGGTTCCGGTAATGGTGGAACTTTACTTGAAACACGTAAAGGTTAAGAGGCTGGCTAATAAGACCACTCATCGCTGCGGTTCCTCAGGAAAGGAGAAACAACCAAGTGAAAGCATATGATCGGCCAAAAAGATGGTAGCGATGGAATGAAACAACCAAGGCTCATCTAGCAGAATTTTAGCGGATAAAAGGCAATCACGGGATGTAAATGGGTTCATTTTTACACAAGCTTGAACCATGGAGAACTTTGCTTGTTTAACAAAAAATTTGTTGCATACCCCCAGCATGATTATACCAATCGAGGTACATGCCCCCCAAGCTTCATGGCATTCACGGAGTGGATGGAATGAAGGTTTACTTGGAAAGACTTGATTGGAGGATGCCCCCGGGCTTCAGTCACGCGCCCGGGTAAGCTGTCGTCATCAGAATGACGGGGTGGGTGCTGGGGCATTTCCTGTGGAAATAAGACCATTTAGGAATGGCAAATGGCTATATGTGAAGTGTGAACCGGGGAATGAAAGTTGGTCTACGACTTTGATCGTTCTTCCTTCATGCGGAAAACACATCACTCTGAAGAGTGAGGACACAATAGCACGTATGCGATAAATATAGTCTCGTCCAAGGAGTAAATTGTAATCTAACGGACCTTGGACTACCATGAGACCCATTTGGATAGTCTTCCCTTCTAACGTGATAGGTACATTGGGAAGAATTCCTAAAGGTCGAGTGATTTCTCGATGGAAACCTACAAGGCTTCTCATCTCAGGCAGAAGCAGTGGGGAACCAAGTGCTTCCCAAGCTGTTGAAGAAAGGATACTCACGGGAGATCCTTCATCAATAATTGTACCAGTCATAACCATGCGATAGACTTGAACTATAATTCGAAATGGTATGGAGGCTGGTAACCGAGGATTGACTAGTTGATCCCAATTAAAAGAAATAACTAGGTTGCTCGGAGGTGGGACTGGATAGACAGCAGGATATGCCTCTAATGGACTTTCTTCCTGTTGTGAAGAAATGAGAGGGATGCTCACTTGATCATTAACGTCTATGTCAATGAATAGAATTTGGACGGTGGGAGTGTCTACTCGCGTCCATCGTCTGTTGAGACGTGTGGTGCGGGCGCTGACATGCTATCATGAGCATCACCGCGATTAGACGCCTAGGTTTCATTTTTTGCACGTTTTTGAGAGACATGTTGTCGACGGCTGTATGAGTTTTGGACATGTATTATTTTTTGGATTATGTAATGCGCGGGGCGCAAACATTTTGACACTCACGTATATATATATATATACATATGTTCATGGTTCATTATTGTGTTTTCATGTGCTTGCTTACATAATGTTTTAATTACAAATTATGCAGATGTCTATCTAATACATGATTGGCCAATGCATCAGATAATGTGTTTAATTGTCTCGGAACATGTTGATATGTAATAAAATCAAAATGCCTTTCTAACAACCTTACACGTAAATACAACCTTAGTATATGATGGTTTCTGACGGAATATTGCCCGTTGAGCTGGTGGACAACAAGTTGAGAGTCCAAGTTTACTATCAACGCGTGAATACCGAAATTAATTGCTCTAGCAAGTAACTCGATTACAACACAGTATTCGGCAACATTGTTAGTAGTATGGCCTAAACACACACCCTGGCAATCTATTAGCTCATTATGAGGATCGTAGATTACCCATGTCGCAGAAGACAAACTGCGGGTACTGCGGTAGGCACCATCAGCGAAACCAACATAAGGTGCATCCGGCATCTGCACAAGAAGCGAAAAACACAATAAGTGGCGGCTATGTCTCGAAAATCGACACACAACACACCAAAGTACATGTATGTACATAATAAAATGTACCAGCATCACGCATAGTACTTTTTCAAGTAAAGCCCATTTCGGGGCTTCCCAAGAGGGTTTCCTTCATAATCAATCAGCTCGTAGGCCCCTTTCTGCAGGACTCTCTTGACAATATAAGGGCCTAGCCACATAGACTCGAGTTTTCGTGCGCCTAGCTTATCTTTCGCTTGATCATAGAGTAGGACCAAGTCTACCTCAACGAAAGAACGTGGATGGACGGTCTGATCGAAGTGAGTCTTGACTCGCTTCTTTTGTGTTTCGATGGCCAAAGAGGCCAGGCGACGAGTCTCATCTAACCGTTCTAGGTAAAGAAGGCGTTCTTCTAACGGGGTAGTGTTGGGAAGCAGTTCGATGGCTAATTTAAATGAAGGGATTTCACATTCAATTGGAAGGGTAGCCTCTAGTCCATAAACTAGTTGAAAGGGAGTGAAACCAGTGGCATCCTTCACGGCGGTTCGGTAAGCCCATAAGGCAGGGAATAACATCAAATGCCAGTTAGATTTATGCACACCAACGATACGTTGAAGCATTGTGACCAAGATTTTATTGACAGCTTCAACTTGACCATTGGACTGAGGGTAGTATGGAGTTGAACTATCGTGTTGCAAGCCTAGCTGGGTTGTTAACTCCGACATCATATGATTACGGAAATGTTTTCCGTGATCAGTGACAATGGCTTGAGGGACACCGAATCGTGAAATAACATGATTGAATAAAAATTGCGCCGCAGTGTGACCGTCTTCAGTTAATGTAGGCATCGCCTCGGCCCATTTAGTAAAGTAATCGACGGCAACGATGATAAACCCATGCCCCCCGGCCGAGCAAGGGTTACAGGTCATATAATCAATGCCCCATTTTGCAAAAGGGCCAACGGAAACCACAGGGTGCAACGGAGCAGAAGGCGCTCGCATTTTCCGCTGGTATATCTGGCACTCATGACAAGACCGGACGGCAAGGATGCAATCCTTGAAAATAGAGGGACAAAAATAGCCAGCACGAAGGATTTTTTGGGCTGTAGCATATCCGGACATATGTCTGCCACAAGCGCCAGCGTGGCAGTCATTGAGAACCCATTCAGCTTCCTCTAGAGTAAGACAACGGCGAAGAACGGAGTCTGCACCAAGACGATATAATGTATCTCCGATGATACGGTAGGGTTGAGATTGATGACGAATCCTCCGCCGAGCGTCTTTAGACAGACCCGGGCGGAAGGAGGACGTTTGCAGATATGTGATTATATCTCCGTACCATGGATCGAGGGTGCTAATGAGGAACAGGGTTTCATCTGGTATTTGGTCTTCTGCTGGCGAGGTCGTGGAAGACGATGGGAAAGAACAAATTAACTCAGCGAACACAAGAGATTTCTTAGACTTGGCAGTGGTAAATTCCAAGTCAAACTCTTGGAGGATAACAATCCACTTTGAGTATTTGCCCCCTAGTAACTGGCGTGACAATATATACGTCATGGGGTTGCAATCAGAAATCACAGTAGTAGTACGCAAAAGAATATAATGACGGAAACGTTGTACAGCATAAACGGCGGCTAGTGCCAACTTTTTGATATAAGCATATCGAGTTTCCGTGTCTAACAGGTTGCGGCTGAGATAGTAAATAACATGTTCAGTGTTACCATCATCAGTTTGGACAAGAACCATGCCGATAATGTTATCGGCGGCAGCTAGATACAAGGTGTAGTCGCGATAATAATCCGGAGGACGAAGCAATGGAGCAGAAACAAGTAAACTCTTGAGACGTTCAAAAGATTCCTGAGCTGTGGTATCCCAATGGAAAGGGATATCACGCTTCAGTAATCGCGTAAAACCTTTAGCTACTTCGGCATAGTTGGGAACAAAACGGCGTAAAAAATTGGCTTTCCCCTGCAAACTTTGTAACTGATGCAAAGAATTTGGGGGAGGGAGATTGACGATAGCTTCGACTTTAAGGGGATCCAAACGGATGCCTTCTCCGAAAACGATAAAACCGAGAAGTCTGCCAGATTCAACGCAGAAGACACATTTCTGGGGATTTAGCCGGAGCCATAAAGATGGATAAAGCTCGACAAAAGACTGATTTTTTATCCTCAGAAAAGCTCCATGTAATGAAGGAAACAACAGTCGGACGTCGCCAATTTGTTGGTAAGGTAAATCCCCTCTGCGGACAGAGGCGATCCCACTAGCCTATCACAGAACTAGCCACAAACAAACCACGCTGCTACGCAAGTTCCTAGTTATGCATCAAAGGTGAATCAAGAAGACTAACCTGGAGTCCAACGCTATGATTGAAGCAGAGTTGATATCCTCGCTCCCTTGCTCCAACAGATCATAACGAATACCTGCACATGCAAAGAAAGAGACAGATACCAACATAAAAACTACCAAGGCACAACTATATTTCAGTCAGAAAGGAAATAAATCAACATATCACCATGATAGATAATGAGATTGGAACTATAATAGCAGTCGCTCATCAATTAATAAACAGGAAAAGTTACAACCATTGTTCTGACGTCGACCCTTCTCCTAGCTGGGCGAGTAACTATATGTGTCTTGACATGCATCTCCTCTCCGGCAGCATAACCTCTCTAGCACTCACTAGCATCCCTCCAAGAACTCAACATCTAACACTCCATGACCAATAATCATCACTACTATCACTCAATCACCAAATCACTAGCATAACACTAACACCAACACTCTAGCTTGTCCAATGCATAATGACAAGCTTATATAGATGAAGAAGGGAGGAGGATGCGATGAACCGGGACACCTTTCGCGGATTTAGCAAAAGCCATAAAGATGGATAAAGCTCGACAAAAGACTGATTTTTTATCCTCAGAAAAGCTCCATGTAATGAAGGAAACAACAGTCGGACGTGCATTAAGGCAAAAAGCACGACTAAATTTGGTTGGCGCGACTGTTGCTCTAAGATAGAGCGCCAATGGTCGCGCCCTCTTTTGAGGATCTCCACCATTGGCGCGGGTAGAATACTGTGGACTTGCGCCAATGGAAAAATAGCACTTTTTAGGGATGATCTGCAGAAGGTGTCTTTAGGGAACATGGAGTACATACTCAAGGGAACATAATGCAAGTGTTTTTAGCCTTTGTCACTTCTTATAACTCCCGGGATGTGTCCTCCAAAGTACGACAAGAGGAGTAACATGGATGGTGGCAAATTACTGTGTAACAACGACTCTTCCAAGAAATAGGGGAAATCATTCCCAAATTTGATTACATCCAGGTCAGACACGTCGGGAGGGAAGGAAACAAAGGGGCTGACTTCTTGGCTAACTAGGGGTGCAATCATCAATAGGAAAGGTTAAAAAATCAGTGGCCAATCTAAACCTGGGATGTAAACTTCAATCCTCTATATCGAATCCTGGAACAGGACTACAGACAGGGTCGAGAAAGAAGAGTCCAAGCAACTCAGGATCCCAATCGGGATGCAGGTTGCTAGCTGGGAGCGCAAGGGTGTAGTTATGTTGGGTACCCGGGCACTTAATACCGTCGTCCCTCTGCATGCTCGAGGCAGGGGGTGCGGTGTCCCGTGGCATGATGGCACGCTGGGGAAGTGGGCAAGGTGGCGATATTGGATGAAAGGTAGGGTATAACGGACGGAGGGGCATTTTGACGTGCAGTATTAGCACGATAGTTTGTGGAGAAGGGTGGTGCATCAGAGCTGGTGGTGATCATTGGAACACAAAGAAACAGGGTCGTTTCCGAACAGCTGCGAACTTCGGGTATGTTATTCGACTCCACCTCGAACCTGTAATTATGGTCTTGTTGGGGTTTCGTTGGGATGTAAGGGGGTCTGTATGGGGGATAGGAAATTTCTGGTGGCAATGGGGCAGGCAACTGCTCGCCATGGCCTCGTTCTGTGTCTTTTCTTTATGTCAAATGGGTGAAACCCATGACAATTGGGGGGGAAATTGACTACTGTTAGGATGGGAAGCTTCACGCTCTGTTGATAAGGTGGGGAGGAAGCTTTTTTGTCATGGGTTAATGCATGAGGGGCAATGAAGCATAGATGGGGGCAGGGGAAAGTAACTGGTAGGTGGCCTAGGACGGAGCCACACTCGAGATTCACATTGTAAGCACTAGGTTACCTGGAACCCATGCCAGAGTGAGTGTAAGCCCAAAAATTTTTGATGGAGACCTAGTTGAGGGGAACTGAGAGGCAAGAGCTCTAAGGCTGAGCCAATGGGGGAAAGGTATCCAAGCCATAGCTGGCATGTAACCAAATGCAAGTGGGGACCGTGAGCTTGGCATGGCCATGGGATGGTAGACCTGCATACGACTGAGATAATTGGAAAGGGGGAAATGGGCACTTTAAGGGGCAGGGGCCAGGGCCTTTCCCAGGGTTGCAGGCTCTAACCCACCCTAGCATGACTGTGGAGAAAATGGGAAAAGAAGAGAAGCAAGGCAAGAAGTACCCCGTTGCAAGTAACAAGGAATAGGTGACGTGGTGTATTATTTGAATTCCGTGTTTCGAACTAATTTACTGTGGATGTCATCAGTGCTCAAGACAACAGGGTATGGCTTGTGCTACATGAGGCAGTGGATGTGGTAGGAGAAGCCCAACACTTGGGCAAAATAAGGGGCCAATAACATCAGAGCCATGCAAGGGTAGAAAATCAATCGCACATCTCATAACAGAGGCGACAGAAGCTTACTGTGAGGGGATGAATGCGGGCATCCGGAAGCTGCTGGAAGAATGGGAAGAGTAAGTGAAACAAGTCAGTGAGACAAAGGATGAGATGGACAACTGGAGGACCTTAGTCCCGGATCCGGGAAACACCCGCGGGAGAATAACTCAGTTTAAGCAAACTCTGTACTTGTATTGGCTCATGAAGAGTCTATTAGGCAAGGCTATGGAGCATATCTTAGTGGGGATGGTGGTGACACTACAAGGATTGTCAAACTACAAGAAGGATATGGAGAAAATCCTCTTTCAGTTGCATAAGCAGGATATTCGGCTAGACAGAATTGACCGCCATATCCCTTGCATCCTGGAACTGTATGGTATGCATGGCATATCCGCCCAGGACCCAACAATTGTTGCATCTGTCTCAGAGGAAAAGAAGGATTAGAACAACACCCATGAATATTTTTTTCTTATGCGGATAGCTTTTAATTTCCATGTTACAATTATCATTTTATATAGTTATGTAGTGTTTGGTCATGAAGTAGAGACATATCTAGCCTGGCTGGAAAGACTAAGACAATATTGTTTTTGGATGGCTTATACTGCGGACCGATTGTCACCAAAGTTGGTTTCCCTCCGGGGAGAGTTGAGGCCACTTGATTTATCTGTGTGGTGTAAACTTGTTTATATTTAATAGAAAATGGAATGGGGCTACCAAGCTTAACAAAAAAAAAATGTATAAAAAATAATTTCAATTTTTGAAATCTTATTGTTCTGACTAGAGGAATAGAATCACAGGTTCTAGGTGTAATAATAATAAGTTTACAACATATTGGATTTTATATCATTAACCCTCTCTTTCCTCCTTTGCATCGGAGGAGGCAACATATCAAAAATATAATAACATGTCAAACAAAATAAAAAAGTAATTAGTAACTAATAATTCATAATTGATAATTACTATTGTAATTATAAAATTATAATTATTGTGTATATTTAGGAGAGTTGCACTCATTGCTCTCCAAGTTCAATTTTGTTAAAATTTTTATAAATTTATTGAGTTTTAATCTATTTTGTTGACTTGTTGCTCCATGACATTAATACAAAGGAGGATTTGTTCATGATTTTATGAAAACTTTGCTTATACTGAGACTAGCTTTCTTAATGTTAAAAACCCACTGACCTACATCTTTTGCAACTTGGATGTTGGACAAATATTTTCTTTCAATTCTAGCTTCACACTCAATACCTTCCATTTCTTCCTAAACATTGGGGAGTGAGGTCTATGAAATGGCAAGGAGTAGCTTCTTGGGTAAGGGGCTCATCTTCTAGAGCCATGCCCAATGGGGAAGATGAAGGCGAGGGTGGCAAAGGAACCAAAGTTTGATATGGCAAGGGAGGGAGAGGAAATACATTTGGCCCAAAGAAGGGGAGGAGTGCAATAGAATGAAAGGGGAGGAGGAGAAGGAGAGATTGAGGAGCTAGAACATATGCAAGACACAAATGTGAGGTAGAGACAAAACATAAGTGCCTCGAAGTAGAAGGGGGAGGAGAGAACATCAAAAAGCAAGCCTAAGCTATGACGAAATGACTTGGAGAGACTACTAAGGAGTTGTAATGGATAAAAAATCCACCTTACAAGGAAAAACAAGAAACCAATGAGTTGATATAGAAAATAACAACTAAATTTATCTCTAGTCTATCTATCATACCTTTTGGTATGCTTTCCTACATATTTTCAGGTTTAATTTACCTAGAATCTAGTAGGGATGTGTTGAAATCATAAGTTTGAGTACCCCAAGAGTTTTCAAGGTGTTGGATCCATATATGCAATCAAAAACCCTTTTTAAACAATAAAGATCAAGACTCGACAAAAAAAAATTCACATAATTCAAATTAAAAATTCCAAAACTTATAATGATTAGACAATGCTCTAGTCATTAACTTATAAATTACTCATGCGCCTTTTATCTAGCAACCTGTGGGCTCTGATACCATGTTAATGTGTTAGAAAACCTGCACAGATGAATCTATCTAGTCAAGGTTGAACACATAGCTTTGCAAAGAAAAAACGCTAAAAGAAAATCGAAAGAACAAAAAGAATGATTCATTTAGAAAATAGGTTACAATGCTCATGATATAGCATTACTGGATGAAGATCCCAAGGTAATGCACCATAGTGGTGATCAATGAGAGGACTCAACACTTACAACAAGTTCCAGAGAGAACTATCCAGTTGCGGAGTGAAAGGAGGAGAAAATCAGGGAGTAAATCATGCAGAATAACTAGCCAGTTGCAGAGTTAAAGAAGAAGAAAATCAAGGAAAAAATCATGCAGAAGAACTAGCTAGTTGCGGAGTTAAAGAAAGAGCAAATCAGGGAGTAAATCATTCAGAAAGTATCTTGCATGTAGTCCCATGCTCTAACTAAGTGTCTGCGTGTGCTGCTAATGAAGGTCCTAGGTGTGTAGTACCTCCAACATGAAGATGGGCCATATTTCTTAAACAATGCAGGATTGTTCATTAGACATGGGGAAGAATGCTACCACCCAGATCAGGAAAAACTCCTGGCTGCCCCAATCTGGGTTCGGCTATTCAACTTACCAATGGACTTCTAGGATCTTAATATCTTAGAAGGTATCAAGAACTCTATTGGAACAGTTGTTAAATTAGGAGACTAGACAAGAAAGAGAAGATACACTTCCTATGCCCAGATCTGCGTCTATATGAATATCACGAAGCCACTCTCAGACTATATAGAATTAGAATATCATGATGAGATCTGGCTGCAACCTTTAGACTATGAGCACATACCTTTTAGGTGTCGTTGATGCCATGAATATGGCCACTTGTTTCAGGCATGCCCCCTTACCCAGAAGGAGAATGTCGCCCTGGAAAAAAGGAACAGGGAACCAACAACAAAGGAAGATGGAGAAGGGTTCCAGGAGGTACAATGGAGAAAACAGACACAGAGGCAGGACGGGAACCAGAAAACAAACCAAACCGAGAAAGAGCATCGAACCCAGAACCGATTTTCAGTGATTCAGGAGGATGACATGGGAAAGCATATGTTGGATAGCACCTAGGAAATGGAAGAACCAAAAGACAAAAAACCGATGGGTAGCAAAATGAAGAAGCTGGAGACTGAAGTAGATTAGGGAATGACAGACAATATGTAAATGGTGGAACAAACACTAATGGAGATTCATGACCAGAAAGAGGACCTAAGTGCCAGAGAGCAAGTCATGAAGCGACTTCTATAGGAATGGAGACATCTGGATGAAAGATTCATCCTGGAAGATCAGAAACAAATATATAAGCACACCTTCCAACAATATAAAGGAAAACATGGATCTATAATAATAAGCCAACCAGAACATCTAGGGTCCCAAGCCAGCTAAGGGCAAGAGATGGGAACACAAGGAAAAGGGGGAAAAAAGAGGAAGGAGAACGATGAATGAATCCATCCAAATGATGGGGGAATCATTGGTGAATTCGGGAAGAGTAGTCCCGTTGTCAGAAGTTTTTCATCAACCCCTAAAATTGTTGAAATGATTATTACAACATGGAAAATTAGAGGCCTCAATAGTAGAGGAAAGTAGAGATACCTTAAGGAGAGATTGAAAAAAAATAAGCCCAGTATTATGATAGTACAGGAAACTAAAATAAGTGAAAAAAAATTGAAAGAAATTTTGGAGAAATTTAAGCCTGAGTATCAAGTAATGGCTCAGGATGCTAATGGCAGTGCAGGGGGGTTGGTGATTCTATGGAACCTAGAGGAAGTCTGGTTCGAATATTGGGTGAGCTTACCGAGAATTATCACAGGTAAATTTCAGAATATAGGATCCAATGAATGGGTCTTATTTACAGGGGTATATGGGCCTCATATCCCTGGTGAAAGAGGAGCCTTCTTACAAAAGCTGGAAAACTTGAGGAACCCATACTCAGAGGAATTGTGGATAGTGGGAGGGGACTTTAACATGATTACATAACTAGCGAAAAAAATGGGAGGGGTGAGAAGGGCGGATGCAGATATGGAATCCTTCAGCGAAACTGTAACAAATTTGCGCTTAGTAGATATGCCCACAATCAATGACGTTGAAAGTTGGAACAACAGAAGAGGAGGGGCACATCAAATAGCATGCAGATTGGATAGGTTCCTAACCTCGAAGTAGCTGATAAGCCGAGATATTTTCATGGAAGCCTCGATCCTCCCATGCATGGGGTCAGACCACTGACTGGTAAGACTAGAGGTGGACCTAAAAGCAAGACCCAATAACCATTTTTTCAGGTTCGAATCCTTTTGGCTCAGAGACCTAGGCCTCATTAAAAGAATAGAGGAATAGTGGACGCGAAGTGAACAACAGGGAAGAAACATTATGCATACCCTTCAACTAAAGCTCAAAGAGCTAAATAAGAACCTCAGGAAGTGGAACAAAGAAGAATTTGGTCACATTACCAAGGACCAAAATGAGATTAGAAAATGAATGGCGGAAGTCCAACAACAAATCATCCAGGAGGGGAGGTCTGATGAGTTGGTCCAAGAAGAAGGACTGCTGATAAACAAGATGGAGGAAAGAAGAAAGCAGGAAGAGATCCTTTGGAAGCAAAAATCCAGGGTCCAGTGGCTGAGGGAAGGAGAAATAAATACAAGATTCTTCCACAAAGCCATGGTGCATCATCGGCAACATAATAGAATATACTCCTTAAAGGATGAGGAAGGACAATGAAAAGTTCAACATGAAGAAATGGAAGAACTCTTGGTTAATCACTTCAAAGACCTTCTCTCGAAAGGCCCTGAGAACAAAATGAAAGTTATTCAAAGAATCACGTAGCACATACCCAACCTGGTAACTCAAGAACAGAACATGGCCCTGATGCGTGCTGCCACTCTAGAGGAAGTGGAAGAGATAGTTCAAGGAATGTAGAGGAACAAAGCCCTTGGACCTGATGGGTTCACTGCAAAATTCTATCAAGCCACCTAGCAATTCATGGGGAAATATATCCTAGAGGTGGTAGAGGAATCGCGATGCAACCAAAAGGTATGTCCCAGTCTAAATTCTACTTTAAAGCCTTGATCCCTAAAATGGAAAATTCTAAATATCCCCAGGGATTCTGGCCCATAGCCTTATGTAATGTAATTTACAAGATTATTGCTACTCTTATTGTAAAACGCTTGAAACCTCTCCTCCCCAACCTCATCTCACCTGAGAAAACAGGATTTGTTGAAGGTAGACAAATCCTGGATGGCTTCATCACATCCTAGGAGGTAGTCCACTCTCTCAAGACCCAAAAGATCCCTGGTATGATGATAAAGTTGGATTTATCCAAGGCGTATGAAATGTTGGGTTGTGTTATATTCTTTCCACGACTAACCCACGTAGTGAACCGGGGGGTTAGAGGAGGGGCGGAGCCCCCCCTTCGTTACGTCAATTGCGCAGTGGGGGGGTCACAGGGGGGGTTTGAGGGGGGCGGGTAGCCCCCCTCTACGAGGTCCGGGGCAGCGCCCCGGGAAATTTTTTTTTGGACCCTATATTAGGTTGGGCGAACCTACCTATGGTTTTGGTCCATGGTTTTGGATGCGATGGTTTTCGGTCCATGGTATTGGATGCTTCGGCATGTATAAATATGTATTGTAACATTGAAAGGAAAATAATGAAAAATCAAGCTGGTAGTCCCAGTTTTTGGATTCAGGGGAAAATCTCTGTGTATATGTGTTTTATGTGTTATGCTCTCGTATTGTTTATTTTTCTGTGATTTAGAATTCATATGCAGGTAATTTCTGTACGGGGTTAAAACCTAAATTTGGTATCATAGTTGTTTTTGCTTCAAGGGGACACCTTTGTTGCTGAGGGGTTTCGCTCAGACCTGTGGTAGACCCTGTGCAGTGGGAGATCTGTGAGATCGATTCTGGTGGTGAAAGAAGATGGCGAGCAGCAGAAAGATAGAGATCAAGAAGTTCAATGGTCAGAGTTTTGAGTTGTGGAAACTCAAGATGGAGGATCTGTTGTTGGATAAAGATCAGTGGATCGCGGTAGATCCAGGTACTAAACCAATGGGAGTGACCGATGAAGAATGGAAGAAGTTGGATAGGAAGGCAAAGAGCACAATACGATTCTGTGTCTCAGATTTAGTATTGTTGAATGTGTCAGGGGAAGCTACGGTGAAGGCTTTGTGGGACAAGTTAGGGACTTTGTACCAATCTAAGTCTCTGGTGAATAAATTGTTCCTGCGGAAAAGGCTGTATAACCTGAGGATGAAAGATGGAGACTCGATGACAGAGCATCTGAACGAATTTAATACTGTGGTAAGTCAGTTAGCGTCTGTTGATATTAAAATTTCATATGAAGATAAGTGCATCGGTTTGTTGTGTTCTCTACCAGATTCGTGGGATAGTCTGGTTATTGCAATAGGTAGAAATGCAACTACTTTACAGTTTGATGAAATAGTCTCAGCCTTGCTGATGGAGGAGATGAGATGGAAAAATATGGAGAGCCAGAATGGTGATGCCTTGTCTGTACGAGGACGGTCCCAAAATAGAAACAAAAATAAGTCATCGAGTGGGAGATCTAAATCTAGAGGGAGATCTAAATCTCCAGGAAAACCTGTAAAGGTGGTGTGCTGGAAATGCGGAAAGGAAGGGCACTTCAAAAGGGACTGTAAATCTAAAGCTCTTGATAAAGGAAAGGGATATGATGATGCTCCTTCTGCAGAGGCGAAAACCACCTCAGATGAAGGTGGGGATGTGTACTTGGCTTTAAGTACACATGCAGATCATGAGGCATGGCCGATTGACTGAGGTGCATCCTTTCACTTCACTCCCCATAGAAAGTAGTTCTGTGAGTATGAGAAATACGATGGCAGTGATGTCTTCTTAGGAGATGATAGGAAGGCTAGAATCATTGGTCACGGAAAAGTAAAGTTGAAGTTGCAAGGTGGAAGGGTTAGAACACTCCCGGGTGTTCTGTATATTCCTACATTGGCTAGAAATCTGATTTATGTAAGCAAGTTGGATGATGCAGGTGTAAAAACATTGTTCGAGAAGGATACTTGCAAGATGGTTCGGGGAGCACTGGTATTGATGCGGGGAGTTCGGACTGGAACTCTGTACAAGCTACAAGGTAGCACTGTTGTTGATGGGTGCAACAGTTCTGTGGTTCCTGAAAGTGGAGCTGAAAATCTAGTGGTCTCTGGAGAGAAGACCATGCTATGGCATCAAAGGCTTGGACATATTGGAGAGAAGGGCCTTCGAATACTTCATGGTAAAGGTATGGTAGAAGGTATGAGTAATAGCTCTCTAGATTTTGATTTCTGTGAAAATTGTGTGTATGGGAAGCAGAATCGGGTGAGTTTCCCCTCTGGTGCGAAGAGGGCGAAACAGATATTAGAGCTTGTGCACAGTGATGTGTTTGGACCTGTGAAAGTTCCATCACTAGGTAAGTCTGTGTACTATGTATCATTTATAGATGACTTCTCAAGGAACACATGGATATATTTCCTTAAGAAGAAATCTGAAGTCTTTGACAGGTTTAAAGAATTTAAGGCTCTGGTGGAAAATCAGATAGAGAAGAAGATAAAGGTGTTGAGGACAGATAATGGTGGAGAGTTTTGCAGCAAGGAATTTGAACAATTCTGTAAGAAGTGTGGTATAGCATGGCAGAAGACTACTCCATATACACCTCAGCAAAATGGAGTCGCAGAAAGAATGAACAAGACGTTGATGGAAAGGGCAAGAAGCATGCTTAGTGGTGCCAGGTTAGGACAGGAATTCTGGGCAGAGGCGGTGGATACTGCATGTTACTTGGTCAACAGGTCACCTTCATCAACGTTGGAGGATAAGACTCCACAAGAAGTATGGACTGGTAAGAAACCCTCTCTTTCACATCTGAGGGTATTTGGATGTGATGCATATGTACATGTTCCAAAGGAGAAACGAACCAAGTTGGATAGTAAATCTGAAAAGTGCATCTTTATTGGGTATAAGGATGGTTTAGAGGGTTATAAGCTTTGGAGCCCAGTAACAAGGAAGGTTGTGTACAGCCGAGATGTGGTGTTCAGAGAGGTGAAAGATGTTATTAAACATGAAGTCCAACCAAAGGAACCTAAGAAGATAGAGTTTGAGCTAAAGGAGGAAGAATCAGACTCTACAACAGGGGAGGAATCAGAAGATGAAGAGCCACAAACTCCGGCTCTAAGAAGATCAATTCGAGAAAGAAGGCAGCCAGAAAGGTATAGTCCATCTGATTTCTGTTCAAATTTTGCTTTGTTTGTTACTGATGATGATCCCAGAACTGTGAAGGAAGCAGTGGATTCATAGGATGGAAAACTCTGGAAAGAGGCCATGGTTGATGAAATGGCATCTTTGCACAAAAATGAGGCTTGGGATCTGGTGGAGTTGCCAGCTGGAAGGAAACCCATTGGAAGCAAATGGGTGTTCAAAAAGAAGACAAATGCAGAAGGGAAGGTGGAGAAATACAAAGCTCGGTTGGTAGCAAAAGGTTATTCCCAGGTGCCGGGAATTGATTTTGGTGATATTTTTTCTCCTGTTGCCAAGGTAACTTCTATTAGGTTACTTTTATCTGTTGCTACTGCTTTTGATTTTGAGGTAGAACAGATGGATGTGAAGACAACATTTCTTCACGGGGATTTGGAAGAGGAAATCTACATGAAGCAACCTGAAGGCTTTACGGTGAAGGGTAAGAAAGAACTGGTATGCAAGTTAAAGAAGTCTCGGTATGGGTTAAAACAGTCACCAAGGATGTGGTATTAGAAATTTGATACATTTATATGGGGACTTGGCTTCACCAGAAGCAAAGCAGATCACTGTGTGTATTTTAAATTAATTGGTGACCGTGTTATTTATCTGGTCTTGTATGTGGATGATATGTTGCTATTTGGAAATGACAAAGAAATTATCCAGGATTTGAAGACCCAATTGTCCTCCAAATTCGACATGAAAGATCTTGGTGCTGCAAACTATATTTTGGGCATGGAAATTAAAAGAGATCGGGCAAAGAGGAAGCTTTGGTTAAACCAGAGGAAGTATGTCGAGACAATACTGCAAAGGTTTAATATGCAGGATAGTAAACCGGTAAAGGTTCCTATTCCTGTAGGTGTGAGGTTATCTGCTGAACAGTGTCCCAAGACACAAGAAGAGGAAGAGGACATGTCCCGTGTTCCATATACGAGTGCAGTCGGTAGCCTGATGTATGGAATGGTCTGTACTCGACCAGACATTACACATGCAGTGGGAGTATTAAGAAGGTTTATGTCAAAACCAGGGAAGGAGCATTGGACAGCAGTGAAGCGAGTTTTCAGGTATTTGCGTGGCACTAGTGATTATGGTTTGTGCTACCAAGGAAGACCAGGATTGGACAGAGTGTTGGATATTCGTGGCTTTGTTGATGCAGACTGGGCTGGAGATCTAGATTAGAGAAGATCTACAAGTGGGTATGTGTTTAACCTATTTGGAGGTGCAGTCAGTTGGATGAGTAAGAAACACTTTGTAGTGGCACTATCAACTACAGAGGCAGAATACATGGCAGCCACTCATGAAAGCAAGGAAGCAGTTTGGTTGCAGAGATTGTGTTCAAGTATGGGGTTAGTACAGGGAGCTATAAGAATAGACTGTGACAACCAAAGTGAAATTTTCTTGGCAAAGAACCCTGCTTATCATTCAAAGACAAAGCACATTGATGTTTAGTATCACTTTGTGAGGGATATGATAGAAGACAAAAAGGTGTTGCTGGTAAAGGTGGACACTTTGAAGAATACTACACATGCATTGACAAAATCTGTGAGCTTTGAGAAGTTCTCTTGGTGTAGAGAAACAATGGGAATTTCAGGGCTGGAAAAATGACTAAGCTCTCCTGTGGCCCCTTGTGGAAAGAAACAACAAGTGGGAGATTGTTGGGTTGTGTTATATTCTTTCCACGACTAACCCACGTAGTGAATCGGGGGGTTAGAGGGGGGGCGGAGCCCCCCCTTCGTTACGCCGATTGCACAGTAGGGGGGTCACAGGGGGGGCGGCAGCCCCCCCCTGTCCAGGGGATTTGAGGGGGGTGGGTAGCCCCCATCTACGGGGTCTAGGGCAGCGCCCCGGGAATTTTTTTTTTGGACCCTATATTAGGTTGGGTGAACCTACCTATGGTTTTCGGTCCATGGTTTTGGATGCGATGGTTTTCGGTCCATGGTATTGGATGCTTCGGCATGTATAAATATGTATTGTAACATTGAAAGGAAAATAATGAAAAAACAAGTTGGTAGTCCAGGTTTTGGGATCCAGGGGAAAATCTCTATGTATATGTGTTTTATGTGTTATGCTCTCGCATTGTTTATTTTTTAGTGATTTAGAATTCGTATGTAGGTAATTTCTGTACGGGGTTAAAACCTACATGAAAACTTAGCTGGGGGTATTTGTCGAGTATCCTTAGAGCCTATGGCTTTGCCCAAAGATGGATAAATTGGATCTTGGCCATGATATCCTCCACGGTAGTCTCTATCTTGCTGAATGGGACTCCTACCTCGACTTTCAACCCTACATGGGACCTTCGGCAAGGGGACCCTATATCACCCTTCTTGTTTATCATTGTAGCGGAAGGCCTTGGACGACTCACTAAACATGAAGTTCGTGAGTCCCAATTGCAAGGCCTTAGGATATGGGGCAACAACCTGCCCAACACCCATCAACAATTTATTAACGACATTATGCTATTCTGTTAGGTCTCCTTGAAAGAAGCCAGTTGCATCAGAGAAATCCTTATTACTTTTACGAAAGCCTTCGACACTATGATCAATAATGGAAAATCTTGCATATTTTTCTTCAATACCCAAGGGAATGTTAAGAACTATCTTGCTAGAGTCCTCGGGTAAATACTAGAACTCTACCTTCAATACCTAGGCATTCCCCTTTCTGATACTCCTTTAAGAAATGTCTGCTGGCAGAACATCCTCCAAAAATTACAAGGAAATCTCAATTGCTGGACTTTTAGATTCCTCAACTTAGCTAGCAAAACAATGCTTCTCAAAGCGGTGCTACGATCAATCCCCATATACCAACTCTTAGGCATGGATTCCCCCAAAGGAGCTGTTTGGTCAATTTAGAGTGTCCTAAATTGCTATATTAATTGTCAATCCGGGAGTCATAAACTGTTGAAGTGTGGTGCACTATATGTGCAAGATAACCTATTTCTTACTTTTTGTCGTTTTTGATTTTTTATTTTGTTTTGGGGGTTTTTATCTTCATTTATCTCCTAATGTCAAATGGAAATTCTAAAAGACAAGTATGGATATAAATTTTCAAGGCAATTATGTCCTTTATAATGATTTCCAAAACTTCAAGCTTTAGAGGGTCTTAAAACATACTAATGATGAAATAAATTCTCAAAAGAAAATGAAAACGTGCCACTATTCTAATCAAACAAACAATGAACTATTGATGATGAAACCATTATCCCTGCTGTTGTCTAAATACAAAAGAAATGAATTAAGCTACTGTACTCAAAGAAATTCAAAAATTGCAAGTAAAGTAAAGCTAAAATCAAATTACATCAATTCATATTCTGACCCCTCGCCAGTTAGTCTCACTATGGCTTTCAGAGGTAATCATCAACAACTTGAGCAATCTGATATCTAATTTGCAGAAAAGTAAACTTAAAATCAAATCACATCAATTCATAGTCTGACCCCTCGCCAGTTAGTCTTGCTATGGCTTTCGGAGGTAATCATCAACAACTTGAGCAATCTGACATCTAATTGCATAAAAGTAAACTTAAAATCAAATCACATCAATTCATAGTCTGACCCCTTGCCAATTAGTCTTGCTATGGCTTTCGGAGGTAATCATCAACAACTTGAGCAATTTAATATCTAAGCTAACTAATAAAGCCAATGAACAAAACTAAAATAAACAAAACAGAACTGGAATTAAAAGCTAAGAAAAGTAAGTCAGCAGAAAGACTGATTCCATGTCATTAGTCATTGTGAAAATTATATGCAAATGCCCGGGCTGCCTACTGTAATCTGGAACATACACACTGGTCAGTGTTATCAGCAATGTATAAAGCATGTAAAACTATGGACAAGAATGAAGCGTTAGTACCATAGTAAATGAAATGTACATAAGTGAATAACTATGGCATAATAAACATAAAGAAACACAACATGAAACTGTACAACAATAATAAACAAAACCTCGGCGTGTGCAGGGGCCCTCTGCACAACCTCGGGCAACAACTATCAATCAAGAATTATGCTCAGAAACAGAGTCTTCTCATATATTTCATAACGCAGTCACAACAATGAAACTAGTGTCACAGAAAAGTGGGTTTTTTAACAACAAAAATATATCCAAGAGACTAACTACTATGCGTATAGAAATGCATTATTTATAACAAAAGATTACATAACTGATTTCCTATAAACTGCGCTGACAGAGGACACGTAAATGACGGCGTCCATGGATTTAGCGTCATGCTGCCGAGATTATGCAAACTATTGAAACGGCTTGTTGGATTCACATCGTGGGCAGCCTACAGGTGTCAGCGTGCCTCTAGAAATCTAGAAACGGCCACAAAAATCTTTCACGTGTTTGGAAACAGAGTCCTGTTGCCGTAGGAATCTTCTGTTTAACCACCGCTTGACCATCGTTGATCACGACCTCCTCTGATGAATCCGACTGAGCCACTAGGACTTGTTCCATGTCCAAGTCATTTCCAACTTGCCCATGTAGCTCGATTTGCATGATGACACCTGCAATGTAGACTTTAACAAAAACAGCTGCGGAAAGTGACAGGATTCCGCAGCTCAATGAGAAAAAGTCTAATTCAAACAACAGACACAAAACATAGTTAAAAACCACTTTAAGTGCTCTTTTATGATTAATATGCAATGATGTTGATAGCTTAGGAGGTCCAGGTGAATGGGAAAAGTTTAGGAAGGTGTATAGGAAAGATGCAAGTTCAGGGCTCAACAGGAGCATGCTCCAAAATGGTGGATATATTCAAAAACTTATTATGGGGAGGAGTGCAACAAATTAGGAAACGGGCTTTGGTATTGTGGCAAGGGTTGACAAAGAAGAAATTGGATGGCGGGCTAGGACTCAGAGACCCCTACATTCTAAACCAAACAATGGGAGAAAAACTTTGGTGGAGATGGATGGGAGGGGGAGCTAATCTATGGAAGAAAATCTAGATGAGGAAATACAATATGCCAGAGAGAATGGAGGATATCCTGAGATATCAAGATCCCCCAAAAGGATCAGAAATGTGGAATTTGGCAGCTCGTAACAGGCACCTCATTAACCAGCATGCCTTCTGGGAGATCTGTAATGGAAAAACAACAAGATTATGGATAGACTCATGGCAAAAAAGAGGAAAAATGATAGAGAGCCGGGGGCTCAGGGACATATATCAGTATACGAGGGACGGGAATAAGCATGTGGTGGAATGACCCTGGAAAGAAGACCAATGTATGGAAAGTTGGAGGAGGTGGAAGACAAAAGAAGAATGGGACCAGGCTATAGAAATGGAACAATGAAACGATTTCGACAAAGAATTGAGGACAAGATAGCTAAGGATTCGACAGGACCCTGGTATCTTGAGATGGGGACATACCACTAAAGGCACCTTCAATATAAACGAAGCATATGATATCCAAGTAAGGCAACACCAGGATAGGCAAGATATAATATGGAAAAAAAACCTAGAAGGGAGGATGGTGGCCCAAGGTAACCCATTTCCTTTGGATGGTCTGCAAAGGACGTATCTTGACTTGGGAACAATTGTAGAAAAGAGGATTCTAGGGGCCTTCCTTTTGTTGGCTATGCCACCAACACAAAGAAGACATAGAGCATATCCTCAACACATGCCCATTTTTAGTGCAAAAGTGGAGGCAAAGCAAGGAGTTTTTGACAGAATGGACAGAACCAGAACAACATAAAAGGAACAATTTTTCTATGGTGAAACCACATCTACTCCAGCCCATTAGTAAACCGAGCTTAGGGTCTGGCCCTCAGATTCAACCTCTGGGCGATCTGGAAGGAACGAAACCATAGAATCTTTAAGAATAAAACAAATTCACAGGAGAAAGTTTGGGAAGGTGTAGTCTAGAATATCAGGGAAACAATCCTGGCTGAGTCATGGCACCAAGAAGACTGGAAAGTACCCCCCCAGGAAGCTCATATCCTACAGAAACTCAATCTAGCCCCAGGAATGATTACTACCTCGGCATGGAAAACAAATAGGGTAGGTCCAACATCCTGATCCCATTTTACTCCAGCAGAAGAAGGTTTTATGAAACTAAATTTCGATGGGGCGTCCAAAGGGAACCCAGGAGAAGTAGGGTTAGGGGGCCTCTTCCAGGACCCCCAAGCTAATACTAGGTTCATCTATGCTGAAAGTTGCGGGATAGCAAGTAACAATGAGGTAGAGTTTGTTGCAGTTCGATAGGGTCTCCTAATAGCTGTCAGACTGGGGTACCGAAACTTAGAAGTGGAAGGGCATTTAAGCCTAGTTATAAATACAGTGGAAAAAATAAACAATGGAACTAAGTGGGATAAGTTAAGTCAGAGTTGGAGGACAACACGACTCATCCAAGAGATAGGGGAAATCATTCCCAAATTTGATTACATCCAGGTCAAACACGTCAAGAGGGAAGGAAACAAAGGGGATGACTTCTTGGCGAACTGGGGGTGCAATCATCAACAGGAAAGGTTAGAAAACTAGTGGCCAATCCAACCCTGGTATGTAAACTTCAATCCTCTGGAGCTAATCCTAGAACGTGACTACAGACAGGGTCGAGAAAGAAGAGTCCAAGCGACTCAGGATCCTGATCACGATGCAGGCTGCTAGCTAGGAGCACAAGGGTGTAGTTTTGTTGGGTACCCGGGCACTTAATACCATCGTCCCTCCGCATGGTTAAGGTAGTGGGTGCGGTGTCCCTTGGCATGATGGCAAGCTGGGGAAGTGGGCAAGGTGGCAAGACTGGAGGAAAGGCAAGGTATAATGGACGGAGGGGCATTTCAATGTGCAATATTAGTGCGATAGTTTGTGGAGAAGGGTGGTGGCTCAGAGTTGGTGGTGATCATCGGAACGTGAAGAGTCAGGGTCGTCGTCGAATAGCTGCGGACTTCGGGTATGTTATTTGGCTCCACCTCAAACCTGTAATTATGGTCTTGCTAGAGTTTCACTGGGATGTAAAGGGATCTGCCTGGGGGATAGGAAATTACCGTGGCAATGGGGCAGGCAACTGCTCGCCATGGCTTGGTTTTGCGTCTTTTCCTTATGTCAAATGGGTTAAACCCATGATAGTTGGGGGGGCAATTGCTTATTGTTAGGATGGGAAGCTTCACGCTTTGTCGATAAGGGGGCAGGAAGCTTGTTTGTCATGGGGTAATGTAGGAGGGGCAGTGGAGCATAGATGGGGGCAGGGGAAAGCAGTTGGTAGGTAACCTAAGATGTAGCCACAACCGAGATTCACATACTAAGCACTAGGTTACCTAGAACGCATGCCAAAGTGAGGGTAAGCCCAAAAATTGTGGGTGGAGACCAAGCTGGGGGGAACCGAGAGGCAAGAGCTCTAAGGTTGAGGCAATGGGGGAAAGGAATCTGAGCCATAGCTGGCATGTAACCGAATGAAAGGGGGGACCGCGAGCTCGGCATGGTCATGGGATGGTAGACCTGCATACGACTAAGAGAATTGGAAAGGGGGAAGGGCGCTTCAAGGGGCAGGGGCAAGGTCCTTTCCCATTGGGGGTTGCAGGCTCCGACCCACCCCAACATGACTATGGGGAAAATGGGCAAAGAATATAAGCAAGGTAAGAAGTAACCCGTTGCAAATAATAAGGAATGGGTGAGGTGGTGTATTATTTCAATTCTATGTTTCGACCTAACTTACTGCGGATGTCATCAATGATCAGGACAATAGGGTATGGCGCGTGCTGAACGAGGCTATGGACATGGTAGGAGATGCCCAACACCCAGGCAAAATAAGGGGCCAAGCACGTCGGAGCCACACAAGGGCAGAAAATCAGTTGAACATCTCATAATAGAGGCGACAAAAGCTTACCGTGAGGGAACAGATGCGGGCATCCAGAAGCTGCTGGAAGAATGGGAAGAGGAAGTGAAACAAGGCAGTGAGACAAAGGATGAGATGGACAACTAAAGGACCTTAGTCCGGATCCGAGAAACACCCGCGGAAGAATCACTCAGTTTAAGCAAACTCTGTATCTATATTGGCTCGTGAAGAGTATATTAGGCAAGGCTACAGATCAGATCCCAGTGGGGATGGCGATGACACTACAAGGATTGTCGAACTACAAGAAGGATATGGAGAAAATCCTCTTTCAGCTGCATAAGCAGGATATTCTCCTGGACAGAATTGACCGCCATATCCCTTGCATCCTGGAACTATATAGTATGCTTGGTGTATCCGCCCAGGACTCAACACCTGTTGCATTTATCTCAGAGGAAAAAAAGGATTAGAACAACACCCATGCAAAATTTTGTATTATGTGGATAGCTTTTAATTTCCATGTTGCAATTATCAGTTTATATAGTTATGTAGCATTTGGTCATGAAGTAGAGACATATCTAGCCTAGCTGGAAATACTAAGACAATATTGTTTTTGGATGGCTTATACTGCAGACTAGTGGTCAACAGAGTTGGTTTCCGTTTGGGGCAAGTTGAGGCCACTCAGTTTATTTGTGTGGTGTAAACTTGTTTATATTTAATAGAAAATGGAATGGGGCTGCCAAGCTTAACAAAAAAAAATGTATAAAAAATAATTTCAATTTTTGAAATCTTATTGTTCTGACTAGAGGAATAGAATCACAGGTTCTAGGTGTAATAATAATAAGTTTACATCATATTGGATGTCATATCATTAACCCTCTCTTTCCTCCTTTGCACGGGAGGAGGCGACATATCAAAAATATAATAACATGTCAAACAAAATAAAAAGTAATTAGTAACTAATAATTCATAATTGATAATTACTATTGTAATTATAGAATTATAATTATTGTGTATATTTAGGAGAGTTGCACTCATTGCTCTCAAAGTTCAATTTTTTTATAAATTTATTGAGTTTTAATCTATTTTGTTGACTTGTTGCTCCACAACATTAATACAAAGGAGGATTTTTTCATGATTTTATGAAAACTTTGCTTATAATTTTCATGTGCTAATATATTTTCATAAATTGCATATACTGAGTCT
This sequence comes from Pinus tabuliformis, assembly GCA_031772625.1. NCBI lineage: Eukaryota > Viridiplantae > Streptophyta > Pinopsida > Pinales > Pinaceae > Pinus > Pinus tabuliformis. The sequence continues at coordinate 237,545,022 of CM062812.1, read as the reverse complement.
AGTTTTCTTAATGTTAAGAACCCAATGACCTACATCTTTTGCAACTGATGCTCGACAAATATTTTCTTTCAATTCTAGCTTCACACTCAATACGTTCCATTTCTTCCTAAACATTGGGGAGTGAGGTCTATGAAATGGCAAGGAGTAGCTTCTTGGGTAAGGGGCTCTTCTTCTAGAGCCATGCCCAATGGGGAAGATGAATGCTAGGGTGGCAAAGGAACCAAAGTTTGATATGGCAAGGGAGGGAGAGGAAATACATTTGGCCCAAAGAAGGGGAGTAGTGCAATAGAATGAAGGGGGAGGAGGAGAAAGAGAGATTGAGGAGCTAGAATATATGCAAGACACAAATGCGAGGTAGAGGCAAAACATAAGTGCCTCGAAGTAGAAGGGAGAGGGGAGAATATCAAAAAGCAACCCTAAACTATGACTAAATTACTTAGAGAAACTACTAAGGAGTTGCAATGGATAAACAATTCACCTCACAAGGAAAAACAAGAAACCAATGAGTTGATATCGAAAATAACAACTAAATTTATCTCTAGTCTATCTATTATACCTTTTGGTATGCTTTCCTACATATTTTCAGGTTTAATTTACCTAGAATCTAGTAGGGATTTGTTGAAATAAGTTTGAGTACCCCAAGAGTTTTCAAGGTGTTGAATCCATATATGCAATCAAAAACCCTTTTTAAACAATAAAGATCAAGATTTGACCAGAAAAAAATTCACATAATTCAGATTAAAAATTCCAAAACTTATAATGATTACACAATGCTCTAAATTCCAAATTCCAAATCTAGTGAGTGAGAAATATCAAGGGAAGGAAAAGTCCATATGAGATGGGCATCCTTATGTAGATTGTTGATTTCCAAAATATTATAGAATCTGATGGACATAGTTAAGGTCAATTCAGTGTGATTCTGAAATATTCCTTAAAATCCGACATAAATTCATATGGTGAAACCAATTTTGTATGATTCTAGAATATTTCTCTAAATCCACAACCTACATAAATTCAAAGACATGAAATTAATAATAAATACTTCATAACTCTTTACCAAAGATTAATTAAAGCTAGATAATCTATAGACTATGTTCACATTGAGGCGATGGCAGGACGTGAAATGATGGGCCACTAACGGACTGATTAAACCTTCATGTCGAGTGAAATAATGTGATGTTCATTGTGAGGCGATGGCACAATGTGAAATGATGGGCCACTCAACCAGGTACCGATTACTTGAAGCGTGCCATAGATATATGGGGCTTAAATATCAATTTTAATTTTTCTTAAAATCTTACTTTCAAGTTTACAATACACAAGATACTATCAAAATACGTTCTCTTTCTCGTGTATAAATCTAAATAATTAATATATCTATTTCGAGTGCAGTGCTTATGGATTACTTTATCATTAAATATGATAAATGTATACATTGTTATAGCATGTATTACTTTCTATTTTGTCGTATATAAATATAAATAATTAATATATCTATTTCCATATGAATTAAATATATTATTTGTTATATCATGTATGTTTCCACCGGCAGTAAATCATTAAAAAAGTTGATGATATAATACTCGAAGTGTAACGTCTACCGCAGATGATGCTGTCTTCAAATATAATAAAATGGCAATAATAGTTAGGTGATAAACAATAAATATCTATATCAATAATTGCAACGCAGGCGCCGTGGCAAATCATTAAATTCACGCGTTAATGCCGTCTTTTCAAGGTACCTTTCCTTTCTTAGGAGGTTTAACACGCTGAAGCAATGCTGCAGGCTGGAATAAAGGTCGGAATCCAAGAAAGTATATAAGTAATGGAACACTTTCCGAAAGTGAAGGTCAGGTAAGATGGAATGGAACATGCCAAACTTTGTAAGGTTAACATGCCTCGTATAATATTGAAAATTGTGACTCTTGTTCCTGCCCAAAAGTCTACGTGAGTATTCCAATTTAATTCACACACTACAGTTGTAATGGAACAGTTACGTCTTTATGGCTTCTTCTTTGGCATAAAGAGGAGGTTTCTTGCACGGCAGTGTCTGTGTCTGGAAGCCCCGACGAGTAAAACCAGTCGATTCAACAAATTATTAAAACCATGTGAGCAATAAAATGTTATTGGGTATTGGGTATTAAAAGACAAGTCAATTAAATCATTTTCAGAAAGACTGAATGACAGACCAAATACTATAAATATTATTATCCTGTCCGCAAATTTTATTATCCTGTCCGCACCTAATCAAATCTTCTAATTGAAATTTGAAATTACAAGCCATGCACCGACGTTGACCAGTATCGTGAAGCGACTGTCAGTTGGAAGTACTATCGATTCTGGAAGCAACTGTAAGTTGGAAGCAACTGTACGAAGTTTGGGACTGAAAATGCCATCTATCCGTCAATTGAACAGTATGTTTCCGCGTGGTCTTCAATAAGCGTTTGTGACTTTTCTATCTGAAAGTTTGTCGCGTTTTGCTGTTGCGTATTTGTGATTCTTCCTTGACGGTAGCACTAGCACCAACTTCCCCTTTTGTGAAAGTGAAATTGGAGTCGTCTTTACGTGGAAGCAGACCCCCATGTACAGAGCCCATGCCCACTCTTTCAAGGCACGCATTTTTCTCTGTGTCCGACCAAACGTGGTAAGTTTGAAATATTTGTTTATATTGTCTAAACCATTTACGCCCTTTTTCCGTTCTTTTAAAAGGTTTTTTTTTTTCTTCTGTTTTAGAAGGTCAATTTTTATAATTAATAAATGGTGTCCAGTGGTGTTCTAGATTCCTGTTGTTCTGATCGTCAGATTTTATATAGGTGGAGTTCATGTATGCAATGAGTGCTAAGTGGACTATTCAAAAATGATGAGAAATTAGTGAGTTACAACTACCTCTCATGGAAATGATCATAAATTAATGACTTTCTTAACTCATTTGAATGCCAAAAAATGATATGTAGTAATGCACTGTGAAAGACCCTCAATACTTAAATACATAACAGGGAAGGGAGCTCGACTTGAATGGTTCATGAGACATAATATTACTAAGGTTTTGCAAATGGGGTAGCAAGCTAAGTGACCTTGATTGTGGGGAAAATTCCAAAGGCTACCACGGATATGTTCCCTAATGCAATGAATCCTAAGTAGACTATTAAAAAATCATGAGAAACTGTCATAAATAAATGACTTTAGTTGAATCCCAAAAAATGATATCTAATATTCCTAAGTTATTGTATTCTTGAATAATATTTAACCATAATTGTCCTATTATTAATTTGACAACTAAATTACTATAATTTTTTCACTATTTAAAAAAAAATTAATTATTAATTACCTTATTATTAATTTCATAACTAAATTACTATAAATTTTATACTATATAAAAAAATTAAACAAAAGCCCTTAATAAAAAAGCATTTCAAAAACATTTTTAACTAAAACAACTAAAAGTAAATACAAATTGCTATTGGAAACAAAAACATTTTTAACTAAAAACAAGTAAAAGGAAATACTAATTGCTATTGGAAATTGCTATTGTAAATATCTTAATCATTTAGTCTAATTTTTAATATATTTTAATCTTTTAACGGTTTATTTTTTCATCATTTTTGTTTAAAATCCCGTGTGGATTTGGGGAATTAACGTAGATTTGAATGGTTTAGCCTTCAAATCAAAATTTTCTGGGTTTTAACCATGCGTTATTTTTTTTAATAGTAATACTAACATAAAATAAATAATTTATAAAAATTGCAATATAGAGTTTCAACTTTCATAATTTAACGATATAAAAACACAACATTTATATCTAATAGCTAAAATCTAAAATAATAATATAGCATTTATATCTAATAGCTAAAATCTGAAATAATAATTTTTAAAAATTTATTATAAAAAACGTTTTCCTTATTTAATTTTTTTTTTTTTTAAATATTTCTCAATATTGATCATATATTCAGTAAGATAACAATTGATTTATATAGGATGAATAACAGTGATTTTTCTTTAGAAAATGTATACCAATTGATTTTTATTATGTAATTTATTTTTATGCTGATTGATAACAATGCTATTTACTCGTTATAAAGTGTACAAATGCTAAGTCACATGACACGAGACACAGAGGACACATAAATACCAGTATTCAATACGAAACGCAGCGACCTATAAACAGGACACAGTGGACAAGTTTTATATATATATATATATATATATATATATATATATATACACCATAGTTTTTTTATCCATATTAAATTGAAGGTTGCGCCTTATCTAATCAAATTAAAATATAATTACTTCTCAAAGTTCATAGTTCACTTTAAAAAAAATAAATAGAATCAAAATTTACTATTTAGAAATTAAAATGTGATATGCTTGGTCTTGATTCTTGAATATTCAATGTTCATTGTTCATGTACAACTTACAAGCACATAAGAAAATAACTAAAGTCTAATCCTATTGATTTCCTCTGCCCCTCTTGCGACAAAATGCCACAACTTTCCCTTTCCCTCTAGATGCTGGTGCTGGTGGAGTTGGCAGTGGAGTTTGCTATGCTCTAGGAGCTGAAGAACTAGAAGTAGGAGTTATAGGAGGTAGACCACGTCCTCCACTGGTGGCAGGGTTCCAATGGTGGCAGGGTAACTAGAAGTAGGAGCTATAGGAGGTAGACCACATCCTCCACTGGTGGCAGGGTTCCAATGGTGGCAGGGTAGCCCGGGCAGGTGGTGTCACCTGGAAACATTACAATCTCCCAATGCTGAAATCCTGAAAAACTAATAAGTGCGCTGCATTTTGAATGAAATCTAAAATTCTACTTTCTTCATATGAAATCCAATGAGGCCGGAACCACTCTCAAACATCTTGAGTCATTTCATGGTAATGTTAAAAATTTAAGTAAAAAGATGAAAATGAAGATTAAGGAGAATGTCACTTTTACTTTAAGAATTTAACATTACCATGAATAGCATATCAATACTAGGGCCTAGACTTGATCATTAAACTGCACCACTCAAAAATTATTTGCTTCTTTAAAAAAAAATTGCAGCTTATGCAGGCAACGTTTTTTATCAACGGAATACGAGTTTTCCAGATGCAGGACACAACGAAAACCAACGAATACATTTTACATTTTGCAGGACACGATGAAAAACGTTTTCGACAGTTTTTAGGGCTGTTTTCATGTCTGGCATGTAAAATACGGGACACAGGTCCTTGGAGGATGTGTCCTGTGTACACCAATTGATTTATATGGAGTTTATGGATCATTAAATGTCAGGTTCAAATCGTAAACTATCACATGTCACTAATGCCCACAAGGTGCCCCCACTCAAGGCACGGGTAAAAAGATCTTTGTAAGGGAAAACCGCCAAAAAAAGAGGGCCACTCAAGGCATGGGTAGAAAGGACTTTGCAAGGGAAAAACCTCAAATATGTGGTTTGTTAATAATCATTAAATAAAGGGTTATATATCTATGATTATATAATTGGCTTACTAAAATCCAACACTGGCCGGATTACTGTAAATTAATTCTAAATACCAAAATTGCAAAGCCAGAGTTAGTGATGGGACTTGCTTTCATATTGCTTCTATCTTTCTACACTAAGGACATATGGGTGAGGTCTCCAGAGATTTAAACATAGTGAATCTAGTGCAAATCAATTCCAAACAACAAAACTCCAGAAACTAAAGTTGATAATAAAACTTGCTTTCATATTACGAATTTATAAATAACTATATGATAAAAAATATATATATAATTTATTAATTAACATTAAATAAAAATTTATATATATCTACAATTATATAATTCACTTCCCAAAATCCAATATTAAAAATCTACCATCCATTGGCAAACTACTTATTTTCTTGGCCATAGGATAGCCCATATCACGCTCCTCAATAAAATTCTCTACTATCCAATCCACGGCACTGGCATCAAGTAAATCACATATTCTTTAACCCGCATTAAAGCTATTCATCCCGTCATCAACCTTACGCTATCGTCAACATCTGTTTTTTTTCTTCTTTAATTTTTTGGAGAATCATAACTCCAAGAAAACTCTTAGCAAGTAAATAAATTGACGCCGCGGCGTTTTAGTAGTACTGTAAAGCGTGTTTGAGTGCTGTAAAGCAAGATCCAGATCTCGTGGCTATTATTATTAATAACATGGTCATGTCAGCGAGATATGAAATCCATGTACAGGCAGGGAGGTTTCGAACTGCAGCCCTCGGCGTAACACGTTCTCAAGTCGCTATAATCTAAGCTGTACAAAAATTAATGAACTGGATATTATCATCTAAGTTGTACAAAAGATTAATGAACTGGATATTATACAGCGGACCCAATTTAGTCCTTCGTTTAAGGATCCATCTATGGTCCATATGGTAATGGTGGCATATACAACGGCCCGATAGCATGGAAATATGGCTCGCCTATTTGCCTTTGCTGAGCAGGCCTGGAATTTCAAATTTTTTTTCTGTCAAATTAAATTTTGACGATGTTTTTGTATTTTTTTTACCCTTCGTTTTACGTTTTAATTAAATATGTGAGTGTCAAGGAAAACTCTATTTTAACAATTTTTGTAAATTTATTCCACAACACACAATAAGTCATCAAATGGAGGCTGATAATGGCTGTTATTTATAATGATTCTTGTTAGATTGAAATTGCAGATTTGTAGTCTATCAGATTTATAGCTCAGATTTATGGTGGGACCATTTAAACAACAAAATCTTTGCAACCATTTAACTATGTTGGTAACAGCAACCATGAATGACATGCAAAATTAAAATTCAAAGTGAACTAAACATAAAGCATCCTAAACTAGCAGTAATAGCAATAAATCCACCTCTGTCAATTTATTTATGTTTAAGATCATTAACGACATTGTATAACACATCAGTGGACCAGAAACATTAACAATATCCCAACTTCCCAGGATTGAATTTCCCAGAGATTGTACTAGTTTAAAATTAATTGAGCAAGATGCATGCAGCTTAGTATTCCACATAAAATATATAATCAATATTGTTGAAAACGGCTCTTATATAATTAAACCATGTATGAAACCCTGCAAGTATGTGTACAAGAACCTCATGGAGCACATTGTAGATTGCAGGCTCCATTAAAAACACATAAAAATAACAAAATCTTGGTGTCGTCACAGGCTCCACGCTTTACATTGAAGCGAACGAGAGTGTGGGAAGTTAGGAACTTTATAGGTCATGAATTATAATACGCGACTACCCATAACAGAATTTTGTCGCTGTAATTTGCCTCCCCATGTGGCAGGCACAGATGTCCAAAAAGCTTCAACCAAATCTGGTTCCAAATTTCAAAGTCCCTTCAGTGAGAAGCAAACCTTATTTCTTTAACTCCTGATTTGTCTTTAAAAATTGATTAAACATCAACTTTAGGTAGTGACCCCAAAAAGAGCATATTTTTTAAGTGTGAGTCATCATGGCTTACAATCATCCAACACCAAAGAGCATAATTTTTTAATGTGAGTCATCATGGCTTTCACTTATCCAATACCTAACATGTTTGGCTGCTTGTATATTTTTTTATATACAGAGGGGACGCATTAGCTTTATCTTTTCTGTGGAATAGAAAACTGAATGGACAAATATCCACGGCGATCTGCACTCAATTGCGATTTGAAAGCACAGCCATTTAATCAGTCTGCGTCTTATCGAAATACAGAGGCCCAAATCTACTTCACCTGGAGAATCTTTGAATGAGGACAAGTTGGAAAAAACAAATGGGAATATATGTGGCCAGCCAGTGGAATTCAATGGTAGCAGGGCCAATGAGTGGCACGACCTCTGTGTCCTACATAAACCTCAACCATAGCCATTCATATTCTCATGGTGGTACTTGTAATCCCTTCAGCTTCTTCTTCCCTCATTTTTCCCTTTACTCTGTAAACTTCTTGCTGCCATTAATGGGTTTTATGTCAGTTTCCAGTGCATGACTGGTAACTTTTTCTTTGCAGTCTCGGATCCTCTGAGATTATGAGAGTTTAGGTCATAGACAGAAGCATAATGGGGGGAGTCTTCAGGGTTTTGGTGTTCAGTCTGGGATTCTACAGACCCAATTCTAATAGGAGCGCGGAGACAACCCTTGGCAGAAGAATCCTGGAGCTTAACACAGCGTCAGTACCTGTTGATTTATCTAAAGGTAATCGCTTGACAACCGAGGACGGTACTTTCGATCCCAATTTACTGGTAATCCTGGCAGCTTTAATGTGCGCTCTGATATTCGCACTATGTATAAATTTCATTGTTAAATGGGCACTTCGCTGCAGTCAGATGATTGCATCAAGGTCTTCAGGGGATGTTGCAGAGGAAGTGCCTCACTGTAATGGTTTAGATAAATCGGCCATGAAAGCCCTGCCTACTGTTGTCTATGCGAGAACACAGTCCCAGCATGCCCAAAAGCCTGGTCTATATCAAAACAAAATGAATATTACCAATTAGAATACATTGGTATCTATATATACCAGTAATTTGCTCCGATTCATTCAGATCCGAGCAGAGTTTGAAGAAATGTAGTCAGTTAAATGCGCAATGGCAGCCTACTTGGAGATTGGAAATGGTTGGCACTAGGATAAGATTGATGAAGTTCAGGAAACAGAGCACTCGTATTTGGGTACTCAAATACAATTTAAATTTTACAACGTAAGGGAATTTAAAAAGAAGATTACCAGAAAATGGTTTTATAATATTTGTTTCTGGACAGATGATATGCCTGCCTTATGTTTAGATGGAACAATTCTACCTGTTAAATTTATCACATTAACTGTCGAGGTATGCATTCTTTTTATAAAATAGAATGTACTTACCTTGTTTGTTGGTTTTTTGTTTATAACTTGACATTCACGTCTGAACTCCTCACTGTAATTGGTATCCAAAATTGTTGGCAATCCTTAACACGGAACCCTCCGAGAGTGGAACCTAAGCTTCACCAGAACCTGGAGTAATATGCACTGCGGCACTAGTGACTAGCAGATTGCATTAGATTGCAATTTGCAAATTGCAAGTCTTGTATTAAATTTGAGCAGCTATGAGTGGCAGATTGTAGCTGGATAATCAATGGTAAGTACCCTGTAGTACGCAGTGGGATGGTGATGCAGTTAAAGGCTTTTATTTTAAATTGCGTGCAGCGTAATGCGTTGTGTACCAGTACTACTGCAGCACCACTGGTCCGATGGTCCCAGACTCCCATACTCCCATTACAGATATTATAGATTTTTATGTTTTCTCTATGAAATTAGACGTCAAAACGACGGGTTGGAAAGGTATACCACACGTCTAACCTAACGTGGAAGATTTTTTCCCTACCGTCAAATATGTTCTGAAATCAAAAATACGTCCTGTGGGACATCAAATTCCAGGCCTGTTGCCGACGCTGTCAAATGCCCCGTATGAGGAAGTTTCCCGATACCTTCCTTACTGGTACAATGAATTTTCTACAATGGACTATGGCGACAGCAACGAATCACGGTGGGCTGATAATGACCCACACGATGCACTCAGATGAAATAAAAGCCGAACTACCCTCTTGAATCTCATAAATTCCATGCCAACTTGACTACACTTCACGGCATAGACTTATATCTACAAAATCTATATCCCAGATCTGTATTCTCGTGGAGAATAGACTAGAGGGAACAACATAGAACGGTGAATTATTTTTTTAGCCGCAGTAGTAATGTTGACAGAGTAAAGCAGCGTTTGTTCACCAGGAGGACTGGTCTATTTATTGCTGTGGCTTCCGCCTTGCTTCTAGCTGTTGTAATTTTTGTTTCTGTCCAACATATTCAGTCGAAGAGCAGTCGTATAGCATTCAGAACTTCTGTCAAGGTGATTCGAACATCAAATGAATTTCTCAAAGGAGCTTGCGACAGGATGCCCCACCCACAGGTCTGCGTTTCGACTCTCGCAGGCTTCTCCGCTGAATCCACGCAAGCAAATCCTCCTCAGGTGGTCAATGTTATGGTGAAGGCATTGATTGGCGTAGTGGAGAGGACATTCGTGGTCGGTTCGAAGCTGACAGGGGAAGTGGCCCCTGGATTAGAACGGGATGCTCTCGAGGACTGTCTCGAACTAGTGGGTATCGATGATCTCTCCCAAGCCCTCTCCAAGTTCAGCTCAAACACTCCTGGCGATGTGAAGACATTTCTCAGCGCGTGTCTCACGAATCAAGATACCTGCATGGAAGGATTCGCCACTGCACGAGGGGTTCTCAAAAACAAGTTGCTCGGCAGAGTGATTCAAATCTCCGAATTAGTTAGCGATTCTCTCGCCATGTTCAATAAAATTTCCTTTGTATTAGATGATCTGAAGCGGCCTCCTAATTCCCAGAATACACGTCTCCTCAATCTTGAGAGCGGGCTCGATCGTCATGATTTTAGTTTTGAAGAAAATGGTTTCCTCAGATGGTTATCAGTTGGACATCGCAGGCTGTTGCAGGTTTCGCAAAGCAATGTAACTGCTGATGTTGTGGTAGCGTTGGACGGTACGGGTAATTATACAAATATTACCGACGCGGTCATTGCGGCTCTTGATAATCGCGTTAACAGGTACGTTATACATGTAAAGGCAGGCATGTATCATGAACAAGTTGTGATCAAGAAGAAGAAGACGAATCTCATGTTTATTGGAGACGGCATGGATTCCACAGTAGTTACAGGAAATCTCAACGTGTTTGACGGCACAACAACGTTCCACTCTGCAACTTTTGGTGAGCGCTTACAGTTCCGAAATGTAGTATTAATAGTTACAATTTTGAAATATAGAGTTACAATTTCAAATTTAGAGGAGTACAATTTAGAGTAGAGTATGTAATTCAATTCAATTGAGTTGTTTCAGTAGATTTAGTAATTAACACAATTATATTTATTAATCTAGTTGTTATATGCATGTTTACTATAGGTTGATTAGTATCATATTAATAAATGTGGTGTCAAATGACCAAGATTATTATAGATTAATTATTATGGTCCACCACATTTTAATATTTTAATAATATTATTGCTAGAAGCTTATTAACATAGTTGGGATTGGCTGATTAACTTCAACCATATTAGTAAATGTATCAACATAATTGATATAAGTCGATTAACTTCAACTATATTGGTAAATGTGATATTAGATGATCAACGTAATTGCTATAAGCTGATTATTACAATTAACAATATTAGTATAAATGTAGTGCTAGATGAATTTATTAACTATGGTTAACGATAATTTTTATGGTTTTTTAGTGAATTTAATCATAATGATTAAATTTAAGTAAAAATTACTTAGAAGAAGAAACCTCAGTAAACTGATTTTAGCAAATTTAACAATTAAAAATCAAAAGTTTCACCTGATATAAAGAACAGATTAAAAATCAGTTACGACGCACTCAGCGAAGAGGAGCAGAAGATCTTTTTAGATATCGTTTTTTTTCATAGGAGAAAGCAAAACAAGTGCCATAAGAGTTTGGAACGCGTCAGGCTGGAACGGATTGCTGGGGCTTACAAATTTAGAGGGCAAATGTCTAGTTGAAGTAGATGATAAAAATGTGATACATATGCACGATCAACTGCGAGACTTGGGAAGACAGATTGCAGAGGAAGAAACGCCGCGCCGTCTTTGGCGTCCCACCGGGAACATTGATGATTGGTTGCACAACTACTCCTCTGTAAGTCCTCAATCATTCAAACTTTTTAAATAGTTAACCTTTTTCCATAGAAATCTGTATACAGTTTTTCTCCATCGTTTTTCACCTTCAAAATATTTAAATTTAACCATAGCAAGCTGTGTACAGTTTCTTAATTCTCCATCCGAATGAACAGGTTTTAAGCAAAGCACGCGGAATTTGGCTGCTCCCTGAGGGGCATAGCACCAAACCAGTGGGGACGAGCTCAGAGTGTTGGGGAAGCGGCGCGTGATGAAGCCTAGCAATAGACAGGACAATAAACGTTATCGTTTTCTTGGTTGTGATGTCATGAATTTTCAACTTGTTGAGACTGAAGGACATCTGTTAGATCGTATTTTGCGGGTGCACTCGCCAAATCTCTTATGGCTTTCTTGGCGTCATTGTCCCTACACTTGTCTACCTTCCTGGATTACAATTAAGAATTTAAGGGTTTTGAAAGTGGAGGGGGCTGTATTGGAAACATTATGGCAAGACATATCGCAGGTAAATCTAAACTTTTTGAGTATCATACTGCATAAAAGGGTCTCCAATTATTTCTGACGGTTTTCCCATCTTTCTTACACTCGAAATGCTTGATCTTGCAGGCACCTTTGCAGTTGCAGGAATTAGAGATTATAAATGCGAGCTGCCTCTCGAGCATTCCAAAGTCCATAGGGCAGCTGAAGCACCTGGAAAGGATCGTCATTGATTCCTTCTTGCTTTTGACTAAATTGCCAGAAGAAATGGGTGATCTGAACTCGTTGAGGGCCTTGGTGTTACATGCGCCTTCATTGAAATCATTACCAAACTCTTTTGGAAAATTGACGAACCTCCACCACATGGATTTGTCTCGGTGTCGGGAATTGGAGAGGCTGCCAGATTCTTTCGGCAGCTTGTCGAACCTCCACAGCTTGGACCTGCACGATTGCCCGGAATTGGAGAGGCTGCCAGATTCCTTAGGAAGTTTAATGAACCTCCACAGCTTGGACTTGTCTAGGTGATATGAATTGGAGAAGCTGCCAGATTTCTTCGGCAGCTTGACGAACCTCCGCAGCATAAGCCTGTCTTCGTGCTCTCAATTGGAGAGGCTGCAAGATTCCTTCAGCAACTTGACGAACCTCTGCCGCTTGGACCTAGGTTGGTGCTCTCAATTGGAGAGGCTGCTAGATTCTGTCGGCAGTTTGACCAAAATCCACAGCTTGAACCTGAGGAGCTGAGAGAAATTGGAGAGGCTGCAAGATTCCTTTGGCAGGTTGAGGAACCTCCACAGCTTGGACCTGGGTTGGTGCAAGAAATTGGAGAGGCTGCCAGATTCTTTCTGGGAGTTTAAGTAGCCTTAAATATTTTGATGCCAGATCTTGTTCTAATTTAAGAATCTCAAGCAAAACATTTGGAAATATAAGAACACTCGAGCATATAGATCTTTCCGACCGTAAAAAAGTTGAAGTACACCAACAATGTTCTTATCGATTATCATCTATAATGAGTACACCAATGTATAAGCATTGTAATTGTCAAGATCCCTGAATCCTATGGGGCACTCTTTAGTCAAGACTGGTCTAGTAAATTACAAGGGTATTTTTCTATACATTGGTCACATCTATGTTTTACATACAAAGGTAGAAACAATCAAATTTAAGTGGAAAGTGAATCATACATGAAATACATTGTGACAACACCAGGTGAGGGCCATAATGAGCCTGTTTCCTTTGTTGATTTAATCTTCAAAAATTGTTTCTTGGAAACTAATTAGATGTGTTATAACCCATCTTACCTCGTACATAGTTGGAGCTCCTTTCTTGCTTTCCAATTGGTGCAAATTAATCTTGTAATATAAATGTACATAATAATAGAAATAACAGTATAGGAAGTTCTTTAGTAGCTAATAATATTTGGACTTTATACTTTGATGGTTCAAAGACACAGGATGGCTTTGAAGCTTGTTGTGTACTTATAGACTCATACAAAAAATGTATATCATGTCATGTCGTTTGGAGTTCAAGTGTATAATTAATACTGTCAAATATGAAGCACTCATCCTTGGAATAAAGAAAGCCATCAATCTGAAGGTATATTTTCTCAACGTAATTGGTGACTTAAAAGTGGTTCTCACCAAATCTTAAAAACTACGAGTAGGAGGTATGAAAATTAATAAATTATTTTAAATATTTAAATATTATTTATTTTCCTAGGCTTAGAAACACTGGAGGAGATGCATTAGCAAATTTAGTCACTAGGATGTCACCATTGAGAAATTGTTTTTCTATTTAGATTATATATAAAGCATTTGTGCCTCACAATGTCACTAATTCTCACATTTTCAATGATAACCAACATATACTACATTTCATGGCTAGTGTGGACAAATTCAAGGATGTTTTCATAGAAGAAGATGTGCATGACAAAGCTTTGGAGGAGGCATATAATGCAATGAAAGGTAACACCATCCCTAAAGGAGTGTTGTCCCTTAGAAAACAATATTACCTACAAAACTGGTTCATAGGACCAACCAATACCAAGACTTAGAGCTCAAAGTTATCATATGAACAAATCAATCTAGGAACTCAAGAAGATCTTAAGTATGTAAAGCTCGGTACATGTTGTTCTCCACAAGAATGAAAAGCATTCATCCGCTTATTCAAACAATGCCTTGATGTGTTTGTATGGAGATACCACGAATTAAAGACATATGATACTCGTATTATCGAGCATGTAATTTCCATCAAAGAAGGGGTAAAACCTTTTTAGCAGAAACTAAGAAAATCCCATCTAAAGTTGGAGCCCCTCATTTAAAAATAATTGAGAAATTTGTTGGATGCTCGGATCATTTTCAAAGTTAGACATTCCACTTGGGCTTCAAATTTGGTCCCAGTAAGAAAGAATTCTAGTGAGATAAGGTTATGTGTAGACTTATTAAATCACATTTGGGTATGTGGTAAATATAATTACCCAGTCCCATCCATGGAATAGACCCTTCAAACAATATCTGGATTTGAGATGTTCTTGCTACTATATGGATTTTTTGGTTACAATCAAGTGCTAATGGCGGAACCAGATCGGTTAAAAACCACATTCAGTACCAAATTGGGAACATTCGCTTTTAAAAGAATATCATTCGGGTTTATCAATGTCAGTGCTACATTTAAAAGAGTGATTGACATCACTTTCCGTCACCTGATTGGTCAGAGTGTAGTTGTTTATTTAGATGATGTTACTTTGTTTTCCAAAAGAAGATCAGATCATGTACATCATCTGAAACAAATATTTGAGCAGTGTCGTAAATATGGGATTTATCTCAATCCCAAGAAAATAATATTGGGTGTGTCATAAGGGACACTCTTAGGGCACATCATTTCAAAGAGTGGAATTAAATTTGATCCCAAGAGGGTCAAAGCTATTACTCAGATCCTGTTCCCAGTGAATAAAAACTTTATGCAATCTTTCTTAGGGGAGATTAATTTCCTACGAAAGTTCATATCTAATTATGCTCAGATAGCTAATCCTTTATAAATATTATTAAGAAAGATGAAAATTATAAATGGGACAAGTGGGAAGAGGATGCTTTCACTCAAAATAAACAGGTTATCGTTGATGAACCTGCACTATTCAATCTTGATTATGGCAAAGATTCTCTGCTTTATAGCTTTGCTTCAGATTCGTCTATTGCGGCCATATTGACTCAAAAGGATGTTGAAGGAAATTAAAGGCCTATCTCTTTCATGAGTTCTGGCTTACAAGGGGTAGAACTAAACTATCCTTCCATCAAAAAACAAGTATATGTTGTATATAACGTAGTCAAATACTTCAGGCCCTATCTTCTAAAATCTCACACGATCATTTTTGTGCCTCATCCAATGGTAAGAACACTTGTTTTGAAGCCAGAGTCGGGTGAGGAAAGAGAAAATTGGATGACCTATTTACAAGAATATGGTCTGGAGTTTAAACGAGTTCATACCATTAAGGGTCATGGAATCTGTCAGCTAGCAGCTAAACCAAGAGATTCTCCTGAACAAGATCTATCAGGTTGGGAGAAAGAAATAATGAAGTATAATTTGAAAATGTTCTCCAATCCACATCTACAACACCATGGTATTATGATATTTGGAAAATTATAGCGCATGCCACATTTCTAATGCATTTATCAAAGAAACAAAAGAGGGAAAATCGCCTTAAATATCTAATCTAAGAGCTTATTCATGGAGTGATTTTCAAAAATCACCACAAAATTGTCTTGCTAAGATGCCTTGAGGCACAGGATACAAAGAAGGTACTTTGATATTCTCACAATGGATAGGAAAGTGGTCACTATGCGTGTGACACAAATGCATATAAATTGATGAGGACTAGTTATTATTGGTGCACTCTATTCAAATATGATCACGCTTATATCCACAAGTGCTCAGCTTGTCAAAGATACATCGATCGGGATCAGAAGTAAGACACTCCATTGCTACCAGTAGTAATCGAGGAACCATTCCAATAGTGGGGCCTAGATGTTATCGTAGAGATATTTCCACACTCGTCAAAGAAACACTGATATATTTTGACAGTGATAGATTATTCTACTCGGTGGTCAGAAGCAGTTCCCTTAAGACAAGTAAACAACTAGGAAGTCATTCACTTCTTGCAGCAAAATATTATAACCAGGTTTGTCATTTTGACATCTCTTATCTTTGATAATGTGTCTTATTTTTCATCATTGAAACTTTATGAATTTGCATTAAATAATGGGATTGTATTAAAGCATGCATCTAATTATTACCCGCAACAAAATGGTTTGGCTTAATCGACAAATAAAAATTGTATCTGCATAATAAATAAAAAGAAAAATCTTTGAGAAAAGGAACTAGCACAAAATTTTGACAAATGCATTATGGGTTGACCATGTAACTCCTAATCCTTCCCTTAAAACCTCATCATACATTCTGATTTATGGTAAAGAAGTTATCTTTCTCCTGAACCTATATATCTCAGCCTTGCAACTCTCCAAGAATCCCAAGGTAGACCTTGCCTTCTAGTTTAGAGTAGCATAGATACTTTACTCAAAGGAAAACACACGAAGTTCCAACACCTGCGGATTGGTCCGTTTACCATCAAAGGCAAACTCGGTCATAATACCTTCAAGTTGAAATTAATATATGGGAGGATTGACCCCTTCCCGTAAATGGTCGATATTTGAGACACTATTTCCAATAGTAGATACAAGTTGCACTTCCTATACAGTTTTTCCTTTTCTTTCCTTTTTCGTCAATGTTGGTCATATGTATGTTATGTTAGTCATGTCTCATATTGTTTAGTGTTTTGGTCATTGTGCATAAATAAGACTTTGTGTAAAAAGTGCATGGCTATAAAGGATTTTGGGATGGAATAAAGGAGAAAATGTGACAACCACAATGCTTGGATTTTTGTTTGTTCTTATTTTATTTTTGGGAAGATGCCATAGGTTGAGCTAAGTCTGCATGGAAAATATGATATATCCAAAAGGAAAACCTTGAGGGAACCTATTAGATCAAAACCTATTACAGTATCCAAAATACTCAACTTAGTGTAAATCTGTTCGTGTGTTAACACTTGTCCAAGCTAGTAGAGAAAGTATAAGGGGAAAATCTAAAGTGAGCAAACCAATATGAGAGGTCCTAAAAGTACTTCTCTTAAGGGGAAACCTCTTCTACTCTCTTTAAGTTAGGATCCCTCTTCCGCCCACTGAAAATAATAAGTACCAAAGCACAATCATATTAACTAAATAAATAAACAGTGTGTTATAGGGAAGACCCAACACCCCCCATTTTTCACTCACTTACTCCAAATAATGGGGACCCTTTACATTACTTTTTGGCAAAACACCTTTTATAATTCCCATTTACTTAATTGTCCTATAATTTTTCCATTTTTTATTTTCATCGGATTTCTATTTTGATTTTTTCATTGGATTCGCCTTTTAGCAAGCTTTCCATCAATAATTGGTTCCCCTCATTTGGTTATCCGGTTTGTAAATGACACTCCTTTGAAGTTTTCTCATTTTGTCGCGTGAGTTAAAAATGTGCAAAATGTATAATATTTTAACTTTTGTGATTAAAATAGTCATTCATTGTAAATATTAATAGTTAATTTTTTTCATTTTTCACTAATGGCCCTACAAAAAGACCCAACCAAATTGTAGAACAGTTAAAAACTCGTTTTCGGGGTCTCAAGTGATTTATTCCAATTTCTTATTTTAGAACAAATTTCCAAATCCGAAATCTCAAAATTGCAAAATTGATAGTTCATTTTGTAGAATTTTTAATTCTATGTGGGTCCCACTTCACATCACCTCCTCACTTCCAAAATCCTAAAATAAAAATACCGAAATAAAATTGTCGATCTAAAAACTCCGATTTTTAAAAATCACCGATATTATGATATCGCATATCGACGTATCAACATTTTGGTTGTATACACATTTTTTGCAATATTACAAAACTTCGATCGCAGATAGAGTTTTATAAGATTTACTATTTTTTGTTATTATAAAGTTTGATTTGTACTCCTTACAACTACCACTCCATCTCCCTATGTGAGCCTCACCTCACCCTCCACCTTATCTCTATGCACCTTATTCCTCCACCTCACCTCCTTATCAATCCTCCTTACTCCACCTAACTCCTTCCTCCATTTAACTGCACCTTATTCCTCCACCTCACCTATTTAACTGCACCTTATTCCTCCACCTCACCTCCTTATCAATCGTCCTTACTCCACCTAACTCCTTCCTCCATTTAACTTTCATATACGTGAAGTTTGGTTTTGTTATTAGTTTGGAATGATATGGTTTTATTAAATTATAATATATATTATATTTTTATTATAATATAATTATATTATAAGTATAATATTATATTATAATTTTAATATAATTTAATTATAATATTAATATAATTATATTATATTTTAGTTAGTTTTTAAATCAAATTTTTTATTTAATTATGTTTATAATTAATTAAGTGTAATTATGTAATTACAATTAAATCAGTATTAATTAACAAATTATTATAATTTATTTTAGAGTCAAGTTTTAATTAAAAAATTATATTTTTAGCCGAGGCAACATATTTTTCAGAATTTTGGCACTTTTAATTCCTCAACTTTAAAAGCTCATAATTTAAGTTTTACTTGGCCAAATGTCGCCCAGGACCATTCATTGGATAAATAAAATCATGAAGAATATTTATGAAGTGGTTCCATAACCATATTCGATCATTTAATACGTCTAAAATTTAGCAAAAGATCCATTCATCTATGTTTTCCTTGATCAATTAGATCTTCATAGGCATCAATAAAAAGCTTATATTTCATTTTATTTAATTATGTAATTGATTTTGGATTGGATAATTTATATTCCAAATTTGGTATTTTGATTTAATTTTGACATTTTATTTAATTTTGATTGATTTTTTGCAAGGAAACAGTTGAAGAGATGAAGAGAAAAATATTTCAATCAATGAGAATGATCTAACAATAGAAGCATATAATTTTAGGCCAATTAAAATTGATTGCACAGAACTACTCTTCAAAAACTTTCTTATTGATAATTTTTTTTTGTAAAATTATAACTAATAGGTTATAGAATGTATTAGGGGCTTATCTTCTCTGCAATTCTTAAATTCTTAAAAGCACTATTGTAATGAGGATTTATAGTTGTGGGTGAGAGGAGAGAAAATCTCAGATTTGGTGGATTATTGAGGATTTTCTTTTGCATTCTGGATTATGTATGAAAGGTGAAATTTACAATTTTCTAGGGTTATTATCGGCTCTTCATCTCTGGCATCTATTTATTGAAATATGTGGTAGACCAGTCTTTCATAGATCTTTCTCAACCTGATGATGAACCATCATTGCTGGTTTGAAACGTCGATTACAACAATGACAAAATGTGATATGAATTCGAAAACTGATTTACACAACTATGTATGAAGTGTAAAGCTTGCACTATTCCATGTCTTGTTTTAACAACAAAAGTTCAACACATTGTAAAAGATTGTTTGAGACTAAAGCCAGCGAAACAGATTCAATAAATTGGTATCTATAATACTATTGTTTTAAATACTGGTTTCATTTTATGATGGCAGAAATGTGTTATTTTATTCATATTTGTGCACTATTGTCAATGTGACTAATTTGTCTCAATAATGTGTTATTATTTATCTCTACTCTTGTGGGATGATTTCTGATTTCCAGGTAACTATTTTCTCATAAATCTGTCTTTTAGTTTTTCTTTAACAAACAGTGATATTCTGTGAAATATTTCCTTATATTATTGTTTAATAATTCGAGTTATTGATTTGATAATTATCATGATTTTGTGAACTACTTCCTAAACGTTGTTGATTGATTATCTTAGTTAAGAGGTCTCTAAACAAAATATGTTTTGGCATTCATAATGTTAGTTAATTGAGCTACTTCGTTAGCTTGATATTCATTATAAGCCTGTCATATTTAAATCCCAATCATTTAAATATTATGCTCTCCGTTGGGTGAGACCTATATTTGCCTAATTGAGATAGGATTAGGATTACTTTTCTTTTTTCTTGCATTCTAGAATAGTTTTGCATTTATATTTAATTCTACATTTTTAGAAGTCCTCTTATCAAAGAGGCAAACTTTAGTTGTGGCTTGGCTAAACCTCAGATAATCTTAAGGATCACTTTCTTGCATGGTCAACAAGAAGGTTGATCTAATGTCTCTTCTCTATTGGTAGATGAAAGTCATACTTTAAGTTGTTGGAGATAGGGAGAATGTAACTAGACCTATTTTAACCAGATGGACCCACCATTTCAATAGAAAAAGAGCTGCTCTAAGGTCCGGACAGGGTGCTTTCTCTTATGTTTTTGTAGGCAGAGAATTTCGAGCCTTCAACATTTTTGGCACTAGGAGGGCCTAAATGTTTTCTTTGAATATTTTTATTCTATTTACTATGGCCCCATGTAAAATACTTCTTTGGAGTTTCTTTATTAGACCTCATCCAAAAACCACTCCAGTAAAGGCAGTCAAGATCCCATCTCGGTAAAATAAAATGGTAAGCCATTTAATTTTAGTCATCTCCTTCAATTTATCTTAAGTTGCAATAATTTCAATATTGACAAAGATATTATTTGTAGGATATTCACTCGTACTTTGATAGGGAAAGCAAAAGATTGGTGCTTATCTTTTCCAGTTGCCTATGTATGTAGTTGGGACGAACTTTTGAAAATTTTCCTTCACGTATTTCAGGAATATGATTTCGACAAGGTGTGTGATCAGTCAGAAGAATTGTGTAGGATGGAAGGTGATACTTTGGATATGTTTTATCTTCGATTTAAATTAATTTTAAGGCAATTTTTGTCCTAATATTTGCCTCCTTAATTCCAATTAAGTGGATGGTTCGGGCATTTAGTGTCTCTATCTTATAATAAGTATCATGATCGAGAAGCATATCTTTCATTGATTGTGATTCTCTTGCTCAAAATGACAATTTTGATTCTTTGCAAATTGAAATTACAAATGATAATACCAGAAATGCTCCAAATTTACATAATGTTGATCAAGTAGAATATTCACAAAATGCATAATATATTAGTAGCAATCAACAACAATTAAATCAACAGCAATTAAATCAACCAGAGAATGTTGGAAATGCACACTCTACTGCTGAAATTAATTGACAATCTATTGATAATAAATTGCAAATGATAGAGCATCTCAGCAAAAATTTGCATATCGATCAAATACATGAAGAATATGAATGTCTATTTTGAAAAATCAGAAATCATCTATGCATAGAGAAACCTTCAAGTATATATCTTCAACTTCTATTTTTATCTTTACCGAGATATTTTTAACAATATTAATTTAATTCATGATCAATCAACAGTCCCTTTAAATTCAAATTTAATTTTAAACAGAGGAACTGATGTTAATAATGAATTATTAAAAATTGGTAGAGAAAATTCAATCGGTAATTCAATTAATAAACCTAAATATTCTCTTCGTTTGGTAGCCAATCACTTGCCTAAATCCTATTTATTTAATTCAGAGGATAGGAACACCTATGAAGTTACTTGTGATGATGAATTGAAAAATGAAAATTATAAACCCGGTTTTGCTCTTTCTTCAAAAATAATTTTCACTAATCCCCATTTTTATCATTCCTTAAGAAATCTATTTTTGAAGACCATCATAGTAATTTTAGTACTTGTGACTACATTCCAATTTTTTATTTCTACAATGTTGAAATGCCATTTTTTGATCATAAGCTTGAAATATTCCATTTCCCGGGAAATAAAGCAAACAATGAATTTCATTTTATAATTTCTATTGATACTTGTGGGAAAGAAATATTCTCAAATTAATCCCCGCCATATTGTACCATTATTTGTAATATTAATGCAAATTTGAATTTTTTTCAATTACCTCGGTTTGAATTTGTTTTTCTTTTGAATTTTTGAATACATTGTGATGGAAATTTAGGCATTCAAACTATAGACATTCCTCAAGTGCGTTAATAAGTTTGTACGAAAATTAATTCTAGAATTTAAAGCATGTACACCAGTTACTTTTTATTTTGAAATTTTATTTGTTCATGCTTGACCAATTTACTTTTTATTTTCTAATAACTTCATAAAAAATTTTGGCACCTGAGAGTGTACCATTTCATTCTGACCAACAATGGAACACTTCTAGAAACCTTTTAAATGTTCATCCATACTTGATTGATCCATTTGAAAAATATATGGAAATTCCAATGCTCAGAACTTTGTTAATATTCAACAAACTTCAATGATTAAAAATGTATCATTTAAGCCTGCACATTGTTTCTTCTTCCTTTGAACTTTTTCCAATCATTCACTAAAATTCATGCTTTTTTTATGATCATCTAGACATTTAGTTGGAATAATTTCAAGGTAAGAATTTTGTAAATAAATTTATTTTGCTTAGTTTGTCAATTGTACGAAATATGCTGAATTTTTCTTTTTATAATTTAGTCTCAATTTTACTCTGATTGATTGACCGGTACATACATCCAGGAATTAAAATGAGAGAATGGTTACAATGGAAGTATGACTATACCTAGTCATATTTCCTTCCATTTAGCTAGCAATAGGAATAGATTAATTTAGATTAGATTCCTGTTCTGTTTTCCATTTATTTCATTATTTCATATTTCTAATAAGCAAGTAATGAATCTGATTTTTTCTAAGCATCCCCTTTCATTTTCTAGCAAAGTGGCTTAAAACATATTAAAGTTATTATTTAATTAGATCAAAGCCCATTTTCACCACTTTTATCCTCCAATGAAAATTTGATGTGGATGTGATTTGAAAATTCATTACCTAGCATTTTAGATTGAATAAGTAGGTAATGTTAAACATATGCCAATTTTGAGAAATACATGGGAGAACTTGAAGATTCACGAGGTAAACTTACGGTCAATATTCTTCTAGGTATGTATTAATATACTCATCTTCATTGATTGATTTTCTCTTTTTAGTTTATTGCTTATTTATGTTTTGTTTATTTTGCAGGTCTTCGTTGGCTTGAATTTAAAGACTTGAGATAAGAAAGCAACCAACCATTTTTAAATCTCCAACATGTTTAGGGAAGTATTTGTTGTTTCGTCAAAATTTTGAGGATTTTTTATTTTTTCTTATAATCATTAAAACCTTGATGGACATTTAATATATTATTGTAAAATTTATATTAGATTATTACAATATCACAACTGTCCTCATAAGAAAGTTCCGATAAAATCATCCCCGACCAAATATCTCTGATAGTTAATAGAATTATTAAATGAGTTTTTTGTTAAAAATCAAAATTGAGCTAAGTGATCCTTTTGAACATAATACTTAAAAGTCTTGACCCCACAAGACTACCACGTAGAATTATCGAAATCTCTCAATATTGGAGTTTTTAGTATGATCCTCATTTCGTCGATCTCCAATATCTCGATCCACCAATCTCTGATATCCCAATCCACTCATTCTATGATAAATGACTTCGTCGATACTGCGATGTCCATACATCTCCAATACTCCAATCCCCCATAAACTTCTCGCTACTCATATCGGAACTTTTATACGCAACTTCCAATCGGCTATTACCCTCTCGCACACTTGATATTAAAACTCTAATAAAGGACCTCTGATATTCCTTCCTGTTTATAGTTTTTAGTCGTTACATTCAAAGGCCTATCATAAGGGAAGTATATCGCATGTTTTAAAAATACACCCATAATATTTCTCTGACATTTTTCTCCAATGACGCTCATGTGTGCAGAAACAAAAAGAAAATCCAGAATGCAAAAGAAAATCCTCATTGATTGAATTTGCTACAAACCAAGGAAATTTTCACAAAAAGCGCTTGCAGCAAATGATCTGATCTGTGATTTTATCTATGCCTGTTTTGAATCTTACAATTTCCAAATTGAGTAGAATCATGACATCACACTCATTCATATTATTTTCCCTTTAGTCATATTTGTTTTTATGAAGGAACTCGGACCCTATTTGAGAGCTTGGATGTATTTTAATCATAATTTCAACAAATCCAAGAATTCATTCATCAGGATAACCTTATGACTATAGGGATATACATTCTTCATGATGTATGCACATCGACAATATTTTACTCTTCTTCGCAATCTACTTGGTTAATTGAAAATTTCATCACCTGCGATTTGTTTACGATTTTTGCTTTGTCTCATTATTCACATTTTGTCATCTCAATCATTTTTTAGCGAGCATATTCATTTGCTTTTGAAGGCACTCTTGAGTAATCACTAAGGTAATGCAACAATTGATAAGAAATTTGGAATAAGTAAAGATATTGAAACATGGTTAAATCATTCTTGATTTCTCTTATATTTTAGTTTTGATATATCACTCTATATTTAGCATACAAAGTTCAAGACCTCTCCATCTACACTCTGTATTACATTGTTTTGGATTTGGTCTTGATTATGGACAATTTATGAAAATCATGGACTAGATATGAAACTTGTAATATTATGAGAACAATCATCGCTGCAATTGATAAAGAAACATCCTTTCATTCTCATTATGTGGATTTGGTTTATTTCTGATTCCTTGAACATGAAACATTGTTTCCTTCTAATTCTCTTGCTTTCCTTAGTTAGATTTAATAAATAGTGAGTTTGGGTTAATGATATTTCATTCAATTCAACTTCTTCATGCTTTTAATTTTAATTAAAAGAGGAAGTTACCTTATATTGGAAAAAATGATATCTCTCAGGTAAGATTTAATGAAATTCTCCAATGGTCTTCATGATTCTTTTTCATGCCTTTACCAAATCAGATTTGGAATTCATTCTCCTTTGTTTGGATTTCTTTGAATTTATTGGAAGAAGCAATAATGATCCTCATCAAATTAGCTAAACAAGGGAGTTTCTGAACCTTTATTCTATTTCTTGAGCATTAATTTTGTCACAAAATGGTTAAGATTATTTTATGTAGGTTTTGCTTTGAAACAATAAAATCTGCAACAGACAAAGACTTCTCATTTAGCATATTATCTATCATCACTTTTATTCACCCTCTACATTTTGAGAGCTTCATTTCTTATAACTCTACAAGATAAACAAATAATAAAAAATTAAAAAAAAATTAAAAAAAATATCAATGTAAGAAACAACGTTCACATAATTATCTTCTTTTGCTTATTTCATTGAGAAAATTGTATAAGAAATTGTTATGGGGTTTATCTTTTAAATTTGTCTTTCAGTTTTTCTTTCACATTTTGCTTTCTTCATTTTTTGTTATTTTTGTTCACTAATTTCTTTTTGGAATTATTTTCTTTTTGCTTTCGGTTTTGTTTTGATTTTGGTGACTCTGCCATGATTTATGTGAAATGATTTTTTTTCACCCTACAGTGGTTGACATACATGGGAAATCTTTTAATTCTATCTATTTCAATGAATTTCATTTATCATTAAAGGCATATCTTTATGGAACCATAAAACCATCTCGCTTTAAATATTTTTCATGGAGAAACACACATCCTTACTAAGTAATATAGTTTACATTTTCAAGAAAAGAAATGATTTGAGTTTAACAGAATGGATCCCTATCCCCCCCCCCTCCACTTTTTAAAAGCCTTTGATTGATAGTAGCGGGGAAGGAACTTGGAGTCAACATTATGAAACTATTATATCCATGAACATATGTCTCTATTACATCCCACCTCTTTCACTTAAATACATCATAAACTAAAAGCTTACAAAATGCATTTATCAAAAACGTGTTAAAAGAGGAAGCATGGGAAATACAAGTAAACTTGTCCGAGCTATGGACGTTCACTGGCAGTGGAGCTAGGCTTGTATGACATAAAAGACAAATTCTTTGGGGTATTGTTCAGGGTCAATGGCAGCGAAACAATGTCAAAGACCATTCATGACAATGGATATATGTTTTATCAAAAACTCCTATCTATACCTTCTTCTATTTCTCATACGAGGTAATTTTAAAATAATTTTTCCCAAATTTTGGTTTCATGACTTTTACTCAAACCTTATTTCAGTACTTATCTTTACAAATTCATATTGCTTAATCTATTTATGTGGGACCTTTGGAAATGTTTTATTGTTAGACAATTTCATGAACTCTATTATTTTTAACCTTTGGGTAAATTAAATTTCATTATCTTTAAACAGAGAGAATTGGTTCTTCCCAGTGTGTTGCCATTGTTATAGGGAAAACCAAACATCCCCCATTTTTCATTCATTTACTCCAAATAATGGGGAACCTTTACATTAATTTTGCAAAACACGTTTTATAATTCTCATTTACTTAATTGTCCTATAATTTTTCCATTTTTCGTTTTCATCAAATTTCTACTTTGATTATTTCATTGAATTCGCCTTTTAGCAAGCTTTCCATCAATACTTGTTTCGCCTCATTTGGTTATCTGGTTTGTAAATGACACTCCATTGAAGTTTTATCATTTTGTCTCTTGAGTTAAAAATGTGAAAAATGTATAATAATTTAAATTTTATAATTAAAATAGTCATTCATTGTAAATGTTAACTCTTTGTTAATTTTTATCAATTTTTTTCATTTTTCACTAATGGCCCTACAAAATGATCCAGCCAAATTGTAGAACGATTAAAAATGCGTTTTCAGGATCTTAGGTAATTTGAACCAATTTCTTATTTTAAAACAAATTTCCAAACCCGAAATCTCAAAATTACAAAATGGTTATAGTTCATTTTGTAGAATTTTTAATTCTATGTGGGTCCCACTTCACATCGCCTCCTCCCTTCAAAAATCCCGAAATAAGATCCCCAAAATAAAATCGGTGATCTAAAAAACTAATTTTTAAAAATCACCGATATTTTGATATCGCATATCAGCATTTTGATTGTGCACACATTTTTTGCTATATTACAAAACCTTGATCGTTGATATAGTTTTATACAATTGGCTATTTTATGTTATTATAAAGTTTGATTTGTACTCCTTATAACTCTTTCCATCTCCCTACATCAACCTCACCTTACCCTCCACCTTATCTATCCACACCATATTCCTCCACCTCACCTCCTTCTCACTCCACCTTACTCCACCTAACTCCTTCCTCCATTTAACTTTCATATATGTGAAGTTTGGTTTGTTATTAGTTTGGAATGATATGGTTTTACTAAATTATAATATATTTTATATTTTTATTATAATATAGTTATATTATAATTTTAATATAATTTAATTATAATATTAATCTAATTACATTATATTTTAATTAGTTTTTAAATCATTTTTTAAATTTAATTATGTTTGTCATTAATTAAGTTTAATAATGTAATTACAATTAAATTATTAATAATTAAAAAATACTAATAATTTAATTTAGAATCAAATTTTAATTAAAAATGTATTTTTAGCCCATGTAACAGATTTTTCTGTATTTTGGCAGTTTTAATTCCTCAACTTTAGAAGCTCATAAGCTGAGATTTACATGGCCAAATGAGGCACATGATGGATCGTTGGACAAATAAAATCATGTAGAATATTCCTGAAGTGGTTTCATAATTATATTTGATCATTTAATGGGTCTAAAATTCATCAGAAGATCAAGAACCGAATTTTTAAACAAAACTAATTTTTTGAGTTTAATGTTTTGCATTTTCATTTGCCCACAGCTTCTACTGAGTGCATATCCATTCGTCTATGTGCTCCTTAACTAATTATATCTTCACAAACATCAATAGAAAGCTCATATTTCCTTTTATTTAATTATGTAATTGTGTTTTGATTAGATACTTTATATTCCAGATTTGGTATTTTGATTTTATTTTGACATTTTAATTTAATTTTCATTGATTTTTTGCAGGGAAATAGTTAAAGAGATGAGGAGAAGAATATTTCAATCAATGAGAATGCTATAGAAAATAGAAGAATATGATTTTGGGCCAACTAAAGTTGATTGAGGAAAACTACTCTTCAAAACCTTTCCTTTTGAGAATTCTTTTTGTAAAATTATAAATAGTAGGTTATAGAATGTATTAGGGTCTCCTCTTCTCGGAAATTATGAAATTCTTAAAAGCACTATTGTAATGAGGATTTAGAGTTGTAGATGAGAGGAGAGAAAATATGAGACCTGGGGGATTATTGAGATTTTTATTTTGCATTCTGAATTATGTATGAAGGGAAGAGCTTTCACTACTGCAACTCTTGTTTTAACAGCAGAAGTTCAAATAATTGTAAAATATTGTTTGAGACTAGAGCGAGAGAAACATATTCAATAAATTGGTATTTATAATACTATTTTGGTTTCATTTTATGATGGTAGAAGTGTGTCATTTTATTCATATTTGTGCACTATTGTCAATGTGAGTAATTTTCCTCAATAATGTGTTATTATTTATCTATGTTTTTGTGGGCTGAATTCTAATTTCTGAGTAACTGTTTGCTTAGAAATCTGTCTTTTAGTTATGCTTTAACAAACAATAATATTTTTTGAACTATTTCCTTATATTATTGTTTAATCATTCGAGTTACTGATTTGAAAATCATCATCATTTTGTGAACTACTTCCTAAATGTTGTTGATTGATTATTTCAGTTAAGAGGTCTCTGAATAGAATATGTTTTGGCATTCATAAGGTTAGTTAATTGAACTCCTTTTTTATCTCGATATTCATTATAAGCCTTACATATTTAAATCCCAATCATTTGAATATTACGTTCTCGGTTGGGTTAGATCTATATCTTCCTAATTGAGATAAGACTAGGATTACTTTTCATTTTTCTTGCATTTATATTTAATTCTACATTTTTAGAAGTCCTCTTATCAAAGAGACAAACTTTAGTTGTGGCTTGGATGAACCCCGGATCAGCTTAAGGATCACTTTCTTACCTGATCAGCAAGAGGGTTGATCTGATGTGTCTTTTCTATTGGTATATGAAAGTCATACTTTAAGCCATTGGAGATAGAGAGAAGTGTTGCACTAAACATGTCACCTTAACATTCTGCAATCTGTGTGAGTCCATTACCACTCATACTTTCCTCCTTTGCAAGTCTTAAGCTTCAGTTCCTCATATCAAGCCTTGAAAATAAGAGAAAGCCCTCAAAGTCTATAAAACTCTGGTTCCACACTTTCTCTTTGTATTACATGTGGTCCTGCACCTAATGGTCATGTTTGCTGCATACCTGACCACTATGTCTTTGTATTAAGGGTGCAGAACCTTATAAAAGTTAAAAAGGCGCGAGTACATTCTGAAAAACTCACTTTCAGTCATTTCTAGAAGCTTTTGGAGGGAATCTTGAGGTGGCAAGTTCGCTCTCTTAAGGTTCATGCATCCCATACCTTAAGGAGCTAACCCCTTGATGTGAGGAGCTTATCCCTTCGAAGGAGAACTCTATCCCTTCATAGGTGGACCTGTAACCTCCTTCCTTTGCACTATAAAATGAAGCATTGGGTTGGTTACTTGGGAGGTTAAAAGTTGAATATTTTTGAGGTGAAATGCTGCTGGAACTTAGTCTTCTTTAGTTGAGTTTTTATGAGGAGAGATTACATACCTCTAAGATCTCATTTGGAGGAGTGCAAGGCTTGTTTTAGAAAACATATCTGGATGTTTTTTTTATTGTTTTTTATTCTGTGAAAATGAATCCTTAGTTTACTAAACAATTAAGAAAAATGTCCTCAAAAAGAATAGAAGCTTTTTTTCGATTAGATTTTTAAAATTTTTAGATCTCAAAATTAGTTTTTGTAGTTTTGAGTCTTATTCTAGAACTTGTAGATGTCTTTTGAAGCAAATTGTTTTCTTGCAGTTTCAAGTTTTGAAAAGGGAAAGGGCTTTATTGTGAGCATTAATTATTAGTCTCGTTTTGAGTTCTTACTGAAAAAGACAATGATTTTCTTTCCATTTCCATGTTGAAAGAAAGAATTGTTTCTTAAATAATTACAATATCGAACTCTTTCTTTAGCTAGAATTTCATTGAAAGAAAAACGAATTGTTTATCATTTTAGGTGCATTTTTTAGTGTTTGGAGTGAAGTCTTTACACAATCAAAGTTTCATCTCCATACCTATTGACTTAAAGAACAACCCATAAAAGCAACGTTTAATTAAAATTGATCTAGTAATCTTTTTTATTTCTAGGGCTCTTATCACCAATATAGCTTAGGCTAGTTACTTGGAGTAGGGAGTAATTAACTCTCCAAGATAGGTAACACAAACAAGTAGATACATCTTGCGGTAGGAAATAAATCCAATTGTAATTGATACATTCTGGAAAGCTTCTCTTAAAGGAGTCAATCACGAGATTATGTCCGAACCTGTCAGGCCAGGGTAACTCCACATTGAACGAGAGACAAAACTCATTGATTTTATTCATTAGCTAACACATTATTTATATACATACATATGATGGATCAGTTCATCTTCTAGATGACTGTCCAATTCACCCATCCGTTTCGGATTAGGTGTCAACATTCCCCCCCTTAATCTGAAGGGATGTTGGTGAGTCCAAGCATCATTCTGAATCTTTCAAGCTTTTCTCTTCCAAGCGCTTTGGTGAAGATGTCTGCAATTTGCTCGTTTGTGGAACAATGACGGAGATGGATTGTTTTGGCCTCAACATGATGTCGGATCAGATGATATTTAGTATTGATGTGCTTAGTACGATCATGGAACTTTGGGTTCTTGGCCAACTTTATTGCAGATGTGTTATCAATCATGAGTGGAGTTGATTGTATTTGTTTTACCTGCAAATCTTCAAGAATTTTCCTGAGCCACACAATTTCTTTCATTGCTTCAACTGCTGCCACATATTCTGCTTCTGTTGTGGAATCTGCTGGTACTGATTGTTTGCGTGATCTCCAGGAGATAGCTCCTGATCCAAGACTCATAGCATATCCTGAAGTAGATACCCCAGTTTCTTTGTCTCCATCGAAGTCTGAATCAGAGTATCCAATCAAGTTGAAGTCGTCCACCTGTGTATACTTGATTCCAAGATCTTGAGTTCCCTTCAAGTACCTTAGAACTCTTTTTGCAGCAGACCAATGTCCCTCACAAGGCTTTTGCATAAACCTGGAGAGGATTCCAACAGCAAATGAAATGTCTGGTCTGGTAGTAGTGAGGTAGATGAGACTTCCTACAAGCTGTCTATACTTTGTTGCATCCTCAAATTCCTTTCCTTCAATAGATGTGAGCTTCAAGTTTTGTTCCATTGGAGTAGAAAGGGGATTGCACTCTGTCATGCCAAATCTGTTCAACAAATCTCCAATGTATTTCTTTTGAGAAAGAAATATGGACTTTGGATGTTGGGTTACTTCAATGCCAAGATAGTAATGAACATAGCCCAAATCAGTCATTTCAAAAAATTTTCCTAATTCTTTCTTTATGGATGCAATATAGCTTTCATTGTTCCCTGTCATTAAAAGATCATCTACATATACCACAAGATATACAACTGTTTTGCCAACTTTCTTGACAAATAAAGTTGCATCATCAAGATCAAAATGTTTGAAGTTGAGTTTCAGAAGATGCTCAGTTAGTTTTTCATACCAGGCTCGTGGTGCTTGTTTGAGGCCATACAAGGACTTCACAAGTTTTCATAATTTGTGTTCATGTCCTTTCACAGCAAATCCTTCAGGCTGGGACATAAAAACATTCTCTTTTAGATCTCCATTCAAGAATGCAGTTTTTACATCCATTTGATGGACTTTCCAACCGTTCTGAGCAGCTAGTGCAAAGAGTGTCCGGATGGTGGCCCATTTTGCTGTGGGAGCAAAAGTTTCCTCATAATCGACCCCTTCCTTCTGTGCAAAACCTTTTGCCACAAGCCTAGCTTTGTGCTTGTCAAGTGAGCCATCAGCTTTATACTTGTTCTTGTAGACCCACTTGCAGCCAATTGGTTTGGTTCCAAATGGAGGATCAACCAGCTTCCAAGTGCCATTCTTTATGAGGGCATCATACTCCTTCTGCATCGCTTCTTTCCATTCATCATGAGAAGCAGCTTCTTTGAAGGAAGTTGGTTCAAAATCTGTAGACAAGTTCAATTCACAATCATAAGTAACATCCATATCAACAGGTGAATTAGAGTTATCTACATCACCTCCATCTTGTCGGTTTGTATTTCTGGTTCCTGTTTTTCCAATTTCATCAGGATGAACACTTTCAAGTGTCTTTGTCAGCCACTTTGGGGGACCTTTCTGAGATGGTCCAGGCTGTTCTGTTGATTGAGTTGGGACTGAATCAAGATTAAGTCTCCCAATTCTATCAATTACATCACTTAAAGCATCATCCGTTGTTGGAGTGTCATGCAAGGGAGATTGTTCTTCAGAAGAAGATTCCACATGTTGATCTAGTATAGGAATCCCCCCTTCAAGATGTGGAATCTGATTATCAAACTCTTGGAATGATTTCGGTTTTGTGAATCTATCCAAGCGATCAAGTTGCCGCTCAACAACACTATCAGATTTGGATGATTCAAGAAAAATGACATCTCTAGATAAAACAAACTTTTTATTTACTTCATCATAAAGGCGGTATGCTTTAGATGTGTTTGAATACCCCAGGAAGATACACTTACGACTTCTAGCACCAAGTTTGTTTCTTTGTACCTTTGGTATTAAAGCATAACAGGTGGAACCAAAAATCCTGAGATGTTTTACCGAAGGAACATGTCCATACCACAATTCATAAGGAGTCTTGTTTCTTATAGCACTAGATGGACATCTATTCTTTATATATGCAGCACATAGAACAGCATCAGCCCAAAACATTGTCTTTACATTTTTGAAGAAAAGCATGGATCGTACCATATTCAAAATTGTTCTGTTCATTCTTTCAGCTACACCATTCTGTTGAGGATTATAAGGCACAGTTGTTTGATGTTTAATCCCATGTTGGCGAAGATAGTGTTCAAATTCATTTGATGTATATTCTTTTCCATTATCAGTGCGAATAGACCCAATATGAGATTGTGCATCATTTTCAATCCATTTATGAAAATTCTTGAATGTTTGAAAAGCATCAGATTTGTTCTTCAAAAAATAAACCCAACACATTCTGGTGTAATCATCAATAAATGTCATGATATATTTATTTCCATTTGCAGAAGAAACAGGCATTGGACCACATAAATCTGAATGAATAAGTTCAAGCTTCCTATGTGCTCTTGAATGTGAATCATGAAAAGACTGTTTGCTGTGCTTTCCTAGAATGCAAGCATCACATTGTTTATGTTTTCTAGGAATTGTAGGCAAACCAGCAACACCATTTTTCTTCAACAAGCGGAGACTATCATAGTTTAAATGTCCAAATCTAGCATGCCATAATAAACTTGATGGAAGTGCACCTTCTTCATGATGAGAAATATATGAAAAATGTTGTGCATGAGCAGAGGTTTCTTGCAGTTTAAGAAGTCTTTCTTCTTCTATACCCCTCATGACAAGTGAGTGGTCAGATGCCTTTCTTACCTCAAGCTTGCCATCAAACATGTGAATGGAGTGACCTTGCTGGCGGATGTGGACCAGGGACAGCAAGTTTCTCTTGAGCTGTGGGAGATATAGAACATGATCCAGAAGAAAGTCTGGAAGACCAGGCAGTTTAAGCCTGATTGTGCCAAGCCCTGATGGCTTCATTTTTGACTGATCTGCAAAGTATACTGCTCCATCAACATTGTCAGTGAAATCTTCAAAGAAATCTTTCCTATGAGTCATATGACAGGTTGCTCCTGAATTAAGCAACCAGTCATTTTTCGAAGAAGCAAGTGAAGCATTAAACAGATCTTCATTTACTCCAATGTTACATTGTGCCTCAATATAGTGAGCGGATTCAGGTGCTTTACCTTTGTCTGTGTCATCAGTTTTACCTTTCTGCTGATTTCTTCTCTGCTCAACCTTGTCCCATGGTAGCTTGCATGTAGAAGCATCATGTGATCCATTTCGTTTGCAGCGAATGCAATGCAGATCTGCCTTTTCTGCTTGAGGATGTCTGCCCCCCCTGCCTCTGAAGTATCTTCCTCTTCCTCTTCGTCCACCTCTTCCTCTTGTAGAATCTTGAGCAGGATGCTTTTCTTTATGAGCAAGGCAAACAGTCTCTTCAGAAGATTCAGGGACTGTTTTCTTTCCAAAGGCTTTCTCTCTTTCAGCAAACTTTTTCACAAGAGTGTCAAAGGTTATATCTTTAAGATTTCCATTTGCTTGTAAAGACTCAAGATAGTTAGAGTAGGTAGGATAGAGTGCTTTGAGAAAGGCAATAAGAGAGATATCCAGCTCAACCTTAGTGGATTTAATATCATGCATTATAGACTTTATTTCAGATGCAAGAGTAAGAGAAACATTATTTTTCAGTTCAAGATTGAAGAGTTTAATCATAAGCTGAACAACTTCAAGTGCAGAATGTGTATCATAGAGTTCTTTCAGCTTTTGTAAAGCTTCAAAGGCATTGGAATAGGATGAAATATGACGCCTTACTTCCTCATTTACAGATGCTGCGATTAATGCATAGGTTTTGTTGTTCTTGTTTTCCCAAATGGCGAGTTCTTTGTCTGATGTGGGCTGCACAAGGTCTTTGTCTTCTTCTCCGACACACACTCCTTTCCACAGCTCATTGTAGATAAGGGTGTGTTTTACCATCCGGGACCATTCAGAATAGTTCTCCTTGCCAGTGAGAACTATTCCGACCATAGAAATGATTGAATGCATTCTGTAAAAAAAATCTCTGCTAAAAAAAAAAACTTCTGTTGATAAAAAAACTTCTGCTGAAAAAAAAAATCCTTATGCCACAGCCTTATGCACTTTATGCCACAGCCTTATGTAACCTCTGTATGTAACAATGCATCAGTTATGTAATTATCTGTTTAAAAACAGTCTTTTACTTGAGAACAGATTCAATGGTGTTCCATTTTCCTTCATACATCAAAGGCTCTAAAACATTTCATAGAGCACTACTGTAAAAACTTTGAAATCGAGAACTGATGTATGAACAGCGCATACGCATTCAAAAGCTCAAACATAAAGTCCTTTGGACAGCGCATTCAAAGAACACTGTTTGGACAGGTTTTTATAATTGCTCAACTTCATCAACTCACAAGGGGAATAATATACCATTACACAGTCTCCAACACACAACTTTCACCAACGCATAACCATGCACCAAACACCATTCAAAACTGCATGCAACATTCCGCTACACATACAAAGTAGAGGGAGCATTCAACTTTCGCAAAAATTAGTTTCTGGCAACAACCGATGCCGAGAGCAGAGAAAAAAGTTTTGCAGTCTTCAAATCCAAAATCTGTCAGTCTAAGGCACATATATTAGCGTTGCATATCATCCAATTTTAATGCGGATCCAACCTTCGTAGGTTCAATACAGAGAAACCGGAACCAAAATATATGTTACAACAATGCACATAGAGGCACGTTAAAACAAGGCACGGTTCCAGGGTTTACGTGGATTTATGAAGCTACAAGTCACTTTACCAGGCGCAACACTATATTCCGTCAACGTTTCAATACAACGCAGCCATTCTTCAATACAATACAGACTTCAATACAATACAACGCAGGCTTGCAGCCATTGAGAAGGCCTATCACGGCAGCTTCAGCTTTAATGAATCCTAACAGCAGAATTCTCGCTTTAAAAATTCAAATACCTGGCAGTACTCAGGATCACTTGCAAATTTTTAACATTATATGCGGCAGCAGAATCTAAAACGCACTCGTTTTATTACCATATATGCATTCACCATCAAATTTCTTCAATATATGAGTTTGTTAATTGAATACCAAAAAGAAAACGTTATGCATTCACCATATTTCACCATCAAAGTTCTTCAAGCCGTGACAGAGCTTCAATGCGCGTTCTTGCTAGGAAATGGCGTGATGCACAGCAGGTGTAGGAGCAAACGAGGGTTACAGGATGGTAACCGCTCAAAGTCTTCGAATTCACGTCTAGGCCAGGTGAAACACATCAACGGTTATGCGCGTTCATTATCAATGACTCACGCTCTGAGAGGGCGCAGTCTCTGGCAGTCAGAGAGTGCAGGGCATTCAATATCAATTCAAAATCTGAAACGTATTGTAGGGAATCGCTCAGGATGTCAGAGCAGAGCAGCGCTCAGGACAGAGGGCGCAGTCTACAGTAGTGGCAGCGTATTCAGGCCAGAGGCAGCGTATTCAGGCCAGAGGGCGCAGAGGCAGGAGTTACAGCTAATTTAAGGGACTGGGACCTGAGCTCTGATACCATGTCAGGCCAGGGTAACTCCACATTGAACGAGAGACAAAACTCATTGATTTTATTCATTAGCTAACACATTATTTATATACATACATATGATGGATCAGTTCATCTTCTAGATGACTGTCGAGTTCACCCATCCGTTTCGGATTAGGTGTCAACAGAACCTTTGTGACAATCAATTTTGTTTCATTGGGAAAGATAGAAGCTTTGCATGTATTATAAATGGTAAACCTCGGATTAACCATTGTCGAGGAGCCTGGGGTCACTTGTTGGTAAACCTCGGATTGACCATGTCGAGGAGTCTTCAAGGGGATTGAGCTTTGTTACTCTGCCCTTGAGCGTAGATCGGATCGTAGACTGTTCCCCCAGTTGTATTTGTTGTTGTTGGTAACCTTAGTGTCCATAAACTTAAGATTATTTCCTAAGGTGACGGTGAAGGAAGGATCTCACTGTACCTGGAGTAGGCGTCGACTAGACTCACTTGGACTCTCTGAGAGGTTCTCTTCACTCGAGATGGTTTTGTGAAGAAACTTGTGCGAGTCTATTTCATTAAGTAGGTTTTCAAGGTAACTCATCCAACCGCCCTTTCTGCACTAAATTTCTACAATGTTGGATTTCATCACCACCTAGTGTTTTTAGTACGGGAAGTTACTGTTTGTGTGTGGTTTGAACTGTTAGATTTTTTTAGGTGTGTGATTCAGTTGTTTGTTTCTTTAGAAACTTTAGGTGCTTTTATTGAAATTTTCTTTGTTTGCGTGTGATTATTTTCATCCTGCACCAAGAGGTTATTATCCTTCATCGATCATGTCAAGACAATCATCTATGTTTTCCCAATCACCGGAAACATTTTTATATGGCAGTCCTATTGTTCCTTCGGGGTACCAGTCACTTGCTAGTACTTTTTCAGGAGCAACTCCTCGACCGACTAAACATCAGTTATCACCTGCTACTAATGGAACTCAAGCATTGAACGCAGAGCAAATTCTTATGATGTTTGGTAGTATTCCAAATCCTCAACTCCAAGGTAGTCAGTTACCACCTAGGGGGCAACCCCAAGGTAGTCAATTACCTCCAGGGGGCAACCTCAAGGTAGTTATTTACCGCCTAGGGGGCAAGCTCAAGGTAGTCAGTTACCACTTGGGGGGCAACTTCAAGGTAGTTAGTTATCGCCTGGGGGGCAACCCCAAGGACAATACATACTTTCAGGGCAGTACAAACCCCAAGGTCAACCCCAGACTCAGTATGTTCCTAAGGATGCCTATCAACCACAGATTCAGTACGTGTCTCAGGGTTATCAACCTCAAGGTCAGTACCCAACTCAAGGTTTCCAACCGCCTCCTGGTCAACCATTTTTACAAGGAATTGGAAATGTACCACCTAATTATTAGCCCTACGTTCAACGAGGTTATGGTCCTCCATATGCACAACCTTTTATGGGTCCATATCGCGGGATGAATATGGTGTGGGATTCGTCTCAAACTAAACAGACTATGCAACCTAATGTGCAGTTATCTAATAAACCTGGACAACCTTTGGTTTCTGGTCCAACCCAACAACCTATCCAACCTACTGTTCAAACCCGTGCACCTGGTTTAGTTCAGCAACCTAGGCCTAGCTTACCTCAGACTCCACTTCAAATTGTTGCAACTACTGCAACTTCTGTTCAACCTACCACACCTGTTTCTGGAGTATCTGTAGCTCCAGTTTCTATTATCCCTGCATCAGTGCAAACTCCTCAAGTCTCTGTGCCACAGTCAAGACCTACAGTTCACACTTCGGTCTAGATGCTTGCAGGACAAGCTGGTCCAAGTACGATTGCCACAAGTCAACTGCAATTCACTTATCAATCGTACCAAGGAAAGTATCAATTCGGTCCCACTGTACAAAACCCACTTTATCAGTATCAACCATATCCTCGCTATACTTATCAACAACCTCAGTTTGGTCCAGTTAATCCTAGTTTCCCACGAGGTTATAACATTCCTAATGCAAATCCGATTCCAGGTTATCTTGGATATCCTCCCCCTGAAACTGGTCTCATTACTCAAGGTTTTCGCTACCCTAACTGTCAGTTACCATTTATTGCAACTTTGGATTTACATGATTTGTCGCACCTTATGAACGATCTGATTTACTATCTTCCGTATTGGTCGCCAATGCCTAGTAAGTTGCCCAGTGATATCCCGAAATTCGAGGGTAAGTCAGGAGAGGATCCGTCAAATCACGTCATGACTTATCACCTCTGGTGTGCATCTAATTCAATCATTGATGATTCAATTCGATTGTGTCTTTTTCAACGAACTCCTATTGGTCTTGCCACCAAATGGTACATTGAGTTACCACGAGCCTCTTTTAATAATTTCAATCAGTTGGCCACTTCTTTCTTAACTAATTTTCAGTTGCCTGTCAGATACGACAATGGCACGAAACTGTTAACTTGACTGAAACAATCCACGTCCACATATATTTCTGATCATATTCATGGATGGTGATGAAGAAGGTGTTTAGTGAAAGTTTTCATTCCGGATCAAATTTTAGCGGAATGGTTCATTAAATCATTGTTACCTAAAATCATTGAAGATGTAGCTAAGGGAGGAGTTGTCACTGAAGAGCAAGTCATTGCTCAGGCTCAGTGCCTTGACCTCGTCTATACGCAGTTAGGTACTTTACACGAAAAAATCCCTAATCTTCCAAAACACGGTCCAACAACTACAACTCCTTCATGGTCTCGTGCCGTTGATGGTATGATTGGTTCAGTTAGTACTAAAAGTAAGAAGAAATCTTCAAAGAATTCTTCTCCTACAATAACTTTTCCTGATTCCCTGAAAGGAGATTCTTCCGCTGAAGTTTCTGCTGACGTCCATGTCGTAGACTCGTCTACAACCAAACCTGGTAGTAAAGAGAAAGGGAAGAAGGAAAACGAGCAAAATTCAAAAGATGAAATGGATAAAAATGAATCTACTGATGAGAAACGAAAACCTCGCTATCCTTGTTTCATTTGCAATGAGGATCATTTTACTAAAGAACGCCCACATTGAGCAGAGTTTTCAAAATTTGTTAAAGGTTCTCAAACACCTGTTGTATTTAAGGATCATTTTCCTACGCAAGATAGTAATATGGTTGCTTCTTCCTCGAATGTCTCAAAAGAACCCATTATGATGATGTCTCATGTCAGGATTGCGACGCGATCACAAGATTATGGTAGTAAAAATCCTATTGATGGTAAAGAAGCAAAATATTCTAATTTAAATACATCAACTACACCTCCTCTTAGTTCCGGTCCATTATAGATCGAGAAACCCAACTTTGACTTAGTAATCAAACTGCTTGCTAAAGGTATATTTCAGAAATCAGCTTTTAATCCACATGCGAGAGCTGTCCAGAACTATAACATTGTTGAAGACTTAGTTGTTTCCCAGCAATGGCGGCTTTGGATGATCCAGGTGGACATTGGTGGCCACCCACCTATCCCATTTGGACCCCCACAACTGTCTCTTTCAGTTTTTCAGTTTCCTTAATTATAGCACAGTTTACTATTTTTAGCAGTTTTTCGGGTCCTAAACTTCCGGAGCCATTTTGAGGCCCTAAACGACGTTTTTTGGGAAATCCACCGCCAATTTTTTTGATAAAAATCGTCTTTTCTGTCGTAGTCCTCGAAGAGATCTTTCCAACGGGCTATCATGCACGTCAAACGGAGATAATACGACCAAATTCGCGACCCCGGGAAGTTGGCTGTCCAACTCACCCCAAAACGGGGCCCACAATTTGGCGTTTCATCTTCTAGGGTTAGGTTTTGGAATGTGAAGGGTTTTCCATTGTTTCTCAATAATAAATAGGCCTTCGAGCCTCATTGTAAAGACACTTCGAAACAGTTCAGAGGCATGTAGCCGACACATCTCTTCTCAGAGATAAGCTACCATCGCCCTAGCTGGGTTATTTCTATTTGTAAGCATATTTCAGTATTCTCCATTAATGAAATGAAGTATTATTTCCGCTGCATCTCTGTTTTTATGGTTATCGCATCTCTGTATTTATGGTTATCTCTGTAATCTATTGCGTTCCTGCTTAAATCCGGATCATTGGTATCAGAGCGGTCTGTTTTTTCTCTGTTTTTCTTTGCATGTCCCCAACGAGGTCGGGATATAAGGAGTTAGGGCTTGAATTGGTCGAACCTTTGCAAGACCAGCCTCGCAAATCTCGACGACCTCCCATGGCGGATGAGAAGAAAGATGAGGGGGCAGGAGATCCTATCAGAATCTTGCTCGAAGAAGCCCTCGAGCGGCAAAGGAACGCGATGATGGATAGCTTTGCACAGATCCTTCAGCGGCTACGCAGAGGCGACGCATCGACTTCCAACAGCTACTCTGGAAACGCCACACCGTTTAAGGTACAAGTTAATTTTGAAATCCCCATCTTCGAGGGTCAAATAGACGCAGATGCCGTAGATAAATGGTTAAATCTGCTAGATGGGTATTTTTCTGTTCATGAATTTTCAAGTCGGGAAAAGATTGTTTTCGCTCTTCTCAAAGCAGCCCCCCACGTCAAGGACTGGTCGGAAACATACTGCGAGCAGAAGGATGAAAGTACAGGCTAACTGTTTTCAGCCGCCCCCACTTGGAATGACTTCCGGGATGCCATCAAGGAGCAGTACTACCCTTTTAAAAGCTATGAGGACAAATACATCAAATGGACGACACTGCGGCAGGGACGGGACCAAGATGCACCAGAGTTCACAAATATTTTTCATACCCTTCGCACAAATTTGGGTATCAAAGATTATGAGCTGCATCTGGTACTCAAATACTGTGGCGGCCTACACAGATACATCCAGGAAGAGATGGAGTTCTTGAACATCTCCTCACTCGGCACAGCATACCGATACGCTGTCAAAATCGAGCAAAAGTTCAAACAGAAGAAGCGAGACTTTGGATCTACGAATCCGAAGCCCAAAGGACAAAGCCAAGGCGTGGTGACCCAAGACAACCCCTCTACGCTGCAAGAAAAGAACAACACCACGAAGCCGAAGAAGGACACAGGAAAGTGGTGTGAGTTCCACAAGATTCCCACTCATAACACAAGTGAGTGTCGGACCAAGCAGTCGTTGGTGGCCGAGTTGAAGGCTTCCGAATCAGATGCGTGTTCCGACTCTGAGTCAGAACCCGACAAGGGGAATGACAAAGGGAAGCATATCATTGATGTGGATCCCAGCGCCACTGTTGCTACTGCCAAGATCCAGAAAAATGAGCTCGAAGATTCAGAGGAGGGCGAACGTCTTTTCCACTCACAGATGTGGGTGAAGGGTTCACCGCTGCATTTCATTGTCGACAATGGCAGCCAAAAGAACCTCATTTTAGCAGGGGTCGTGAAGCGGTTGGGCCTACCAACTACACCACACCCACAGCCGTACAGTATCATTTGGCTTCACGAAGGACGAGATCTCAAAGTTCGCCAGCAGTGCCGCCTTCCCTACAGCATCAAGCCCTTCACAGACGAGGTATTGTGTGATGTTACACCTCTAGATGTTTGTGATGTACTATTAGGCCAGCATACTTGTGGAGGCGACATGCTGTGTATGAGTCAAGGCCTCGCGTTGTCATCATTTCGTTGGATAATTCATTATACAGGATATCGGAGGTAGCCCCACCTACCGCCACCTCTTTGATCACTGATAAGAAAGGCAGCAAGCTCATATCACAGACTAGCAAATTTATTTTCTGTCTGGTTCGCTCCCAAAGTAAGGGGAAGATCGATTCTACATCCATGACCCTCGTGAAGGGTTCCTCCACACAGCAGCAGCAACAGAGGGATACAGTCTTGACAGAACACAAGAACAACTTCTCCTTACCCGGAGGGGTACCACACAAGTTTCAGGTGGGCGACAAAGTTTGGTTACATTTGCAGAGGGAGCGCCTTACTAGAACCCATCAGAAACTCAGATCGTTTCAACATGGTCCTTACACCAGTAACAAGGTTGTGGGAAACAATGCTTTGAAGCACAGCATTCCTCCATTCCTTCGCTTGCACCGATTGTTCAATGTGGACCATCGCCGACCATGCTTCCCACCATTTCTGGACACATCAGAGATTGCAGAACAACTCACTAGAGACCCAGCTCAGCAGAAGCTTCCTCATCTCAG
Organism: Pinus tabuliformis; assembly: GCA_031772625.1. Classification (NCBI taxonomy): domain Eukaryota; kingdom Viridiplantae; phylum Streptophyta; class Pinopsida; order Pinales; family Pinaceae; genus Pinus; species Pinus tabuliformis. Next base: position 237,502,484 of record CM062812.1, on the reverse strand, counting down.
GGAGGAACTCAACGCAATGGGGACCATTGCTTCCTAAGGGGGGAGGAATGATCTAGGTGGACATTGGTGGCCACCCACCTATCCCATTTGGACCCCCACAACTGACTCTTTCAGTTTTTCAGTTTCCTTAATTATAGCACAGTTTACTATTTTTAGCAGTTTTTCGGGTCCTAAACTTCCGGAGCCATTTTGAGGCCCTAAACGACGTTTTTTTGGGAAATCCACCGCCGATTTTTCTGATAAAAATCGTCTTTTCTATCATAGTCCTCGAAGAGATCTTTCCAACGGGATATCATGCGCATCAAACGGAGATAATACGACCAATTCGTGACCCCGGGAAGTTGGCTGTCCAACTCACCCCAAAACGGGGCCCACAATTTGGCGTTTCATCTTCTAGGGTTAGGTTTTGGAATGTGAAGGGTTTTCCATTGTTTCTCAATAATAAATAGGCCTTCGAGCCTCATTGTAAAGACACTTTGAAATAGTTCAGAGGCATGTAGTCGGCACATCTCTTCTCAGAGATAAGCTACCATCGCCCTAGCTGGGTTATTTCTATTTGTAAGCATATTTCAGTATTCTCCATTAATGAAATGAAGTATTATTTCCGCTGCATCTCTGTTTTTATGGTTATCGCATCTCTGTATTTATGGTTATCTCTGTAATCTATTGCGTTCCTGCTTAAATCCGGATCATTGGAAGTGATGCAATCGTGCCCAGCACAACATAAATTAATATTGTCTGCTATAGGAGCTGTTGATATTCAGGATCTAAACCTAATAATCTTCGATTTAGAGAATAGTACACCTCGCCTACCTCATCAAATGGATTTCTAGATTCCAGTTTTAGTAAAAAACAGACCTTGCTTTCAGACTTTGATTGATGAAGGGACTTCTACATGTATTATGTCGATCCAGTGTTGGAGATCGCTTGGTTCTCCCACACTCAATCAGTCTCCGACAATTCTAAAGGCTTTTGATGGCCGACGGTTCCATCCTTTTGGTATTTTAGAGGATTTACCTATAGGGGTTGAAGGCAAAACCGTAAATCTAGATGTGGAAGTGGTTGATGCCCCTCTAGATTACAACCTTCTACTGGGGCGCAGTTGGTCTTATGCTATGACTGCTATTGTTTCATCGGTCTTTCGGCTTATCAAGTTTCCTCATAATGGAAAGATCATTACGATAGACCAGCTGACCTAGTTCTCATCCGACCCAGCCTCTACAGATAGTGTTCAGCACATCGGTAAAACGACTATCCCTTATAAGGATGTTGGCGTAGGTTTGATTAAGATTCCAGTTTACTAGGAACATTTTTCTTCCCTCCTCATCACGTATTGCCTTCTATTACAACTATTCATATGATTTCATCGAATACTGTTACTTTTGATGATCCTTGGATCATACCTTCCGATTCTGAGGTGGATTAATTTGACGGTCCGATGCCTTTGAGTCCCTTTGAAATTGCATATCAAGCTGTACAGTCGTTTTCTGATTCTTGACCGGTTCCGAAGATAGTTTGTTCCTATGTCAACCTCGTTAAAAAATTAAACCAGGTGTCTCGAGGATAGTTTGATCTTGTCTCAACCTCGTTAAAAAATGAAACCAGGTGTCCCGCGGATAGTTTCTTCCTATGTCAACCTTGTTAAAAAATGAAACTAGGAGTCTCGAGGATAGTTTGTTCCTGTGTCAACCTCGTTAAAGGAGTATGGAGCATAGTTCCTTGTCTTGTGTCCAGTTCGTTAAAAAATGAAACAAGGAGTTTGGATCATAGTTCCTTGTCTTATTTCAAGCTCGTTAAAAAATGAATCAAGGGTTTTGAGCATAGTTCCTTGTCTTGTGTCAAGCATGTTAAAAAATGAAACAAGGGTTTTGAGGATAGTTCTTGAACTTGTGTCAACCTCGTTAAAAAATGAAACAAGGGTTATGAGGATTGTTCTTTTACTCTGTCAACCTCATTAAAAAATGAAAGAATTCCCTTGAAAGTGAACCTTCATTCCATCCACCTCGTTGAATGCAATGAAGCTTGGGGGGCATGTACCTCGATTTGAGTCATTATGCTAGGGGCATGCAAACTTATAACAAGCATAGTTTTTCGTTTCAAGCTTGTGTAAACATGAAACCGAATTCAAGCAGAGTTCTCCATGGTTCAAGCTTGTGTAAAAATGAACCCATACCCGATTTACATCTTGTGATTGCCATTTTTATCTGCTAAATTCTACTAGATGAGCCTTGGTTATTTCATTCCATCGCCACCATCTCTTTGGCTGATCATATGCTTTCACTTGGTTGTTTTTCCTTTCCTGAGGGACCGCAGTGATGAGTGGTTTTATTAGCCAACCTCTTAACCATTACATGTTTTGAGCAGTTCCACCATTACTGGAACTAGTTGCTACCCTTTATACCACTCGTTCCTCTAGGACGAGTCTTCTTTAAGCTCTTTTCTGACTCGTAAAATATGAAAAGATTGCCGAGTTTTTCCATTTTTAACTCGTTAAACAGAATAAAAAGGTGGTCCACTTTCAGCTCTTTTCTGACCGTATAAACATGAAAAGATCACCGGACTTTTGTCTTTTCAGGTTCGATACTAGTTACGAAACGACGTGTTTTTGATCACTTTTCTACTTTTTCGAATTGGATCCACTAATTATGAAAAGTACTCCTTGATCGTAATGGTCAAGCGGTTCTTTTGAGTATTATTTTGTACTTTTTTGGGCTTGAGGGACACAAATTTATGAAAAAGCGAAACATTGGAGTCCTCTTTAAGCCCTTTTTAGACTCTTGAAAATTGAAAAGATTGCCGAGCACTTGATTGTTCGAACTCATTAAAATAAATGAATAATCGTCCATTCTGTATAATTTTACCCCTTTTACGGACTGAAATGGACAATTTATGAAAAGGGACCCCCTTGGAGTTTTCTTTTCCATGTCTTTTTCAAACTCTCTAAACATGAAAAATACTCTGAGTTTTACCTATGTCGGACTCGTTAAACCCTGACGACATTGGACTCGTCACCATGACAAGACTAGAGTCCTCTTTAAACCCTTTTCAGACTCATTAAATATGAAAAGATTGTCGAGCGCTTGTCCTTTCCAGCTCGTTAAAGTATTGGAAATGTCATTCCTCCTGTATTATTTTATCCTTTTTCAGACCTGAGGGATTATTTTATGAAAAAGTACCCCCATGGAGTTTTCTTAAGTTTTTCTTCTGACTCCCTAAAATTGAAAAACACCAAGTTTTTCCTATACGGGACTCGTTAAAATTTAACAGTAAAGGACCTGTTCAATTTTAAACAGGAACGAACCACTCCTTCTTAGGGTTTGAATTTTAAACTAAGTTGGACTCATTCGAAGGATGAGCTTATAAACAAGCAAATGTTATCCTCTTCAAGCTTGTCAAAAATAAAGAGGTACTTGCCAGAAATGATGGGGGAAAAGAGAGAAAAATGAACCTATTTGTTACACTTTGTTTTGTAAAAAGTCGTTAACCACTCTTGAACACGACACTTTTTGTTCACCTGGGTTAGGAAATCCTTTACCTAACAATTAATCAAACCACATTAAAAGTCTTCAGCCAATTTCTGGGTATTAGCTTTGGGTCAGTTGTCACCAAACCATCTGCAGTGTCGTTATGTGTTCAAGAGATTAGTTCAAACAAACCATTCATCTGCAAAATATCTGTCATCCATTTTGACCATCCCTGAATCAGTCCTTGCCAATATATTTCTTCAAAACTTGATCTGTGATTTTGTGTTGTGGGCTTGCCTACGACGGATCGCTTTCTATCGACTTCAGCTCATTATCTAGGAAGTTGATCTAGAAATCGTTAGTACCTTGAAAAATACATGGCCTAATGGCAGTTTTCTCGGCTTTGATGATAGGTTGCATCATTGACCTTTGATCGAATGATTCTATGACATGTTCGACTTCAGCTCATTTATTTACATTTCATGGATTGTACTGAGTACTTTGAGAGCCATTGACATTACTGGTGGTTTCTCTCACACTTGTTAATAGTTCACATCATTGACTAGTAATCAAATGGTTTCTACCATGTTCGACTTCGATACATTCATTCACATGGATAGAATCGTACTATTTCGGGTAGCGGAAATCAAGACCCTAGATCTAATTTCTACCATCCAGGTTATGAGGAATTTTGTTATTCATTATACAGTGGACTATTCATAAACATATGGTTGCACCCATACTGTATCTACATATGTCTATACTCTTGATGTATTACAAAATCATTCCTGTATCAGTATAGTTTAGTCAGTATTCTAGTCAGTTTTGATTTGAGTATGGGAATGCCTACCTCACCGATGATATGTCTATATATATATATATATATATTGCATTGAATGTTTTTACAGGTCCTGACTGGGGTGTCCACACGATGATCCTTGAAATGATAAAGTACTTCACTCTTCATAAATGACAGACTCTATCTTCATCTATTATAGACTTCGCACTTTAGGGGGCAATCTGTTGCACTAAAAATTGTCACCTTGACATTCTGCAATCTGTGTGAGTCCATTGCCACTCATAATTTCCTCCTTTTCAAGTCTTAAGCCTCACTTCCTCATATCAAGCCTTGAAAATAAGAGAAAGCCCTCAAAGTCTTTAAAACTCTGGTTCCACACTTTCTTTTTGTATTACCTGTGGTCCCGCACCTAATGGTCATGTCTCCTACGTACCTGACCGCTCTGTCTCTGTATTAATGGTGTGGACCTTTGCAAAAATTAAAAAGGTGCGAGTACATTATGAAAAACTCACTTTCAGTCATTTCTAGAAGCTTCTGGAAGGAATCTTGAGGTGGAAAGTTCACTCTCTTAAGGTTCGTGCATCCCATACCTTAAGGAGCTAACCCCTTGATGTGAGGAGCTTATCCCTTTGAAGGAGGACTCTATCCCTTCATAGGTGGACCTGTAACCTTCTTCCTCTGCACTATAAAATGAAGCATTGGGCTAGTTACTTGGGAGGTTAAAAGCTGAATATTTTTGAGGTGAAATGCTGCTAGAACTTAGTCTTCTTTAGTTGAGTTTTTATGAGGAGAGATTACATACCTATAAGATCTCATTTGGAGGAGTGCAAGGCTTGTCAAAGTAAAGGAAATTCCTGTTTCAGACCCCAGGAAGAGCTTGTTCAACATCAAGGCTGAAAAGGTTGTAAGGTTCTTCTACTTCAAAGTTAATACAAATAAGTTTGTTTTTCTCAATAAGCTGTTGATTCATGGTTTATTTTATGGATTCCTTGATCACCATAATAGACATGATTTATGATATTTACTATGTAGGTGCTATTTAATGTTTGCTTGTTTGTGATTGCAGGTCTTTAAAGGTAACTCTTTCGAACGATTGAAGGATGACTATTACGAAAAAGCATTGGACCTAAGGTAGGATCTTAACACCTTTGTAGTATTTATTTATAAATTGCATATGTCTAGAGAAAGATAGGTTTGTTTGTCCGTTTGTTTCTAGACTATCTTCTCATACTAGGGGAGATTGGCCTTGTCCGCAAGATTGATTTATCCAGCCAACAAGAAGGTAACTAAACCTATTTTAACCAGACAAACTCACCATTTCAATGGAAAAGGAGTTGCTTTAAGGTATGGACCAGGTAGTATCCCTTATATTGTTTGATGTAGAGAATTTTGAGCCTTCAATAGGGTGAAAGAAGAGAAATACTTTCTAAACAGGGAGGTGATGCAAGTGACTTCGTCGGGGTACTGTTTAGGCCTGCTAAAACTGAAGCAACGAGTGTGCTCCTGAAGTGACTCCATCAGGGTATTTTCGAGGCCTGCTGACAACGGAGCAACACCAGAGATGAATATTGATACTCTTAATATCATAAACACGTTGAGAAAATTACCCTTTACTATATTAAAACTTCATTGTGATATGGCATATCCTTTGTGTGTTGAACCAAGTGAAAGAAAGTGAGATACTATGTGTATAACCGGGTCGAAAGGGGAGGTCAAGGCAATATTATTGGTGAATCAATACTTCCTAAAGAGTTGGCCCCTTAACTGAAAATTTATTCCTATTCAGAGAAGATGAAGCTCTCTTAGTGTGATGACAGGTGTTATCGTTGCTAGAACACCCTCCAAAAATTTCGCTACATTCAAATTTTGCATCCTACTTCACCATCGTATCTAGTGTCACCTTGGTTGCCAAGTGTTGCTTCAAGTCATTTTATATGTTTCAAGTGTTCTTCATCATCCTCATGTGTTTTCACGTTGATTATAACATTTGTAGCGCATTTCATGGTCCTAACACCTTTTTTGTTGTAAGGCGATACTTTTTCGTCACAATTGCACATACTTTGCTTCTTGTACTTGGCGAATGTATGTAAAGTGGAATTTCGATGTCTATTTATCATTGTTCAAGATTGTATAAGTTTTCTTGATGATTTAGTATGTTTCATGGATTATTTTATGTCTAAACACATTGTATTCGCCCCTTGTTCAATCCTTCAGACTTAGACAAATTTCGATTGCAAAATGAACCCTTTGAGGCAAGGAGTGTTTCAACATAGTCTTAAGCCTAGATTGGGAATCGTTCATTATTTGGAAGTGCACCTTGCGCCCCCTAGGAGCGCATAACACACTCCTAAGCCTTCTTTCCCCTTCCTTGTTTTGAACTGTGCCCTTGAGAAACCAAGTCTTCCTTTGAGTGCACTCCTTCGACTCGAAGAAGTGTACCCTCCTTGAGTGCATGAGTGCACCCCGAAGACCCGAGGCTTAACCCCTTCAATCTTCAACGATGCGCCCTACACCCTCATTAGCCTTTTGAGCACATGAACACCCTATAAATCCTTGAAGCTTCATCCTTCATCCTTCGACGATGCACCATGTTCCCTCCTTGCCTCCTTGAATGCATGAGCACACCTTGAAGCGCTCAAGCCTCTCCCTTCGGCCTTCAGCTCTAAGTCAAGCGCGCTTTTCATCTCCCTTGAGTGCACAATGTGCTTTGGAAGCCTAAAGCCTCGTCTTTTATCCTTCACATGTGCCCTCTCTTGAGTGTCTCTCTCTCTTGAGCATATCCCGAAGCACTAAAACCCCTTCCCTTCATCCCTTCAGCCTTTTGAAGTGTTCCCTTGCACCTAGAAGCTCTCATTTCTCCTTTCAAGTGCATTTTTAAGGCATGAAACATGTTAGAATAGGATATTTTCAGGTTGATGGTTGCTTGTCATGAGTGATTGTAGTTAAAGGTGTTTCAAGAACAACATGGTGTGCATGTATGAAAAAAATTGGGTAAAGAAGGCAACCAAAGGAAGTATTCAAAACAAAGAATACATTTAAGTCTTGACGGTCAAAGCACCTTGAAGGCTCCATAAGATCAAACACCCTTTGGGGGGTGAAGACATCAAGAATCAGAAGCCGCATTCAGAACAAAGACATAAGTGGTAGCCATGTCACCCATTGAAGAAAATCCATGTCATCAGTCTCTATGAGTCGCAGTCATCAATAAAAGTGACATGTCATGTCTCATCATATGATGATGTGGAAGTTATGATGTAATGATGTAATCATTATAAAGACAAATAAGTGGAGGTCCAAGCGTCATGTATGGACAAAAGAGCCATGGAAATCCAAGCATCATGTCTGGACAAAAGAGCCATGGAAGTCCAGAACACATGTAATACCAAGAGTCATATGTAATTTTGAAAGTCATTTGCAAGTTCAAAGGTCATTAGGAGTTGGAATGTCAAGAGTCACGAGGATGTGAAAAGTCATGCCTCAAGCTATAAAACGATCTTCACTACTCATCCAAATGACTTTTAACCTTGACTTCTCCCACAAGGAATTAGAGAGATAGAGTAAGTACCTTTGGGGAGCAAGTATTGGCTCTAACGCTCCACTATTGAAGCTAGTGATGTCCATTGTACTTATGTATCTTGGAATTTTCACTTAATACTTGAATATTTTTGGCCAACACATTTTCATACATGGAGTGTGGATGTTTTAAGACTACTCTTTGAATGTTTAAGATTCATGTTCTCTTTCACATGTACTGAAGTAATTGAACTATTTTAGTGATTTTGGTGCTTAACTTATTGGAAATGTGTTGTAATTATTATAACAATCATCACATCTATGTGAATTATTTCGCTTGATGTTAGACAAGCCTTTCTCATCTATGTGTGTCTCCATTAGGGGAGTACTATTATTTCTCTTTTAGAGGCTCATTTTACTTCCCCTCTACAGTGAAGGACCTTGATACATCTGCAATCGAACATTCACAAGGCACACTCTCTTGCTCATTTCAAAATCACATGTGCACTTCTCTCTCATGCTAACTACTAAAGCAAAGGCATATATTTAAGTAAATGGTAGTCAGGCCATATTCCAGATGGGACTCCTACACCAAACATTGTGAGGTCTAATTGGGACCTCATATCTAGGAGATCCCCTATATGTTGGTGGTATCTAGCACCATGACCAAATTCATTCATGTAGCATAATGGCTTTCTTTTTTAGTTTGTGGAGTTGAAAATTTTAGGGAAAATTTTAAGGATGGAAATTTATCTTAAAGTTTAGAAACCTTGGCGAATCCCACTAGTCCATAATATGAAATCTATAAAATGTTTGGAGATATTTTTGTAAAAATATTCAAATTTATAATATTTTTATATAGTCTATATATAATTTTTTGGCGATTTTTAGGGTAAAATAATTTCATTCTATAAAATTTGGGCGAATCATTTTTACAAAAAAATGGAAATTAGCGAATCTTTTTTTTGGAAAAAGTATAGAAAATTAGCCCATGGGCGAATATTAGCCCCTAAAATTTTCCCTGGTTGAAATTTCATTCTTCCCTTTTGACGAATTTACTTTTTGTTGGGCCTTTTTTCCTTGTAAATTTGGAATTTTTGAGAGAAGAAAAATCTTACTCATCATAATTTGTATGCACTTCCCTTATGGCCTAAAACCTAAGTATTGAGGTCCTACAAAGTGCCATAGAGTCATGTTTTCCCTTAAATAAAATGGCCTACACCATTTCAACTTCCCCCAAAACACAACAAATAGCAAATAATACCCCCCTCGTCTTAGAAACCATAAAAACTAACAATAAATTTGGACTAGTTGAGGTTGATAACATCAAATTTATACACAAACTTCAATCTCTTTCACCACCAAAATGAGTAGAAGAAGTTGTGTTGATGGAATCTCTTAGTTTCACATGATCGTGGAGGTGTAGCAGTGGTGACATTAGAGAGATTTTGAGGTCTACAATGGGTCTACTAAGGAATATTATAAAATAATAGTGGAAATAATAAAATAAGATTAGATTACATCATGAAATTTTAGAGGGAAAAAAAAGAAGAAAAAAAATATTTTTTCAACTCGTATTTCCAACTTATCTCCTTGCGATTTCACTCAAATTTCAAGTAGGAGCACTCATTGGATGAGGAATTTAATTCCTCATCCAAGGATTACCCATGTTGCTTACTTTCGATGGACCTCTCTATACGAAAAATGAGATATACATGAAAGACATGATTGAAATCATATGTTTTCATTTATTTCTCATTTTTCATGTAGTAGGGTCTATCAAAAGTATGCATCATTGGTACTCCTTGAATGAAGAATTAAATTATGTAACCAACGAGTGCTCCTGCTCGAAATTAGAGTAAAACCATAGGGAGATAAGTTAAAAATACGAGTTGAAAAATATGTATTTTTGTTTTTTTTGTTTTTAAACTTTTTAATTTTTTACTCCAAAAATGGTGAATAATCTCACATGGTTGAAATCATCATCTTGAATCCTATTGGTTCTTATAAGGTTGATTTTCGTTGTACATTTTTGTTTTGAGTTCCATTTTAGACCTCAAAATTTTTGTAATGCTAGGGAGACCCTAACTACTTTGAGAGCTCAATCTTGGCTTCCATCATCAAACAATCTTTTACCAATTATCTAATGTTTACTAAGAAAGTTGGGAATGTTTCTACTGAATGTAGTGTTTCAATGTTGATTTTATTAGCGAGATTAGAATCCTTACTAAATCCGCATGCCCTTGAATTCAATTACTATAGGGCAATCACCTTTTTTTTCTCACTGTGGGAAAACCTATCACAACTTAGTTGTCAAACCAACAATGAGGACTACCACTAGCTATTATCCATGAATGTAGGTTGACTCATCATCGTTATTCAAGGAAAAGCATGCCACCTAGAATCACTCGCTGGTGGTCTATAAGGGGGTAGGCTTTCACCCCTACCAGATGCCTCTAGATTTTGGGTCGTCAACTCACTTCCTTATAGCTGAGGAAGATGAGATTTTAACCAAGTAGAAGCAATTTTACGACATATTGTAGGCCCTTATAGCGATCACCCTTTCTATTTAACACTATATGTATTATTTATAATTTAGTGTGATTTTTAGTAATTAGAAATTTTAAATATTAAAACATTATATAAGACACATTGATAGGAAAATAATACATACAATGTAACATAATAATATATATCTTCAACTTATACATATTTTTAAATCTCACACCTACTTTATAAATATATTTTTACATGATTATAATACTAGCATAACCATATTAATAAATGTAGTAGATATTTGTTTAAAGCTTTATTTATATCTATCCATCATTGATAAGTATATAATAATAAAAATAATATTAAAAAAAACTATTATAATAATAATAATAATAATAAAAAGATTAATATAATCATTTTAAAATAATAAATATTATTATTAAGATTACTCTTATTAATGGATATATTGCTATTATCAAATAATAATATTATTAAATATTATTAAATAATAAATTAACAAACAATAATATTAATTAATTAACAATTTAATTAAATATAAATAATAATGAATGAATAATAATAATATATTTATTTAAATTAAAAAATAAACATACTAATAAATATTTAATTCATTTACTTATCAAAAATAATAATTTTTTAATAATATTTATTGAACAATATAAATATTATTTTTTTTATAATTTATATTAATTTTTGTTAATAATAATAATATATTATTAAATATTGATTATTATTATTATTAAATAATAAATTTTAGGAATTAATAATAAAAATTTAGGGGAGTGTAAACTTAAAGAAATATTGCTAAATTTTAGGAATATGAACCTTTAGATTAATAAACTCAAAAAATTGATATTATAAATATAAAAGATAAAAATTATAAACCAACCCTAACATAAATACTATACACACTAAATTAAACATAATTAACTATAATTAACATAAAATATATATATCTTCAACTTATATACATTTTTAAATATTAAACCTATTTTATAAATATATTTTTAAACTATTATAATAATCTTAAATAACTAATTGTTGCGAAAATAAATCGATTTCAATGCACAAGGAGTTTCTCGATGGAAAGAATACAACAATAGTGAGTGTGGCATCATCTTTACTCGGGTGAGAATTGAAATTAATAATAAGGTCAACATCAATATGTATAAAGGTATTAGTTTGCTAGAATAGGCACATTAATATACCATAATTTATATAATTATATAAACATTTCTCCATCCACGCACAACGAAGACAGAGGGCCATGTATAGAGAATCTCAGTCCATAAGCGCATTAATATACTTATATAAACACTTTTCTGGCCAAAAACACTTCTCCATCCACGAACAAAGAAGACACAGAGCCATGTATAGAGAATCCGAGTCAATAGGGACATTTCGCTGTCTTGTATCTTTGTTGTGTATTGCATGTATATTATGGATTGAATGGTAAGTGCTTTGAATGTATAATACATATAACAATATGTAGATCATTTAAAATATGATTGAAAACTTTATGATTCATCTATAAACATAAAAAAAAAAAAAATTCAATAATAAAAAAAAAAGTTTCAACTAGTTTTTAAATAATATTTTAAATATTAAAATTGATAATAATATAAAGAAATAAAATTTATAAAATATTTTTAATAAAAAACAAAAAATATATATATTGTTTAAATATAATAAAATATATAAAATAATGTTAAAATTAATATAACATAACAAAGCTACAAACATAATGAAAGAAGGAGTTCACTCTGCTAGGGCTTGTAGCGATCCTTAGTGTGCAACACTGTTTGTTCCAATGTCACCCCTAGGGGGGCAGAGGAGGCCTCTTTTTCAAATCATTAGTGGCAAATTGATCGGCTAACCCACAACAATGGAAAATCACTAATTCCTCTATAACTCAATCAACACAAGCACAAAAGTATGCAGCTACCACAGATTCAAATCACAAGCAATTACTCGATATGCCTACAGATCAAGCTGATAAAGCAACACAAAAGCCTAGCCCTTGTCATCCATAAACTCATGATATCCCGCTCTTATAAATACCTCTAGAGAAACTCAAGGAAAAAATAGAACACATGAAGGAGCAAATGATCATTTGCAAATTTATGAGCCCATGGCCATAAGAATGGGTGCTCGTTAAATGGCTGAGGAAAAAATGGACCATCAAAGGAGAAGCAAAACTCAAATTGGGTTCGAGGGGATTTTTTACAATCATCTTTAATAACATAGAATTGTTGAAATGTGGAAAGAAGAATATTCCAATTTTAATTTGTCCTTGAATTGCAATTGTGAATTAAAATCGGATTTAGTCTCACCAGCTGCTTGGAAATAATTAATTAATTCATTATGGATTAATTAGTTGTAGAAATCCAAGTTAGAAGTCTTTCTGAAGTCATGCAACAGTTATCCCTCAAATTAAGGAGATTATCCCTTAATTAAGGAGATAAGACTGAGTTATATTTGAGTTGATTAGTTAGCTCAGTTTACTGAGTTAAGTCCAGTTAAATTAGTTCCAAACTGTTTGAGGAACTAACTGTGAGTTATCAGTCAGTTGATGCATGCATGCAGTCAACCAGTGTACTCTAGATAACTAAAGATTCCCTCATCAGAAACTCATGCATGTCTATTATAAGAAAGACCCAGTTGAGCTAAATGTCAAGGACAGTGTACTATCAGTGCATGTGTTTTCCTATAAAGGAAACTCATGTATGCAGTCAAGGTAAGGTTCCTTGAGGATTGCGCAGTTCATACAGGGTGTGAGATCATTTTTCTACTTGGTTGGAGAATATCATCCCAGAGGAACTGCCCAAGGAAATAGGAGTTTGGAGGGCAGAGGAGAAGGCTTGTGAGAAGCTTTGATTACGTGTGAGCATCCAGGAGGATTGTATTGAGAGCTGGCTAGTTGTGAGAGCTAAGGCTTTCTATAATTCTGATATATTTCCACCTTGTATGCTAATACAGATAGCGGGGTTTTTAGCTGAGGCTTTCCCCAAAGTATTTTCATGTGTATTGTGCATTGATTCTTCTTCTTCTGGTTATATGTGTTCAGCTTGATTTTGCTCAATCTTTAAGCTTCCGCAAAGCACTTTGATAGTAGAATTAGGTTATAGTATTCTTCTTTGGTATATCGCATTATCGGGTTAATCTACAGACAAATTTTCTACGTAGGTCTCAGAGCAAAATTTGTTGAGAATTTGCAGAATTTCTACATGGTATCAGAGCATAGTTTATTAGAGTAGTGAACAGTATACGAAGAAGAGAATTCGAAGTTTGAAGTTTGGGGTTGCAGGTGAAAATCGAATTCATATCATACTTCAATTGAGATGGAACATTATGCGACTAATTTCCCATCAAAGAAGTCCAAGAAGGGATCCTCGGATGGATCGGAAGGTGAGGCATTGGCCTCTCAGTTCGAAATGGACTTTACCCTCATCACATGCATGGTGTCATCGATGATGGGTTGTGTCTGGTATGTTGACAGTGGAGCCTCATTCCACATGACTAGTGATAAATTTTATTCAGTACCTTGGAGGAGAAAGACCTCAAGATGCGCATAGAGATGGGTGACGACGAAAAGTATAGTGTTTCAGGAGTGGGCACGATTTCTTTTAAGAGGGAGCATGGAGCTCCTATCACCTTAACAGATGTGAAATATGTGCTTGGACTGAAGAAGAACTTGGTATTGGTTGTGATGTTGGAGGACAAAGGCTACGATGTTGTCTTCAGTAAAGGAAAGGTGTTCCTAAGACACATAGCCATAGGTCAGACCAAGAGGATAGGTATTCGGGTGAAGAATCTCTATAAACTAGAGGTAGATGATTGTGCAACATTGAGTACGAAAGCAAAATTGGTGCAAAGCCAAGACATTGGCGAGTTGTGACACAGGCGGTTAGGCCATTTGCATCATGGGGCTTTGAAGATAATGCAATAGATATCTACAAGACTTCCCAAAGGTAAACTTGAGCAAGTTGACACATGCAAAGGTTGTACCTTGGGAAAGTACACCAAGTCTTCCTTTCATGATCAAGACAGTCGAGCGAAGGCTATCTTGGAGCGAGTTCATATTGATGTGTGTGGACCATTCTCGATAGCATGCACAGCGAAGCAAAGGTATTATTTGATTTTCATTGATGATTATTCTTGTAAATGCTAGATTTATTTCATGTAGAAGAAGGACCAAACCTTCTCAAAGTTTTGTGAGTTCAAAGCTTTGGTTGAGAAAGAGTCAGGAAGAAGATCAAGGCCTTGAGAAGTGAAAATGGTGGAGAATATGTCTCTCAAGAGTTTTTAAGGACTTCTATGCAGTGGAAGGAATTAAACGGGAGTTGACGGCACCTCATAACCCACAGTAGAATGGGGTGGCTGAGAGGAAAAATCGAAATATTATAGGGGCAGCACGGGCAATGCTGCATGACAAGGGCCTACCACTTCACTTGTGGGCTGAGGCATGAAACACATCGGTCTATTTGCAGAATAGAAGCCCGCATCACATACTTGGGATGAAGACACCAGAGGAAGCCTTCTTCGGTAAGAGACCAGATGTGGGTCACTTCAGGATCTTTGGCTCATCGGTATATTTCCATGTGACAAAGGATGCACGGAAGAAGCTTGAGCTGACAACAGAGTTGGGGATACTTGTGGGGTACACTGATACACCTCACAACTATCAGGTGTACTTGCCTACCAGTCGGAGGACAGTGGTTCACAGAGATATCAAGTTTGATGAGTAGAAGGCCATGTGAGTTTCCCTTGAGAGGGAGCTCCAACTACAGGTTGTGGAGGAACTGATAGTTCCTAAGGAGGAGGAGCCTTAGACTGATGTGGAGCAGCCGCATGAAGAGGTTCCAGGAGTGGAGACATCCACTCGAGCAGAGTCTTCCAGAGATGGACATAAGCGCAGAAGAGAAGCTGACAAATTGTTGCAGGATGCGAGAGAGAATGTGGGAGAACCACCTTCTCAGCGCAGACATAGGAGGTCACCTGAGAGGTACACTAGATACATGGCCCTTGTTGGGGAATGTGTTGAGACCGAGCCATCTTCCTTTGAGGAAGCAGTGCAGCAGCTGATTTGGGTTGATGCTATGGTGGAGGAGTATGACTCCATAGTTCGTAACAATGTTTGGGACGTGGTTCCAAGACCGAAGAACAAGTCAGTTGTGAGTTCCCATTGGCTTTACAAGGTAAAGCAAGCTATTGATGGTAGTGTGGAGAAGCATAAGGTAAGATTTGTTTCCCGTGGCTTTTCACAGGTCGAGGGGATTGACTATGATGAGACTTTTGCTCCCATCGCAAGGTACTCATCTATCAAATCTATGTTGGCACTATCAGCATAGATGGGTTGGAAGATCCATCAAATGGATGTGAAGACTGCATTCCTCAATGGCGAGATTGAGGAAGAGGTGTACATAGAGTAGCCGGAAGGTTTTGAGACCTTCAATCGTGAGTCGCATGTATGCCGACTCAAGAGAGCATTGTACGGGCTTAAGCAACCACCTCATGCTTGGTACACCAGGATAGACAACTACTTCACTAGGTTGGGCTTCACAAAGAGTGAAGCAAATGTGAACTTGTACAGAATCGTGGTGGAAGGTAAGTTGTTGATCATCATTCTTTATGTTAATGATCTCATATTGACTGGTGATGACAAGTTGATCATGTCTTGCAAGGAGAACCTTGCAAGAGAATTCGAGATGAAAGACATGGGTCTCATGCATTACTTCCTTAGCATGGAAGTGTGGCAGAAGGATGGGGAGTTGTTTGTGTCTCAGGGAAAGTATGCCAACGAGATACTCAGGAGATTCCACATGGAGAAGTGCAAGCCCATGTAGACTCCTCTAGCTAGTAACTAGAGGAAGGAGGATGCTAATTTAGGAGAAGTAGTGGAGGCTACTGTGTACAGGCATCTTTTGGGTTCACTGATGTACTTAGTGAAAACATGACCAAATTTGTGCTATGCAGTGAACCAGCTAAGTCAAGCGATGGTTCATCCTACCAAGATGTTTTGGAAGGTGGCAAAGCATGTATTGAGATACCTTAGAGGCACATCTCAGTATGGATTGTGGTAAAAACATACAGAGGGAGTGAAGCTACAGGGCTTCACAGATGTAGATTGGGTAGGGAGTCCATTAGATCGGAAAAGCAAATCAGGAAGGATTTTCAACCTTGGGTCAATGACGGTTTCTTGGTACAACAAGAAACAGAGGTCGGTTTCACTAAGCTCGGTAGAGACTAAATACATGGCTGCAAGTCAGGCAGCATGTGAGGCCATCTGGATGCGAAAAATCCTAGTTGGTTTGTTTGATCAGAGGATGGATCCAACTGTGATATATTGTGATAATCATAGTTGTATCAAACTCTCTCAGAATCTAGTATTTCATGATAGGTCCAAGCACTTTGACATCCGAGGAGGATCATGTTGTTGTAGTATATTTCGACAGAGGAGCAAGATGCTAACATTTTGACAAAGGCATTGTCAAAGTGTAAATTCGAGTTCCATAGAGACAGGATTGGGGTGGCAGATAATCCCTTTCTTTTTGAGAGGGAGTGTTGAAATGTAGCAACAAGAATATTCCAATTTTAATTTGTCCTTGAATTAAAATCGAATTTAGTCTCACCAGCTGTTTGGAAATAATTAATTAATTCATTATGGATTAATTAGTTGGAGAAATTGAAGTTATAAGTCTTTATGAAGTCATGCAACAATTATCCCTTAAATTAAGGAGATTATCCCTTAATTAAAGAGATACGATTGAGTTACATTTGAGTTGTAATTAGTTATTGCAATTTATTGAGTTAAGTCCAGTTAAATTAGTTCCAAACTGTTTGAGGAACTAATTGTGAGTTATCAGTTAGTTGATGCATGCATGCACTCAACCAATGTACTCTAGATAACTGAATATTCCCTCATCAGAAACTCGTGCATGTCTATTCTGAGAAAGACCCAGTTGAGCTAAATGTCAAGGACAGTGTACTATCAGTTGCATGTGTTTTCGTATAAAGGAAACTCATTTATGCATTCAAGGTAAGGTTCATTGAGGATTGCGCAGTTCATACAGGGTGTGAGATCAGTGTGTGAGATCAGTTTTCCACTTGGTTGGAGAAGATCATCCTAGAGGAACTGTGCAAGGAAATAAGAGCTTGGAGGGCAGAGAAGAAGGCTTGTGAGAAGATTTGATTGCCTGTGAGCATCCAGGAGGATTGTATTGAGAGATGGCTAGTTGTGAGAGCTAAGGCTTTGTATAATTCTGATGTATTTTCACCTTGTATGATAATACAGATAGTGGGGTTTTTAGCTGAGGCTTTCCCCAAAGTATTTTCATGTGTATTATGCATTGATTCTTCTTCTTCTGGTTATATGTATTCAGCTCGATCTTGCTCAATCTTTAAGCTTCCACAAAGCACTATGATAGTAGAAGTAGGTTATAGTATTTTGCTTTGGTATATTGAATTATCGGGTTAATCTACAGTCAAATTTTCTACATAGGTCTCAGAGCGAGATTTGTAGAGAATTTGCAGAATTTCTACAAAAATATCAGGACAAAACCATGCAAGGAGGGTCATATTTCATGAATTCAGTCGGAATATTCATGAAGGCTTGGGTTCCAAGATTTAACCCAAAGAAAGTGGGCTTCTCATTTCTCCCAATATGGGTCAGATTATATTTGTTGCCTTAGGAATATTGGGACCCTCAGATCTTTGCTCACATTGGAAATAAACTTGGGAAATTCTTTATGCTCTCTAACACCACAAAGGAATGTCGCTACACTTCATATGCCAGACTCTATGTCTATATGGATCTGAAAAACCCTTTCCCAAACAACATTCATCTCAACTATGAAGACATCATATGGGATCAACCCATAGACTATGAAAAAATCTCGTTAAAATTTCGTCACTGTCATGCATATGGACACCTCTTTAAGGATTGTCTAATAAAACCTTCACTAAACCAAGCACCTTTGTCCTCTACTTCGCCCCCCGGAAATGAAGGTTTCACTACAATCTCAAGGAAATGAAAAGCAGTGCAAAAGCAATGTAAACCAACAATCCCCCATAATGATCACAATGCAAAAAAAATTTCATTTCTTTACAGTGAGGAAAAGGAAGAAATCCTGAATCAGGAAAACCCCATTCAGGAAACTATAATGACTGAAAGCTACAAGTCGGGTGCATCTTCCAAAATTCTGCCCGTTGAAAGTCAAGCAACTGATGAAGAAGCTCTCTATCCAATGGATGAGGAAGAGCTACAAAATTTGGAAATCCCGGATGTATATTTGCAAAGAATATAAAAAAGAATGGAGGAATAAAGACCCCGTGACTATCTCAGATGACCATATCCAACTTATAGCCCACACATGTCTGCAACATCAGGATTTGATTCTCAATAAAGCTCAAATCAGGTACCTCTGTACTCCCTTCCTCTTCCTATTTTATGCGAGGAATTAAAAAAAATGCCCCTCAAGAACACCCTCTCTCTCAAAGAGCCCAAGAAGAAAGGTAGAAAAACTGATGGCCAAATCCTTTGGGATCTTGGCGAATTCTTAATTTAGGAAGGGTAGCCCCAATGACATCCCTCTTTCTCCTTTTGACCAAACCCCAATGATAAATATCATCAATTGGAATGCCAAAGGATTAAACGAAAATCTAAGCGATAAATCCTCAAAAATAAAATAGCCAAAGAAATTTCTAACATTTTTCTATTACAAAAATTAAATGCTCTCATCGGAAGCTAGCTCACATAATCCCATCAATTTGGAAAATTTGTGTTTTTCTCTCTCACTACGCCCATGGTGCCTCTGGAGGCATAGCCATCATGAGGAATCCAACCACAGTCATTATCAAGGACGCTTTCTCACTTCCCAAAATCCTCTCTATTTGTTTTCAACAAGTGGGATATTCTCGTAAGGGATACATCTCCAATGTGTATGGGCCTGCCTTTCCTCAAGATAAACGAGCTTTCCTCTCCAATCTTGAATTAGCAAATTGATTGATTCCCCTAGAGAGTTGGATTGCAGGGGGGGATTTCAACCTTATCCACTCACTTCAAGAGAAAAAAGGAGGTATAAGATGCCTAGAGGAAGAATCCCATTGTTTCAACTCCTTCATTGATAATCCAAAGCATATTGACATCCAAACGTCTAATGGAATTCATACATGTCTAACAGATAAAGTTTGTAATATATCGCCTCTAGATTGGACTGCTTCCCGGTAGTTGAATCCATTCTCCTTTATCATTTCAACATTGACGCCTCAATTCTCCCCACTCATGGCTCGAATCACTGCCCAAAGTTCTCCAATTAGGCTGGCCCTCCTCAACAAGAAATCATCCCTTCATATTTGAAGCCTTTTGATCTATCATCACAACTTTCTCTCAAACATGGCATCATGGTGGGAGAAATTTTCCTTCATCTCAGAAAAATTTATGTACCATTTCCAGTAGCACCTATGATACATGAAACGAAAACTAAAATAATGGAATAAAGCTAGTTTTGGGAACATTGATGAAGCAAAACATAAGTCGTAACAACAAATGGCCGAAGTCCAATAGACTATCATCACTAAAGGAATTTCTAACAGCCTTAAAGAAGAAGAATGAATACTAAAGCAATAGATAGGGGAGCAAATATTGCAAGAAGAAACCTTATACAAATATAAGTCAAGAGTCACTTGGCTATAAGAGCGATCGTGTAACACAAAAAAATTTCATTGATCATTGCCTAATTATCATCAATTGAACCACATATCTCGACTTAGAACTCCAAACAACTAAGATGTATAGGACCACAAGGAAATATTTAAAGTGTTCTCTTAGCATTTTAGCACTCTTCTTACATAACCTTGTCGAAACAAGAGGTAAAACATCCACAAAATCACCCAGCACATCCCAAAGCTCATATCATTAAAGCAAAATTCCAAGATTCTTAAGGAGATCACCTATCAGGAATTTGAGGATGTTATTATGATTATGCCCCATAACAAAGCTTCGGTTCCTGATGGCTTCATGACATAATTCTTCCAAGCATGTTAGCTTATCTTGGGGCATGATGTATGGTAGGTTGTGGAAGACTCGTGTCACACAGATTCTATACTCGCTGCCCTATATGTCACCTTATTATCTCTCATGCCTAAATCCTCCCTTGCCTTCACCCCCCATGATTATCACCCCATCTCTCTTTGTAATGTAATTTACAAGATTATCTCTAAAACTATAGCCAACCGCCTTAAGCCTTTGTTCCCTATCATCATTTCCCCTAAACATGTAGTCATAAATATCTCATCCAAGACCATTGTTTTCGAGAGACCAGGGATGGAAAAACCACTCTCTTCCAGGATTATTCATGGAATGAGTGGCCAAGGATCTCTACTCATCTTAATGCCTTACTTCTAAGGAATTTCCTCCCTTGTCAAGGACTCTTTTTGGTTGCACCATATTGGTACCCTTCCATCCATGCCTCCCCCTAGCAAACCTAGAATCCACCCTATCTTAATCTTACAACACAACAAAATTAAGTTTAGCAAGCCCTTTAGAAGGAATTAAAATCAAGAAAAATTGAAAATGATGTAGGTCTAGATATTCTTTGTTGGGGGTATCGTTCATCAAGAAGCTACAATTTGAAAGAGACATGCCTTCTCCTTGCCCCTCCCTTTGGTCATTCTCCTGAATTATACTGAACCCTCTTATGACAGCTCAAACTTTTGCACAAAATCACTTTCTTTCTATGGTTTCTTTTACAAAAGAAAAGCTCACATGGGATAATATCCAAAAGCAAGGCTTCTCAGGTCCTTCCTGGTCTTGTTTCTATAATATGTGTTAGCCCAATAGGTAACTCCACGAATTGAATTGTCCTTTGCATTAAGATGGAAGATGGATATATACATGGAGAGGGAAACAATTGGGTTTCATCTCCCAATGTATCTTCATCTTCATATTCTCTTTGTTTTTCTATTTACAATATTTACATGGATTTACCTAATCCTAAATATTAGGTGTCAACATTCCCCCCAATCTGAAGGGATGTTGGTGATTCCAAGAACCATTCTCAGTCTTTCAAACTTTTATCTTCCAATCGATTCAGTGGAGATGTTTGAAATCTACTCATTTTTGGAACAATGGCGTAGGTGGATTTTCTTGGCTTCAACATGATGTCAGATCAGATGGTGTTTTGTATTCATGTGCTTCTTTTGATCATGGAATTTTGGGTTCTTGGCCAACTTTATTGCAGAAGTGTTGTCAATCAACATAGGAGTTGAATGCACTTGTTTCTCCTACAAATCTTCAAGAATTTCCTGAGCCACACAATTTCCTTTGTTGCTTCAGTTGCTGCCACATATTCTTCCTCAGTTGTGGAATTTGTTGGAATTGATTGTTTGCGCGACCTCTGAGAGACAGCTCCTAATCCAAGATGTTGGCATTATGATACAGGTGTTGTCCTTGATGGCAACTTACTAAGATGACAGATCTCAGTTCAGGCTCACAAAATGAAGAAAAGAGATATACGCAGGTTACCCTTGATAAAGCCGCGTCTACACGTAGGTTATCCGACCAAAAGGTGCGTATACGTATACACGATCTTTCATGCAAGGGAAGGCCCGTACATTGGGTTTTGGTCCATGGTATTTAGTCCTTGGTATTTGAACCTATGGTTTTGGACCATGGTATCTTGTCTAAAGTGTTGAACCCAAGTATTTGGTCTAAGGTATTCATTATCTATGGTTTTGGACCATGGTATTAAGTAAGGCCTAAGACTAGAAAAGGAGGAGAAGATCATCAGGCAAATAGACTGAGAAAGTCTTGAATATCTGATGAAGTATGAGATCTAGTATGTAGGTTATGGGTTCATGATGCTTTGCTTGATATAAGGAGAAATCTCAGCTGTTGATGGAGAACAAGATCTAAGGATAAGATCAGGATCTAATGGCTTGGAATGAATCATCTCCATATGGTTTGATCATGTTTATTCTAGATCTATATACTAATGCATGTAATGTTCTGATTTTGGTATAACTTAAGTTTGAAATAGCTGCAACTCATGAATGAATATTTACAGATGTATACGCTGGTTGAATGTGACAAAAGCGTGTACATACACAGGCTAGATACATCTAAGTAGCGAATACCATATGACCTGTGATGTTTGAAGTTACATGTGTTTCTGGTTGTTGATGAGTTTTGATGACTGTTTACTGGTGTTAGTATTCTACATATCCAGATTGATTGATTATGTTTAGCTTCAGTGTTGATGGATGAGATCTATAATGGATCAGGATCAGAATGACTTATCTTTATGTGATCTGATGAACTAGATTTGGTTGCTAACATACATATTATCCTTGTATATGTAATGATCCGAGTATGTTTGAAGTCAGGAAGTGCAGCAAAGTTATACGTAAGTAATTAATGAGATATACGCTGGTTCGCTATGGTGAAGTTGCGTATACACGCTGGTTCGGCACTTCCAAGTAGCGTATCCACTTTGATGCATGATTTTTGATGATACAGTTGGCTCTGATTTTTGTTGCAAAGTTCAGTGTTCTACTTTGTGTTCTGGTCACTGCATTTTGTTGACAGGGTTTCAGTGATTCAGTATTGAGTGATTCAGAGATTGATGATGCTAGTGTTGATTGATTTTGTGCTCCAATGATATTGATGGGTCCAATATGAATATTGGATGAAACGTCGCCTTCAAATTATGGTGTTGTGCTTCAAGAGTATCCAGTCTGAAAATTTATGAAACGTGGTACCTGGAGGAATAAAGGGAAGATTGTAGCCTTCTGTAGGTCGAGACCTACGTACTAGTACATTAGCTAGTACAAGAGCTAAGGGGGTGGTAGCTCCCTTCTAGTAGCAACTGGAAAAAGAGTGAAGGTTGGAGAATTCAGTAGGCTGGCACCTACATACTAGTACATCGGCTAGTACAAGAGCTAAGGGGGTTGTAGCTCCCTTCTAGGAGAAGCTGGAGAAGAAGAGAAGCTTGTAGCCTTCTGCAGGTAGAAGCATGTGTACTGGTATAAGACTGCACCAGTACAGAAATATTGTAAAAAGAAGTTTCTTCTTAAAAGAAGATAGAGACGACTTGCAGTAGGTGGTTTTCACCCACATTAGGTTTCCACCTTACATCATGGTGTTCATGTGTGCTTCTTGTGTGTGATGATCTATTCTGTTTTACTGCACCTGTTTACTGTTCAGATGGTTAATAAAATTTCTGATGCACTAACTAAAGATCAACATTTAATGGATTAACTGAATCATAAGTTTACTAGATATACACAAGTTGCATTAGACACAGTTGCGTGTACACGCAGGCTCCCTTCACTCAAGTAGCGTATATGAATCTGAGTTTGGAAATGAAATGTGTTTTATTTGATAATACTGATTCACCCCCCCCCCGCAGTATTATTCCAGCAATTGGAGTCAGAGCAGGTCCTTTGGTAGAAGCTTGATCGCTTGAAGGAGATCCATAGAACAATGGGAAAGAAGCTTAAGAAGAAAGTGCCTAAGAAGAAGAAGACATCTCAGAAGAGTTATGACAGTGGGAGAATTGATTGGGGATTATGTGGAAGAAGCACTTCAGATTCAGAATCACTTCAGAATGAAGATGAACAAGAAAAAGAACTATCAAGTATGAATTTGTTATCCTCTGGTGATACATTTATCTATCCATTTGAAGATGATGAAAGTGATAGTGAAACAACTGAATTTGCTCTTATGGGTGAGAAAGAAAGATATCAAATAGAGGCAGAATTTAAAAGGCTTACAGACAAAATTAGAGATCAACAAGATCTATTGCACAAAAGGGAATGTATCTCCAAAGAAGAAGTTACCAAACTAAAAGCTCAACTAGAGGAAGGAAACAAGGTAATGAAGATATTCAAGGAAAAGGAATATCAATGTCAAAAGTTGTAGGATGAAGTGACATCATTAAGAAGTGAAGTAAATGAAAGGAGCACAACAATCAAGAAACTCAGAGAAAGATAGTCTTGAAGCTACGATCCTCTCGCTAAAGGAAGATCTTGAAGAATCAAATAAGCAGAATAAAGAACTAGTCCAAGCTCTTGAAAAACAAGCAAACGAAGTTATTGAATTAAGACATCAGTTGGAAGAAGGAAGAAAATCTGAAGAAAACATGAAGAAGCAGTATCGTGAAAAGGAAGAGAAACTTCAGGTTGAGGTAAATATTCTAAAAGATAACTTAGAAGAAAAGGATAACCTCTTATGATTTCAAGATAGTACTAAGATCTTGGATGATATTCTTAGTGGTCAAAGGTCTCCTGCTATCAAAACTAGTCTTGGTTTTCATGAATCTATTGAAGGTGAATCTAGTTCACAAAATAAGATAAGGAACTCTAATGCTCAATCTGAAATACTCAACAAGGAGATGAGAGGTCAATCCCATCAACAACCAAGGAAAGAAATTCTTCAAAGAAAATATTTTACTCCTTCGATGAATAATGTTGAATGTTATGTATGTCATAAGCTTGGACATGTTGTAGCCAGATGCAGAAGAAGAATGGTTCAATACCATCACACAGAAAGACCATCACGTTCCAGGTACTTTAAGGGATATTGCTTTGCTTGCAATATGTTTGGTCACAGAGCTGTTGATTGCTACAGAAGGAATATGAAACATGTGAGATGTTATGCATGTAACAAGCTTGGACATATAGCTAAGGATTGCAGGAACAAAGTACGAGAACCATACCAAAAGGAGAAAACATCATCACACTTGAATATATGGAAGAAGAAGGAAGTAGAGTCAGAAATATGTGGCATAGCACAATATACAGACATAACAGACACAGAGGGAGCTGAAAGTGTAAAACTTCAATGTCCTAAATATCATATGCAAGTTTCATAAAGGTAAGCCGTGTGTATACGCGAGTTAGTTACTGAACAATCGCGTATATGTTAGTTTGAGGAAAAGCAGTAGGGATAGGCTCAGAAAAAGGGTCTGATATGATTCAGCCCATTATTTGCTTTGTTCGATAATGGTTACAATCTGTTGATGATGTGTGGAAATGTCTTGACACTTGTAAGATGTTTTAAAGTGTTTTGATCCTAATGATGATGATGCCTTGATACTTCTTGCTGATATATGCATGATCAAATCTGACAGTGAACAGATGGCATAGGTTCAGGGGGAGCATATGCTTTTAATAATGAATTGTTGGCATTAAGGTTAGTAGTCCTTGGTAATGATGCTTATATGGCTAAATGATATATTTTTTTATGATGTGGTTATGAGTTATCCATGACAAAATCTCATATGATTCTTGGGGTTACATAGTTGATGTTCAGATCAGATTTGTGGTTGATTCTTTGATGATGCATATATGGTGCTTACATGGTGATCTTCATAAGGATAAGGAGAAGTACAAAGCTTGAATACGCATCTTCATTACTTGATGTTGAGTCACTCATATGCTGTTGTCGTCATATGCATAATGATCATATAATACAGTTATGATGTAGGATTCCTATAGTTCTTGGCACTCGTGTGGACGAGGATTGTTGTTGTTGATGATATCAAGAAGCCTTGACAAATGATCTTGAGCTCAAGATACAAAGTGCTGGATACATGAATGATTACTCAAAGTTGCATTGTTGGAGACATGATGATGATGAGTTCTTACCTATATGATGATAAGTTGATACTTACATATGTTGATTGATGTAGAAGTTCCCAAAGTGATGATACTTGGATCATGCAGATCTTGATGAGACGACCATGGTTTTTTTCACATATGATAAATGTGAATGATTTTGTATGTCATATGCAGAATTCTGTTCAAAAGGATGAGTTGATATCTATATGCAGACATACCTTGTTATAGGTTGATGACTTATACACTAATGGACATATACAGGTTGCTGGTCTAGATGTTGTTGACAGATGCTTATGGAGCAGATCATACATTGTGTATGATAGTTGCTGATGACTATCATGGTCTTATTTAGATGTTTGGTCTCTATTATAAATGTCATGTAAAGGTCATATCAAGACTCATGATGTAATAGTTTGTCTCTATCTATTGTAGTCATTTGATGAATCCCTTTTGGTCATATGATGTAATTTGTACCCCCACTATGCATGGGAAAGATGATGTAATATTTCAGTCATGTATAAACAATTGGTATCTGGTGTATCCCCACTTGGTTGGGTGGATGAGTCAATATTGGTATATCCCCACTTGGTTGGAAGATGGATGTATGTATGTCTCTGGTGATAGGAAGGTAATTTATGATAGAGTCATGTTCTTCTGACAGGACATCCTTTTATAGACCTTGCTTACAGTCAGGGGGAGCATGAACAACACACTTCAGCAGAGCAGAGATTTCAACATGTACTTAAGGGGAGCATGGACAAGTTGGTACACCTTGGCATATACAAAGGGGGAGCTCATTCAGATATTTCAGCAGGTACTCAGGGGGAGTATGGACAGTGGAATGTTTATCAAGTAAAGAGAATATCTTGGTCTGCCCTTTGCCCTTGATGTCAAAGGGGGAGAGTGATTTGGTGTTTTTGCCATCAAGTCCAAAGGGGGAGATTGTTGGCATTATGATGCATGTGTTGTACTTGATGGCAACCCACCTATAGCAGAACATCTCACTTATATATATCTAGATAAATATATAGAAGAGATATCAGATGTGACAGAATACATGGGATGCAGGACAGCTCAAAGGAATCAGTTTAGATATAATGAATAATGACAACTCATTCAAATGATAGTTCTGAGTATGACAAGTTAGCTTTTCCATCAAGTCCAAAGGGGGAGATTGTTGGCATTATGATACAGGTGTTGTCCTTGATGGCAACTTACTAAGATTACAGATCTCAATTCAGGCTCACAGAATGAAGAAAAGAGATATACGCAGGTTACCCTTGATAAAGCTGTGTCTACACGTGGGTTATCTGACCGAAAGGTGCGTATACGTATACACACACTTTCATGCAAGGGAATGCGTGTACATTGGGTTTTGGTCCATGGTATTTAGTCCTTGGTATTTGAACCTATGGTTTTGGACCATGGTATTAAGGAAGGCCTAAGACTATAAAAGGAGAAGATCATTAGGCAAATTGACTGAGAAAGTCTTGAATATTTGATGAAGTATGATATCTAGTATGTAGGTTATGGGTTCATGATGCTTTGCTTGATCTAAGGAGAAATCTCAGCGGTTGATGGAGAACAAGATCTAAGGATAAGATCGAGATCTAATGGCTTGGAATGAATCATATCCATACGGTTTGATCATTTTATTCTAGATCTGTATACTGACGCATGTAATTTTCTGATCTGGGTATAACTTAAGTTTGAAATAGTTGCAACTCATGAATGAATATTTACAGATGTATACGCTGGTTGAATGTGACAAAAGTGCATACATACGCAGGTTAGATACATCTAAGTAGTGTATACCATATGAGCTGTGATGTTTGAAGTTATAGGTGTTTCTGGTTGTTGATGAGTTCTGATGAATGTTTACTTGTGTCAGTATTCTGCATATCTAGATTGATTGATTATGTTTAGCTTCAATGTTGATGGATGAGATCTATAATGGATCAGGATCAGAATGACTTATCTTTATGTGATCTGATGAACTAGATTTGGTTGCTAACATATATATTATCCTTGTATATGTAAGGATCTGAGTATGTTTGAAGTCAGGAAGTGCAACAAAGTTATAAGTAAGTAATTAATGAGATATACGCTGGTTCGCTTTGGTGAAGTTGCGTATACACGCTGGTTCGACACTTTCAAGTAGCGTATGCACTTTGATGCATGATTTTTGATGATACAATTGGCTCTGAATTTTGTTGCAGAGTTCAGTGTTTTGCTCTGTGTTATAGTGACTGCATTTTGTTGATAGCGTTTCAGTATTGAGTGATTCAGAGATTGATGATGCTAGTGTTGATTGATTGTGTGCTTCAAAGATATTGATGGGTCCAGTATGAAAAGTGTATGAAATGTGGCCTTCAGATTATGGTGTTGTGCTTCAGGAGTATCCAGTTTGAAAATTTATGAAACGTGGTACCTGGAGGAAGAAAGAGAAGGTTGTAGCCTTTTATAGGTCGGCACCTACGTACTAGTACATCAGCTAGTACAAGAGCTAAGGGAGTGGTATCTCCCTTCCATTAGCAGCTGGAAAATGAGTGAAGGTTGGAGCATTCATAGGCTGGCAGCTACGTACTAGTACATCGGCTAGTATAAGAGCTAAGGGGGTTGTAGCTCCCTTCTAAGAGAAGCTGGAGAACGAGAGAAGGTTGTAGCCTTCTGCAGGTAGAAGCCTGTGTACTAGTATAAGACTGTACCAGTACAGAAATATTGTAAAAATAAGTTTCTTATTAAAAGAAGATAGAGACGACTTGCAGCAGGTGGTTTTCACCCACATTGGGTTTCCACCTTACATCATGGTGTTCATGTGTGCTTCTTGTGTGTGATGATTTGTTTTGTTTTACTGCACCTGTTTACTATTCATATGGTTAATAAAAGTTCTTATGCACTAACTAAAGATCAACATTTAATGGATTAACTGAATCATAAGTTTACTGGATATACGCAAGTTGCATTAGACACAGTTGCATGTACACGCAGGTTCCCTTCACTGAAGTAGCATATATGAATCTGAGTATGGAAATGAAAAGTGTTTGATTTGATAATACTGATTCACCCGCCCCTCTCAGTATTATTCCAACACAAGATTCATAACATAACCTGAAGTAGATACGCCAATTTATTTATACCTGTCGAAGTCTGAATCATTGTATCCAATCAAGCTGAAGTCAACCGCTTTTTATACCTAATTCCAAAGTCTTGAGTCCCATTCAAGTACTTTGGAACTCTTTTTGCAACAGACTAATGACCCTCACATGGCTTTTGCATAAACCTAGAGAGGATTCCAACAACAAATGAAATGTTTGGTTTGGTAGTAGTGAGCTAGTTGAGACTTCCTATGGGTTATCTATACTTCGTTGCATCCTCAAATTATTTTCCTTTAGTGGATGTGAGCTTTAAGTTTTGTTCCATTGGAGTAGTCAAAGGATTTCACTCAGTCGTGCCAAACTTGTTCAATAGATCTCCAATGTACTTCTTCTAAGAGGAATATAAACTTCAGATGTTGAGTTACTTCAATACCAAGATAGTAGTGAACATATCCCAAATTTTTTATTTCAAAACCTTTCCTCAATTCCTTGTTTATGGATGCAATGTAGCTCTCATTGTTCCCTGTCATTAGAATATCATCTACATATCTGGAATGCAGCATGTAGTCATAAATATCTCATGCAAGACCATTGTTTTTGAGAGACCAGGGATGGGAAAACCACTCTCTTCCAGAATTATTCATGGAATGAGTGGCCAAGGATCTCTACTCATCTTAATGCCTTACTTCTAATGAATTTCCTCCCTTGTCAAGGCCTCTTTTTGGTTGCACAATACTGGAACCCTTCCATCCATGCCTCCCCCTAGCAAACCTAGAATCCACCCAATCTTAATCTTACAACACAACAAAATTAAGTTTAGCAAGCCCTTTAGAAGGAATTAAAATCAAGAAAAATTGAAAATGATGTAGGTCTAGATATTCTTTGTTGGGGGTATCGTTCATCAAGAAGCTACAATTTGAAAGAGACATGCCTTCTCCTTGCCCCTCCCTTTGGTCATTCTCCTGAATTATACTGAACCCTCTTATGGCATCTCAAACTTTTGCACAAAATCACTTTCTTTCTATGGTTTCTTTTACAAAAGAAAAGCTCACATGGGATAATATCCAAAAGCAAGGCTTCTCGGGTCCTTCCTGGTCTTGTTTCTATAATATGTGTTAGCCCAATAGGTAACTCCACGAATTGAATTGTCCTTTGCATTAAGATGGAAGATGGATATATACATGGAGAGGGAAACAATTGGGTTTCATCTCCCAATGTATCTTCATCTTCATATTCTCTTTGTTTTTCTATTTACAATATTTACATGGATTTACCTAATCCTAAATATTAGGTGTCAACATTCCCCCCACTCTGAAGGGATGTTGGTGATTCCAAGAACCATTCTCAGTCTTTCAAACTTTTATCTTCCAATCAATTCAGTGGAGATGTTTGAAATCTACTCATTTTTGGAACAATGGTGTAGGTGGATTGTCTTGGCTTCAACATGATGTCAGATCAGATGGTGTTTTGTATTCATGTGCTTCTTTCGATCATGGAATTTTGGGTTCTTGGCCAACTTTATTGCAGAAGTGTTGTCAATCAACATAGGAGTTGAATGCACTTGTTTCTCCTACAAATCTTTAAGAATTTTCCTGAGCCACACAATTTCCTTTGTTGCTTCAGTTGCCGCCACATATTCTTCCTCAGTTGTGGAATTTGTTGGAATTGATTGTTTGCGCGACCTCTGAGAGACAACTCCTGATCCAAGATGTTAGCATTATGATACAGGTGTTGTCCTTGATGGCAACTTACTAAGATGACAGATCTCAGTTCAGGCTCACAGAATGAAGAAAAGAGATATATGCAGGTTACCCTTGATAAAGCCGCGTCTACACGCAGGTTATCTAACCAAAAGATGCGTATACGTATACACGATCTTTCATGCAAGGGAAGGCCCGTACATTGGGTTTTGGTCCATGGTATTTAGTCCTTGGTATCTGAACCTATGGTTTTGGACCATGGTATCTTGTCTAAAGTGTTGAACCCAAGTATTTGGTCTAAGGTATTCATTATCTATGGTTTTGGACCATGGTATTAAGTAAGGCCTAAGACTAGAAAAGGAGGAGAAGATCATCAGGCAAATAGACTGAGAAAGTCTTGAATATCTGATGAAGTATGAGATCTAGTATGTAGGTTATGGGTTCATGATGCTTTGCTTGATCTAAGGAGTAATCTCAGCTGTTGATGGAGAACAAGATCTAAGGATAAGATCAGGATCTAATGGCTTGGAATGAATCATCTCCATATGGTTTGATCATGTTTATTCTAGATCTATATACTAATGCATGTAATGTTCTGATTTGGGTATAACTTAAGTTTGAAATAGCTGCAACTCATGAATGAATATTTACAGATGTATACGCTGGTTGAATGTGACAAAAGTGTGTACATACACAGGCTAGATACATCTAAGTAGCGAATACCATATGACCTGTGATGTTTGAAGTTACAGGTGTTTCTGGTTGTTGATGAGTTCTGATGACTGTTTACTGGTGTTAGTATTCTACATATCCAGATTGATTGATTATGTTTAGCTTCAGTGTTGATGGATGAGATCTATAATGGATCAGGATCAGAATGACTTATCTTTATGTGATCTGATGAACTAGATTTGGTTGCTAACATACATATTATCCTTGTATATGTAATGATCCGAGTATGTTTGAAGTCAGGAAGTGCAGCAAAGTTATACGTAAGTAATTAATGAGATATACGCTGGTTCGCTATGGTGAAGTTGCGTATACACGCTGGTTTGGCATTTCCAAGTAGCGTATCCACTTTGATGCATGATTTTTTATGATACAGTTGGCTCTGAATTTTGTTGCAAAGTTCAGTGTTCTACTTTGTGTTCTGGTGACTGCATTTTGTTGACAAGGTTTCAGTGATTCAGTATTGAGTGATTCAGATATTGATGATGCTAGTGTTGATTGATTATGTGCTCCAATGATATTGATGGGTCCAGTATGAAAATTGGATGAAACGTCGCCTTCAGATCATGGTGTTGTGCTTCAAGAGTATCCAGTCTGAAAATTTATGAAACGTGGTACCTGGAGGAATAAAGGGAAGCTTGTAGCCTTCTGTAGGTCGGGACCTACGTACTAGTACATCAGCTAGTACAAGAGCTAAGGGGGTGGTAGCTCCCTTCTAGTAGCAGCTGGAAAACGAGTGAAGGTTGGAGCATTCAGTAGGCTGGCACCTACATACTAGTACATCGGCTAGTACAAGAGCTAAGGGGGTTGTAGCTCCCTTCCAGGAGAAGCTGGAGAAGAAGAGAAGCTTGCAGCCTTCTGCAGGTAGAAGCATGTGTACTGGTATAAGACTGCACTAGTACAGAAATATTGTAAAAAGAAGTTTCTTATTAAAAGAAGATAGAGACGACTTGCAGCAGGTGGTTTTCACCCACATTAGGTTTCCACATTACATCATGGTGTTCATGTGTGCTTCTTGTGTGTGATGATCTGTTCTGTTTTACTGCACCTGTTTACTGTTCAGATGGTTAATAAAATTTCTGATGCACTAACTAAAGATCAACATTTAATGGATTAACTGAATCATAAGTTTACTAGATATACACAAGTTGCATTAGACACAGTTGCGTGTACACGCAGGCTCCCTTCACTCAAGTAGCGTATATGAATCTGAGTATGGAAATGAAATGTGTTTTATTTGATAATACTGATTCACCCCCCCCCTAGTATTATTCCAGCAATTGGAGTCAGAGCAGGTCCTTTGGTAGAAGCTTGATCGCTTGAAGGAGATCCATAGAACAATGGGAAAGAAGCTTAAGAAGAAAGTGCCTAAGAAGAAGAATACATCTCAGAAGAGTTATGACAGTGGGAGAATTGATTGGGGATTATGTGGAAGAAGCACTTCAGATTCAGAATCACTTCAGAATGAAGATGAACAAGCAAAAGAACTATCAGGTATGAATTTGTTATCCTCTGGTGATACATTTATCTATCCATTTGAAGATGATGAAAGTGATAGCGAAACAACTGAATTTGCTCTTATGGGTGAGAAAGAAAGATATCAAATAGAGGCAGAATTTAAAAGGCTTACAGACAAAATTAGAGATCAACAAGATCTATTGCACAAAAGGGAATGTATCTCCAAAGAAGAAGTTACCAAATTAAAAGCTCAACTAGAGGAAGGAAACAAGGTAATGAAGATATTCAAGGAAAAGGAAGATCAATGTCAAAAGTTGTAGGATGAAGTGACATCATTAAGAAGTGAAGTAAATGAAAGGAGCACAACAATCAAGAAACTCAGAGAAAGATCCAGTTACTATGAAAGTCTTGAAGCTACGATCCTCTCGCTAAAGGAAGATCTTGAAGAATCAAATAAGCAGAATAAAGAACTAGTCCAAGCTCTTGAAAAACAAGCAAAAGAAGTTCTTGAATTAAGACATCAGTTGGAATAAGGAAGAAAACATGAAGAAAACATGAAGAAGCAGTATCGTGAAAAGGAAGAGAAACTTCAGGTTGAGGTAAATATTCTAAAAGATAACTTAGAAGAAAAGGATAAGCTCTTATGATTGCAAGATAGTACTAAGATCTTGGATGATATTCTTAGTAGTCAAAGGTCTCATGCTATGAAAACTAGTCTTGGTTTTCATGAATCTATTGAAGGTGAATCTAGTTCACAAAATAAGATAAGGAACTCTAATGCTCAATCTGAAATACTCAACAAGGAGATGAGAGGTCAATCCCATCAACAACCAAGGAAAGAAATTCTTCAAAGAAAATCTTTTACTCCTTCGATGAATAATGTTGAATGTTATGTATGTCATAATCTTGGACATGTTATAGCCAGATGCAGAAGAAGAATGGTTCAAGACCATCACACATATAGACCATCACGTTCCAGGTACTTTAAGGGATATTGCTTTGCTTGCAATATGTTTGGTCACAGAGCTGTTGATTGCTACAGAAGGAATATGTACATGTGAGATGTTATGCATGTAACAAGCTTGGACATATAGCTAAGGATTGCAGGAACAAAGTACGAGCACCATACCAAAAGGAGAAAACATCATCACACTTGAAGATATGGAAGAAGAAGGAAGTACAGTCAGAAATATGTGGCACAGCACAATATACAGACATAACAGACACAGAGGGAGCTGAAAGTGTAAAACTTCAATGTCCTAAATCTCATATGCAAGTTTCATAAAGGTAAGCTGTGTGTATACGCTAGTTAGTTACTGAACAATCGCGTATATGTTAGTTTGAGGAAAAGCAGTAGGGATAGGCTCAGAAAAAGGGTCTGATATGATTCAGCCCATTATTTGCTTTGTTCGATAATGGTTACAATCTGTTGATGATGTGTGGAAATGTCCTGACACTTGTAAGATGTTTTAAAGTGTTTTGATCCTAATGATGATGATGCCTTGATACTTCTTGCTGATATATGCATGATCAAATCTGACAGTGAACAGATGGCATAGGTTCAGGGGGAGCATATGCTTTTAATAATGCATTGTTGGGATTAAGGTTAGTAGTCCTTGGTAATGATGCTTATATGGCTAAATGATATATTTTGTTATGATGTGGTTATGATTCATCCATGACAAAATCTCATATGATTCTTGGGGTTACATAGTTGATGTTCAGATCAGATTTGTGGTTGATTCTCTGATGATGCATATGTGGTGCTTACATGCTAATCTTCATAAGGATAAGGAGAAGTACAAAGCTTGAATACGCATCTTCATTACTTGATGTTGAGTCACTCATATGCTGTTGTCGTCATATGCATAAAGATCATATAATACAGTTATGATGTAGGATTCCTATAGTTCTTGGCACTCATGTGGATGAGGATTGTTGTTGTTGATGATATCAAGAAGCCTTGACAAATGATCTTGAGCTCAAGATACATAGTGTTGGATACATGAATGATTACTCAAAGTTGCATTGTTGGAGACATTATGATGATGAGTTCTTACCTATATGATGATAAGTTGATACTTACATATGTTGATTGATGTAGATGTTCCCAAATTGATGATACTTGGATCATGCAGATCTTGATGAGACGACCATGGTTTTTTTCACATATGATAAATGTGAATGATTTTGTATGTCATATGCAGAATTCCGTTCAAAAGGATGAGTTGATATCTATATGCAGACATACCTTGTTATAGGTTGATGACTTATACACTAATGGACATATACAGGTTGCTGGTCTAGATGTTGTTGACAGATGCTTATGGAGCAGATCATACATTGTGTATGATAGTTGCTGATGACTATCATGGTTTTATTTAGATGTTTGGTCTCTATTATAAATGTCATGTAAAGGTCATATCAAGACTCATGATGTAATCGTTTGTCTCTATCTATTGTAGTCATTTGATGAATCCCTTTTGGTCATATGATGTAATTTGTACCCCCACTATGCATGGGAAAGATGATGTAATATTTCAGTCATGTATAAACAATTGGTATCTGGTGTATCCCCACTTGGTTGGGTTGATGAGTCAATATTGGTATATCCCCACGTGGTTGGAAGATGGATGTATGTATGTCTCTGGTGATAGGAAGGTAATTTATGATAGAGTCATGTTCTTCTGACAGGACATCCTTTTATAGACCTTGCTTACAGTCAGGGGGAGCATGAACAACACACTTCAGCAGAGCAGAGATTTCAACATGTACTTAGGGGGAGCATGGACAAATTGGTACACCTTGGAATATACAAAGGGGGAGCTCATTCAGATATTTCAGCAGGTACTCAGAGGGAGTATGGACAGTGGAATGTTTATCAAGTAAAGAGAATATCTTGGTCTGCCCTTTGCCCTTGATGTCAAAGGGGGAGAGTGATTTGGTGTTTTTGCCATCAAGTCCAAAGGGGGAGATTGTTGGCATTATGATGCATGTGTTGTACTTGATGGCAACCCACCTGTAGTAGAACATCTCACTTATATATATCTAGATGAATCTATAGAAGAGATATCAGATGTGACAGAATACATGGGATGCAGGACAGCTCAAAGGAATCAGTTTAGATATAATGATTAATGACAACTCATTCAAATGATAGTTCTGAGTATGACAAGTTAGCTTTTCCATCAAGTCCAAAGGGGGAGATTGTTGGCATTATGATACAGGTGTTGTCCTTGATGGCAACTTACTAAGATTACAGATCTCAATTAAGGCTCACAGAATGAAGAAAAGAGATATACGCAGGTTACCCTTGAAAAAGTCGTGTCTACACGTGGGTTATCTGACCGAAAGGTGCGTGTACGTATACACACACTTTCATGCAAGGGAATATGTGTACATTGGGTTTTGGTCCATGGTATTTAGTCCTTGGTATTTGAACCTATGGTTTTGGACCATGGTATCTCGTCTAAAGTGTTGAACCCAAGTATTTGGTCCAAGGTATTGATTATCTATGGTTTTGGACCATGGTATTAAGTAAGGCCTAAGACTATAAAAGGAGGAGAAGATCATTAGGCAAATTGACTGAGAAAGTCTTGAATATTTGATGAAGTATGATATCTAGTATGTAGGTTATGGGTTCATGATGCTTTGCTTGATATAAGGAGGAATCTCACCGGTTGATGGAGAACAAGATCTAAGGATAAGATCGAGATCTAATGGCTTGGAATGAATCATCTCCATACGGTTTGATCATTTTATTATAGATCTGTATACTGATGCATGTAATGTTCTGATCTGGGTATAACTTGAGTTTGAAATAGTTGCAACTCATGAATGAATATTTACAGATGTGTACACTGGTTGAATGTGACAAAAGTGCGTACATACGCAGGTTAGATACATCTAAGTAGTGTATACCATATGAGATGTGATGTTTGAAGTTATAGGTGTTTATGGTTGTTGATGAGTTCTGATGAATGTTTACTTGTCTCAGAATTCTGCATATCTAGATTGATTGATTATGTTTAGCTTCAGTGTTGATGGATGAGATCTATAATGGATCAGGATCAGAATGACTTATCTTTATGTGATCTGATGAACTAGATTTGGTTGCTAACATATATATTATCCTTGTATATGTAAGGATTTGAGTATGTTTAAAGTCAGGAAGTGCAGCAAAGTTATAAGTAAGTAATTAATGAGATATACGCTGGTTCGCTTTGGTGAAGTTGCGTATACACGTTGGTTCAACACTTTCAAGTAGCGTATGCACTTTGATGCATGATTTTTGATGATACAATTGGCTCTGAATTTTGTTGCAGAGTTCAGTGTTTTGCTCTGTGTTATAGTGACTGCATTTTGTTGATAGCGTTTCAGTATTGAGTGATTCAGAGATTGATGATGCTAGTGTTGATTGATTGTGTGCTTCAATGATATTGATGGGTCCAGTATGAAAAGTGTATGAAATGTGGCCTTCAGATTATGGTGTTGTGCTTCAGGAGTATCCAGTTTGAAAATTTATGAAACGTGGTACCTGGAGGAAGAAAGAGAAGGTTGTAGCCTTTTATAGGTCGGCACCTACGTACTAGTACATCAGCTAGTACAAGAGCTAAGGGAGTGGTATCTCCCTTCCATTAGCAGCTGGAAAATGAATGAAGGTTGGAGCATTCATAGGTTGGCACCTACGTACTAGTACATCGGCTAGTACAAGAGCTAAGGGGGTTGTAGCTCCCTTCTAGGAGAAGTTGGAGAACGAGAGAAGGTTGTAGCCTTCTGCAGGTAGAAGCCTGTGTACTATTATAAGACTGCACCAGTATAGAAATATTGTAAAAATAAGTTTCTTATTAAAAGAAGATAGAGACGACTTGCAGCAGGTGGTTTTCACCCACATTGGGTTTCCACCTTACATCATGGTGTTCATGTGTGCTTCTTGTGTGTGATGATCTGTTTTGTTTTACTGCACCTGTTTACTGTTCATATGGTTAATAAAAGTTCTTATGCACTAACTAAAGATCAACTTTTAATGGATTAACTGAATCATAAGTTTACTGGATATACGCAAGTTGCATTAGACACAGTTGCATGTACACGCAGGTTCCCTTCACTGAAGTAGCATATATGAATCTGAGTATGAAAATGAAAAGTGTTTGATTTGATAATACTGATTCACCCACCCCTCTCAGTATTATTCCAACACAAGATTCATAACATAACTTGAAGTAGATACGCCAATTTATTTATACCTGTCGAAGTCTGAATCATTGTATCCAATCAAGCTGAATTCAACCACCTTTTTATACCTAATTCCAAAGTCTTGTGTCCCATTCAAGTACTTTGGAACTCTTTTTGCAACAGACTAATGACCCTCACAAGGCTTTTGCATAAACCTAGAGAGGATTCCAACAACAAATGAAATGTTTGGTATGGTAGTAGTGAGCTAGTTGAGACTTCCTATGGGTTATCTATACTTCGTTGCATCCTCAAATTATTTTCCTTTAGTGGATGTGAGCTTTAAGTTTTGTTCCATTGGAGTAGTCAAAGGATTTCACTCAGTCATGCCAAACTTGTTCAATAGATCTCCAATGTACTTCTTCTAAGAGGAATATAAACTTCGGATGTTGAGTTACTTCAATACCAAGATAGTAGTGAACATATCCCAAATTTTTTATTTCAAAACCTTTCCTGAATTCCTTGTTTATGGATGCAATGTAACTCTCATTGTTCCCTATGATTAGAATATCATCTACATACACCACAAGATATAGAATTGTTTTTCCAACTTTCTTGAAAAACAAAGTTGCATCAAGATCATAATGTTTGAAGTTGAGTTTCAGAAGATGCATAGTTAACTTCTCATACGAAGCTCGTGGTGCTTGCTTGAGGCCATACAAGGATTTTACAAGCTTGCATACTTTGTGTTCCTAGCCCTTCACAACAAATCCTTTTGGTCGAGACTTAAAAATATTCTCTTTCATATCTCCATTCAAGAAATCATTTTTTACATCCATTTGATGGACTTTCCAACCGTTCTATGTTGCCAAGGAAAAGAGTGTTTGGATGGTAGCCCATTTTGTTGTGGGAGAAAAAGTATCCTCATAGTTGATCCCTTAATTATGTGTAAAACCTTTTTCCACAAGCACGGATTTATTCTTTTCAAGTGATCCATCTGCTTTATACTTTTTTTAAGACCCAAATGAAGCCAATTGGTTTGGTTCCCAATGGAGGATCAACCAGCTTCCATGTGTCATTCTTTATCAAAGAATCATATTCTTTTTGCCTCACTTCCTTCAATTCATCATGAGAAGAGGCTTCTTTAAAAGAAGTTGATTCGTAATCTATAGACAAATTCAGTTCACAATCATAAGAAACATCCATATCAACTGGTGAATCTGGACTGTCTACATCACCTACATTATGTCTGGTTGAGCTTCCTGTTCCTATCTTTCTAACCTCATCAGGACGAACACTTTCAAGTGCCTTTGTCATCCATTTTGGAGGAAATTTCTGAGATGGCCCAGGCCGTTGAGTTGGGGTTGAATCACGATTTAGTCTCCCAATTATGTCAATCACATCACTCAAAGTGTTATCTAGATCAGTGGTTGGAGCTTCATGTGGGGGAAAGAGTGCTTCAGAAAAATATTCCATAGATTGATCTAGTATAGGAATTCCCCCTTCAAGATGTGGAATCTCATTATCAAACTCTTGAAAATATTTTTCATGTCTGAATCTATCCAAGTGATCAAGTTGTTTCTCAACAACATTGTTAGCCTTGGAAGATTCAAGAAAGATCACATCTCTAGATATTATAAACTTCTTATTGACTTCATCATAGAGACAATATGCTTTGCAGGTATTTGAGTACCCCAAGAAGATACACTTTTGACTCCTTTCACCTAGTTTGTTTCTATGTTCCTTAGGTATCAAGGCGTAACAGGTGGAACCAAAAACCCTCAGATGCCTCACCGAAGGAATGTGGCCATACCACATTTCATAGGGAGTCTAGTTTTTTATAGCATTAGATGGACACTATTCTTTATATATACAATAAATAGAACTCCATCATCCCAAAACATGAGTTTAACCTTCTTGAAAAACATCATGCAACGTACCCATTATCACCCACAATGTCCTAGGCTGAGGGGAATCGACGGAGGTAACCACAGACCAAGCTTTCAGTTTGGTAGCTAGCCCTACCAAACCAAAGAGGGCTCTCTATGAGATCATAGCCAAAAAATTGACTGGAATATTAAAGGATTTTAGGCTAGATGTGATAGGCTTAGATAGATTTGAAAAGTAAGGGTTTTGATGCTGAACAAGGGATGAAAACCAGGTAACTAGGTCGAAAGATGTAACAACAATAGAAATATAAAGGAGCAAGGTAGTAGTAGTTTTGTGATTGCTTAAGGTTTGTCAATGTAGTGTAGTGTTCAGAATAAATAAGAAGACTTAATGAGCATATATGTCATGAATTCATTAAGCATGAAAGGAAATAACATGTAATGATAAGTCCATCAAAACAAAGCTT
This sequence comes from Pinus tabuliformis, assembly GCA_031772625.1. Lineage (NCBI taxonomy): Eukaryota > Viridiplantae > Streptophyta > Pinopsida > Pinales > Pinaceae > Pinus > Pinus tabuliformis. Next base: position 237,462,057 of record CM062812.1, on the reverse strand, counting down.
TGAGAAAATAATTTTTCTTATAAAATTAGGAAAAAACATTGAAGAAACTGATCAATAGAAAGAAGAGATGAATATATATTATATGAAACTATAACATAGAAGAAACAATATCACAAATTCACTGCACATGAATTCCTAGATAATAGCTGCAACTGTTCTTTGATTTCCTAAAAATGTTGAAGCACAAGTTACAAGATCTCTCTCCTAAAATGTCCAGCCCTTCTCTCTCACTGAGAAAATTATACATATAGACTAAGATAAGCAGTTTCCCCACCTTCAGGGGTCAAATCCATGAGTGGTGGAATAGTTTCCAAGAATATCTCAACCAACAAGTGAGAGTGAGAACGTAAAAAACAAACTCTTCTCTTAGACTTTAATTTGAGTTTTTCTTCACTTATGAGGCCTAATTAAACATAAAAACAACATATCATGCTAATTTATTCATGATTACATCATCAAGGTATCGAACTATTGAAATTACATCATCAAGTAAAGATCTGTTGAAGACATGCTAAGAAAAAACTGTTACAATAATTTGTGTAGCGCCAGCTTGCAGGAGGATTGTGGAGGTCTTCCCATGCTCAAAATTTAGAATTTGATAGCTCATTAGAAACATGTGAGTGTCTAGTTGTCATTTGACTATTCAAGTAAGTGATTTGGACACTCCAGCAAGGAGAAAAACTTATTTTCACAAGACTACTCCTATATGTGTGGCGCCATCTTGAAAACAGTGGCAGAAAGTGATTTTTTGACCTGTTTTTGAGCATTTTCTCCCAATATGTCTACTGAAAAACTTGCAAAAGTGGATATCTGACATGTAGGAGTGATTATCTATCCAAGCATATAAAGTTTTTGGCATTTGGATGGCTGAGGAAAAAGCATAGCGCCTAGGTGTTGTGCAAATAGCTGCCTCTTTGTTTTAAAACAGGCCAAAAACCATCAAAAATTTCAAAATGAAAAAAAGTTCTTAAAATTTTCTCAAAATTGTCAAGTGAAGCCATCATATGATATTCCATGCCATGAGAGAGGCCTCAGCAAGTAGATCAATCTTTTTTTCGTCCTTTTCAATTGTTAGGGTTTCCTTGAGATTTTTCTTCAAATGTTTAATTCTGACTTGGGATACCCTGTTTCTTGTGTAGTAATGCATAGCCATATGCCTTTGCAAGTTATTGTCTCTACTTTCCTTCTTGAGGAGCTTCTCTAGGTGGCCATTAACCTTGTCAAGCCAATATACTCTGTTTGCATTGATCTCTCTAGTGATTAAGTCATCTACAGTGATCTGACCTCTGGGTGGAGAAACTTCTTTTTGTAGCTCAAGGGCTCTCTTGAAGGCTCTTGTTCTTGGTCTCCCTGGTGTGATTTTCTTTCCTTTGCCTTCTGAAACATCCAACTAAACCATTGATTTTCCTTTTACATCCTCTTTCTTCAAATAGGCTGTGTGTTTGTTTTGGATCATTTGGTTTACTTTCAATTGCATGTTTTCTTGTTGTAAGCATGCTATTAAAGCATTTGCCTCTGTCAACTTGTCTTCCAACCTTTTGATCTCAGCCTCCTTATCCCTTATGATTTTCTTTGCAACTCTGTCCTCATGGCCTTTCTCCACATCTGTCACATTGGTACCTAGATGAGTGAATTCCTCATGTTGTGGGGATGCTTTCTGTTCACCTGCTGTAGGCTTGGCCCTTTTAACAATCATTGGAGAAAGCACAAGACTTTCACCTCTAGAGTATGTCTTAGTCACTTCTACCCTATAATTCCTCTTGGTAGTTATGCTTGAAGAAGCAACCTCTTGCTGCACTGGTGAGTTTGGAGGTGTTGATTCATCACTGGATATCACTGGAGAAGATGGGGGAAAAGTTGAATTTGAAAATCCATCCCAAGACAAATTCACCTGTTCTAATTGATAATATACTAGAACTTTCACCAAGACATGATGAAATAGATTAGTGTGATGATTTTCTCCCATCCCTTTTACCTTCTCTATCATTTTTATTAGACTTTTGTACAAATAGTAAAACAAGTTGAGTCGTTGAACATCGGTGAAATGCATTAAAAGCCTCATATGGTATTGATACATTCTTGAATACCTTCCCTCACATGTAAAATACTTCATTATCAATTTCATGAGAGGGGCATATCTTTCCAACAAATGTCTGAATGGAAAAACATGTTTTGGAGTTGTCTTATATGGTGCCTTTAGATACATCTTGTAATTCTGAAGGTCAATGTCTCTCTTCTTGAACCAAATTTCTCCAATGTTTGGAATCCCTGTGGCCATGGAGATGATTTTCCTTGAAACATTTAACTCAAATCCTGCTATATTCACTTGAACCATTCTTAATTTGGTGGCAAAAGCACTGGTCAGTTGATCATGAAACTTCAGTTGCTCAATTCTCTAGCAAAAGGTAAGACAACCTGCATCTTCAAATGATTTGCTGATGAAAGGAGATGGCAAGATCTCTTGAATTGAGGTAGGTTCATATATGATGACATTCCCTCCTCTATGCCTCTTTTTTTCAGAGGTTTCAGATTCCATGATAACACCTAGCTCTATAGGAGAGAAACTAGGGTTTTGTTTGTAGGAAAACAGGGGATTTTGATAGCTGTGAGGAAATTTAGGGAAATGAAAGGGATAGGGAATTGGAAAAATTCTGGGAAACTTTTGGGGGATAGTGAGGGATGTTAGGGAGCTAAGGAATGTGGAATTTTAGAATTTGGGTGAGGGGAAGGGTTTCAAAGAAGAGAAAAAAACCCAATGGTTTGGAAAGTGTGCTTTGGCTAGGGTTTATGTGAAAATGATGGAATTTGAGGATGGGTTTGATAGAGGGTGTTTAGGAAGGTGTGATTAGGATAGGAGAAGGTTTATGAACAAAAAATACAAGTTTTAATAACAATTGACCATGGAAATCATGAAATCTTGAAAACTGTTTTCAAAACCCTAGGAGAGGGAAATGAAGCATAACAACACAATTGAGAGTTTACTTGAGGAAGTGAAAAGACACCAACCTATATTTACTACAACAAACCTTGAATATGGTGGAAGAAATTACTGCAAAGAAGCTTGCAATGTTTGGATGAAAAACGTAACAGTTTCTAGGATTTGCGTAGCACAACCTGAGGATTTGCACAACGCAAAAAGGAAACTTCACTATGGCATGCAAAAGTTGATTTCTATCTGAAAAATTCAACCTAATTGGGTGGAGTAGTGTCTTGGAAAATGGAATGAGAAAATGGAGAGTGAGTGAGACTCTTTTATAACTTGTGGAAATCGATTTTTCACTTACAAGTGGTAGTGGACCCACCATCACTTTTATAACTTGATTTTGACATTTTGCAGCTTCATGACTTTATGAAAGTATTTCATTAAAAATGAAATAAAAACATGATTTAAAACTTTAATTTCCAACTTAACCTTTACTACTCCTTTATAAAATGGATTTCAATGGTGAAATGACCAGTTTTCATAAATTAACCTATTGACCTAGTGGTGACCTAGCATGGGCTTATTAGATGAATTATGACCATAATGACTATGGGACTCTTCTAACAGTGATTTGACTTGACCAATATGGTATTTTTTGACCATGGAACTGAAAGGAGTAGTAAAGACTGACCTTCCTAATCGGTGACAAATTTTTTTATTGAAGAGCTATTTGAAACTGTAAAAATTTGACCTAAAACCCAACGAAAAACTTTGTAAGAGTACATATGATCATCAGTGACTGACATGAATGACAGGCACTAATAGTACCATATTTAAGATTGTCTTGTTCATTCATTCAGCTACCTCGTTTTGTTGTGGATTATAAGGCACAATTGTTTGATGTTTGATCCCATGCTTGCAAAGATAGTTTTCAAATTCATTTGAAGTGTATTCTTTTCCATTATTAGTGTGAATAGAGCCAATAAGAGATTGTGCATCATTTTCAATCCATGAATGAAAGTTCTTGAATGTTTCGAAAGCTTTAGATTTGTTATTCAATAAAGAAACCCAACACTTTCTCGTGTAGTCATCAATAAATGTCATCATATATTTATTACCATTTGTAGAAGGAACATGCATTGGGCCACATAAATCAGAATGAGTGAGTTTAATTTTTCTATGTTCTCTGGAATGAGAATCATGAAAATATTGTTTGTTGTGCTTTCCTAAGATACAACCATCACATTTCTTAAGTTTCCTAGGAATTGTAGGCAAACTAGTAGCAATCTTTTTCTTCAACAAATGAAGGTTGTCATAGTTTAAGTGTCAAAATATAGCATGCCATAAAAGAATTGATTGAAATGTACCTTCATCATAGTGAGAATTGTATGAGAAGTTATCTACACGAGCAGAGGTTCCTTGCAGCTTCAGAAGTATTTCTTCTTCTATCTTTATCATGACAAGTGAGTGATCTAATGCTTTTCTGACCTTAACCTTGCCATCAAAAATGTGAATGGAGTGTCCTTGTTGGTAGATGTGGACAAAAGACTAAAATTTTCTCCTCAGCTCTGGGAGGTATAGAACATCATGTAGAAGAAAGTCTAGAAGAACATGGAGTTTTAGCCTCATGGTGTCAAGCCCTGCTAGCTTGAGTTTTGACTTTTCTGCAAAGTATACTACTCCATTAACATTGTCAGTTAATTCTGCAAATAAATCTCTCCTAAAAGTCACGTGGCAAGTTGCTCCTGAATCAAGCAACCAATCATCCTTCCATGAAGCAATTGAAGCATTGAATAAGTCTTCAGTTACTCCAATGTTGAAATGTGCCACAACATAATGAGCGGATTCACGTGCTTTACCTTTCCCTTTGTTAGTTGTTTTACCTTTTCCTTCATTTATTTCCTTCTCAATTATGTCCCAAGGAAGCTTACATGTAGAAGCATCATGTCCATCTCTATTGCATCTTATGCAATGAAGATCAAACTTTTCTCCTGGGAACTGTCTGCCCCCCCGCCTCTAAAATTCCTCCTTCCTCTTTCTCTTTGGCCACTAGTTCCTCTAGAAGAATCTTGTGCATGATTCTTCTCTTTTGTGCAAGGCACAAAACTTCTTCAGAAGACTGAGGAGCTATTTTATTCCCAAAATCCTTCTCTCTCAAAAAACTTCTTCTCAAGGGAGTCAAAGGTAATCTCCTTAACGTTTCCACTTGCTTGTAGTGACTCAAGATAATGTGAATAGGTGGGATATAGTGCCTTGACATAAGCTATGAAAAGAATATCTATTTCAACACCACTGGCTTTTATGTCATGCATAATGGATCTTACTTCTAACACTAAGGCAAGAGGGTAACCATTTTTTAACTCAAGACTGAACAACTTAGTCACCAATTGAACAACTTCAAGTTCAGAGTGTGATTCATACAATTCCTTCAACTTCTTTAAACCTTCAAAGGCATTTGAAAATGGAAAAATATGTTGACTCACCTCTTCATTTACTAATATTGCAATATAGGCATAGGCCTTGCTGTTCTTGTTTTCCCAAATGGCAAGCTCCTTATCTGAAGTTCAATTTTTAGGTGCATTATCTCCTTCCACTTCACAAACCCTTTCCACAAATCATTTAAAATGACAGTGTGTTTTATCTTTCAAGACCAATCAAGATATTTCTCTTTTCCAGAGAGAACTGCACCCACAATAGAGATGAGTGAACACATCATATAGTCTAATTTGGCCTCAAAATATTACAGTGGTTGCAATAGAAATTTGATGTATTTGTAATGAAATGGAGTGCATATGTCTTCAATTTTTTTATTAATATATCTAAAAAAAAGTATATGACATACCAAACATATGTAATAATATACCATGAATCAATATATATGACCACAACTTCCAATCTAACTCATATATATATATATATATATATATATATATATATATAGATATACGACCTTCTCATAATTACTCATGACACAATGGAGCATAAAACTAAAAATAGAGGTTGGCTCTGATACCATGTCAGGCCAGGAGGTAACTCCACGAATAGAATTGTCCTTTGCATTAAGATGGAACATGGATATATAAATGTAGAGGGAGAGTATTGGGTTTAATCTCCCAATGTCTTCTCGTCTTCCTATTATATTTATTTTTCTATTTAAATATTTACATGGATTTACCTAATCGCAAAGATCAGTTGTCAACAATATACAAGCAAGGAGACTTCAGCATTTGTTTTATGATTGCTCCTTTTCCACTACTCTATGGTCTTAGTTGGAGCAGGCCTTCATAAATAAGAAAATTAAGCCTACATCACTTCCAAAAGCTTTAGCAGATTGGAATAAAATTCCATACAATAGCCATATTCTAAAAAAAGTATGGAAATTAAGCCCAAGTTTTGTAATCTGGAACATTTGGAAGGAGCGAAATTCCCACATTTCAAATATTCCATCCTCCCATCAGATGTTATTTGGGATCGAACCCTTTCCCATATTCAAGAAACCATTACTTTAAATCACTGGGATTCTCAAGACTGTGACTACCCCTCAAATGAGCAAGTCATTCTTCACTCTCTTAGTGTTCAGAAACAACCTTTTCTCATCTACAGATCGAGACCACCTAGCAGAGCAAACATTCCAACCTCATTGTCTCCTCCTTCAATTGGATTTATAAAGTTAAACTTTTATTGTGTTTCCCAAGGAAACCTGGGTCCCGCAAGCTATAGGGGAGTCCTTCGAAACCATGAGGGCCAAATTTTGTGGGTGTATGTCGAAAACTTGGAGTAACCACCAATAATGTAGTTGAGATTTGGGGTCTCAAACATGGGTTGAAGATTGCACTCATACTGAACTACCATCAACTAGTCATTGAAGGGGGTTCATTGTTAATCATTTCCATAATGAAGAAAATTCAAAATGGAACGTCCTTCCCAAGCCTCTAAAAGTTGGCAAATTGAATCCCAAGTGATCAATGTAGCACAAATTCTCAACCAAATTTGTGTTGCCTCTCTTTATCATGTTCATCAATATGGAAATAAGCTTGCAGACCACTTAACCAATTATGGATTGGACACGGATAGTTCCTCCATAGAAATTTGTTGGGCTCATCATCCTCCATGTTATGAAACCAACTCACAAAAAGATAGAAAAGATAGATCAACGCCTTAGAATTCAGCCTCTTCGAGGGGGCAACCTCCTTTACATTACACAAATGAATGATTCTTGGATTCATTTCTTCTTTCTCGATGTGATCTTTCATTTCTTGAACTTTTCTTCTTGATATGTCCTTCTATCTTGAGAGTTTGAGGAGTGGTAATTCTTGCCAATGCTTTACAAGATATGGTCGGATTCATTTCCTTTTTCTCTAGGGTTGGTTCCTAGTGTATATGCTCTTCTTTTGATGTTTCTTGATCCTTTTCTTCCTCCTCTTCATAATCTATGTAAAATAATTTCTTCTCAGCACACTTATGACCTTTAATGCATTTGCTATCACAATTGTAACAAAACCCTTTTTCTCTTTTCTCTTCCCATTATTGTGGTGTAACCCTTGTAGGTTGTGGAAGGCTAGGAGAAACAACACTTCTATTATTATAGTTGTGAGGGGTAGACTTCCTTGTTGCCATAATTTTACTTTCCACTATGTAACAAAGTTCTTTTACTCTTTCCAATTGTTTTGGTGTTGCTCTTTGTATCCTCATAATGTGCTATCATTTCCTTCGTGAAAATTGACCACATAACAAGTTGTTTACGAGAACATAGCCCTTTATACCACAAAAATTGATTCGGTTCTAAATATGAAGATGCAATGCATACCTTTTGTAACAGTGGTACACCATGTAGATCAAAATATTACTCCATCTGAAGTATCCAATTTATCGGATCCTTGTCATCGAACTTCCTCATATCGCCTTTTCTTGATTTTAGGAGCTCGATCTTGAAACGATTATAACTCTGTAATTTCACTTCTTCCAGTTTTGAAATTGCGACCTGCTGTATCCCTCTGTGTCCTCTTTCCAATGCCACTAGTCTAATCCAAATTGGATTCTCCAAGGAAGAGTTATGCCAAATCTCCCACAGTGACCTGATTATAGACTAGTTCAGTAGAGCGAAATTGTATGACATGCCACGTGTCCCTGTTTTGACCTTTCGCTCTGAAAAATATACACAAGAAACTACAGTTCGTCCTCTTTCTGTACCTTCTTACGAAATTTCAATCTAATGCTCAGAGAGAAAGTTATGATGATTTTCCCTAGGTCACTTGTTTGGAATGTAATTCAGGAGTCTACAAAAAGATCAACTTCATCAGATCATATCTCCGCAAATATAGTGCAAAAAGCTCTGAAATTTGGACCTGAGGTTCAGTGCAATTTCATCTCAAATGGGTTTTTTCCGCTTTTGAAACGTCGCAGAAAAAAAGTTATAGCGAAAATGCCACGATGACCTATTTGGAGTAGCGAAACCCTAGAATCCAAAGCTCTTATACCAAATGTTATGGAACCAGCTCACAAAAAGATAGAAAAGATAGATCAACACCTTATAATTCAGCCTCTTCAAGGGGGCAACCTCCTTTACATTACACAAATGAATAATTCTTGGATGATACAAATGACAAGACCTCCTTTCTATATATAGGAGTCTAAGGGGTCATAATATAATCAGAGCCGACATAACAATAATAATGTAAGGGCACAATAATAACAATAGTGGGCATCTATGGGGACTACATGGGCACAACAATATAATAAGGGGGTTGTACTAATAACAATAAGGGGTTACACTAGTAGTATAGGGGCCTAACACTCCATCGCCCCTAAGGAGCTCTTGTGAAATGCTGGCTCAGCAAGATCTCTCCCCCACAGTGGCTAACAGTCCTATACAATGCCACATTGATTCTTGAACCTTCCAGTTGCAATCAACAACTACAAAGGGTAATCAATTTGGAGTGTGAAGCATACAATTGGTTAAATACTCACACCAAGTGAGCTCAGATCAACATGATGGTTTGGTACCTTCATTGATAGTTAATTATAACACCTCCTGATGCTAGGATAATTTCACACATGCGTGCAACCAATTTAACTTTGCCGAAAATGGGTCATTTGAGCAGTTTTTGTGGAGACAGCAACGAACTGGTCCATAAGAAAGGGATTCTAAAACTTATTGTGGACAACATTGTCATAAATAAGGGAAGCAGGGTAATGGTGAAGGACAATCATCATGCCAGTAGTCATGGCAACACAACTACATTCTCCCATTGGCCAAGTGTTTGGATTTCTCTAGTTACCAAGAAAGTGGGGTGTGGTCATATCAATTCATGTTTCACGTGGTTCCTCCCCTCCGTTAGATTTTTATGGACAAATAAAGGTATATATTTTGCCACCCACATTTCATTTCAGTTCTTAGTTGCTCAGAGGTGTGGTGGTATAGCAATTCATCAATTAGCCTAATGCAAACCTCGCTAGAGTGGACTTTTTAACTTCACTCCAACTCCTTTTGTTTGGTCGTTTCATCCCTTGGAGACACTCTATAAAAGGCGAAAATGAAATCAATAAGTCGAAAATATCTTAGGCATCCTAGTTCCTCCTTCTCAAAGCAATGGGCTTTCAGACTTCTTAGTGTGCAAGTAATTTCTCTCAGTCTTAGAATGATCACAATTTTAACATCGATAGTTCAGAGGGGCAAGTGGAGTTCCCTATCAGCAGTCGAGCACCCTCTCCTTCCCTCTAAGCCAAGGTATTATGCCTACGCAATTCATTTCTTTACTTCATGTTCGAAGAGTGGAAATTATCTACAGGGTTCAGATCTCCTTGTCATCACACAACATGCTTGTTGGACTCAACGCAGAAAAGAAGAGCGGTTGTCTTTTAGTCTCTTTGTCACACAACAATGGCAAAGCATAGATCAAGATATCACATTTTTTTCCTCATTCGTGGTCCCTATTCCATCTGCCATGCCCGATATCATTGCAAATGTAATATGAAAGCTTGTCCATAGGCATGTCCTAGTCTCTGTTTCAATCTCCTTTTTCCCTATAAACATATATATTAGCATTGTAATATGGTAGAAATAGGCTTACTAGTGAAGGGTCGTCGTCTTCAAGGCATCAAGTTAAACAAAAGTAGCCTTCAGTTTTGTATTTTCCTCTTAAATAGGCAACTCAAACATAGTGTGCAAAATTAGAAAATTCTAAACTTATGTTATTGGGTTGAATTCCCATTAGAGCAGCCATGACTAGTAAGGGAAACGGTATGTAGTAAGGGAAACTCTATGTACTTTTTGAAGCAATAATGAAGAAAATGCAATGCCAATTAATAGCATTAGTTAATAGAAATCATTCTTTAAAGTTTTTTAAAATATAAAGTATAGATATAATATTAATAAATAAATATTAAAAGGAAATTATTTTTTTTATAAAAATAATATTATAAAAATATAAAGTATGGATGTAATAATAATAAGTAAATATTACAAGAAAATTAAAGATTTTATTAAAATAATATTATTTTAAAATTTTAAAATAATATAATGATAAAATTAATTATTATTTTTATATATAATTTGATTAGGCTTCTATATACTATTGAATAAAAATATATAAGAAAGAAATTCAATTTTTGAAATCTTATTGTTCTAATAAGAGAGGAACACAATAAAAAAATATAATAACATGTTAAACAAAATAAAAAGTAATTAGTAACTAATTCATAATTGATAATTACTATTGTACTTATAAAATTATAATTAGTGTATAGGTAGGAGAATTGTACTCACTACTTTGAAGGTTCAATTTTGTCAAAATTTTGATAAAGGTATTGAGTCCTTAATCTATTTTATTGAGTTGTTTCTCTATGACATTAATACAAAGGAGGATTTGTTCAGTAGTCTTTCTCTTTTCTATGAAAACCTTGCCTATAATTTTCATGTGTTAATATATATCTATATATTGCATATACTGACTCTAGTTTTCCCGGTGTTAAGAACCATCGATCTACATCTTTCTCAACCTAGATGTTGGACAAATATTTTCTTTCCATTCTAGCTTCACGCTCAACACCTTCCATTTCTTCCTAAACATTGGGGAGTGAGGTCTGTGAAACGGGGAGGAGTAGCTTCCCCACTCGCTTAAACATGTTTTCCTGGGAAGGGGATCTTCTAGAGCCATGCCCAAGGGGGAAAGATGTCATGCCATACATGAAGGCAAGGGTGGCAAAGGAACTGGCCACGGAGGAGATAGAATGAAGAGGGAGGAGGAGAAGGACAGATTGAGGAGCTAGAAAATATGCAAGATAAAAATGTGAGGCAATGAAAAAAATAGGTGCCTCTACGACAGAAGGGAGATGGGAGAACATCAAAAAGCAAGCCTAAATTATGACGAAATGACTTAGAGAGACTATTGAAGAGTAGTCATAGATAAACAATCCACCTCACAAGGAAAAACAAGAAACCAATGAGTTGATATAGAAAATAACAACTAAATTTATCTCTAGTCTATGTATTATACATATTGGAATGCTTTCCTACATATTTTGAGGTTTAATTTACCTAGAATCTAGTAGGGATTTGTTGAAATCATAAGTTTGAGTTGTGAACTCGTCATTGTTTGAGTGTCTCAAAGATTTTCAAAATGTTGAATCCATATATGTAATCAAAAGACCTTTTTAAACAACAATGATCAAGATTAGACAAAAAAGAATTCACACGGTTCCTATTAAAAGTTTCAAAATTTATAATGATTAGACAATATCTTAAATTCCAAATTCCAAATCTAGTAAGTAAAAAATACAAAGAAAGAGAAAAGCCTATTTGAGATTGAGATAGGCATGATTATGTAAATTGTTGATTCCCTAAATTTGCTATCCTATAGACAACCTAAAATATCCAAAATATTCCTCGAAGTCGGCAATAGACATTATTTCATAGGGTGAAGTCAATCCCTTCGGATTCCGAATTATTCCTCAAAATCCACCATAGACATAAGTTCAGAGATATGAAACCCTCATCTGCTCCACTGATTCCAATATCCACCCCATCACCGTTAAACGTCTTTACTCCGCCCTCTCTTCTCTCATCCCGCCCCATCCCTCCCCTTTCCCTCATATCCTCTGGAAAGCCAGTTGCCCCCTCAAGTCCACTCTATTTGGATGGCTTCTCTTTCATAACAGGAATCTTGTCTGGGATGTCCTTCAATCAAAAGGATGGCAGGGACCAAGTCAGTGCTGTTTCTGCCGGCTGGAGTTGGAATCGAATATCCACATTTTTTTCCAATGCTCCATCACCACCTCTATTTGGCTCGAGTTATCATCTAGCTATGGATTTACTGTTCCTCCCTTCTCCACGGTTAAGGACGCCTTTCTCTGGTGGTCTTCTCAGCGACCCTTGCGGCATGCTATCTTCCTTCTCACGGTTTGGCACGTCTGGAAGTGGAGATGCAGTTGTGTTTTCCAGGACTCCCAGCCTCATCTACAGTCCATCATTTCCATGATCACTAGTTTCTTGCCTCCAGATTAGCCTACATCTGTCGACGGCTCTTTTTTGGCTGCCGGTCTCTCCATTGGGCAGCTCCAAATGTTTTTTGATCTCTTCATACCACCTGATATAATGATTATTCGCTCCATGTTTTTGATCTGTTTTTCATCTGTTAAGATCTATATCTTTCCATTGTGCTCCATCGTCTGTATATCTTACGATGCGTCCAATATGCTCGATGGTCTCTTATCGACCTCGCATACTTGTAATCAGGTAATTTTCAGATGGCTTATGCATCCAATATGCTCGATGGCCTCTTATTGCCCGCGCATACTTGTAATCATGTAATTATCAGACAGCTTATATGATCTCAATATAACAAATATAGTTTTTTTTCCTCTGAAAAAAAAAACTCTTTACAAGAGATTAATTAAAGCTAAAGCTAGACAGTCTATAACTAAATTGTAATGAATAGCAGTGGCAAGTGTGTTCATAGTGAGGCGATGGCACGACGTGAAATGATGGGCCACTAACGGACTGATTAAACCTTCATGTCGAGTGAAATAATGTGATGTTCAAAGTGAGGCGATGGCACAATGTGAAATGATGGGCCACTAACAGACTGATTAAACCTTGATGTAGAGTGAAATAATGGGCCACTCAACCAGGTACCGATTACTTGAAGCGTGCCATATATATATGTGGGCCTTAAATATCAATTTTAATTTTTCTTAAAATCTTACTTTCAAGTTTACAATACACAAGATACTATCAAAATACGTTCTCTTTCTCGTATATAAATCTAAATAATTAATATATCTATTTCGAGTGCAGTGCTTATGAATTACTTTATCATTAAATATGATAAATATATTAATTGTCATAGCATGTATTACTTTCTCTTTTCTCGTATATAAATATAAATAATTAATATATCTATTTCCAGTGCAGTGCTTATGAATTAAATATATTATTTGTTATATCATGTATGTTTCCACCGGCAGTAAATTCTCAATTGCTTCTTATCAGTTTCATTCTCAATTGCTTCTTATCAGTTTCATTAAAAAAATTGATGATATAATACTCGAAGTGTAACATCTACAGCAGATGATGCTGTCTTCAAATATAATTAAATAATATAATTAAATGGCAACAATAGTTAGCTGATAAACAATAAATACATAATATATCAATAATAAAAGTAATAGTAATGACTGCAACGCAGGCGCCGTGGCAAATCATTAAATTCACGCGTTAATGCCGTCTTTTCAAGGTACCTTTCCTTTTTTAGGAGGTTTAACAAGCTGAAGCAATGCTTGCATTCTGGAATAAAGGTCGGAATCCAAGAAAGTAGGTAAGTAATGGAACACTTTCCGAAAGTGAATGTCAGGTAAGATGGAATGGAACATGCCAAACTTTCTAAGGTTAACATGCCTTGTGTAATATTGAAAATTGTGACTTTTGTTCCTGCCCAAAAGTCTACGTGAGTATGTATTCCAATTTAATTCACACACTACAGTTGTAATGGAACAGATACGTCTTTATGGCTTCTTCTTTGGCATAAAAAGGAGGTTTCTTGCACGGCAGTGTCTGTGTCTGGAAGCCCCGACGAGTAAAACCAGTCGATTCAACAAATTATTAAAACCATGTGAGCAATAAAATGTTATTGGGTATTGGGTATTAAAAGACAAGACAATTAAATCATTTTCAGAAAGACTGAACGACGGACCAAATACTATAAATATTATTATCCTGTCCGCACCTAATCAAACCTTCTAATTGAAATTTGAAATTACAAGCCATGCACCGACGTTGACCAGTATTCGTGAAGCGACTGTCAGTTGGAAGTACTATCGTTTCTGGAAGCGACTGTAAGTTGGAAGTATTTGGCAGTGTACGAAGTTTGGGACTGAAAATGCCATCTATCCGTCAATTGAAAGTCTTCAATACGCGTTTGTGACTTTTCTATCTGAAAGTTTGTCGTGTTTTGCTGTCGCGCATATGTGATTCTTCCTTGACGGTAGCACTAGCACCAACTCCCCTTTTGTGAAAGTGAAATTGGAGTCGTCTTTACGTGGAAGCAGACCCACATGTACAGAGCCCATGCCCACTCTTTCAAGGCACGCATTTCTCTGTGTACGACTAAACGTGGCACGCTTGAAATATTTGTTTATATGGTCTAAACCATTTACGCCCTTTTGTGGTTCTTTTAAAAGGTTTGTTTCTTTTTTGTTTTAGGTGGTCAATTTTTATAATTAATAAATGGTGTCCAGTGGTGTTTTAGATTCGTTTCGTTCTGATCGTCAGATTTTACAATGAATAAATTAGATTTTGGCTTTACGTACACGCTCGACAAAACCTACGAGGTATTTCAAGTACGCGTTTCAGTAAAACACCTCATCAGTGATGGACAATGATGTAAAACACAGACGGTTTACAAATTTTATGAAAGAGCTGTGTTTATGAAATTGTTTAGATAATATAGGATAAAATTTTTGAAGTTTTTATTAAAAAAACAGACTAATAATTTCATGCTCTGTAGCTTTCAAATAATGTGAGCATATTTGATGTAATGAGTGCCAAGTGTATTATTCAAAAATTATGATAAATTAGTGAGTTTGGTGTAGTTTTCAAATAATGTGAACATATCCTATGCAATGACTGCTAAGTGGACTATTCAAAAATTATGAGAAATTAGGGAGTTACAATTACCTTTCATGGAAATAGTCATAAGTTAATTGTTGAAAAATTATGAGAAATTAGTGAGTTACAATTACCTCCCATGGAAATGGTCATAAATTAATGACTTTCTTAAGGCATTTGAATCCCAAAAACTGATATCTAGCTCAATACTTAAATACATAAGAGTGAAAGGAGCTCTACTTGAATGGTTCATAAGGCACTGGTGTAGCAAGCTAAGTGGGCTTGATTGTGGGGAAAACTGTAGAGGCGATCCCCGATAGATTACCTGATACAATGAGTCCTAAATAGACTATTAAATAATCATGAGAAATGATCATAAATGAATAACTTTTTTAACAAAGTTGAATCCCAAAAAATAATATCTAATAATCATAAGATATATTATATTCTTGAATAATATTTAATAATAATTATCTTATTATTAACTTGACAACTAAATTACTATAAATTTTCCACTATGTTAAAAAAACTAAACAAAAGCCCTCACTAAAAAACATTTCAAATACATTTTTAACTAAAACAACTAAAAGGAAATACAAATGGCTATTGGAATATCTTAATCGTTTAGTCCAATTTTTAATATATTTTTATCTTTTAACGGTTTATTTTTTCATCATTTTTGTTTAAAATCCCGTGTGGAGTTGGGGAATTCACGTAGATTTGAATGGTTTAAACTTCAAATCAAAATTTCCTGGGTTTTAACCCTGAATTAAATTTCTCCTAATAGTAAATAGGAATATAAAATAAATAATTTCCAAAAATTGCAATATAAAGTTTCAACTCTATAAAGTAATTTTTTTCTTAAATTCAATTTTCATTTATTAACGATATAAAAACATAACAAATATATCAACTCTATAAAGTAATTTTTTTCCTAAATTCAACTTTCATTTATTAACGATATAAAAATATAACAATTATATCTAATAGTTTACTAAATCCTAAAACAATAATTTTTAAAATTTTATTATAAAAAGCATTTTTCTTATTTAAAATTTAATTATTTTTAAACATCTCTCAATATTAATCATATATTTAGTAAAGTAACAATTGATTTTTCTTTAGAAAATGTATACCAATTGATTTTTATTATTTAGTTTATTTTTATGTGATTAATAACAATGCTATTTACTTGTTATAAAGTGTACACTAATTGATTTATATAGAATTTATGGATCATTAAATTTCAGGTTCAAATTGTAAACTATCACATCTCAATGATGAGCAGAATCTGCCTCCACTCAAGGCATGGGTTGAAAAGACTTTGTAAGGGAAAAATAGCCAGAAAAAGAGGGCCATTAGAAAAAAGGAGCGGTATGATGGAAGCAAATATGTGGTTGGCTAATGGATATTAAATATGGGGTTATATATCTACAATTATATAATTGGTTTATCAAAATCTAACACTGGTGGGACTACTATAAATTATAAATTAATTTCAAGTATCAAAATTTTGGAGGTCAGAATTAGTGATGGGACTTGCTTTCATATTGTTTGTATCCTCTTACACTAAGGGCATATGGGTGAGGCCTCCACAGATTTGGACATGAGTGAGACTACTGCAAATCAATTCCAAACAACAAAACTAGAGAGACCGGAGTTAGTAATAAGACTTATTTTCATATTGCTTATATCCTCCACACTATAAACTTATAGATAACCATATAATAAAAACAAATATATAATTTATTATTAACTTGCCAAAATCCAATATTAAGAATATACCATCCATTAGCAAACTAATTTTCTGGGCCATAGGATAGCCCATATCACACTCCTCGGTAAAATTCTCTACCATCCAATGCACGGCACTGACATCAAGTAGATCACATATTATTTAACCCATATTAAAGCTATTCATCCCGTCATCAACCTTACCCTATCGTCAACATCTGTTTTTTTTCTTCTTTAATTTTTTGGAGAATCATAACTCCAAGGAAACTCTTAGCAAGTAAATAATTGACGCCGCGGCGTTCTAGTAGTACTGTAAAGCGCGTTTGAATGCTGTAAAGCAAGATCCAGATCTCGTGGCTATTATTATTAATAACATGGTCATGTCAGCAAGATATGAAATCCATGTACAGGCATGGAGGTTTCGAACTGCAGCCCTCGGCCTAACACGTTCTCAAGTCGCTATCATCTAAGCTGTACAAAAAATTAATGAACTGGATATTATACAGCGGACCCAGTTTAGTCCTCCGTTTAAGGATCCATCTATGGTCCATAGAAAATTCATTTTACCAGTAAGGAAGGTATCAGGAAACTTTCGGGTAATAGACAGCGTCGGCAAAGGCAAATACCACCAGCAACGAATCACGGTGGGCTGATAATGACCCACACGATGCACTCAGACGAAATAAAAGCCGAACTGCCCTCTTGAATCTCATAAATTCCATGGCAACTTGACTACACTTCACGGCATAGACTTATATCTGCAAAATCTGTATCTCAGATCTGTATACATGCGGAGAATAGACTAGAGGGAACAGCATAGAACGATGAATTCTTTTTTTAGCTGCAGTAGTAATGTTGACAGAGTAAAGCAGCGTTTGTTCACCAGGAGGACTGGTCTATTTATTGCTGTGGCTTCCGCCTTGCTTCTAGCCGTTGTAATTTGTGTTTCTGTCCAACATATTCAGTCCAAGAACAGTCGTATAGCATTCAGAACTTCTGTCAAGGCGATTCGAACATCAGATGAATTTATCAAAGGAGCTTGCGACGGGATGCCCCACCCACAGGTCTGCGTTTCGACTCTCGCAGGCTTCTCCGCTGAATCCACGCAAGCAAATCCTCCTCAGGTCGTCAATGTTATGGTGAAGGCATTGATTGGCGTAGTGGAGAGGACATTCATGGTCGGTTCGAAGATGACAGGGGAAGTGGCCCCTGGATTAGAACGGGATGCTCTCGAGGACTGTCTCGAACTACTGGATATGACAGTCGATGATCTCTCCCAAGCCCTCTCCAAGTTCAGCTCAAACGCTCCCGGCGATGTGAAGACATTTCTCAGCGCGGGTCTCACCAATCAAGATACCTGCATGGAAGGATTCGCCACTGCAGCTGGAGTTCTCAAAAACCAGTTTCTGGGCGGAGTGATTCAAATCTCCGAATTAGTCAGCAATTCTCTTGCCATGTTCAATAAAATTTCCTTTGGATTAGATGATATGAAGCGGCCCCCTAATTCCCAAAATAGACGTCTCCTCGATCTTGAGAGCGGGCTCGATCGTCATGATTTTGGGTCTGAAGAAAATGGTTTCCCCGGATGGTTATCAGCTGGAGATCGCAGGCTGTTGCAGGTTCCGCAAAGCAATGTAACCGCTGACGTCGTGGTAGCGTTGGACGGTACGGGTAATTATACAAATATTACCGACGCGGTCATTGCGGCTCCTGATAATAGCGTTAAGAGGTACGTTATACATGTAAAGGCAGGCGTGTATCATGAACAAGTTGTGATCAAGAAGAAAAAGACGAATCTCATGTTTATTGGAGACGGCATGGATTCCACAGTAGTTACAGGAAATCTCAACGTATTTGACGGCACAACAACGTTCCACTCTGCAACTTTTGGTGAGCGCTTACTGTTCAGAAATCTAGTATTAATAGTTACAATTTTGAAATATAGAGTTACAGTTTCAAATTTAGAGGAGTATAAGCAATCTCAAATTTAGACGAGTATAATTTAGAGTAGAGTATGTACTTACATCCAATTAAGTTATTTTAGTAGAGTTAGTAATTAAATTTATTAATCTGGTTATGTTTGTTTACTATAGGTTCATTAGTATCGATCATATTAGTAAATGTGGTGTCAGATGACCAAGATTGTGGTGTGAGATGATCAAGATTGTTAGAATTATTAGGGTTTACTACATTAGTGGTCATTATAAACTTATTTGCTAAGGCTGATTATTACCATTAACAACATTTAAAATGTGGTGCCAGATAATAATAATATATATATATATATATATATATATATATAATTCTGAGTGAATTTAATGATTAAATTCTAAGTAAAAATTACTTAGAAGAAGAAACCTCAGTAAACTGATTTTAGCAAATGTAACTATTAAATTTTCAAAAAAAAAGTTGGAAAAAAAAGATAAGCCAATTTAGTGTTTAATGGTTACTTAAAAGTTCAAACTTCAAAATCTAAGAAGTGTACAGCAGAGAGAAAAAAAAAAGATAAAGCCAATTTAATGGTTACTTAAAAGTTTAAACTTCAAAATCTGAAAAGTGTAGAGCAGAGAAGTAGAGTGTATACGCTTCGATAAACTGATTTTAACGGTTAAATCTCGAAGACTATTCTTATCTCACTCACCAAAAAATTCTCAAACTAGTTTAACATTAATTTAGGTTTATTATTATTATTTAATACTTTGAGCTGTCTAAATCCAATGCCCTCTCCTCTTGCAGCGGTATCAGGCAGTGGATTTATTGCCCGCGATATTGGGTTTGAGAACACGGCCGGGCCATTCAAGAACCAGGCGGTGGCGCTTCGAGTGGGATCAGATCAATCCGTATTCTACCGTTGCAGCATGAAGGGTTACCAGGACACTCTCTACGCTCATTCCCTTCGCCAATTCTACAGAGAATGCAAGATCTACGGTACGGTCGATTTCATATTCGGGAATGCCGCCGTTGTTTTTCAGAACTGCATAATACTGGCGAGGAAACCGCTGACTAACCAGACAATTACCGTGACGGCTCAAGGCAGAAAAGATCCAAATCAAAACACTGGGACATCTATACATAATTGCAATATCAGCGCTGCCCCCGACCTGGCCCCGGTGAAATCATTGTTCCCAGCATATCTTGGCAGACCATGGAGACCATTCTCGCGAACTGTAATCATGCAATCTTACCTGGGCGACATTATTCATCCTCAGGGTTGGGTGCCATGGAATGCTTCCAACCTAAATCTGGACACTCTGTATTATGGGGAGTACATGAATTTCGGACCAGGCGCAGGGGTGGCCAACCGTGTACAGTGGCCCGGGTTTCATTCCTTGAATAATTCGGTAGAGGCTAACTCATTCACTGTGGCTCAGTTCATTGACGGCAACAAATGGCTGCCGTCGACTGGAGTTACTTACCTGTCTGGTTTGAAGCTTTGAGCACTTTCGATTTGTATAGCTGTAATTAGGTTCCCCAACTTACCCGACTCCCGAGGTTGGGGTTCAGGATGCGGAATGATATTTTAATTGTATTATTTTTATTAATCATTTTGATTTTGATTTGTAAAAGCACTGCGTTAATTTGGAAGCGCGAGACAGCTTTTTGCAACCACGTGGGAATCTTAATGATGTCTAGTCCAATCAAGTGACGTGACATAAAGCGATCATGGGTTTATCCACTGTGTACGGGTGGAAGGGTTTTTAACTGTTAAACTAAACATCAATAAAAGTTGCATTATCTAGAAGATGGCAGCATTTTCCACATAGAGAAATCGTGTTTTTCATTCATCAGACAGTCTATAGTGACTTAATTATGACTTTCAACTATTACATATCTTTACTGTGGAGTAAACAGTATGTAAAGTGTACTTTTTTAAAAACCTTTGCTTACTTCCATCGTTTATACATAATACTCGATCATCTCAAATTTTGGCAAATGCCAAGTTGCAGATTTTTTTAATAATAATAAAATGAAATAATTATAATTATAAACGAGTATAGATTTATTTTAAATACGGATTTAATAATAATTAGAAGAATTTATTTTTTTATTTGCAAATTTTTTTATAAACATATTGATGATGATGATGATGGTTAACGTCCGCTGAGACTAAATAATGATCTATCGGACCTAAAAAGACAAATTTTGATTTAAGATTTTATTCCTATGCTCAAAAATCTTGGAGAGAAGCCTCCCGAGTTCACTATAATTTTTGGCATTGTAAAAGGCTAGGAAGGTCAGTATTGTAACAAAGGTTGTGAAATTGAGATCTAATGTGGTTGTATGCAGGGCACTCTAAGAGGAAGTGGTTTTCATCCTCGATGCTCCTATTCTCACAAATATGGCAGATCCTTTCCATCCATGGCGTTTTAGGAACTACCCAGCGGCCAGTTTCACTATGGAGCTCATGAGAATTCGTTCTAATCTTTGCTATATTAATTTTCTTCTTTGAGCTAGTTAGAATAGAGAGATACTTTTGATCTTCAAGGGTGGGGTTGATGACCTTCTTATAATAACTTAATTTTCTTTTAGACGCTAAATCTTTCTCACACCACAATTTTTCTTTGAACTTGGAAGTAACAATATCTTTAATGTTATTTATGTTTTGCAAAGCATCATTCTCATTGATCTCCCAATAGTTTAACCAGGCCCTTGTGTCCTTATGCCATCCTCGGTTAACCCTTAGGTGATTTTGGCTGGAATTTAAAGCTAGCTTAGGAAGTCTATGATTGTCTATTATTTAATATTTAATATAATTATTTTTTAATAAAATTTTCACAATTTTTATTTTAATCAAAATAAATAAAATTTCAACTTTAATAACATATTCACAAAATTACACATCATATTCAATTATAAAATAAACTTCTTAATTCAATAATTAATTTTATTCATACTCTTCATTCTAATCTTAAAATATATTATACACCCCAAACACAACATAAAAATATCAATCATATCATTAAAAGATGACTTAATAAAATACTTTACAACTACTCTACTTTACTGCCCTATTAAACATCTTTTTAGTATATTATGTTTTGAAATAAACTATTAACCTCAACTTCACCCGACATTAACACAAACATCTATATCACATAACGTTCAATCAAGAACTTTAGTTAATAAACGCCCTATTTATATGATTAACTTTAAAACTAATAATTAAAACTTTAGTTATTAAAAGCGGCCTATTTATATGATTATTTTTAAAACTAATAATTAAAACTTTAGTTATTAAAAGCGGCTTATTTGTATGTCAAAAGTAACTTATAATGTCAAAATTATAGTGAGCTAGGGAAGCTTTTCTCCAAGCTTTTTGAGGATAAGAATAAAATTTTAAATCAAAATAAATAATATGTTTTTTTAGATCGATAGATCATTGTTTAGTCTCAACAAGGCGTTAACCATTATTCTTCTTCTTCATCATAATTAATTATAAAACTAATAATTAAAACGGCCCTCGATATGTTTAATCTACAAATTAACCGAGCTTTAATTGTGAAGTCAAGTTTATTTAATTTATGTCTTCATTCGAAAAGCTTTAATATAGCATTTTGTTTCCCTCATAATTTATTTAATCATATTTAACCATATTTTTATTTTTTTGAATAATAGAGTTTGTATATTACAATACGGTGGTAAGTTATTTATTGGGATTAATTGCATGGAAGTGATGGTGGTAAGTTATTTATTGGGGTTAATTGCGTGAAGTGATTGATTGAGAATGATATATTTATACAGAGTGTATTGGTATTGTGTTATTTATTGGGGTTAATTGCGTGGAAGTGATTGATTGAGAATGATATATTTATATAGAGTGTATTGGTATCGTGTTGATAAGGTATTCGTTAATGAGTATCATATTGATATGAAAATGTCTAAAATATTATAATTTTTTATAATATAATTAATAAATAAATAGTAATAAAGTAATTATTGAGAAAAAGGTTGTGGAGAATTTTTTATAATATAATTAATAAATAAATAGTAATAAAGTTATTATTGAGAAAAAAGTTGTGGAGGAAGATATTATTGAGAAAATTTTGGGAGTTATGATTAACAAAGTCATTTTAGAAAAATGATCATTTAAATATTATTATTAATAAATAAAATAATTAACAAAGAAAGTTGTCGTCGTTGATAAAATGTTTTTTGACAAATTAATATTCTTTTGACATCATTACCATGTCCAATAAAGACCATTGACAAATAGAGCCTATTTGTATTGGACTCATGTGACCCGCCAACACATTTGAGGAGGTTGAAGGATAGGAAGTCAAAGTGATTCTAGTTTGGGGTAAGTAATTCTTGGAATATGGTTAGAGTACATAGGAAAGATGGAACATCGGTAATGACAACATAACATAGAGAAGATAAAGAGAAAGAATCAAGAGGCTTAAGGGGGTTTGGATTCTAATTCAATGAGCGGGGGAATTCTTCAAAAATGGGGTTGCTCATGTTGCTCTATTATTTTGTCAACATCAATATGATTACAAAGTATTGAAATAAGTCCTAGTCCAAATTATCATCATAATTCTTATGGGACATTTACCCAATTGTCAACACCTTGCCATTCGTAGAAACCATTATGTTATTTATTTTAGAGATAGGTAACTAAGGGGCCTCCAATCAGTGTGCATTGGAATCCTAAGAATGTGTGATGTATGCAACATTGGTTATGGCTGTTTTCGTGCATTTATCCATTCTTATTTTAGCATTGGATTCATGAGAGTCTTGATTGATTTCACACTTATGGTGGTTGGGTTTGCAACATGTTGCTTATGTTTATGATGTTATGGGGCTATAACATCACCCTGACTTGATCTAGGTAACCGACAAGAAAAGTTTATTAATAGAGAGGATGTGGTGGATTGAAAATATTATGTGGTTATCGTGTCATAATGATCTTCATCACTCATTGGCTAATATTGTGTACTTGGAAAACCTAATGATTAAAATGTAGATAAATGGTGTTGTGTGTGTAAATGCCCTATGTGCTAATCCATGTGTTTAGTGAGAAAATATTATTGTTTCTTTTGGCTAAAGGTAATGGTTTGGGAGGATCCTAAATAACAATGAAGCCAAGGCATGAAGCTCCACTCTTATCATTTGTTGAAACTATGGACAGGGAAATTTTGTTTGATAGTGGAAAACACAATGTAAATAAGTCACTTGGTTTCTTTAATGTAAATTTGTGCATGATGAGTGTTAACTTTTTTTTCAAAGGAAAACACAATGGAAATAAGCCACTTGGTGTCTTTAATGCAAAATTATGCATGATAAGTATTAATGTTTTTCCAAGTTATAATAATCCTAGTTTTTACCCCTAAATTATGATGTGATAAATCATGTATTATTTATGCGATGAGGTTTGTAAGACGAAAATAATTTCATGTGGAGTGAGACATAATGATTGCATATTGTAAATATGTGAAATGTATTATGAATAGTTCTAATATAGAACTAAAGACCAAGGCTTGACTAGTGAATGCATAAGAGTCGAAGTGGTCGATAAGGTTTACAATATGGTGGATATCTTTTCCATGATATCATTTGATCCAGGTGGATGTTTCTGGCTACCCGCCTATCCCACTTGGACCCCCACAACTGTCCCTTTCAGTTTTTTAGTTTCGTTAATTGTAGCACAATTTACTATTTTTAACAGTTTTTCGGGTACTAAACTTCTGGAGCTAGCGATTTTCTGATAAAATCATCTTTTTCGTTGTAGTCCTTGGAGAGATATTTCCAACGGGGTATCATGCACGTCAAATGGAGATAATATGACCAAGTCACAACCCGGGAAGTTAGTTGTCCAACTAACCCCAATGGGGTCGATAAACTCTTGGTGTTACATCTCATCGGGTTAGGGTTTTGGTTGTTTAGTGTTTGCTCTTATTGTTCAATAATAAAAAGGCCCTTGAGCCTCATTGTAACAAAATTCAGAGGCATGTAGCCACCACATCTCTTCTCAGAGATAAGCTACCATCGCCGACCTATTGTATTTCCATTTCTGTTTGTAAGCATATTTCAGTATTTTATATGAATGAAATGAAGTGTTATTTCTGCTGCATCTCTGGTTATCTCTGTAATTTGTTGCGTTCTTGTTTAAATCCAGATCAGTGGTATTAGATTGGTCTTCTCTTTCTGTGATTTTCTTTGCATGTCCCCAATGAGGTCGGGATATAAGGAGTTAGGGCTTGAACTGGTCGAACCTTTGCAAGACCAGCCTCGCAAATCCTGATGGCCTCCCATGGCAGAAGACAAGAAAGACGAGGGGGCAGGAGATCTTATCAAAATCTTGCTCGAAGAAGCCCTTGAGCGAGAAAGGAACGCGATGATGGATAAATTTGCCCAGATCCTTTAGCGGCACCCAGGGGCGACACATCTACTACTAGTAGCTACTCTGGAAATGCCACACCCTTTAAGGTACAAGCTAAATTTGAAATCCCCATATTCAACGGTCAAATAGATGTAGATGTCGTAGATAAATGGTTAAACATGCTAAAAGGGTATTTTTCTGTTCATGATTTTTCTAGCCAAGAAAAGATTACTTTCGCTCTTCTCAAAGCCGCCCCCCACATCAAGTACTCGTGGGAAACCTACTGTGAGTAGAAGGATGAAAGTATGACCTCACTATTTTTAGCCACACCCTCTTCGAATTCATTCTGGGATGCCATCACGTAGTAGTACTACCCTGTCAGAAGCTTTGAGGATAAATACATAAAGTGGACCATGTTGCAGCAGGGAACGGACCAAGACGTGCCAGAGTTTACCAATATTTTTCATACCCTTCGCACAAAGTTGGGTATCAAGGATTCTGAGTGGCATTTGGTACTCAAATATCACGGCTGCCTACACAGGTACATCCAGGACAAGATGGAGTTCCTGGATATCTCCTCGCTCGGGATGGTGTACCAATACGCTGTCAAGGTCAAGGATAATTTTAAACAGAAGAAGCGAGACTTTGGATCTGTGAATCCGAAGCAAGTGAAAGGTTTCCCCAAACCGCAGAACTAAGGACAAAGCCTAGACGGGGTGACCCAAGATAGCCCGTCGAAGTCGCAAGAAAAGAACAACACCACAAAGTCAAAGAAGGACACAGGAAAGTGGTGTGAGTTCCATAAGAGCCCCACTGAAAACAAAAGTGAGTGTCGGACCAAGTAGTTGTTGGTGGCCGAGTTGAAGGCTTCAGAATCAGATGCATGTTCTGACCCTGAGTCAGAACCCGACAAGAGGAATGCAAAGTGAAGCAAATCATTGACGCAAAGCCCAACGCCACTGTTGCCACCGCTAAGATCCAAAAGAATGAGCCCAATGATCCAAAGGAGGGGGAGCGTCTTTTCCACTCACAGATGTGGGTGAAGGGTTTGTCACCGCAATTCATTATTGACAGTGGGAGCCAAAAGAATCTCATTTCAGTAGAGGTCATGAAGCAGCTGGGACTACCGACCATACCACACCCACAACCATACAACATCGGGTGGTTTCACCAAGGACGAGATTTTCGTACAACATCAAGCCCTTCACAGATGAGGTATTGTGTGATGTTGCACCTCTGGATATTTGTGATGTATTATTAGGCCAACCATACTTGTGGAAGCAATGTGTTGTGTATGAGTCAAGGCCTCGTGCTGTTATTATTTCTTTGGGTAATACATTATACAGGATACCAGAGTAGCCCCACCTACCGCCACTTCTTTAATCTCTGCTAAGAAGGGTAGTAAGATCATCTCCTAGACTAGGAAATTTATTTTCTTTCTGGTTTGCTCTCAAAGTAAGGGGAAAATCGTAGCCACATCCATGGCCCCCTGGAAGGGTTCGTCCATACAGTAGAAGCAGGTGGTGGATATGGTCATGCAAGAATGTCGGAACATCTTCTCCTCACCCACAGGGGTATTGTTGAAATGTCAGGTTAAGCATTCATTTGATCTGACTCCTGGAGCACCTCTACCCAACGGATCAATATGTCGCTGCTCCATTCTGGAAAATTCCAAGTACAAGCAGCGACATGATCAACATCGGTTGCCAAACAAGTTTCAAGCGGGCGACAAAGTCTGGTTTCATCTGCAGAAAGAACGCCTTACAAGAGCCCATCAGAAGCTCAGACCACTCTGATATGGTCCTTACACCATCACCAAGGCTGTGGGAAACAGTGCTTTGGAGAAAAACATTCCCCCATTCCTTGGATTGCACTGAGTGTTCAATATGGACAGCCCTCGACCATGCTTCCCACCATTACTGGATACGTCAGAGATTGCCGAACAGCTCACTAGGGACCAAGTTCAGTAGAAGTTTCCCCATCTCATGGAGGCACTCAATGCAATGGGGACCATTGCTTCCTAAGGGGGGAGGAATGATCCAGGTGGATGTTGGTGGCCACCCACCTATCCCACTTAGACCCCCACAACTGTCCCTTTTAGTTTTTCAGTTTCCTTGATTATAGCACAGTTTACTATTTTTAGCAGTTTTTCGGGTCCTAAACTTCCGGAGCCATTTTGAGGCCCTAAATGACGTTTTTTTGACAATCTACCAGCAACGATTTTTTCATAAAATAGTCTTTTTGTCATAGTCCTCGGAGAGATCTTTCCAATAGGGTATCATGCGCGTCAGACGGAGATAATATGACCAAATCACGACCCCAGGAAGTTGGTTGTCCAACTAACCCCAACGGGGCCCATAAACTCTTGGTGTTACATCTCCTCAGGTTAGGGTTTTCTCTTATTGTTCAATAATAAAAAGGCCCAAGAGCCTCATTATAACACAGTTCAGAGGCATGTAGCCACCACATTTCTTCTCAGAGATAAGCTACCACTGCCAAGCTAGTGTATTTCCATTTCTGTTTGTAAGCATATTTCAGTATTTTACATTAATGAAATGAAGTACTATTTTTGATGCATCTCTAGTTATCTCTGTAATTTGTTGTGTTCCTGTTTAAATCCAGATCATCATTAGGGGAATTTTGAGTTCTAAAATGGGCCTCATAAGGAAAATAATCAAATAATAACCCTAAAAATAATAAAATAAGAATGGTGAATTTTTAAAGGAAAAGAAATAAAACTACTTTTTTAATTGTATTTTTGGCTTATCTCCTAATAGGGTTATTCACATGTCAAGTGTAGGTACTTGTTGGATGCAAAATTATATTCCACATCTAATGAGTACACACTCGACACACTTTTGAATAGACCCACATCGAAAAAATTTGAAAATACATGAGAAAATGTGTTTGAACTGGGAGGGAGAATAGAGAGTTTCTTAGTATGTTGGTTTTGCCAATACTTTTGAGTCAGTTTGAGTTTGTAAGAGAAACCAGAGGTATTCTCTATGATTTGTAGCTCTGTTTATCCTAGCATGTCAAAACCTAGTTTCTTATAATAATTTTGTATTGATTCTATAAGAAAGGCATAGGTGTATGCTCTGTGCTTCACAGTGTTATCTTGATCTTAGCACATCAAAAACAATTCTTTTAGTTTGTCAAGATTTTTTTAAGGTTAATCCATGCCTCTATGAAAAGTTTGTAAATTTGGTGTCATAGCTAAGTCTATAAGCTTCTCATCATTTTTATCAATAAAAACACTTTCCACTTGTTCAACAAATATGGAATTCTCTTGAATAGTCTATAATTGGTCGATTGCATATTTTGAGCCACATGAATCATCAATATAGCAAGGGAGACATGATTGGCAGTGCAAAGAAGTACTCTTTAGGTATGTTGCTATGAAGAATGCAGGAGGACCATGTTTCTAGAGATTTTTTTCCAAGGATAGGCATTATTACTCTGAGGGTGTCCCATTACTCAAGTTCTCAATATTTTTCCTTTTCATATTGCTTCTCTTACCTACTTGCACAATATGGAGTAATTAAGTGCAGTAGAAATGGTCTCTTCTAGTTATGACAATTTTGTTGAAATGAAATCCTCAAAGAAAAGTAAGTTGTTTGGAAGGTTGATGAGTAAATCATAGTCAAATCTTATATATGACACAAGAGTGATAGTTTAGGATTATAAACCTGATCTGAATTGGAAGCTACCCAAAATATCTCCAAGTAAGATTTATGATCTTCCTGTTTTCAAATTCCAATCATCCACTATTATTTGGTATGCATCTATAAATATCCCTGTAAGCCTCACTCAATGAATGTTTTATATTTCTCTAATAAAACCTTCTTATGTCTAGTGGGGATTTGAGAAAGGTTACTCATATGCCCATCTTGGCCTTATACAGTTTGTTATTAACCCATTAGTCCAACCTGAATTAGATGTATCATGCTTAGATTGTGTAATTGATTCAAGGCATAATCAATTCACTAATGCATTATTAGGTGGATTTAAGGCTCCTTTGATAACAAAACAATTTTCTCTTCTATCATTCCTAGATATCAAGTCTCATTGAAAAATCCACATATAAATGAACCCTTGCAAGCTTATATTCAGTTTTGTGACTTTGACATGTATATGCATTCTGATATGGATCAATTACATTCTACTAATTTTTTACATTTCATTTCAACAACTCTACTAGCCCTTAATATTCTGCTTACATGGAGAGCCACTGTAGAAGGCGTGGTGTTTGAACTCGGAAATGTCATCCCCATTACTTTAGGATTTTCCCAATTGATAATTCCTGAAGAATGGAATGTTGAGTATCATCGCTTATCTCGGAAAATTTTGCTCATATAGAACTGAAGAGATTATCCATCTCTAATATAGGTAGAGGCCTTGTTATTAGATTGAACTCTTTCAAGCATAAAGATGCAATGTGCCAACCAAGATTTTTAGCAAGAAGCTAGTCACTTACAAGCAATGGTTCATTAGAACTTTTAAGACATATTACAAAACACAAGAATGCATCTTCATCACAATGCAAATATTGCCTGGCCACCAGAAGCCCCATTTCAAAAAGAAAATTCAACATCTTTCACAGACCTTAGGCTATGATCAAGGAAGAACATTTAGGGCAACATGTTGAATGCCAAGAATGTTTATGGTTATCTTCTCTAATAGATATAAAGTTCATGAGATATACTTTTTCAAGAGAAAACGTTGGAAAAAATCCAAAAAAACACATGCTCCTTGAAAGAAGATTATCACCTAGCAATTTTACTCCTAAGTTTAAAGATGGTAATGTAGTTGTTCGTTTGGATTTCCTACATTATAGGGAACCTGTTGATGAAAAACCTTAAGAAATCATAAGATTGCAAAACTACATGAATTATTAGTTAAATTATGTATCCCAAAACTTGGATGAATCAACTTAGGATGTGCTAAAGGTTCAGTCCCATATGTCATGGCTACATTCTAGCTTGGATGAAGGAAATCTTTAAGCATCTAGTTATTTTGAAAGTTTGAAAGAAGTAAATATAAAGATTGATAAAATTATGGACGTGGTTTTTAATTTAAATTTGGGTCTATGAAAAGAAAAGCTTGAATTAGAAGTCACATTGAGTGCTAAAGAAATTTATAGCTAGACATTCCAATTTGAAGAGAAAAATCACGAAAAGAAAGACTCTCCATTTCTGTTTAAGCAATTTTCTATACATAATTTTAAAATCTTACAATTTGAAAATGTTATAGAATTTTCCAGAGAAAAGTTGTCTCTAATACAGTCTTAGATTCCGATTACAATTTTGCCACAACATGAAGAGGCAGAAATTAAGATGGTGAAATAAGAAGGGTCAAGTAGCAAAACGCAAAGGAGTGCAGAAGGTGAAAAACCAAACCAACCATTTGAATCTATATGGAGCAGTGGTGTAATGCTAAATTTGGTAGCTCCCATGGCTAGGCTCCTTATGATCCTTCCGACATTGATGAATTTCATATGCTTAGTAGAGAAAACATTGATCAATTTCCCATGATGAACTTGAATTGCAAATCCAAAAATGAACTCTTAATGGAAATACACACATGGAGTGCATGTACAAGGACTCAAAAATAAATATATCGCAAAAAATTCTCATGGTCTCGGTTAGCCTTAAGGATCACTTGGGGATATGAAGGTAACTTAGAACTATGGTGGTCAAGAATGGAAGAATCAAATAAGTTTAATACCATGAACAACAATAAGCTAGTTTCCGAGCTCATAAAAGTTGTACTCCATCAGTTCTATTGATAAATCAAGGTGGATTTTTTGGACTATGCTGACATGTTCATGAGTCAAAGACTCTATAATATAAAGGAACTCCCATAAATTTTCCTCACCATGCAACATCTTCTATATAAAGTAAGGGATCCACAAAATATAGATTATTTAAGAAAGTATTTGCCTTCTATGCCTACTAGAATACCAAATTTAGTGAGGGCAATATTTGGAGTTGAATCTATAGACATAGAAAAATTATATCTTGCAAGATTTCATGAGAAAATTGCTTATACATTACAGAAGGAATGTTTATGGAAGAAGACAACGAAATCTGTGAAGAAAAAAGTTGGATTCAATCCAAGTGTATGTGATATATATGCTGAAGCATACCCTTTTGGCTGTCACAACAAGAAGAAAAATGTCAGCATAAAACATTATGGAAAGGATTTCCAGTGCAGCAAGTGCACAATGAAAACATGGCCCCAAATATTTTATCCTAGAAGCATGAGGTTCTATAAGCCCATAAAAGGGTATTTAAAAAGAATAAAAAATGTTTCTCAAAGGACAGAGGTGGGAACCTATTTCATCTGCAAGCAACCATGACATTGTGCTAATAAATGTCCATTTAAAGGTAAAACTCGGTTTCAAAATAAATTGTTCCATATATTTTCAAATTTTAATGATCCCAATGAATGGGAGCTATTTGATATTCCCCGATCCAATGAAGAATATTTTTTAGTTACTAATTCTGATGATTCCAACCCTCCATATCCACCTTCTAAGGAATCATCTGGTTCTGATACACCATTTGATATTGACTTCATCTCCGATGTCAAGATGTTTCATTTAGAAAATCTTTTAAACCTTTGTTTTGAGATTTCTTCTATCCAAAATCATATTTCTACACTCACCCCTGGTGATTTTGCACTTCTTCATTGACTTACTGAATGCCTCTCACTTCTCCACCACCAACTCTCCAAACTCACGTAACCAAGCGTGGTGAATCTTGGTGCCTATTATCCATATGATATGTCTTCTATATCTGAATAAAATCCTCACCCCTTCTCAACTAAAAATATTTCAAGAAAAACGTTTTCTTGTCATTCTACCATAAGCAAAGATGAGGTCACTTTTCTCCATCAAATAAAATCCTATAGTTTTAAGAAAGTTGAATCAATCATAAAAGGTTCACTATAAAAATAAGATGAACAAGTTGACCTAACTAACAACTTGGAGGAAAAAATACTGCATATAGAAACTGCAATTGAAGAAAATAAAAATTTGGTTAAATAAATTCTAACCAGTATGAGGTCAAAATAAAATACACTAGTTGATAAACATAAGAAGTTATCATAGTTGAAAGATCTTATGATGATTGAATAATTTGAAGATGTAGTCAATGAAGTAGATGATTAAGATCGAGAACAAGAAGCATTGAAGTGCATACTAGAGGAACAATAGTTAGTACAAGGCACATCTATTCCACAAATGAAAGGTTTTGAAGATAGAATAATCATTAGAATAGATGAAAAGGTAAATGGTTATAAGAAATATTAACTAGATGCTCAAGTGGATATAAGAGCCATGAATTCCCATACAAAACATAATGCAATAAAAAAATACTATTGGCAGCCCACACATTTGTAGATTAGAGCAATTAACAAAAATTTTATGACCATAAGAGAAATGGATCTAAACTTTCCAATCTTCTTGAATGGAGTTGCAACTTCTGTAAATTTGTATAGTTTTGACACAGGTAGTGATGTCTTGTTAGGACAAGATTTGTGAGAAGACATTTTCCCCTTGTTGTAGATTCAAAATATATTAGTCTTAACATTTAGGCTAGTATTGTAAAGATACCAAGAAAGTCCATTTTTATTTATTTATTTTAATATTTTTTTTTTTTCAGACAAAAAAAACAAAACATCCTTTATATAATAAGAAGATTTTAATACAACTTGTGAGAATAAATTTCTCTATCAGATAACCTATGATTTAATAACAATACTAATACTTTTGGCACTGCACATTCCCAAAATACATTTGAAAAATGAGTCAGATCGTTCTCTACCAAGAAAGTTCACTTATGTTAGCAAAGCTACAGATCTTGTTCTAGATGTAGTAGAATGCTCTTTTGACAAGCTAGCTAATATTAAAAAATTAACCAGAAATGCAAAGCTTCAAACTCCCAAATACATTAAAGAGATAAAAGAGAAAATTGAAGCATAATACACTAGAGATTCTCCCAATGCATTTTGGCAAAGAGAATAATACTTTTTATATCTCCCTTATACAGAAAACTACTTTAGTACTCAGAAGTCCTCAAAAAACCGAATGTCACCACCTGAGCTAGAACTCTATAAAGCAGAGAATGCTTAGCTATTAGCAAGGAAGTTAATTGAACCCATTCGTAGCCCTTGGGCTTGTCTGATAGTCTATGTAAATAAAAATTAAAATCAGAAAGGAGGAAAACCTCACATGGTTATCAATTACATAACACTTAATGATGCTCTCATATCTATCATGTATCCTCTTCCATCAAAAGAGGCATTGTTTCAAAAAATCAACAATAAATAATGTGTTCAACAAATTGAACTTAAAGAGTAGATTTTGGCAGATAGGAATCAAGCCTTTTGGTAGATATAATATAGGATTTGGGGTGCAGCATGGAAAATTCCAATGGCGAGTCATGCCATTTGGGTTGAAGAATTCTCCCTTAGAATTTCAAAAGAGGATGGAAGATATTTTTGGTGATTTGTAATTTGTAATTGTGTATAGAGATTATTTTTTCATTTGATTTGAAAGAAAAAAAGAAAACATTTAGAGTTTGTTCACCACAGGATCTTCACTCACGGACTAGTCCTCAACAAACCTAATATTAAGTTTTCTAAGACGAGAATCGAATATATAGGATTGTTCTTGTTTCAAGGAAAAGTTGAATTACAATATCATGTGCTAAAGATGTTATCAGAATTTCTAGACACAGTTCATCATTTGAACAAAACTGCAAATGTTTTTAGGCGGTCTCAACTATATAAGACAATTTTATGAAAACCACTAAAGATGTTAAAATATTGTAGAAAAGACTCAAAGGAGCTAAATGGACACCTTCTATGACTATTTTAGTTCAAATCATCAAGCAAAAGGTCCAAACTTTGTCGATTTTGGTTCTTGCTCAACATGAATTACCGTATATACTAGAAACAAATGCCTTAAATGAAGTTTAAGTTGAAGTTTTAATGCTAAAACATTCTAAAAGAGAAGAAGTATGTTCCTATGCTTTAGGATGCTTCAATGGCACTAAATTAAGATATCCTTCATCTCAAAAATAAATCCTTGTTGTAAAGAATGAGATTAAGAGATTAAGAATATTCCTCGAATTGATTAAGTTTATTGTAAGAACAGATCTCAAACACATGGCAGGAATTTTGTGAAACAAGAATTTGCTTGAATAGGGTAACAACGAGATATTAAGATGGAGCTTATCCCTAGATGGAACTTGTATAGTGGATATTCTTACAAGGGAAGCAACACCTAAACAAATCAATATGTTCAATTTCTCACTGGCTTCAACTTTAGTAGCTACTCCAACACCACCCCCTTCTCTAAAAGAATTTCATTGGGTTCTCTTATGTAAATATTGTAATGCAAGTTTTTGTTTTTTTTGTTTTCTTATAGATAGAGCCAAAGAAAATACAACATTCAAGTGTATTCTTGAATAGTAGATCAATGGTAGTCATAGTAAGGTAATTAATATCATGTATTTTAGTGATTTTCCCAAATGTATTAATGGGGCTATTAGGTGTTGGAAATAATACTGAGAGGGGGGGTGAATCAATATTATTAAATTCTTATCAATCTATCTTCCTTATTTATACTTTGAATAATTCTTCAAATATTGATCATTACTTTGTATGTCAGTAACATAAAATAATGAGCAGGAACAAGAAAAGCAAATAGTCACACAAAAGAACACCAGATATAAGGTGGAAACCCAATGTGGGTGAAAACCACCTGCTGCAATATGTCTCTATCTTCTTTCAATTAGAAACTCCTTTTACAATGATTTTGTACTGGTGCAGTCATTTACCAGTACGCAGGCTACAACCTGCAGAGAGCTACAACCCTCTCTCGTTCTCCAGCTTCTCCTGGAAGGGAGCTACTACCCCCTTACCTCTTGTACTAGCCAAGATACTAGTATGTAGGTGTTGGCCTACTGAAGGCTACAACCTTCTCTTTCTTCCAGGGACTACGTTTCATAAATTTTCAGACTGGATCCATGAACATCAATCAATCATCAAGTATATCTGCATCAAACAATCTCCTTTTCCCAATTAGC
Source organism: Pinus tabuliformis (assembly GCA_031772625.1). NCBI lineage: Eukaryota > Viridiplantae > Streptophyta > Pinopsida > Pinales > Pinaceae > Pinus > Pinus tabuliformis. The sequence goes on along the minus strand of CM062812.1, from coordinate 237,426,880 downwards.
ACTGAATCAAGTAAACACTTCTCTGACAGCTACCTAGAACACAGTAACAGTAACCACACACCAAATTCTGAACCCAGAATACTGCAACAATAGACAGAGGCAGCTAGATAATAATTTAAAGATATACGCTACTTCAACAACCTGAAACCTGCGTGCAGATCTATAAAGGATAATTCCTTCTTTCAAATATTCAGACACTAATTAACCCAGATTGTCAGATTTATAGATCAAGCATGCGCCTCATATAACAGATCAAAATCATGCAAAGATACTATTTTTCAAGCATAAAGATTATGACCCATCAAAAGAACTTATCCTTCTTTATGCGCTAAGGTTCCTCCTTCATTCAGGTCCAGATCTGCACCATAACCCAATCACAAATATTTCAGATCTAGCACTTATTAGATATTCAATTCATTGATGATGCTTTGCCAAATGATCTCCTTCCTCTTTTATAGTCTTAGGCCTTCCACAATACCACGGTCCAAAACCATAGGATCAAAAAACTGTCGGACTAATACCATGAACCAACCATGAAAGTGCATGAGATCAACACTTTTGGATGCAATACCACGGACCAAAACCATAGGATCAAAAACTGTCGGACTAATACCATGAGCCAACCATGAAAGTGCGTGAAATTTTCTCTTCATGAAAGGAACTTTTCTCTGCATGAAAGTGCGTGAACTTTTTCTCTATATGAAATAAACTTTTCTCTGCATAAAAGTGCGTGAACTTTTCTCTACATGAAATAAACTTTTGTCTGCATAAAAGTGCGTGAACTTTTCTCTACATGAAATAAAATTTTCTCTGCATAAAAGTGCGTGAATTTTTCTCTACATAAACTTTTCTCTGCATAAAAGTGCGTGAACTTTTCTCTACATGAAATAAACTTTTCTCTGCATAAAAGTGCGTGAACTTTTCTCTACATGAAAGAAACTTTTATCTTCATGAAAGTGCGTGAACTTTGCTGCACTATAATTTATCATCTGAGATGAGTGGGTTGCCATCAAGTACAACATATGTATCATAATGCCAACAATCTCCCCCTTTGGACTTGATGGCAACAACAACCAATCACTCTCCCCCTTTGTCATCAAGGGCAAAGGGTTATGCTCCCCCTAAGAACATGCTCCCCCTGACTATAAACCAGATCTGCAAAGAAGAACCATAATCCATCAAACACCATCAATGACCATGAAAGAGATAGAGACATATTGCAGCAATATTCAGACCAGCATCCATGATCTCCTTCTGTACTTCCTCCATAATGCCAACAATGCATGATATGCTCCCCCTGAACCTGTGCCATTCGATCTTTGACCAATCCGCAACCCAGCACATGTACGCATATACTTCAGATGAACCTTGCGTACAACCAACAATCAGAAGAGATTCAACAACAAGATGATGCATCAACAACCCCCAGCTTTTGCCTGAGGTATTCAAAGGTCTCCCTAGGTAATGGTTTGGTGAGTATATCAGCAACCTGTTCCTTAGAAGGAACATACTCCAACTTGACCTTTTGTTCAAGCACTTGTTCCCGGAGAAAGTGATACTTGATTGGTATGTGCTTGGTTTTTGAATGCATGACTGGGTTCTTTGAAATTCTGATTGCACTTGTATTATCACATAAGATGGAGATGGGTGGTGTACAAGTGATTTGAAAATCCTGCAAGGTCTGCATCATCCAAAGGAGTTGAGTGCAGCAAGATGCAGCAGCAACATATTCTGCTTCAGCTGTAGACAAGGCAATCGAACTCTGTTTCTTGCTGAACCAAGATACTAATCTGGAACCCATAAAGAATGCACCACCACTTGTGCTCTTCCTGTCATCCACGCTTTGGGCCCAATCTGCATCAGTATAAGCATGAAGTGTGAGATCTGTATCTCTAGGATACCATAAGCCATAATTTTGAGTCCCTTGAAGATATTTGAAGATTCTCTTTACTGCCTGAAGATGAGTTTCCTTTGGATTTGCCTGAAATCTTCCAACTATTCCCACTGCATGCATGATGTCTGGTCGGGTACCTGTCAAATAAAGTAGACTTCCAATCATAGATCTGTAGGTTGGTTGATGTATTGCTGCTGATACATCATTTGCACTGAGGCTACATCCTGTGACCATGGGTGTACATACTGGTTTTGCATCTTCCATGCCATATTTCTTCAAAATCTGCTTGAGATACTCAGTTTGAGACAAGAAGATCCCTCCTTCCTTTTGTTGGATTTGCAGGCCAAGAAAATATGTCAATTCTCCAAGCAAGGACATTTCGAATTCTTTCTGCATCACCAAGGCAAAGCTTTGACTCATAGATTCTTCATTGCTGCCAAAGATAATGTCATCTACATACACAACAAGTATCAGCAATTTGTCATTTTCAATTTTTATATAAAGATTGCTATCTGCTGATCCTTTTGAACAACCTTGTTGATGAAGATATTTGTCCAAACGATAGTACCAAGCCCTTGGAGCTTGTTTAAGACCATAGAGAGCCTTTTTCAATCTGCATACAAGATTTGGATCATTTCCAAGAATGAAACCATCTGGCTACTCAATGTATACTTCTTCTTCTAAGTCTCCATTTAGAAAGGCTGATTTCACGTCCATTTGAAATACTTTGAACTTTTGAAAGCTTGAGAGAGCAAGGAACATTTGGATGGCCTCAAGTCTTGCAACAGGAGCAAAAGTTTCTTCAAAATCTATTCCTTCTTGCTGCGCATACCCTTTACAAACAAGTCTGGCCTTGTTTCTAATTACTTCCCCATTTTCATTCAACTTATTTTTGAAGACCCATTTTGTCCCTATAACATTCTTATCCTTTGGTCTAGGAACCAACTCCCAAGTGTTGTTCTTTTTGATCTGCTCAAGTTCTTCATCCATTGCTTTGACCCAACATTCATCTTTGCATGCCTCTTTTACATTTTGTGGTTCAGTGGATGAGAGTAATGCCAAATAGCTTGAAGCTTTTGCAATTGTTCTTCTTGTTTGTACACCTGCTTCTTTTTGCCCCAAAATATGAGATTATGGATGATTCTTCTGAACGTACCTGGATGGAGTCTTCTCTTCTACCCTTATCTGTTCCTCTGGTGCTTCTTGAGGTTCTTCTTCTTCATCATTCTGTCTTTGAGGATAGTCTTCATCTTCTTCGATATTTTCATGATTTACTTGCCTAGGAATGTATCCTTTTTCATCAACCACTACATCAATGCTGTCAACAATTCTTCCAAGTCTTTTACTGTGTGGAGAATAACCAAGAAGAATGCCTTCATCTGCTCTAGTTTCAAGTTTGCCAAGTTGCTCATCAGTATTCTTAATATAGCATTTTCTCCCAAAGATTTTGAAGTGTTTTACCGAAGGAGTCTCACCATACCAGAGTTCATGAGGAGTTTGAGTGTTGTTCACTCGGACATTTGTTTTATTGAGAATAACAACCGCAGCATATGCAGCTTCACCCCAGAAAGTTGCGGGAGTTCCGGACTCATCAAGCATAGCACGGGCCATTTATTGGACTGTTCTGTTCATCCTTTCCACCACTCCATTTTGCTGAGGAGTTCTAGCTGTAGAGAATTCCCTTCTTATCCCATGTTCTTCACAGAAATCGAAAAATTCATTTGAGGTAAACTCCCCACCTCTGTCGGACCTGAGGCACTTAATTTTGTAACCTGATTCATTTTCAACCAAGGCTTTGAAGGATTTGAATTTTTCGAATGCTTCGTCTTTGTGTTTCAAAACTCCTAACCAAACAAACCTGGAGAAATCGTCAATGAATAATATCAAGTATTCTTCTCCTCGAGGTGACCTCGTCCTGAAAATACCACATACATCTGTATGGACTAGTTCAAGAGGCCTGCTGGCTGATCCTTCCTTCTCCGGGAAATTGGTTCTGGTTTTCTTACCAAATTGACATGATTTGCATATAGTGTTGTCTGGAATTTTGATATCGGGAAGACCACGAACTTCCTGATATTTGCATGCCTTCCTTATTTGTGAAAAGCTTAGATGCCCCAACCTCCGGTGCCATAACCAATGTTCATCATCCTTGCTCAAATAGCATTGTTGTTGTCCTTCTTCAAATATGTATAGATTATTTGGAGTTCTTCTACCTTTGATCACTGTTTTCCCTGTATCAAGATCACGAACGCTACATCCATTTGATCGAAATATTACCTCGGTTCCTTGATCACACATCTGACTGACACTCAGAAGGTTATGCTTCAAGCCATCAACATACAAAACATTTCCAGCTCTGATCTTTTCTTTTAACTGAGCTGTGCCTTTTCCTTTTATAGCTGCTGGAGTATCATTTCCAAAAGAAACTTTCTTTCCCTTTTCTAAAGCAGAATATGATTCAAGTTTTTCTTTATCACCTGTCATATGCTTCGAACATCCACTATCGATGTACCATAGATTTTCCTGTCCCTCTGCATAAAAGGCTATTCCACATCTTTCTGTTTGTGGTTCCTTTATTCTCCATGTTCTGGTGCTTGAGGCTTGTTCCTTTGTCTGCTGAAACCTGCTCCTGCATTCAGAATCTTCATGACCAAAGTTATTGCAAATAGAACATTCAACTTCATTTTCAAGAGCCGAAAAGTTGTTATATGTCCTTTTTGTAATCCCGATCATACTTGTTTGTTTTTGAGCTTCTTTAGTCATGATTGTTTTATATGCAACACATTGAGCTGCTTTATGACCAAAGTTATGGCAAGAGAAACATTGCCCATTGAAGAAACTTCTGCGATTATCAAATCTACCGGCCAAATGATTGTAATTTCTATTGTCATCCATTCTTGAAGAAAATTGAGAAGATTTTACCTGTGGCTGGTTGTAGCTTTTGTTCATCCTTAAGACAAATTGCCCCTGGTTTACCTGATAGTCTTTGTTCGTTCTTGATGTAATTCGTCCCTGCTTTACCTGGTGATCTCCATTGTTCTTTTGCTCATTCCTTCTTGCTGCATCAAGATAACTCTTTGAGGTGGATGCTTGAGATGTTTCTCCATTATACCCCAGACCTGTCTTGTTTAGCGGAGAACGCTGTACATTGATGATCTCATCCAGAGTTTCAGATCCTTTGACAAACTTAAGATTAATAGCCTTTGTTTTCTCAATTTCTTTTCTAAGGCTAACAATTTCACCTTCTAACTTTTCAAGATATTTTTCTTTTTCATCAATTTGAAATTGTAGAGTATAAATGATCATATTCTTTTCTTCTATACATGTCTTAAGTCTAGAAATCTCTTCATAAAAACTATCCACATCTATAGCATCCATGTAATCATCATCTTCAAATGCCATTAAAAGTTTATAGTCATTACCTCGTTCATCTTCATCACTATTTGATAGACCATCACTGTCTTCATGAGTGTAGTAGCTTTTCTTATTTGCATTCTGTTTCTTGTTCCATCTGGCAGGTTCCTTTCCTTTGTCAATCTTATCCTTATGAGGACATTTGGCAGCATAATGACCTACTCTTCCACAAGCAAAACATTTAAAAGGTAGCTTACCTCTGAACCTTCCAGTACCCCATTGAAGATTTCTGACAAAATTTGATTCTTCTTCTTCTTCTGGCACGTGACTTGATTCATAGTAGTCTCCTTTGCCTGAAGCCTTAAAATCAGCTTCTCTCCTGTCTGATGGACCTCCTTTTCTCATTTCATAAGCAGTTAGAATTCCGTGTAGCTGAGACATAGTAAGAGTTCGTAGATTTTCCTTTTCTTCTATTGCAGACACTTTAGATTCAAACTTGGGGGACAATGATCTTAGGACTTTATCAACCACAACAGCCTCTTTTATTTCTTCACCCAAGTTTTTCATACAATTAACAATCTCATCTACCCGAAGGAAATAGTTAGCCACACTTTCATCATTATACATTCTGAGATTCTCATACTGAATCCTGAGGGTTTGAAGTTTTGCACGTTTTACCTATTCATCTCCTTCGTAGCTCAAAACAATCTTGTCCCATATTTCTTTTGCGGATTTATATTGCATAACCTTCACAAATTCATATTCAGATAGACATCCTAGAAGAGTATTAACCGCCTTTGCATTTGTTTCATATTTCTTCTTCTCAGCTGAATCTGTAGGAGTAGATGATGGAAAAGTATACCCTGTTTCTATAATGTCCCATACTTCTGTACCCAAAGATTGAAGATAGGCAGTAACTCTTACCTTCCAATATACGAAGTTTGTTCCATCAAAAATCGGTGGCCTGATTGATGCTTCCCTCTCGTAGTTGCTCATGATGTTAGATCTTCCTTCAAGCGATCAAGCTTCTTCAGAAGGACCTGCTCTGATACCAATTGTTGGAAATAATACTGAGAGGGGGGGGTGAATCAGTATTATTAAATTCTTATCAATCTATCTTCCTTATTTATACTTTGAATAATTCTTCAAATATTGATCATTACTTTGTATGTCAGTATCATAAAATAATGAGCAGGAACAAGAAAAGCAAATAGTCACACGAAAGAACACCAGATATAAGGTGGAAACACAATGTGGTTGAAAACCACCTGCTGCAATATGTCTCTATCTTCTTTCAATTAGAAACTCCTTTTACAATGATTTTGTACTGGTGCAGTCCTTTACCAGTACGCAGGCTACAACCTGCAGAGAACTACAACCCTCTCTCGTTCTCCAGCTTCTCCTGGAAGGGAGCTACTACCCCCTTACCTCTTGTACTAGCCAAGATACTAGTACGTAGGTGTTGGCCTACTGAAGGCTACAACCTTCTCTTTCTTCCAGGGACCACGTTTCATAAATTTTCAGACTGGATCAATGAACATCAATCAATCATCAAGTATATCTGCATCAAACAATCTCCTTTTCCCAATTAGCACTGAATCAAGTAAACACTTCTCTGACAGCTGTACCTAGAACACAGTAACAGTAACCACACACCAAATTCTGAACCCAAAATACTGCAGCAATAGACAGAGGCAGCTAGATCATAATTTAAAGATATACGCCACTTCAACAACCTGAAACCTGCGTGCAGATCTATAAAGGATAATTCCTTCTTTCAAATATTCAGACACTAATTAACCCAGATTGTCAGATTTATAGATCAAGCATGCGCCTCATATAACAGATCAAAATCATGCAAAGATACTATTATTCAAGCATAAAGATTATGACCCATCAAAAGAACTTATCCTTCTTTATGCGCTAAGGTTCCTCCTTCATTCAAGTCCAGATCTGCACCATAACCCAATCACAAATATTTCAGATCTAGCACTTATTAGATATTCAATTCATTGATGATGCTTTGCCAAATGATCTCCTTCCTCTTTTATAGTCTTAGGCCTTCCACAATACCACGGTCCAAAACCATAGGATCAAAAAACTGTAGGACTAATACCATGAACCAACCATGAAAGTGCGTGAGATCAACACTTTTGGATGCAATACCACGGACAAAAACCATAGGATAAAAAACTGTCGGACTAATACCATGAGCCAACCATGAAAGTGCGTGAAATTTTCTCTTCATGAAAGGAACGTTTCTCTGCATGAAAGTGCATGAACTTTTTCTCTATATGAAATAAACTTTTCTCTGCATAAAAGTGCGTGAACTTTTCTCTACATGAAATAAACTTTTCTCTGCATAAAAGTGCGTGAACTTTTCTCTACATGAAATAAACTTTTCTCTGCATAAAAGTGCGTGAACTTTTCTCTACATAAACTTTTCTTTGCATAAAAGTGCGTGAACTTTTCTCTACATGAAATTAACTTTTCTCTACATGAAAGAAAATTTTATCTTCATGAAAGTGCGTGAACTTTGCTGCACTATAATTTATCATATGAGATGAGTGGGTTGCCATCAAGTACAACATATGTATCATAATGCCAACATTAGGTTTGAACATTTTGTAGGCTATCGATATGTTTGTATCTATGAGCCATGGATGACCTACATAGACTATTATACCATAATGAGGTATGTCAAATGCGTCTAAAGAGTATGTCTAATGTTTGAATGTAGCTTTATGATCATTCTTTATAATCTCTGGTCACCTTGGTGATGAGCCTCCCTATTAAGTAAAACATAAATCCCATCTAACCTTTCCTAGGCACATAATGGCTATGTTAGACCTTCCCCATTGCACTTAATAACATTTTCTTAGCTTAAATGAGTTCTTAGGAAGGCTAAAGAGAGTTATCATGCTTCATGTTCCTAATGTGATTATGATGCAAAATATTGAGAAGATTTAGCACATATCATGAGGATTTCTGTTACAGATCCATTTGGGCACATTAATCCCATAATTCAGATCAGTGTTTTAGGGCTCATCAAACCCTAATTTCAGTTGCTACATGCCCTAAAACAAGTCACCCCTTTGAATGCCTCCTTCCTAGACAGTTTCATGACTGGAAGACATCCAGAAATGGCCTCTAGAGGGACTAGCGCAGATAGGGCCATGTAAGGGTGTGCTGCAGAGCAGCTAAGTCCATGCCAGGGTGCTCTGCAGAGCACTTAGGCTTCCTTTCACCTGTGTTGGGCGAGTTTGAGAGAAATTCACATAGGGTTTGGGGAATATTCTTATATTTTGGAGTCATATAGAAGGTTCCCTCACTTATCAACTCCTATGAGCTCGAAAATGGATGAGGAATGAGTTAAGATGCATCCTATCCTCTCATCCCTTACTCCATGGAACTAATTCTAAGTATGGAAGGCCATTCAATGCCACCATTTATGACAAAACCTCCTTCATCTCCCTATACCATTCATCTAAGTGACCAGGGGTTGGATTATGTTGAATTGTAAGGAGATAATGTTGCTGTGAGATTTGGCCTTGAAGAAAGTATTGTAATGCTACAAGTTTGTCATGCTTTTGATGTGATGTGGATGGGATCCAAGTTGGAGGAATGAATTTGAATCAGACACAATGGTTGTAATTCCCTCTTCTATTTAATAAAGTGTTTGAACCTTTCTCCCATATGTTTGTATTGTTTTATAATGCTTATATGTGTGAAATGTATCTGATTTCATTTAATTACATTTAATAGATCTTTTGCTTTGATTGATTCTTTGTTTTCTGTTGTGTTTACATGTACTTCTCAAGCGTATTAAGTACGGGAAGGAGTGACAGGATCGATACAAAGGAGATGAGAGGAAAGCGGAACTACAAGTAGGTCTTCTCAGCTTCTCATATTATCTATTGCTTATAGGTAAAGACTAAAATAATTTAACACCGTTGTTCTAGATATGGCTACTTATCTAGGGAATTAGTATTTATCCGTAGATACCAAATTCTCCAAAAAAAATTGGCGACTCCACTGGAGAAGATCCTCTTTTCTAGTAGCTTATTCACCTCCTAGGACATCCTTGCAGACCCTACTTATGTTCATAGATTGTAATTCAACTCTTTTGCATTGAAAATTTGGTCAAAACTATGTCAAATTGCCTTTTGAAATGGCTCACTATGACGAGCGCAAGCTTGTGAGGGACACAGTGCGCTGCAGAGCACCCCTGGCTTAGGGACAGTGCTTTGAAGTGCACTGTCTCCCATTCAGGGCTGCGTTGATCCTCCTAGGGTCAGTTTCCCACCTTTGGAACTTGTTTTTGCCAACTTTTCTCTGTTTGTTTGTTTATTGATTAATCAATGAATGTTATGTCTCAAAGAACAAGTTTCTATCTCCTTGTCTAGCCCTGCTTTGAATTGATTGATTAATGTTTCTTAAATGTTTTCTTTGTCATTACCAGTCTATAGTCAAAGTTAGAATATAGTTGATTAATCTTCGTTTGAAAGAAAGTGTCATAAAGTCTTCTTTTCCTTCAAAATAGAACAGTCATAAAAGTCTTCGTTCTTATGAAAGATTGATTGATTGTATGTGAATATTTCCTTTTGTTCATATTCACATTAAGGAAATCAGAAAGAAATACATGCACGTTGCATTGAAATTTTTTGTGTGTGCTCATTGGAATAGTGTAGGGAAATTGCGTTAGATTGTGCTCTTTTCTCTTTGATCGAAAGAAATCTAATTGTTCTATCCCTAAGTAGCTAGGATTTTCATCGTTAAATTGAATGGAAAGAATGCTTATCATGATAGTTGCATTCCTAAGAATTTTAGAATGCATCACGTGGTGAACTTGAAAGGAAAATTCCTAAGCAAGATCAACTTAAACTTAACATCAATTTACCTAATGGATCATTGTCATTAACAAAAACATTTAGTGGTTCTAGGCTAGAGACGTGTTCCGACATCATAAAACAAAGTAGTTGTCGCTAAATTGTATGCAATACATCCAAAGTGTGATACCTCATTCCATGTACATGAGTATATCGTAGCTTATCCACATACCTTCGGGCATATAGGGCAGTGTTACAGTACGTAAAGTATATGGGAATGCTCTCACTGTGCATTTTTGCATTAGACAACTCTTATACGGACTAGGCCTCCACGTACCTTCGGGTATATATGGGAGGACAACACTAGGTTGCTATCCATCCTTAGGTAACCGAGTCGGCCACCTTGCACATTGTGATACACCGAACACAGCATTTGGGGAGATTGCCTGCCCATACTTCTTGGTTCGCCAGGAGGTATTCTGTAGTTCATAGTTGCTTGGTAAACCTTTTGCCTAGCTTACCCCGTTTTGTTTATTTCCTTTTTAATAATAAAATTAATCAGCAATCATGGAGGAACATCAACCCTTACCCCGTCGTTCACGGAGAACAACGAGTAAACCGCCTTTGCCGCCTGAAGCTACACCTATTCGGTCAAAGAGATCTCGCTTAACTCAGTCAAGTACATCAAGAACTCCTAGTTCTTCATCTAAATTACCTGAATCATCTATTTCGGTAAGTACTGAGACTCCAGTTACTCCAACCATTTCTGGGACATCCGTTTCTGAAGAAGAAGTTTCACAATTACCTAAGGACATTAGCACTGATCCTAGTGAAACAGTAACCAAAGTTGTTCAAGAAAAAATTGATCCTCAACTTGAGATTGCTCAACAAGAAATTACTTCTAAACTTGAATCAATTCAACCAGAAGTTAATCCAGAACCTATCACAGTTCAAACAGGAGTTACATCTGAACATGAGGTTGTTTAGGAACCTCTTTCTGAAATTGTTGTTCTTTTACCCGAACATCTGGACTTTGAATTTGAACATTAAGAAGTTGTTACTTTACCAGAATACGATCAACTGGTTACCCCTCAGACATCAGTAACTACTGAAACTTTGATTTTATCAACACCATAAATCTTTTATAGACTAGACGGTGAATTTCTTCCACCTGGTTTAATGGATGTCGAGGAAGAATTGGAAGAAGATTCTACACCTAGAACCCCATTCCACTTTGGAACTGGGATTTATATTTACCCTCATACACATTTTACTGCTCCATTTGATCCTGCTTCTTTTCAAGTACCCATCGATTCTTTAGGACAAATTTGGGTCAGTTAACTATGGCTGAACAACCATCAACATCCCAGACTGTATCATCTGATGCAGTTATGGCAGAATCTTCTGTTGCAACCTCTTTGATGTTTTCTACCACACCTGAGTTGCACCTATATGGTGAATCGTCTGTCCCGGTTGGTTACCAATATTTATTTGGAACCAACTCAGGGGTTGCTTCTACACCATGGTCATCACCCATGTCCTCATCCAGAATTCTGCTTGATTCTTCCTTAATGGGAACTCAATAATTTGATCCTGCATATCAATATCAAGCTGGGCAATCTAGTAAACAAAAACCTATGTATTCATTAAATACTGGATTGCCGCCATATGGAGAGCAATATGCTTATTCACCTTATCCTCCCTATGGAGGACCATCATATGGTAGTATCCCGTAGTATTCAGGTCAACCTGGAATTTGAGTTTGTCAATGGCAACCAACAATGCCAGTTCAACCAAGGCTTGTGTATCCAACACAACCAATGAAAACTATGTCATCTATTCCTACTACACCTGTTGTTACTACTGTACCACAGTCACAAGTTCAAACTATTATATCTCAACTAGTACAAACTGGTCCTTCTACCTCGTAACCACAAGTTTCAGGCCAAGAAGTTCAAGTTTCTCAGGCTGTTGTACAACAACCACTTGTGTTCGGGGTTCAACAACCTCAGGTTAGTATACCCTTATATGGACTGACTCAGGCTTACACTAGTGTAGTTTATTCACAACCTGGCCAACCTTTCATTGCTAGGAAACAACAACCATTAAATCAACAACAGTTGTACCAACAACAACAAGAATTGATTCAACAACTGTGGCAACCCAAATTTCAACAACCTTAATTCTAGCAGTTTCAACCCCAATTTGGACCTGCCCAACAGGCTCAACCTGGGTTTGGACAATATCAAGCTTACAAGGTCCTGGTCAACAAGGCTTTGCAGGTTATGGACAACCGAAAATTCAACCTGGTTATCAAAAACCACCTTATGCCATATTTGTTCAACAACAACCTTATCAAGGTTACCAAATGCAGATGCCCTATGTTGGTATGCAAATGTCGTTTTCTTAGGCAATTCCATCATATCCTGGGTATGCTCAACCTGACCTGAATCGACAGTTTCCATTTGTAGCAAATTTGGAATTACCAGATTTAAATCGGCTCACTAATGATCCAATCTTATATGCACCTTGGTGGTCGGTGATTCCGCATAAGTTACCTTCTGACATTCCGAAATTCAATGGAAATCTCGAAGAAGACCCATCAAATCATGTCATGACCTTTCATTTGTGGTGTTCATCAAACTCCTTAAATGATGATTCGGTTAGACTCCGTCTTTTCCAAAGAACACTTACTGGTCCAACTGCTAAGTGGTACATTGAGTTACCACAAGCTTCTTTCGACAACTTTACGACTTTAGCCACCACATTTCTGACCCACTTCTAGTTACCTATCAGATACGAGACTGGAACAGAACTCCTAACCAACTTTAAACAGACTACTGCTACCCATATATCAGATCATATTCATGAGTGGCGGCGTCATCGTCGAATGGTTAAGACATATGTTCTTGATCAACTTTTGGCTGAGTGGTTCATAAAATCCTTGTTGCCATCAATCACCGAGGATGTGGCAAAAGGTGGAGTTGTCATAGAAGAGCAAGTAATTGCTCGTGCCCAATATTTGGATTTGATTTACACACAATCCAGCATGCTCTACGACAAAATTCCCAATGCACCCTGACCAGCTTTCACTGTTCCTCCTCCTCCATAATCAAGTAAGGACTCTCATGCCGGTGACAGTGTGATCGGTTCTTCGAGCACGCAAACAGCAGGAAGACCATCTGGTCAAACTCTTGCCATTACCAATCAAACTACCAATGCATCAGAAAACACTCTTGCTTCCGAAGTTAATGTCGTGTCATCTGACAAAGGCAAAAATCAAAAGCAACCAGGAGGCAAGAAGAAGGGGAAAAATAAGAAGAAACAAGATAATTCCCCTCAAGAGAAATCATCTGATTCCTCTACTTCGGCAAGGAAACCTCGTTATCCATGTCTAATCTGTAATGATGAGCATTTTACAAGAGATTGTCCACACTGCTCAGAAGTCTCTAAACTTCTAAAGACTTCTAACACATCTGCAGTGTTGACTGATCCATTTCCAAACCTGGAGACACATTTGGTTGCAACAGACCATGCTTCCACATCCCAAGTACTCATGTTATCCATCACAAAGCCACAAAATGAAGTTTTGGTGTCAACGAGAAATAAAGATTACGGAAATCCACCATCATCGTCGAATAACCAGGCCACTAATCAACCTAATCCTTCGACTTCGACTTCATCTGAAAATATTCCACCACCTATTGCACCAGAATTGACAATAAAACCACCAAAGGGAGTTGTGCATAAATCGACATTTAACCCTCGAGCTCGAGCATCTCAGAACTATAACATAGTGGAAGATCTTGCTCAATCACCTTCTGCTATGTCGACACTCGAGGTGTTACAAAACTGTCCCTCCCAGAAGCAGGCTTTACTGTCAGCAATTGGTGGAATAGACCCTACGGATTCCAATCTTGTGGTTTTTAACCATGCGAGATATACACCACAGTTACCGGTGCAATTAGCTTTCCTAATTCAAGTAAAATCTCTCAATAAGAATGTTCATCAAACTATTATTAACGAGGGGGCATCTACTTGCATTATGTCAATGAGCTGCTGGAAAACACTTGGTTCACCGCCATTGTCACGATCACCAACCACGTTAAAAGATTTTGACAGACGAACATATACTCCTTGTGGGATTTTGAGTAACCTGCAAATCGAACTAGGGGGAAAAACAGTTACTGTTGAAGTTGAGGTAGTTGACAGACCCCTCAATTACAACATTTTACTGGGAAGGCCATGGGTATATGCTACGGCAGCTGTGGTTTCTACGTACTTTCGTACTATTTCATTCCCTCATAAGGGTGGAATCAGAGTTATTGATCAGCTTGCCTTCTTTCCATCTAGTTCACAGGCTACGGGAAGCATTCCATTGGTACACGGACCCCTGCTATGACTTCAAAGTGTTGGAGTAGGTATTTTTAAAGATCCTTCCCTAATGGGTACTTTTACGCTACTGTCACCGTTTGATTTGGCAGAAGTGGCAAGAGTAGAGACTTGCAACATGATTTCCTCCACCTCATCTGATTTAAGGAGGATTACCAACAATTATGAAGTTGATAGTAATACTGAGGTTATGCCACTAAACCCCATTGAGCTAGCATAGCAATCAATTTTTCTGGCTTGTGCGGCAAACCCAAATCCACATTCACCAATTGTATGGGTAGACCATTCGTTAGAATATGGTACTTCTTTGGATCCTTTCTCACGTATACATTCTACAGATGAAGGAATCTTCCAATCAATGATGATATGAGAAGAACCTTGGGAACAATATCATCATCGTTCTCATATTCTAGATGACATCGAAGATTATTCAAATGAACTAAACTACCCATCAGTTATTGATTTCCTTTCGAATTTAGTTTTCATAGATATAGTAGAATCTGAGCGAAACCTGTCGCATATTGAAGAAAAAATTTCTATTAATATTTCAACCAAACCTAATGCTGTAGAGAACATTCATGTTGGCAAATCTTGTTCTCCATCAGAACTTGATAGTTACCATACTCTCTTTTGTGAATTTCAAGATATATTTTCATGGTCTTATGAGGAGATGCCAGGAATTGACTCTAGTATTGTTGAACACAAAATCAAAATGTAACTTGATGTCAAGCCATTACGACAACGGCTTCGACCTATTCATCCAAAGAAAGCCACTGCAATTAAAGCAGAAGTTGAAAACCTTTTGCATGTTGGTTTCATTTACCCTGTACCTATTACTAACCGGGTTTCCAACATTGTTCCTGTCATGAAGAAACAAAGGACAGTTCGAGTGTGCATCGATTATAGGGATGTAAAGCAGGCATGTCCAAAGGACAATTATCCCACTCCTTTTATCGACCAAATTATTGACGAATGTGTCGAATGAGAAATATTTTCATTTATGGATGGTTTTTCCGGCTACAATCAAATCAATATCCGCCCACAAGACCAATCTAAAACATATTTTATTTGTCCATGGGGCACATTCACGAATAGGAAACTCCCATTCGGTTTGAAGAATGCAGGGGCCACATTTCAGAGGGCAATGAACTATGCCTTCCATGACATCAAACACATTGTTCAACCTTACCTCAACGATTTACTTGCTCATTCACGAAAGCAGACTGATCACCCACAACATTTGAGAGCAATATTTTTATGGTGCCGACACTACAAGATATGACTCAATCCACACAAATGTGTGTTTTGTGTTGGTTTTGGTCGATTTCTTGGATTTGTAGTGTCTAGAGAGGGGATTCGACTCGATCCATTAAAGGTTTAGGAAATTCTTGATTTTCCTCCACCTTCAAATCTTTTACAGTTACAGAGACTCCAAGGGAAGGCTAACTTTCTGAGGAGGTTCATTCCTAATTACGTTGAGATGGCTAAAGGTTTTACACGTCTTTTGAAAAAGGAGATAACCTTCCATTGGGATCAGGTTGCAAAACATTCCTTTGATGCTCTTAAATATACCTTAATTAGAGCTTCATTAATGTACTCTTAAAATGATCAAAATGACTATTACCTGTATCTCGCCACTGCAGATACAACCATTGGCATGGTTTTAATCCAAGAGGAAAATTGGATTGAACATCTGATTTATTATTTGAGTCACACTCTCAATGATACAAAAGGTAAGTACTCTTATGTTGAGAAACTAGCTTTGGCAGCTGTGCAAGTCGTTCAAAGATTTCGCCATTACATCCTGCTTCGGAAAACTACTATCATTTCAGATGGCAACCCTATGACATACATTTTGTCATGTCAATTGTTGGGGGGAAAATACTCAAAATGGATAGTCATTTTGCAGGAGTTTGATCTGGAATTCATCAAGTCCAAATCAAAGAAATCTCTAGTTTTTGCAGAGTTACTTTGTGACCTTCCCTCGACCTCCATTGATTCAACATCTGAACCATCAATTTTGGATGAGTCTCTGTTTTTGATATCGTCATTTGATGCGTGGTATGGAGATATACTGATCTATCTCCAGACCCAAACTTTCTAGCTTGATACCTCTCGCTCGCAACAACGATGTATTCGATACCAAGCCAAAGATTATCTGATCATTGGCGACACTCTTTACTATCGTGGTGTCGATACGATTTTATGGAGGTGCCTCACGCATGAGGAAGCTGAGAAAGCATTGAATGATTGCCATTCAGGTGCCTATGGTGGACACTTATCTGGATATGCAACCGCACAGAGAATTCTCCGTGCCGGTTACTTCTGGCCAACTATATTCAAAGATTGTATTATTGTTGTCAGAAGCTGTCATGCATGCCAGATATATGACCGAAAAACTAGATTACCACCTACACCATTGCATCCAGTCGTTGCTGTTGGACCATTTACCAAATGGGGCATTGACTTCATGACATGTAACCCCACCTCGGCTGGGGGGCATGGGTATATTATAGTTGCCGTTGACTATTTTACCAAATGGGCTGAGGCGATGCCAACATTAAACAACAGTGGCGAAACCGCTGCTCTTTTATTTTTTAACTTTGTGGTTGCCTGGTTTGGTGTACCACAAGCCATAGTTACAGATCATGGGTCGCATTTTCACAATCACATGATGGATGGGTTGACTGCTAAGTTAGGAATATCACATGATAGTTCTACCCCTTATTACTCGCAAGCGAATGGACAAGTTGAGGCCATCAACAAAGTCCTGAAGCGGATGTTGTAGAGAATAATAGGGGTTCATATGCGAAACTGGCACTTAATCTTGTACTCTGCCTTGTGGGCATATCGAACCTCGGTGTATGGTTTGGAAGCAATCTTACCGATATAATGCAAAATTTCATCTCTCAAACTTGCGATTGACCTGTTACTCGACACTTCTGACGAAGAAACGCGTTTCTTGGAATTAATCCATCTAGATGAAACCTGTCGTGATGCCGCATTGGCTAACGAAGCGCATAAGAAATGAATCAAGGCGCAATATGATAGAAATGTCAAGCCTCGTATCTTCTTAGAAGGAGACCTAGTGTCGCTTTATGATCAGGGAGCTGATAAACTTGGAGCAGGGAAATTTGAACCAATGTGGATGGGTCCTTATATTGTCAAGCATGTTCTGGCAAAAGGTGCCTACAAGTTAGTATATTATGATGGGATTCCATTGTCGCAGCCCCGAAACAGGTTGTACCTCAAACGTTACTATGCTTAATTAAGTGTAGTAAAACTTACTGTATATATGCTTTCATTGCATGTGTGTGTGTGTGTCTTTTATACTTTTTATCTGGTTAGTAATCCGCTTTGAGTTTGTTGCAAATGTCGGAGTCTTTGGAACCTTTTGTTGGTTACACCGATGGTGCTAGTCGTAGTACATATAACTTGTCTTCTGCAGCATGGGCTATTTTCGCTCCAAGTGGCGAGTTAGTAAGTTTTCAAGGGATTTGTATCGGTCGATCGACAAAAAACATCGCTAAGTATAGTGCGTTGATTAAACTTCTCTCTGATGCCATTTCACTTGGCATTTGCCGAATCATCATTAGGCTGGACTCGCAACTCATTGTACTACAATTAACGAACATTTATACTGTCTGAAATCCAACAATTTTTCGTATGTTCCTTAGAGTTCATATTTTGGAAAGGCATTTTGAACACATTCAATATGAACATATTTCTAGAAATATTAACAAATTAACTGATTCTCTAGCAAATTATGTGTTAAATAGACATTTGCGACACATGTAATATTAATATTTTCAATTCACATCATCAGTTGAATAGGATTGAATATAACCATAGAAAACTCTGAAAGTAAAATAGATAGGTGTTTTAAAAGTTTTTACAAAATTTGTGTCCAAGACACGTTTGGTCATTTGAACCAAAAAACTCAAAATCCATGCAAAACATCCTAAGTAGATCTAGTGGTGCTCATGATAACAGGTCACAGCCTGTGCTATCATGCGCAAAAGTCTCACCCAATGACTAGCAACACCAATAGTGTGGCGCTGCAGCCTCATAGGTAACTCCTCGATCCGAACATTCGGAATACCAAGGGTTAATCCCTCTATGTGATCCTGCAACTCTGCTAAGGTCTCGGCCAAATCCAAGTCTTGGAGAACTGCTCTCCTAATGTTTCTCCGTGCTAGCCCACCTGCACCCTGTTGGTGCCCCACAGGTCGAACAATACCCACATGTGCATGCATAAGAATGATTTTAGTTTAGTCTTGGAAGCATTAAAAACACAAAAAACATGTAGAAACTTGAAAAATCAAAAAACACTTTTGGTCAAACAATTTACCCATAGCACCCCATTATGCTCCAACTGGTAGAATCAAATCTGGATCTCCATGGAAATCCATCCCTGAGTATGGATGCTCCTCGATGACAAGGTGTTGTCGATTGAGCCAGCTGAAGAATGCAATGGAAAAAATAATTGTTGACTGACCCATATGTCGAGCCATCAATTCGACCCACCTCTGCATATGTGGATCTCTAGGACCAGCTACACCCAGTGATACATGTTGCGGTTGCATCAATGGGATTCTCTCTAAGGTAAAAGTGATTAAGATCGAACCATAGCAAAAATTCTTCATATTACCACTTTTTACCTTAGTCAATTGTTCTTTCAGTGAAGAAAGCACGACCTCACACCAGTTGAATACTTTTGGCTCTAGACACTCAAGTGCATACTGCATATATGATCTGTTCGCCAGATGAAGTGTCACACTGCCAGCCAACTTTGCGATTGTGAAGAGGATCATTCTCAAAGGAAAATAACCTACATCTCTGATGTTTATTTTCCCATCCTTGCTAGGCTGTGTACCTAGTCGACAAAACTGTCTAATATAATCTTTCACCGATTCACCTCCACAGCCAAATCCAGAAAGTGAGATGGGGGCACCTCGACTCGACAGTCTGGTAAGAAAGTAAATATCATCAATGGTAATAGGGACCATCTTGTCCCTAATGTGAAAAGTCTGATCTGTTGGATCCTATGCATGAACAAGGAACTGTAGTAGTTCTATTTTTTGCCTTATTCGAGACAACTTGAAGTATTTGAGTAACCCACAGTTTTTGAGGGCCTTAACTGTATCCAGATTGTTTAGGGTAACCATGTCTTGTTCTATGTGCTCTCTTTCTTGCCATGTAATCGACATTCTGATCCGATGAAATTCTGAAACACATTCATAAGCTTAGTTAGGATCCTTTCCATGCAAAAAAAGGACAAATTTTGGAGCAAATAGCTAAATCAAACTTGGGAAACTCACCCAGCGTAGCCCAGGCACAGATACAGTGCACTGCAGAGCATGCAACCTTCTATCTGGGTTCTCTTCAGCACAGTTTTCGGTGTGAAATCCCACACTGATCCCAGGGCAAAAAAATGAAACCCCAGGGGCCCCAAAAAACCCTAAAACTTGCATGAAATGACAAAAGAATGACCTGAAAGGAAAGAAGAGAGGTTAAGCTCCTACCTGGTCTGGACAACTCGAGAAATGGTCCACGGAATATCTCACAATCAGCTGATGAAGTTCGAGGTAAAAAGCTAGCTCAAAGCACAAAATTGAACGTTAAGTTCCAAATGGTAAAAATGTCATGGTAAAAACTTGTTTTATGTTTATTTCATGTTCAATAATTGAGTAAACATTAGTATTTTCCTATTTTTGCCTATGAAACTAGTATTTTTAATCCATTTGGTGGTGTTTTGAGCAGGTTTTGCAACTGACTTACAGAACTTAACTTGCTCGATTGTAAATTGTACCTTTGACCACAGAGCACACTTTTATCTCTTTTTCGAGCTCCATTAAAAACGAAAAAGGAACCCCCTTGGAGTCCTCTTTAAGCTCTTTTCAGACTCTCTAAACATGAAAATATTTTCGAGCTCTTATCCTTTCCAGCTCGTTAACGAATTGGAAACGATATCTCTCTTGTATTATTTTACACTTTTTCGGGCTTGAGAGATTAATTTACGAAAAAGAACTTATGGAGTTTTATTTTTTCCCCTTTTCAAACTCCCTAAACATGAAAAGGACCGAGTTATCTTTGTCGTTAAACTCGTTAAAAACATCAAATAGCGACAAACTTGTCCATCTAGACAAGACCGAGTTTCACCTTTGCTAGACTTGTTAAAACATCAAATAGTGATGGATTCACCTGAAGGGTGGAATTATACAACAAGCATATGTTATCCTCCTCAAGCTTGATAAAAAATAAAGAGGTACTGGTCAGCAATGACTGGGGAAAATGGAAAAAAGGGGAAAAGCACTTTATGGTAGCAGGTCACTGTTGAACATGACACTTTCACTCCATCACCGTGACTATTTGGGTTGGGTTATTAGCTTGATGGTTATCACACTGTTGGTCTATCATACCATCCATCACTTTGTTTTGGGTCAATGCTACCAATTCATTTCAGTGTCGCCGACATGTTCAAGAGAAGTCATTCAGTCAAAATTCATCCTTTGCAATACCATAAACCTTCATTTTCATGACCACCATTCCTGAACCTTGTGTCGTCAGTCAAATTCCATCTCTAAAATCACTACACTCGTTTCATGTCATTGATGTGGGATACATCAAGGCCCTCCTATGACAAGTCGCTTCTTGTCAACATCAACGCATTATCCAAGAAGTTGACTTATAAACACCTTTCCAGTACCTTGAGGCTTGCATGCATCAATGGCAGGTTTCTCGCTTCCGGTGATAAGTTGATGTCAATGACCTTCGACCAAAAGACTTTGTATGGTGTTCGACATCAAAAAATCTATTCACACCATGCAGAATGTAATGCAGTACCTTGAGGATCATTATCGTTATCGGTGATTTCTCTCGCATCTGTTAACAACTTACACCATTGGCTAGTAATCAGATGGTGTATTCCCATGTTCGACTTCAGATCACATATTCACATGGTTAGACTCGTACTTGAGCGAACGATTGAATGAGATAGAAGACCTCAGATCTAGTTTCATCCACCCGGGCTACAATTTCAGGAGTACTAAATCATATGTACAATGGTTTTACATTAATGGTCATTCCGATCATGGGTCTATATCTGTAGACGACTATTTGTGTACATGTAATGAAATTTTATAAGCTGAGCATGGGTATGCCTTCCCTCAACGATTCATGTAAAAATAAAAAAATAAATGATATATGTATTGCAATTGATGCAGGTCACCTTCCACTTCGATACCTCCTCATCACATCGTAAAGCATTTCATTCGACATTGGCATTTTTCTGACTTCATGCTTTAGGGGGCAACTGTTACAGATCCATTTGGGCACACCAATCCCATCATTTAGATCATGTTTTAGGGCTCATCAAACCCTAATTTCAGTTGCTACATGCCCTAAAACAAGTCACCCCTTTGAATTCCTCCTTCCCAGACAGTTTCATGACTTGAAGACATCCAGAAATGGCCTCTAGAGGGACCAATGCAGATATGCCCATGTAAGGGTGCGCTGTAGAGCAGTTAAGTCCATGCTAGGGTGCTCTACAGAGCACTTAGGCTTCCTTTCACCTGCGTTGGGTGAGTTTGAGCGAAATTCACATAGGGTTTGGGGAATATTCTTATAGTTTGGATTCATCTAGAAGGTTCCCTAACTTATCAACTCTTGTGAGCTCGAAAATGGATGAGGAATGAGTTAAGATGCATCCTATCCTCTCATCCCTTCCTCCATGGAACTAATTCTAAGTATGGAAGGCCATTCAATGCCACCATTTATGACAAAACCTCCTTCATCTCCCTATAAATTGACCACTCATCTAAGTGATCAGGGGCTAGATTATGTTGAATTGTAAGGAGATAATGTTGCTGTGAGATTTGGCTTTGAAGAAAGTATTGTAATGCTACAAGTTTTTCATGCTTTTGATGTGATGTGGATGGGATCCAAGTTGGAGGAATGACTTTGAATCAAACACAATGGTTGTAATTCCTTCTTCTATTTAATAAAGTGTTTGAACCTTTCTCCCATATGTTTGTATTGTTTTATAATGCTTATATGTGTGAAATGTATCTGATTCCATTTACTTATATTCAATAGATCTTTTTCTTTGATAGATTCTTTTTTTATGTTGTGTTTACAGGTACTTCTCAAGTGTATTAAGTACGGGAAGGAGTGACAGGATTGATACAAAGGAGATGAGAGGAAAGCGGAACTACAAGTAGGTCTTCTCATCTTCTCATCTTATCTATTGCTTATAGGGAAAGACTAAAATACTTTAAAACCGTTGTTCTAGATATGGCTACTTATCTAGGGAATAGTATTTATCCGTAGATACCAAATTCTCCAAAACAATTTCCAGTGAAAGATATTCATGGGACCTGTTTCCTACTATAGGAAGATCAAAATCAGCTAGCTTGGAGCACTAAATACTCCTCATTATATCTGTGAGGTCACTCAGGGAGCATGATCATGTTTTCTAAGATTTTTGGAGGGAAAAAAGTCCTCCTTTGAAGGAGGTTTCCCATCATACATTTTGTATAAATAGAGGTTTACAATAGGCCATTGGGAATCTGTGGTGAAGTAAAATTCTAAATGTGGACACAAACAATTCCTCTAGTCCAAGAGCAGGTCTAGCAACAAACAAGAAAATCTATGGAAGATTTCCTTAGGTTAGAACCAATTAAGAGGGCCTACCTCTTAGTACACTATCCGTTTGATGACGACCTTGCTTCCTTGCTCTAGCTATCTTCCATTTCTTCTTGCGAACAAGTGAAACACGTAGACAACAACATACAACAACTGTGATGATATACAAATTGTATTCAAACTACTTAACAAGTCAAGAAACATTAAGCCATAAACATGTGAAATGACATCTTATGTAGGAAATCAGTCTATAGTTGCATCTTTATTAAATCAAGAAGAGATTACAATCAACTCCTTGATGTTGTTGTTCTCCTTTGATAAATCTGGGTTCCCACACACTTCTGCTATCATTCTATGGATGGCCCCAACAATGATAGTCTCAAGGTTCTTCCCTTTAGGCTTCACACCAAACCAAACTCACAATTCTCCCTTAAACACAAGCTAGAAAGCTACAAACTATGGGTAGCTTGCTGACTACTCCAAAATCAAAACTTCATCCAGAACTTAATTAGGACTAAAAGCTAGCTTGTGCTTGGGAGAAAGAGAGGTTTATATAGCTTGTATGGAGGGGAGATGGTTCCTATTCTCATGGGAGAAGGCCTTATCTCTTGGATTAGTTCCATCCTAATAGGGGAAAGGAGCCCAAACTGACCTTCTCAACTCCATCTGGCCTAACCATTTACCAGACTTCCGTTACAAAGCTTCTAGAGTTGGAAGCTTTGGCTCCATATTTAAAACAAATTCCAAAAGAGGATCGACATGACTAAGAAAGGGATCAGTCAATTCGATCGACGCTAGGGATAGTTGTAATCCCTGCATGTCGGCTTGAGGAGGATACGAGTCATTAGTGCTGGTCTTGTAAACTGGGATAAATAGAAGCTTTTTGGGAAATGGTGCGAAAGGGAATTGTTCTTCTCATGAAGAGGGACACAATGGGAGTTTATTCATGATAGGAAAGCATGTCGGGTACACTATAGAGGTTCTCTAGGATCGTGGATGGGGAGTACAGGGACAGTGAAAAAATGATGTGTAATAGATGCCCCGTAAAGCGTGAAGGCTGAGCTAGAGTGAGGGATGAAATGCTTTACAAGTGGAAGCGGGGAACTAGAGTTCGTTATCGGAAAACTTGCATGCAAGCATAGATACATGTACATCACTGAAAACTCTGAATAATAATACATGAATCATGGTATGGATGCAACCATCCAGAGAATGATCATGTAAATGGATCCTAGGAATGGGCGAAACCATCCAGTAGAAAGGATCATAAGGAAACCAAGGTATGGTCGCAACCTTATCCGAATTGGATCCTAAAAACTCTCTAAGTTTTCATGACTGTTTCAAATTATTCTAAAAGATTCAAGTCTTAGAAAAATCAAAGCTATCAGAAGGAATCCTCGTAAACAGTTGCAGTTGTGGCCAGAGTGGAGCAACAATGACCCTCGGTCGAGCGCGTAGACCATTGGCCCATGGTAATACACACTGGCGCAAACTGGCAAAATCAGAGGCCAAATCAAGAAATAGGGGTGGTTTTTGATACGCGATTAGCGCTAAAGCGCTAATCACGTATTGCAGGGCATCCCCCTCAGTGAAGGAAAGTCTTGAAGTGCAAGAACCTGAAATCGCTATAAAAAGAACAGAAAAGTAACTGTTTCAGTTCCGTAGCATGGGATTCCCCAAAGCGGTAGGATATCGGAAGCCCGAGAGGTGGTAAGCAGTTTTGACTGAGTCCCGCCCGATGCCACACATCGAGCGACATGCATCCGGCAGATGAGAGAGAAAACCACCCGCATCGGATGGGTAAACACTGTGTGACTTGTCCGCCCGATATGAAGGACGACCGTAGGATCTGGGGGGCCTAGATCAATGGCGGAGATGCGTCCCGATGACTGATCGGATTTGACAGGTCAAAAAGCAAGATGACAGGGGATTTGAAGTTTGACATGGATGATGAGTTGGCAAACGATTCATGATTCGCGGGTGATCTTGAAGCAAACAGAATTAACGGCCATTCAAAAATGATTCAAGGAATCTAACACCCAGTTCATTGGGAAACAGGTGGCCACCTCCCTACGAGGTGTTACCCAGTGATGATGACGCAGAGCAGAGGAATTCAAACGGACAGAGGTAAGGAAACTAGAAGGCCGGGAAGCAGAAACGAGCAGTCAAAGAATAGACTGGCTTTAAAGCCATGAACTGATAGAAGTAGAGGACAGACACACAAAGAGACACAAGAAGCTAATAGCAGAGAACAGAGAGTAGAAGCCGAGCTGACCTGAAGGCAGCATCAAGCTAGATAGAGCCAGAGAGAGTCAGAGAGTCTGTGTACTCCATTGAAGGCTTGAGAGGTTCAAGCAAACTCCTCGGCATAGGCCTGTCATACTACTGTGACCCTCAAAGGTCGAGTTTCAGTAAGGAGAGTCTGTGCACTCCATTCCTACTGACTTCATTCTGTTTAGTGAGTCTCGAATTGAGATCACTATTGTAAAAATCTGCTTGAAAACATAATAGAGAGGCCACCACTGAAAGGCTGGACCAGGAGACGTAGCCCAGGAGCATTGGGTGAACTCCTTATTAAACTTGTTTTGTTTACATGTTTGACTGTTATGTTTTCTCTGATTGCCTCAGTGTCTATGTATTCTAGCAATCTAATCAACCCGTTGCATAAGTAACATAGGCACAGCCATGCGCATGAGTCTGTAATACCTTTAATTCTTTGTCCTGGATAAATTCCAGATCAAGTGGTATCAGAGCTCTAGGTTACTAAGGTTAGACAAGCTTGTGATGGATTTTGTTTTTGAATGCTAACTAGATCAAAGCTTAAATTAGGAGAAGGAGAATTGGCTGAAACTAACCCAGAAATTGGAAGAGTCTATTCTAAGAGGAAAATGTCAGAAGAAAATCCCTTGGAATCAGACACCCAGTTCATGGATAGTTTATGACCTTGAGATCCATGGTGGAGGAAATGTATAGGTACTTTAAGAAACATAGAGATGAAGATTCATCAAGCTCCAAACAAGACAAAGGAGTAGAAGAATCTCTCCTCCATGACCACTCTAAAGGCAAAGGGAAAGAAGAAAAATTTCTCATGCCTCCTAATAGCCCTGAAAATAAAAAGAAGACATCTTTGATTAAATTAGATCTTAAATTTGATTTATCAATATATGATGGAGAGTTGAATGCAGAGAACCTAGATAATTGGATCAGACATATTGATGTTTATTGCAGAGTGCAGAGCATTGACTCAGAGAAGAGTAAGATTCAGTTGGCCAGCCTATGCCTTGGAGGCACTACCTTGGTATGGTGGGAAGGCAGGACAGAAGCTGACATGAAGAAACATGGTAAGATTCTTTCTGTCTGGAGTGAATTTGTTTCTGCAATTAAAAAGCAATTCTATCCACTATCCTACATGCAGCAAGCCATGATGAGCTGGCAAACTCTTCGACAACTAAAAGGGCAAAGTGTACAAGGTTACACTCAAGAATTTAGGAAAAGAGCTTTGATTCTATGAATTTCTTTAGACTCACCTGAGACTCTGTTGAAGTATATAGGTGGTCTACACAGCTACATGAGGCACACTATCCTAATGTTTAATCCCACTAGCATAGATGAGGTATCTGTTTAGGTTACGCATCTCGAAGCTAGAGGTAAGAATGGGAACCCAGAAGTTGGGGGATCATCCAAACCCACTGCAAGGAAAAATAAGGAGAAAAGAAAACATAAATGGAAAGAGAGGAAGACAAGCACTGTACAGAAAAGCAAGTCTTCATGCAGTCATTGTAAGAATGATGGGCATGATGATGAACACTGGTGGATTTTGCATTTGGAGTTGAAACCTAAGAAGTTCGAGGGCAAGAAGAAGAAGACTGTTGCAGCTATTCAAAAGGATTTTGGGTCAGAATCAAGAGATGAAGCAACAATCGCAACCACAGGTATAAAAGGTAAAATTTCTGAAGCATTTACTAGTAATTCTGCACAATCTACTGATAATGAAGAAAATGAGAGAAAAATACATGAGCTTTTTCATATTCAAGTTATTTCCAGTCATCAAAAGATTGATACTTTGTTTGATAGTGGCTCACAAGTAATTCTAATTTCTGAATCAATTGTAAAGAAATTGGGATTACTAACCACACCTCACAAGAAACCATATCCATTAGGTTGGTTATGTGATAAAGCAAAGCTACAAGTGACTAGATGGTGTAAACTTAAGTTTTCTTTTGGGTCAACATTTGTAGATGAGGTTGAGTTAGATATAGTTCCTTTGGATATATGTGGAATTGTTTTAGGAAATCCTTACTTGTATGATAGAAAAACTATTTTCTATAGAGCTGATAACAAGTATCTACTCGTTAAAGATGGAATCGAATATATTGTAAGAGCTCATAAGCTCAAGAATAATTATACTCTCATAAACTCAGGGAAGATGAAACGAATTGTAAATTCATGCAAACAATTTTTACTGATGGTTGTAAAGGAAAAGAAACCTGATAAAACCAATGTATTTGAGGGTTGTGATGCTAAATAACAAGCTGATTTAGAAAAAGTTGTTTTAGAATATGATATATTGTTTCAAGAACCTAAAGGCCTGCCACCCAGAAAGGAAATAGTGCATGATATTAATTTGCAGCAAGATGCTCCATTGCCTAACATCGGAATGTATAGGTTGTCCGCTTTAGAGAATGCAAAAATCAAGAAGCAGGTACAGGAGCTGCTCGAGAAGGGGTTCATCAGACCTAGCACATCACCATGTGGGTCTCCAATTGTTTTGGTGAGAAAGAAAGATGGCTCGTGGAGAATGTGCATTGATTACCAAGCACTGAATAAGATAACGATAAAAAATCGTTATCCCCTTCCTCGCATAGATGATCTATTAGATCAGTTGAAAGAAGCTGTTTATTTTTCCAAGTTAGACTTGCATAGTGGCTATCATCAGGTCAGAGTTGTAGAGCAAGATGCATGGAAGACTGCTTTCAAAACAAAGCAGGGATTGTATGAGTGGCTGGTTATGCCTTTCGGCTTAACTAATGCTCCTGCTACTTTCATGAGAGTAATGAATGATGTACTCAAACCTTTTCTTGATGATTTTGTTATTGTATATCTGGATGACATTCTTATATTTAGCAAAACGTGGGAAGAACATTTAAAGCATGTTAAGCAGACTCTAGATGTTTTGAAAAGAGAAAATCTTTATGTTAAACTCTCAAAATGTGAATTTTGCAAAACATCTTTGAATTATTTGGGACATATAGTAGGGGGTGGTGAATTGAAGATATACCCCTTTAAGGTTGCAGTCATTGTAAACTGGCCTAAATCCAAATCTACGACAGAAGTTAGAAGCTTCTTAGGAGCAGCACAATATTGGAGAAAGTTTATTTCTAACTTTTCCGTAATTGCAGCTCCCTTACATGATTCAACAGGGTTGAGCAAGGTGTTTCAGTGGGGAGGAAAATAGCAGAAAGCCTTCGACACCTTGAAAGAAAAGATTAGTACAACACCAGTATTAGCACTGCCCTATCTTCAAAGACCATTTGAGATTGAAACAGATGCCAGTGACTATGCCATGGGAGCAGTGTTGATGCAGCATGGTAAACCCATATGTTATCATTCTGAGACATTTAATTCTGTAGTAGTTAACTATACCACATATGATAAAGAATTGTATGCATTAGTACAGAGTGTGAAAAAGTGGAAACATTACTTAATGGGGAAAGAGACAGTTATACATACTGATCATCAAACACTTCAATATCTACACTCCCAAACTAAGTTGCAGCAATCGAGACACTATAGATGGATGGGTTTTCTACAACAGTTTCATTTAGTCATCAGATATAAAAAGGGCATACACAATAAAGTTGCAGATATGTTGTCTAGACCAATTATAAATGCATCTACTATACTTAAGCATAATTCAGTATTGCATGAGAGCGACATTGAACAATATGCTCAAGATATAGATTTTAAAGATGTATATGCAACTTTAAGTCAAGGAAAACGAGTAGAAGAATTGGATTATCATGTTAAGGACCAACTTCTATATCATTTTGGGAAGCTATGCATTCCACAAACTGAAAGAGTAAAGATAATTCGAGAAGCACAAACTTCTCTAATATCAGGTCACTTTGGTGTAAGTAAAACAGTTGCACAGTTGCAAAGATTTTGTTATTGGCAAAAAATGAATGAGATAGTTTCTAGATATGTAAGAGGGTGTACCATGTGTGCTAAAAGCAAGCCCAACAATAGAAAAATAGGCTTGTACACTCCACTACCAGTTCCTTCTCATCCTTGGGAAAGTGTTTCCATGGACTTTGTTGGAGGACTGCCTAAATCTAGGAAAGGTCATGACTATTTATATGTTGTTGTGGATAGGTTCAACAAAATGTGTATTTTAATACCTTGTAACAAACAGATTACAGCTGAACAAACTGCAAAGTTGTTCTTTCAGCATGTATGGGTTCATTTCGGATTACCCACTTCCATAATATCTAATCAAGATACCCAATTTTTTGGGAAATTTTGGTCAAGTTTGTGCGAATTTATGGACACCAGGCTGAAGAAAAGCACAACTTTTCACCCACAAACAGATGGCCAAACAGAAGTGGTCAATAGGACAGTGATCCAGTTGCTCAAAGGCTATTGCAGCAAGCATCCCAAACTTTGGGATGAACATTTATGTTATGTGCAACATGCTTACAACCGAGCTAAACATTCTTCTACACAGAGATCTCCTTTCGAGACCTGTTTTGGTTTCACACCAAGGTATGCCTTGGATTTTTTCTTTGGTAAAAACATAGCAGTTGATGGACACAGTGATGTGGATAAGGAAACCAAGTTCATTGAACAAATCCAAGAGATTCACCAGGCAGTACAGGAACAACTGGAAAAGAGCCAAGCCAAGTACAAGGCAAGGCATGACAAGCATCAGATGGAGCATAGTTTCCAAGTTGGTGATCAAGTCTGGCTGTATATCAGCAAAGACAGAATGCAAGGTGAAGGTAAGAAGCTGAAGCCAATAAGGTATGGACCTTTCAAGATACTTGAGAAAATTGGTGAGAATGCTTTTCACCTTGATCTACCAGATTACACGCACATCTACTCAGTCGTTAATGCATACAGCTTGAGACTTTTTGCACCTTCATTAATCGAAGATCCCGAAGAGCAGACTCAATCGCCTTCTATTGATGATCTGTTACCTGAATATCTTAATGAGTTTAAGGAAGATACAGTTCTGGACAGGAAGGTAAGAACTACATGCAGAGGGAATGTTGAGTACCTCAGGATCGAACTCAAAGGTTCAAAGCCAAGCAGTGCAAAATGGATAGAAATTGAGCAAGCGAGGAAGCAATACCCTCACTTGATTGATGCTTGAAAGAAAACCAACTTTTGGTGGCCCAAAAGCTTTTTCAGTGGGAAGGCCATGATCCGAATTGGATCCTAAAAACTCTCTAAGTTTTCATGATTGTTTCAAATTATGCTAAAAGATTCAAGTCTTAGAAAAATCAAAGCTATCAGAAGGAATCCTCGTAAACAGTGGCAGTTGTGGCTAGAGCAGAGCAACGAGGACCCTCGGTCGAGCGCGCAGACCGTTGGCCCATGGTAAAGCGCACTAGCGCAAACAGGCAAAACCGAAGGCCAAATCAAGAAACGGGGGTGGTTTCTGATATCGCAGGGCATCCCCCTCAGTGAAGGAAAGCCCCGAAGCGCCCGGACCCGAAATCGCTATAAAAAAAATGGAAAAGTAACTGTTTCGGTTCTGTAGCATGAGATTTCCCAAACCGACAGGATATCGGAAGGCCTCGAGGTGGTAAGTAGTTTTGACTGAGTCTCGCCTGATGCCACACATCAAATGACACGCGTCTGGTGGATGAGAGAGAAAATTTCCCACATCGGACGGGTAAACACCGTGCGACTTGTCCGCCCGATATGAAGGACAACCGTAGGATCTAGGGGGCCCAAATCAACGGCGGAGATGCGTCCCGATGACTGACTGGATTTGACAGGTCAAAAAGCAAGATGACAGGGGATTTGAAGTCTGACGTGGATGATGAGTTGGCAAACGATTCATGATTCGCGGGCGATCTTGAAGCAAACGGAATTAACGACCATTCAAAAATGATTCAAGGAATCTGACACCCAGTTCATTGGGAAACAGGTGGCCACCTCCCTGCAAGGCGTTACCCAGTGATGATGACGCAGAGCAGAGGAATTCGAACAGACAGAGGTAAGGAAACCAGAAGGCCAGGAAGCGGAAACGAGCAGTCAAAGAACAGACTGGCTTTAAAGCCATGAACTGATAGAAGCAGAGGATAGGCACACACAGAGACATAAGAAGCTAATAGCAGAGAACAGAGAGTAGAAGCTGAGCTGACTTGAAGGCAACATCGAGCCAGATAGAGCCAGAGTGTTAGATGATCCAAAAATAATTTATTATCATAGGTTATAAAATTGAAATAAAATAATTATTAATTTAAGAAATTAAATTAATAATTATTATTCTAGAATGATTAATTATTTAATGGAGACAATTAGAATTAGTATATTGTTGTAACAAGATATGACTCTCCAAATGTGTCGTATCTTAGGCTCTATTTTAGGATATTAGTTAGCTAGTTGGTTTGAATAGCATTTAATGTAAATGGACACTTGTTATTTAATAAGTGATCCATAATTAGAGGTAGTTAGGACATGGAGCTTATAAATAGCTCATTGCAAGAGTGTTTGGTTGTTCGGGTGTAAACTCTTGCAAAATCAATTATGTAATTATTTTTTCTGATTAATAAAATTACGTGTCTGAGGACACTTCTGCCATTATTTTGGTATCAGAGCTCCAGTAATGCTGCATTGGATGTGAGGAGGATATTCCAGCTCAACAAAGTCCTGGAAAACTCCATTCAATTGACCAACAAATGATTGGTATGGAAATTGTCCAGTTTTTGTTTAAAAAAGAAAATAAATTTTATCATTGATTTTAGATTTTTAAAATCTAAAAATCATTTTTTAGTATTATCAAAAATTGCCCCTGTTTTTTGGAATTTTTGTTACTGCTCCGCTTCAACACTGTTTGGCCTGAAACTCGCGACTGGATATAGAAGCGGCCATGATATTGTTGTTTCTGCTTGTATTGTTGTCCACAATGGCGGTGTCGTTGGTTCTGCCATTATTGAACATTGTCTGTTGCATCTGGTTTCTCTACACGCAGAACAACTAATTGGAATACAATCTCCTGAAGATATGTTTGTTTCTGTAAGCTGGACAGGAAACAGTGGGTCAAAAATGCCATCCTAGTGTCGAGATGTGAATTAAAATGAAATAAATTTTGTTGGTCAAAGAGATATATTTCTTTAGGTTGAGTGAGATAAATTTTGTGGTTGGCCAAGCCAAAGTTGGTATACAAGACTGTTCTTGTGCCCTAGGTTAATGGGCTACCATTTTGACTGCCTGGTTATTTAAACTTAGTTAAGCCAACAGCCTCTCTTGTACTGTATTACTAATGTATAATGTTTAGTTAAGAATTGCACTGCAGCGTGTGGGCCTTTGTTTGCACAAATTATTCTAGTATGCATGTTGCAGGGCCTTGGACTATTTGATGTCTTGCAGCGAGGAACATTAGATAGTGGGAAAAGACTGCATTGATACTGTGAGAGGATCTACACAGATCACAATTTCAAATAACCGCTTCACTGACCACGACTGCAGCTCCGAATGGTCTCTTTACAAGCACATTGACACGCCCCATGTTTCTGCATTAAATGAATCTATGGTAGGAAGTGTAAAGTCGATTTTCAAAAGCTGGGAACAACGTTTGGATAATTCATCTGAGTTTTTGGAGAGCAATGATGGTGATCCAGAGCTAATTGCTTTTTTATACCGTTCACGTCTGATGTAAAGATAAAACATATTTCTGTTATTGGTGGTATTGGAGGAACGAGTCCTTCAATAATGCAAGCGTTCATAAATCGGGATGGCATTGATTTTTCAGATGCTCAAGAAATAACACCAGTTCAGGAATGGGAATTGGCAGAAAACACTCAAGGAGAACTTGAATATCAAACAAAGTATTCTCGATTTCAGGGTGTGGCAAGTCTCACTTTGCATTTTCTTGAAAATTTTGGAGCTGAAACAACCCAAATATATTACATCGGCTTAAGGGGCGAAGATACTCAACTAAAGAGGGATACTGTAGCCATTATTGAAGCCATTTATGAAGCCAGAGTGAAGCCTGTTAGCCTGTCAATGTAAAGCCAGAAGAAGCCAGAGTGAAGCCTGTCAGCTTGGATCATAAAGTTTTTTTTGTAATACAATGCATATTGTATTTTGAAGAAATCTCATGATTTTTTAATTTTGGAGTTTATGTTTTGTGGAGTAATAAGGGATATTTGTAAATGTTAAGGATTGTAAATTTTGGAGTAATAAGGAGACTTTAGTTGTAATTTGTTTTCGGAGAGATTGTAACTCAAAGTAATTTTACTTTGAGAGGGGGTAATTTATTTTTTACCATATTGTGCGAAAGCACCATTGTAAAAAGTCAAATTTTGAAAGTTGCCTTGTAAAAATTTGAGAAATTGACTAGAGCCAAGTGCAAAGCTCAGTCAATTGTCTCCTGTTTTGCCAACTATTCAAGGTTCAAGGCCAAGCCCTGATAGATCGTGTTTTTTGCGTGTTGTGTTGACTATCTTGTCATTTTTGTTCTGATTCTTGGTGCGACGCTACAACGCTAAAATGTCTAAGTTGATTAATTTGTTTTCTGATTCCGACAAATTAGAAGGCACCAAATCTTATAAAACATGGCATCGTCTCATCGAAAGCACACTCATTTACAATGAATTATGGCAGGGAATATGTGATGGAGATGTTAAGCCAAATAAACCCACAGATGCAGCTGCACTAGCAAAATGGGAAATCAAGAATGCTAAAGCCTTAGCTCTTATTAAATCGTCTGTGAATGATGAAATGTATGTCCATATAGAAAATGCTTTAGATACATGGACTGCTTTGAAAACTTTTAAAGACCTCTTTGATACTAAGCCTGAATCAAATAAAGTCGATCTACAATTAAAATTGTTGCAACAAAAATTAACTGAAGGCGGTGATGTTCTTGAATATCTCTCAAGACTTAAGAATATCAGGCAAGAAATTATTAATGCTGGTTTTCCCGCAATTGATGATAGCTTTATGGTCACAATTGTAATTGCTGGGCTTCCTTCTTCCTATACGTATTTTTAGAGACTCTACAAGTAACTGGGAAATTAGAGAAACTAAAGTTTGATGAGCTTTGTGAAATGTTGAGTCAACATGATAAAACTTTTGGGAAGAAGAAGAAAGTTGGTGAAGATGTTTTTCTCACAGAGGCCAGCACCAGTAAGTCATCAGCAGTTAGTTCTCGAGGAAGAGGCAGATGTAATCAGAATCAAGCAGCACATAATCGAGGTCGAAGCCAAAGTAGAGGCAACAATTTTAACAGAGGAGGAAGAAATAATTTTCAAGGTAGAGGAAACAACCAAGGAAGAGGCAATTTTCAAGGACAAGGATATAATAATCAAGGTAGAGGACAATCTCAAAATAGAGGTCAAAGCAGAGGCAGAGCACAATCTTCAGGAAGAGGAAGAGACTTAAGTCAAATTGTGTGTCGAAGATGTAACAAAGTTGGCCATTATGCTGAAGATTGTCGAACATCACTTAATAAAATTCCCAAGTTTCAGCAGCATTCAACACAATTTGCAAATGATCAATATGAAGATAACTCAGAATATGTTTTTACTTCCTCACCAGCATCACAAATTTCATCCCATCTTAGAAGTGACTATGAAGATGCCTGGATCTTGGATTCCGAGGCAACTCAGCACATGACTTGTCGACGTGATTTTTTCTGGAATTTTCAAGATTGCCAACTTAATTCCATTTTTCTTGCTGATGATACAAAACATACTCCTTATGGAAAAGGAGTCGTAAAAGTTTTTCTCCCTGGTATTGGAGAAAAAATGATTTCCAATGTATGGTATGTACCCAGTTTCAAGAAAAATTTGCTCTCTTTAGTCACGATTCGATAAGCAGGACATCAGGTGATTATGGAAGATGGTTTAGTGAAGATTAATTCAGTGAAACAGAACTTGAAAACAGTCATGACAGGTTATGAAGATGGAAAACTGTTACGGATGAAAGGGACAGTTATTCCAAGGCATTCTGATTTTGTAGGGGCAGTGACTACAGGTATTTCACCTATAAGACTATGGCATGTAAGATATGGACATTAGAATTTTGAGAGTCTTTCTCAATTGCAGAAACAAGGAAAGGTTAAAGGACTTCCCACATTCAAAAGGGAAAATGCAAAATGTGAAGCTTGCATTTATGGCAAACAAAATCGAGAAAGTTTTCCAACAAGTTCATGGCGTGCAAACAGGCGGCTACAAGTAGTTCACAGTGATGTTTGTGGACCACTACAAACTTCCTTTGGTGGATGCAAATATTTCTTACTATTCATTGATGATTTTAGCAGAATGACTTGGGTTTACTTTTTGAAGAACAAGTCAGAAGCATTTGATAAGTTTAAAAAATTTTGCCAACTTGTTGAAAATGAAGTCAACGAAAAGATAGGTACTCTCAGGACAAATAATGGGGGAGAATTCACTTCAAATGAATTCAAAACTTATTGCAGTGAAAATGGCATCAGACGACATCTTACTAATGTTTACACTCCACAGCAAAATGGAGTAGTCGAAAGAATGAATCGCACTTTGTTAGGCATGGCGAGATCCATGTTAACTTTCAAAAGGTTAAGTCCAACATATTGGGCAGAAGCAATCCATACAGCTGTCTACTTAAGAAACAGATCTCCAACTGCTTCTTAAGACGGAATCACACCTTATGAATCTTGGTTTGGTTTCAAACCTCGAGTTAAACATCTTAGAGTTTTTGGTTCAGTGTGTTATGCCTTAGTTCCGAAAGAAAAACGAACTAAGCTTGACTCAAGAAGTTTAAAATGCACAATGATTGGCTATTCTGATGAGAAGAAAGGGTATCGTCTTTTGACCAATGGAAAATTCATTGTGAGCAGGGATGTAATTTTTGATGAAACAGAGAGTAAGAGTGTTGAAGAAATTGAAATTCTTCTTCACAAATTAGAAACTAAGGGAAGTAAAAGAAATGGAAAAATGCAAAGTCAACCAACTTCACCAAATTGGTATGAACTTGATTTTCCTTCCTCTGAAGATGAGTCATCCAATCCATCTACATCAACAACATCATCTGGGTCTTCTAGCAGTTCATCCGCATCTCCAAGTAGCAGCAGTTCTTCTGACGGTGATTCTCCACATTCTTCACCTGAACGATGAACATCAGTTTATATTAATCCTATTTATAATGATGGGGACTTTACAGAAGCACAAACAAGTGACCACCAACTTCCAAAATGGGCAGTTCAACTTTTGAAATATGTCAAGCCTGATGAACAGAATAAAACTGGCACCCGAAGGGCACATAGAAGTGAAGGAAATTTTGCCTTGATAGCAAATGATTTTACTGAACCTTCCACATACAAAGAGGCAGTAAAACATAAAGAATGGCAACAAGCTATGGTTGAAGAATATCAAGCAGTAATTGATAACAACACTTGGAAACTTGTTGATTGCCCAGCAAATGTTAAACCCATAGGCTGTAAATGGGTTTACAGAATTAAGTATAATCAGAAGGGTGAACTTGAAAAGTATAAAGCACGACTTGTCGCAAAGGGTTTTGCGCAGCAGGGAGGCATTGATTATGAAGAAACTTTTGCTCCAACAGCTAAATGGAACACCATCTGATTAACACTTGCATTGGCCGCTCAAAAAGGATGGAAATTTCATCAAATGGATGTGAAAAGTGCTTTTCTCAACGGGGATTTACAGGAGGAAGTGTATATGACCCAACCACCAGGTTTTGAAGTTGAAGGACAAGAACATAAAGTCTACAAATTGATCAAGGCTTTATATGGATTAAAACAAGCTCCCCGAGCTTGGTATGCAAAGATGGACGAATACCTTAAGAAAGTTGGTTTTCAACGAAGTGAATCTGATGATACTTTGTATGTGTGACAACAGGGAAAATATCTGGTAATTCTTGTTATGTATGTAGATGATTTGATCATCACTGGCAATCATGATGATCATATTGCACAGGTGAAAAAGGAGTTACATGCAGGTTTTAAGATGACAGATTTGGGATTACTTCACTACTATCTTGGAGTTGAAGTCTTCCAACGTCCACATCATATTTTCATTTCTCAGAGTAAGTATGCCGCAGAGGTTCTTCAGCGATTTGGCATGCAAGATTGCAAGCCCGTTCTCACCCCCATGGAGCAAAACATGAAACTTTCAAAATTTGAAGGGGGGGAAAAGGTGGACAGTACAACTTACAAACAATTGATTGGCAGCTTGATTTATTTGACAAATACTCGTCTTGATCTATCTTATGCAGTCAGTATTCTTTCACTTTTTTTGCAGGAACCATGAGACAGCCACTGGAATGCAGCCAAAAGAGTTCTTCGATATATCCAAGGAACAAAAGATTTTGGTCTTCTTTACACAAAGACTAAAAATTTTGTACTTGGTGGATATTCTGATGCCGACTTTGTTGGGAGTATTGATGGTCGAGCATCAACATCAGGTTATTTAATGAATATGGGGTCAGCAACAATATCTTGGAGTTGTAAGAAACAAGCTACAGTGGCCACTTCTTCAGCAGAAGCAGAGTACATTTCAGCATGGGAAGCAGAATGTGAAATTGTTTGGTTGCGCAGAATTTTGTAGGACTTGGGCATTTCTCAGGCAGAAGCTACATCATTATTCATTGACAGCCAGTCAGCCATCAAACTTGCCAAGAACCCAGTTTTTCATTCAAATACAAAGCATGTGGACACCAAGTATCATCATATCAGATCTCTCATTGCCGAATATGTCCTCAAGCCAGTTTATTGTCCTTCCGAAGATCAGATCTCCGACATTTTCACGAAACCGCTTGGCAGAATAAAATTTACTAAGTTCAGGGATGAACTTGGTATCTGTTGTAATGTATCTTTGGATCATAGGGGGGAATGTTAGATGATCCAAAAATAAATTATTATCATAGGTTATAAAATTGAAATAAAATAATTATTAATTTAAGAAATTAAATTAATAATTATTATTCTAGAATGATTAATTATTTAATGGAGACAATTAGAATTAGTATATTGTTGTAACAAGATATGACTCTCCAAATGTGTCGTATCTTAGGCTCTATTTTAGGAGATTAGTTAGCTAGTTGGTTTGAATAGCATTTAATGTAAATGGACACTTATTATTTAATAAGTGATCCATAATTAGAGGTAGTTAGGACATGGAGCTTATAAATAGCTCATTGCAAGAGTGTTTGGTTGTTCGGGTGTAAACTCTTGCAAAATCAATTATGTAATTATTTTTTCTGATTAATAAAATTACGTGTCTGAGGACACTTCTGCCATTACAGAGAGAGTCAGAGAGTCTGTGTACTCCATTGAAGGCTTGAGAGGTTCAAGCAAACTCCTCGGCATAGGCCTGTCATACTACTGTGACCCTCAGAGGTCGAGTTTCAGTAAGGAGAGTCTGTGCACTCCATTCCTACTGACTTCATTCTATTTAGTGAGTCTCGAATTGAGCTCACTATTGTAAAAAATCTGCTTGAAAACATAATAGAGAGGCCACCACTGAAAGGCTGGACCAGGAGACGTAGCCCAGGAGCATTGGGTGAACTCCTTATTAAACTTGTTTTGTTTACATGTTTGACTGTTATGTTTTCTCTGATTGCCTCAGTGTTTATGTATTATAGCAATCTAATCGACCCGTTGCATAAGTAACATAGGCACATCCATGTGCATGAGTCTGTAATACCTTTAATTCTTTGTCCTGGATAAATTCTAGATCACAACCACCCAATAATGAGAAGGATCACATATAAAAACTCATGGTACGGTCGCAACCATCCATCTGAAAGAGACATGTATATCAACATGACCAAGTCACATCGCCTCGCAACCTGGACCTGTGTAATCTTATCCCAAGGTCTTGCGCTCCAAACGACCCGATCAAAGTACAAATCTTAACATGCAAATGAATGTGTTTAAGTCGAACATGATAGGAAGTCGCTTGATTATTGGTCAATTATGTGAACCGTTAACAAGCGTGAGGGAAACCACCAATAATGACAATGGCTCTCAAGGTACTGGTAGCACAATTCACTGAATGTGAATAAAGAAACTGATGTCGAACACCCATGAAATCAACCGATCAAAAGCCAATGATGTGAACTTGTCGTCGAGTGCGAAGAACTTGCCATTAGGGCATGCAAGCTCTAAGGTACTGGAAGGGAGTCTCTCGGCCAGCTTCTTGGATAATGAGCTGAAGTTGATAGGAAGCGACCGTGTCGAAGGAGGGCCATGATGTATCCCACATCATCGACACGAGACAAAGGGATGCAAATGATTTCAGATGATACAGATAATCAAGAGTAAGTGTAACTGTAGAAGGACTGACTCTTGAACATATCAGCAACACGATTTTGGAGTTTGGCAGCTGTTGGATCCATAGGATCGGTGGTCATGATGACATGGCAGAGATCAAATGGAAGGAAAAAATGAGCGGCCCAACCCGGGAAGGTCAAATGAAAAGGAGGATATCCCAACCCGACATGAAGCAAAAAGTGTCATGTTCTTGAGTAAGTTACTGACACGACTGATAGAATTTCCAAATTTCCCCCACCATTTCTGGCAAGTACCCAGTTATTTTTACACAAGCTTGATGGGGATAGCATATGCTTGTAATATAAGTCCATCCTTCGGATGGATCCATCCTAGTAATTTTTACGAGCCCTAGGAAGGAGTATCTCGCTCTCGTCATAATGACAAGTCCTATGTCGTTTAATTTTTTAATGAGTCCGACAAAGGTGAAACTCGGTATCCTTTTCATGTTTAGAGAGATTGAAAAAGACATGGAAAATAAAAATCCAAAAGGTCCCCTTTTATACATTTGTGTCTCTTAAGCCCGAAAAGGTAGAAAACGATACTTGGGAGAACCGCTTGACCATTTCATTCAAGGAGTACCTTTTTCGTAAATAGTTCATCCCAGCCTAAAAAAGGGCTAAACATATAATGGGTAAACAATGTTTTGCATCCTTTAACGAGTTCAAAACGACAAGCGCTTGGAAACCTTTTGGTGTTTAAAGAGTTGGAAAAGAGCTGAAAGAAGACCCCCCATTTTTATTCTCTTTAACGAGTCAAAAAGGGAAAAAATACTTGGAAATATTTTCATCTTTTACGAGTCAGAAAAGAGCTTAAAGGTGACTTGTCCTGGAGGAATGAGTGGTATAAAGGGTAGCAACTGGTTTTGGTAATGGAGGAACTTCTCCAAACGTGTAATGGTCAAGAGGCTGGCTAATAAAACCACTTATTGTTGTGGTCCCTCAGGAAAGGAAAAACAACCAAGTGAAAGCATATGATCGGCCAAATTAAAACGACAATCACGAGATGTATATTGGGCATGGGTTCATTTTTACACAAGATTGAATCATGGAGAACTCTGCTTGGATTTAGTTTCATGTTTACACAAGCTTGAAATGAAAAACTATGATTGAGTTTGTTTGCATGCCCCCAGCGTAGTGACTCAATCCGAGGTACATGCCCCCCAAGCTCCATTTCATTCAGCTAGGTGGATGGAATGAAGGTTCAATTTGGAGATCCAGGAAAGACTTGACCGAGAGTTTATGAGATCTTAATCAAAGACTCGATTTGGAAAAGGGAGTTTTGTCATTTTTTAATGAGGTTGACAAAATAAAAGAACTATCCTCAAGACTCCTTCTATCATTTTTTAAGGAGATTGACACAAGACCAGGAATCATGCTCCGACACTTTGTTTCATTTTTTAACGATGTTGACACAAGACTATGAACTATCCTCACAACTCCTTGTTTTATTTTTTAACGAGGTTGACACAAGATCAAGAACTATCCTCATGATGTTTGTCCATGACCCATAAGAGAACATGGCTCCCAAGAGGTCTTCACTAGATGGAAGAACCATGTTGTTACAGGGAAAAGTGTCTATATAGAACTGCTCTATCCCACTAAGGTGTGACAGTTGCCTTAGAAACAAACAGAGAAAAGCTACATA
The DNA here is from genome assembly GCA_031772625.1 of Pinus tabuliformis. Taxonomy (NCBI): domain Eukaryota; kingdom Viridiplantae; phylum Streptophyta; class Pinopsida; order Pinales; family Pinaceae; genus Pinus; species Pinus tabuliformis. The sequence goes on along the minus strand of CM062812.1, from coordinate 237,385,611 downwards.
TGCTTTTCCTTTATGAATTATAGATAGAGAGGAATAGAAAGACCAACCTCTGTCTTGCGCTAATCCTTTGATTCGATCCCTCTCTTCTTTGATAGTCCCCAGCTACCTGCTCCCTTGCATGCCCAGCTTCACAAAGTACCTATAAGATCACAGAAGCATAACACTATACAAAAACATGGATCTATATTCATAAACAACTTAGGATCAGATTTAAATTGACCATACAAATGTAACAAGCATCAATGATACAAAAGCATGGAGGAAAACGCAAATAGCTTTTATTGATAAACAAGAAAAGATCCAAGAGGAGTTACAACCAGTTGTTCCGACCCAGCATCAACCTCCTAGCAAAGAAGCCCCTCTTCACCTCAAACAAAGCATAGATCACCCAACAATCTGATGTTTGTCTCTAGAAACCAACAACAATTCCTTACAATATGCGAAATTCCAGCCTCTGGATCTCTGGGATGAGGGATCCATATATAGATATCTGTCAGGGGGATGAGTCAGCTTGTGATTTGATTGTTGTCTTCTCTCTGTCAGTTCTTGCTTCCACTTGGAGACTGAGGGCCTCTTACTCATCCTTGGTCGAATTCAGTGAGGCAAGTGTCACAGGAGAAGATTCTGGAAGCTTCCATTGCCTCTCCACCTCGCGGAATGACACTGCCATTTGTCATTTCTCGCCCATCGCACCACACAGAAGGGAGTTTTGAAATGCAACGCACCCTCATACTGCATTTGGGTGAGATGCAACGCACCTAGCCAGTGGAGCAGCTGCAATGATCCTGTTTTGACCAATTTTGAGTAGTTTTTCATGGAGAACTTCTGGGAGAAGCTGTAATCTGTCGACCTTGTTCCTTTAGGGGTTAGAACAACTCTTTTAGGGACTTAGGAGCCCTTGGTTTATGGACATTTCATGCTTGGGGTTGTAGGGCACAAAAATGTCTATAACAGTTGCCCCCTAAAGTATGAGGCCGTTAACCTTTTGGTGTCGGGTGAAATGCTTTATTATGAGGATCCGAAGTTCTTTCAATGCTGGGAGGAGACCTGTAATAAGATACAATACAATACATTATATTCATAATATTTTCATGATCTAGCTGAGGCGGGCATTCCCATGCTCAGCTTTATAATTTCATTTTCATGTACATAGGACAGACAATCGTCTGAGTGTAGACTGATGATTCTGATAGAGCCATCATCCTTTTGGTAGGATGATTATCTGTGCTGCAATGATGTACATTTAATGTTTTTATTTCCCTGAATATATATCGCAACCCGGATGGATGAAACTAGATCCGGGGTCTTCAATCTCGTCTAATCTTCAGTCGAAGTACAAGTCAATCCATGTGAGAAATGTTTTGAAGTCGAACATGGAAAGACAACGCTTGATTACCAGTCAATGATGTAAACTGTTAACAAGCGCGAGAGGAATCACTGATAATGATAATGACCCTCAAGGTACTGCAGTACAATTCACGTGGTGTGAATAAAGGACTTGGCATCCAACACCACGCAAAATCTTTCGGTCGAAGGCCATTGATGTAAACCTGTTGCCGGAAGTGAGAAACTTGCCATTGAGGCATGCAAGCTTCAAAGTACTGAATGGGGTGTTCCTAGATCAACTTCTTGGATAATGAGCTGATGTCGACAAGAAGTGATCTGTCACAGGAGGGCCTTAATGAATCCCACATCAATGACACAGAACGGAGCAAATGATTTTAATGGAGGTGAAAATGATCTGGTGATATAAGGTTCAGGGTGGCGGTCATGAAAGAATGGAGCATAATGTATGGTAGTGGGTGAGACACAGGTGACTTCTCTGGATGACTTCTCTTGAACATATTGGCGACACTGATGTGATGGATTGGTAGCATTAACCCCAAATGTGGATGGTATGGCATGACCATGGTGATGTGACCGGTGAATGAAACAACCCAACCTGACTCGGACACAGAGTGGAAGTGTCATGTTCAAGAGCGACTTGCTACCAACAAAGTTTCTTTGAGTTTTCTTCCCAATTTTTCCCCAGCCATTGCTGACCAGTACCTCTTTATTTTTGTCAAGCTTGAGGAGGATAACATATGCTTGTTCTATAATTTTCCCTTCGGGCAAACCCATCGCTATGTTTTAACGACCCTAGCGATAGTGAAACTCGTTCTCGTCTAAAGACAAGTTTGTCGCTATTAATCTTTTTAACGAGTTTAACGACAAAGATAACTCGGTCCTTTTCAATTTTAGAGAGTCTGAAAAGAAACGTAAAGGTAACTCCAAAATTCCTTTTTCGTCATCTAATCCCTTAAGTCCGAAAAAGTATAAAACAATACAGAAGGGATGAATTTTCGATAGTTTTAACGAGCCGAACAAAACAAGCACTCGATCTTTTTGTGTAATAATCCCTCAGGTCCAAAAAGATTAAAATATAGAGGAGGGATAACACTTCCTGTCCCTTTAACGAGCTGGAGAGGCCAATGGATCGGCAATCTTTTCATATTTTATGAGTCAGTTGAAAAGAGCTTAAAGGAGACTCATCTTTTGAGGAACGAGTGATAAAACGGGTAGCAGCTGATTCCAGGTAAGGTTTGGAATTTTCCAATCACGGCAGTGTCACAAGGATGGCTATTGAAATCACTCTTCGCAGCTGTTCCTCAAAATGGGTAAACAATCAAATGGAGGTGAATGATCGGCCAATGAAAAAGTGGAGGTGACGGTGCAAACATGACCAAGGCTTTAATGGCTGAAGTACTACATTCACGATGGTTATTTACCGGGGAATAGTTCATTTTTTAACGAGCTTAAACGCGGGTGGAAACATTTGCTCGTCTTATGTTTATTTTTTAACGAGCTTGAACTATGTGCTAAAACTGCTCGATTAAATGGTCCCTTTTTTATTTTACCATAAATAGCTCCGTTCTTTCATAGATTGTACTGTATCTTTAACTGCTTCATCAAACTAGTTAGAAATGAACAATATATGCTTGCAAATGAGTTAGAACACAAATATTTTACTTTGAACTACGTAAAAAGTAATGAAAAAGTGTTTTTACCTCTCATTTTACTATTTCATTTGAACTTTGGTTTGTTTGAGCTTTGGAGGTGCTTTTCCCCCCTTGATTTTCATCAGCTGATTTCCGAAGATTCTATGGACGATTCTCGACGCCGTCTGGACCAGGTAGGAGCTAAACCTGAGCTCTTTCATTTCATGGTTTCCATTTTGCATTTTGAGCTTGATTCCTAGCTTTTCTGAGCCCCTGGGGTTTGAAGAACTCGTTTTGCCTTCAGCGCACCCTCTGTGTATCGAAAGCTGTGTTGAATGTTGACCTATCTAAAGGCTATTTGACATTCAACGCACCTATAACACTGGTGCAGGTGCGTTGGGCGCAGAAAAGGAATTTACTGCACAATTTTTTGATGGAATTTTTTCCTATTTCTTACCAAAATCAGGATCTAACTCTTCTCTTGTTTGTTTTTCAGAGATATTTGGAGTAAGATGACCATTACATGGTGAGAACGTGAGCATGAAGAAGAGGACATGCTTGCCCTACATGATCTGGTTACAGTAAACGCGCTGCGGAACTGTGGCTTGCTGAAGTTTTTCCGCATTTCTAGCATGAGACAACAGATCAACTTACTGCAGCATTTGCTCGATGCTTGGGATCCTACCAACCAGGTTTTCCAGATCAAGGGAAAATCTATCCCCTTGACTGTAGTAGACATTTATTTATTGACTGGCTTGTCGAGGCTGGGTGCCCCCATCTCTTTGTCAGGTTCGGCCCGGGGAGGCGACTCTGCGAGAGATTATGTCCGCCGGTACTGCAGAGAAGGATCTCAGCCGAGTAAAGACGGCAAGATCATCATCCGTGATGTCACTGACAAGTCCTTTAGGACTATTCTGTTTACTTTTGGTAGGATGGCCGGTGGTGCGGCCCTTCATGTAGCCAACCGATCTTACATGCAGCATGCCTTGGAATGCCTCCAACCGAAGGTGTTCAACTGGTGCGACGCAGTACTTCTTGTGATGAAAGAACAGTTAACCAAGATAAAGAGCGAGAGGCTGAAGAACTTTGAGTATGGTTCTATTTTGACCGCCTTTGCCTTGGAGAAGATACCACTGATGCAGCCATAGTACATTGCACTCGATTTACCTTCTCCTACTTAACCACGTATGCAGAGATGGGTTGACCATATGTCTAGGCATGCTGGCCAGTCTCAGATTTCATTTTCTGATACCTTCTTCAGGTGGTTTGATCGTCATGAGATGGTTTATTCTGAGTATCCATACGCTGGCATGGACTTCCGGGGTGATCCAGATTTAGTACTGCCGGATGGCGAGCAGTGGGGCGCCATTGGTAAAATCTTTGACCATATCCCTGTTTATCGTTTTTTGTTTATAAGGTCCTTGTGCTTTATTCTATCAATACTTTAATCAAACTCGTGTGTACATGCAGATGTTGGTCTTGTTCGTCCAGTAGTTCGCCTGAGAGTACCGGCTCCTGCCCCAGCAGGAGAGGCCGTCAGAAGGGATATCCTTCGCGACCTCGACGTGGCTGAGACTCTCACAGCATTACAGGAGCAGGTTGAGGGCCTCACTCTTGGTATTCCAGATGTGAGGACTGACGAGCTGCCTTTGAGGTTACAACGACATACTACTGGTGTGCCCAGACGATGGACTCGTCTCTTACACATGATCGCACAGGCTGTGACTTGCTATCACGAGCATCATTAGACTAGGGTGCCCCCTAGCATTTTGAGTTTTTGGGTCATTTGACCGATTTTGTCTTGGTTACAGAACATTATGTGTAAACCATAAACAGTTATATTTATTTTTGTTTTTCGGAGTTTTACTTTGGTTAAGATACATGATCCAAATGCAAACATTGATAGTATGTTTCTTTTTATAAATGTCGCAAATGTCTATCTAACACATAATTTGATAATGAGTCAGTTAATGTGTTTAAGTTTCTGGAAATATGTTGATATTGGATAAAATCAAATTGTCTTTCCAAAATCTTAACCCTTAGGAACATGCGATAAATAGTTGGGTTTCAGATGGAATATATACCATTGAGTTGTAGTATTACGAGCTGTGAGTCTAGCCTGACAATTAGTCGGCGTATACCATGTGTGATGGCATCAGATAGAAGTTCTATCAACGCACTATATTCAGCGATGTTATTTTTTGATTGACCAATACATACCCCTCTGAAACTTACTAACTCGCCGCTTGGATCAAAAATAGCCCAGGCTGTGGAAGATAGGTTCCACGAACTACGACTCGCTCCGTCGGCATATCCAACGCATGACTCCAATAGGTTTGACATCTGAAAAAAATGTAAAAAGTGGATTACTTGACCAAAATAAACACTTTAGTGAAAACAAAAACATAACAAAAGCACACAGGTTACCATTATGCATAGTAACGCTTGAGGTACAACCCATTACGAGGTTGTGCCAGTGGAATACCGTCATAATCCATTAACTCGTAGGCTCCTTTTGCTAACACTCGTTTAACAATATAGGGGCGCATTCATAAAGACTTAAATTTACCTGCTCCCAATTTATCAGATTCTTGGTCGTAAAGCAAGACCAAGTCACCTTTTGAGAAGACACGGGGTTTGACATTTTTGTCGAACTGCGCCTTGACTCGTTTCTTATAGGCTTCGTTAGCCAAAGCGGCATGACGACGGTTTCATCCAATTGTATTAATTCCAAGAAACGAGCTTCTTCTTCTGAAGTTCCGAGGAGGAGATCAATTGCGAGTTTGAGAGACGAGATTTCACACTGGATTGGTAAGACTGCTTCCAGGCCATATAGCAGTTGGAAAGGTGTGAACCCGGTTGCATTCCTTACTAATGTTTGGTAAGACCACAAAGCTGAGTACAGGATTAGGTGCCATCTTCTTTTGTGAACTCCAATCATCCTTTGCAGCATGCGTTTGAGGACCTTTTTGATTGCTTCAAATTGTCCGTTGGCTTGCGGATAATATGGAGTAGAGCTGTCGTGAGACAACCCTAGTTTGGCAGCTAATTCGACCATCATGTGATTGCGAAAATGCGATCCATGATCTGTGACTATAGCCTGCGGCACGCCGAATCTGGCGACTACATGATTGAAAAAGAAGAGGGCAGCTGTTTCACCAGCATTATCTAATGTAGGCATCGCCTCGGCCCATTTGGTAAAATAGTCAACTGCGACTATGATGTACCCATGCCCCCCGGTCGAGGTGGGGTTACATGTCATGAAATCGATGCCCCATTTGGCGAATGGCCCAACAGCAACTATTGGTTGCAGAGGTGTGGGTGGTCTTCTGGTTTTGCTATCGGAAATTTGACAAGCATGGCAACTTCTGACTGCGGTTATGCAATCTTTGAACATTGTTGGCCAGAAGTATCCTGCTCATAAGATTTTTTGCGCTGTAGCATATCGAGATTGATGCCCCCCACACGTGCCTGAATGACAATCATTCAGGACTTTTTCGGCCTCCTCATGGGTGAGGCACCTTCTCAGAACTGTATCGATACCACGGCGGTAAAGTGTATCACCAACGATCATGTAGTCTTTTGCTTGGTATCGAATACGTTTTTGTTCGGAGTGGGAGGTGTTTGGCCTGTATTTTTGGGTTTGGAGATAAATGATTATATCCCCATACCACTCATTGCTTGCAGATATCAGAAACAAACTTTCATCCACGATTGTTTCTTTGGATGTGTCATCGTTGGACGATGATGGGAGATCGCACAATAATTCTACAAAAGCTAGAGCTTTCTTTGACTTGGATTTTACAAATTCCAGATCAAACTCTTGTAGGATTGCTATCCATTTTGAATATTTTCCCCCCAGCAACTATCGCGACAATATATAAGTCATGGGGTTGCAATCTGACATAATGGTAGTTTTCCGAAAGAGGACATAGTGTCGAAATCTCTGTATTTCTTGAACAGCTGCGAGTGCTAGCTTTTCAACGTAAGAATATCTGCTTTCTGTATCATTTAAGTTTTTACTTAAATAATATATAGGATGTTCAATTCCATCGACTTCTTGAACTAAAACCATTGCGATGGTCGTATCCGCTGCAGCCAGATACAGGTTAAAATCTTTTTGATAATCAGGAGCGTACATTAATGATGCTTTCATTAGGGTCTTTTAAAGCATCAAAGGAAGCTTGCGCAACCTGATCCCAGACAAAGGGTACTTCTTTTTTCAAAAGACGTTTATAACCTTTAGCAAGTTCGGCGTAATTTGGAATGAACCTCCTCAGAAAGTTCGCTTTCCCTTGGAGTTTTTGAATCTGAAGCAAATTCGAAGGTGGAGGCAAATTTATGATTGCCTGGACCTTACATGGGTTGAGACGAATCCCATCCTTTGAGACTACAAAGCCAAGTAAACGACCAGAACTGACGCAAAATACACATTTGTGTGGATTGAGTCGTATCTTGTAGTGTCGGTAACGTACAAATATCGCTCTTAAATGTTGCGGGTGATCAGTCCGCTTTTGCGAATGAGCCTGAAGGTCGTCGAGGCATGGTTGAACGATGTTTTTGATGTCATGGAAGGCATAATTCATTGCCCTCTGAAACGTCGCCCCTGCGTTCTTTAAACCGAAGGGTAATTTTCGATATGCGAATGTGCCCCACGGACAAATAAATGCAGTCTTCGACTGGTCCTGTGGGCGGATATTTATTTGATTATACCCGGAGAATCCATCCATGAATGAAAAGATTTCGCATCCGGCGCATTCATCAATTATCTGGTCAATGAAGGGTGTAGGGTAGTTGTCTTTTGGACAAGCTTGATTTACATCCCTATAATCGACGCACACTCTAATTGTTCCTTGTTTTTTCATAACAGGGACAATATTCAATACCTAATCGGTTAGAGGAACTGGGTAGATGAAACCAGCATGGAGAAGTTTTTCAAATTCTGCCTTAATGGCAACAGCTTTCTTGGGGTGCACCTGCCATAGCCGTTGTCGTACTGGTTTGACATCTGGATACATCTTTATTTCGTGTTCAACGATACTCGAGTCAATGCTTGGCATTTCATCATATGACCAAGCAAAGACATCTCTGAATTCGCGAAAAAGAGCGTTATATATCTCTAGTTCTGAAGGAGAACAACATTTGCCGACATAAATATTCTCTACAACATCTGTTTTGGTCGAGATATTTATGGCGATAGTCTCTTCAATATTGGACAAGTTTCGCTCGGAATCCACCGTGTTTACAGTATTTGATAGAAAATAAAAAACTGAAGGATGATAAAGGTCATCTTGAGTATCTTCTCCACAATTCGGAAGAAGGGAACGATGGTGGGAATCATTCCATGGTGCTCCTTCAATTACCATTGATTGGACAATTCCTTCGTCGATGACATGCACTTGCGACCAAGGATCTGAAGGGGTACCATATTCTTTAGACCTATCTATCCAAACGCTTGATGAGCGTTGATTTGGGTTTGCCTCCCATGCTAGGAACATTGATTGCTACAATATTTCCGTTGGGCTTGGGGGCAAAACCATTGCATGATCCATGTTGATATCGTTTTCCGAGATCTTTTTAGAAGATATCATGTAGCAGGTTCCTATCGATGCCACTTCTGCCAGGTTGATTGGAGGTGGAAGGGTGAAAGTTCCCATTAGTATAGGATCTTTTAATAGGCCTACTCCGATATTTTGAAGCGAATGAGGGCTTCCATGGATCATGGGAATGCTTCCTGTAACTTGAGAACCATTTGGGAGGAAGTTTTGTTGATCGACTATTGTAATCCCTCCTTGAAAGGGAAATGCAATCTTCCTAAAATAGGTCGACACAACAGCCGCCATAGCATATATCCATGGCCTTCCTAGTAGGATGTTGTAATCAAGATTTCCATCGATTACTTCAACATCTATTTCTACCGTTTTCCCTCCTAGTTCAATTTTCAAGTTACTTAGAATACCATATGGGGTATATGTCCTTCCGTCGAATTCTTTTAATGTCGTCTAAGATCGCAACAAGGTTGGAGATCCTAAAGTTTTCCAGCAACTCATCGACATAATGCATGTAGATGCCCCCTCATCAATAATTGTTCGATGAACAGTTTTGTTGAGGGCTTTCACTTGAACAAGGAAAGCTAGTTGAGCTGGTAATTGAGGATCGTATCCTTTATGATCGAAGGATACAAGATTGGAATCCTTTGGGTCTATCCCACCAATGGCTGATAATAAAGCCTGCCTTTGGGATGGGCAATTCTGTAGTACTTCAAGAGTCGACATAGCGGATGGCGATTGGGCCAAATCTTCCACTATATTATAATGTTGTGCCACTCTAGCGCGGGGATTAAATGTCGACTTGTGTACTACTCCCTTTGGCGGTTTTATCGTCAATTCAGGAATGGTAGGTGGCGCAACTTCTATCGAAGTTGTTGTCGAACTACTAGGTTGATCTTTATCCTTGTTGTTCGACAGCTGTGGATTCCCATAATCTTTGTTCCTTGTTGATATCAAAGCATCATTTTGCTGTTTTGAAACCGACAACATTAGCACTTGAGACGGGGAAGCATTTCCACTTTCAACCAGATTTGTTCCTGGATTTGGAAATGGATTAGTTAACACTGTGGAGGTTTTCGAATTCTTGAAGAATTTTTTAACCTCAGCTCTGTGTGGACAACTTGCGGTCCAATGATCCTCATCGCATATCAAGCATGGATTTTTTGGTTTCCTATCTCCAGGAGGATTTGAAGAAGATTTTTCAGGTGATGATTCCTCCTGTTTCTTCTTCTTCCCTTCGCCTTTCTTCTTGCTCCCTGGTTGTTTGGTTTCTTTGCCTTTATATGTCGATACGGCATTTACTTCCGAAGCAAGAAGTTCATCTTTTGCATTTTGACCTGAAATCTTACGGGCCTTTTTGGATGTAGCCTTTTTCGGTTTCGTGTCTGTTGTGCCAATCACGCCATCGCTGACATGAGAGTCATTGTTTGATTTAGGAGGAGGAGGAATTGAGAATTCCGGTCTAGGGGCGTCAGGTATTTTATCATAGATCGTGCCGGACTGAGTGTAAATCAAGTCCAGATATTGCGCACGAGCGATAACTTGCTCTTCTGTTACGACTCCCCCCTTTGCCACATCTTCCGTGATGGAAGGCAGTAATGACTTGATAAACCATTCAGCTAATAGCTGATCAGGGACATACGTTTTTACCATTCTACAACGACGTCACCACTCATGTATATGATCAGATATGTGAGTGGCCGTTGTCTGTTTGAAATTGGTAATAAGTTCTGTTCCCGTTTCGTACCTTATTGGTAACTAAAAATGGGTTAAAAAGGTTGTGGCTAAGGTACTGAAGTTGTCAAACGAAGCTCTAGGCAATTCGATGTACCATTTTGCCACCGAACCTGTTAACGTCCTCTGAAAGAGGCAAAGTCTTATCGAATCATCATTTAAGGTGTTTGATGAACACCATAGATGAAAGGTCATCACATGATTCGATGGATCTTCACCCGGATTTCCATTAAATTTAGGAATATCTGATGGAAGTTTATGCGGAATTGCTGGCCACCAAGGGGCGTAAGCGATTGGATCGTTTGTTAACCGATTTAAATCAGGTAACTCTAAAGTTGCCACAAAGGGTAACTGTTGGTTCAGGTTAGGTGAAGCATACCCATGATAAGATGGGATTTCCTGAGCAATTGGTCTTTGCATACCGGCATAATGCATTCGGTGCTGGTATGTTTGGTAAGGTTGGTGGGCATGACCATTGTACAATTGTTGATTTTGACCGTTTTGAATGTACGGCTGCCCACTATTAGCAAAGATTTGTTGCTCAGAACCTTGGTATACTTGTTGGAATTGCGGTTGTTGGTATTGTACTAGCCATGGTTTTGAAGCCATGTGTTGTTGACCGATACTAACAGTTTGACCAAGATGAGGGGTAATTGTACCCATCTGAACCTGTGTCATTCCACCAGTCGGTGATTGTGGTTGAGTCGCAGGGTCAAGGGGCTATTGCATTACAACCTGAGAAACCTGAGGTTGGCATACAATAGGCAGCGCTTGAACTTGCGACACCGTCACAATAGCTGGCGTAGTCGGTATGTTTTACATAGGTAAGCATTGTTGCATCGAATATACAACTCTTGGTTATTGAGGTAGTATTGGTACCCAACCGCTTGAGGTAATTCCAATATAACCTGAATGTTGTTGTGAACTTCCGTATGGATATCCTCCCGGAGGGGATAATGAAAGGGTATACTGCCCCCCATACGGTGGTAATCCAGAACTCAAGGGAATGGTTTGCCCTTGGGGGCCGGACTGCCCAAATTGACTTCCAAATGGATCAATATGTTGAGACTCAACATAAGAGTTTCCGGATATTATTCCGGATGAACAAACAGGAACAGACCATACTATCGAAGTAGCCCCTGAGTGGGATCCTTCTAGCGGTTGAGAGCTAGTCGGGACAGATGGTATACCGGCGAACATTGTCGGAGTGATAGCAGGGAGTTCTAACGTCGCTGTGTCAGACGACACAGTCCTAGATGTTGACAGTTGTTCAGACATTTGTAGTCTATCAAAAAGATTACCTAGCGATTCTACAGGAGCTTCCGCTGGTGGTAGACTAACTTCTGATGAAGAAGGATATAGAGTTATCCCGACTCCAAATTGCGATGGAGTACTTGTTGGAGGATCTTCTACAATTTCTTCTATGGCAATCAGACTAGGTGGAAGGGGAAGACCGTCAGGTCCGTAGAATATTTCTGGTGCCGAAGAAGGTATGGAATCAGCAGCGACAGATGTTTGAAGAGCAAGACTTTCCGAACCGGTTGTAGATGGAACTGGTTCGGTAACACAAGTGTTTACTCTCAGACTAGGACCAGTATCACTGTCCTTTTGTGGCTGCTGAACTTCTTCTGTAGAGGCAGGGATTCCAGAAATGTTTGGAGTAACTGGAGTCTCGGATGTCGTTGGAACACTTGTTCTAACTTTAATAGGAGATTTGGAACTGGATAAACGAGTTCATTTTGTCCGTACTAGCTTCAATTCCGGAGACAAAGACGGTTGACTCGTAAGCCTCCGCGAACGACGGGGTTTCAATTGACTTTCTTCCACGATTGCGGATTACTCGATCAACTAAAATAAAGGGGAAGTATGTTTCCGAATTAAATGAATTTTAGACGCTTTGACACAACTTGTTTTTTCAGTTTTTAAGAGTCGAGAAAAAACAAAAGATGACTCTAGTCGCCTTCGATTTTTAATGAGCCTGAAGTGACAAGTGCTCAGATGGACCTTTTTCGTTAAGGAGTCTGAAAAGGAACGAAAGGGACTACTCTGGAAATCTAGGTAGAGGGAGTACCAAACCAATCGCAAAACTACAGAATACTTTTTACGGTACGGTAGTCAATCTTCCCGAATGCTGTGTTCAGTGCATTGCGATCGATAGGGCGGCAGACACGGCTTCCTATGGATAAAGGTTTTAAGCCTATAGGGGTCTCCCAAAATATACTCGACGGTACGTGGGAGCACAAGTCCGTACTGGCACTTATCGTCTCAAAGTGGAGGAATCACCCAACCATCAGTGAGAACAACACTTACCAGGCTTTACGATGCTGGAATACGTCTCTAGCCTAGACCTCTAAATGTTGTGCGTTAAGTTAAAAAGCGTTGTTAGATTCATTGAATTTATTTTAAGTTGATCTTGTTTATGAAGTTTGCCTTTTGGGTTCACCACGAGATGTAGATGTAATTCCTAAAATGCAATCTAAAGATGATAAACAAACTTTTTATCTCTTTTGTGCAATGAAAATCCTAGCTACTAGGGAAAAGAAAGACAGAATCTTTTCACAAAGAGCAAAGAGCACACTGTAAATGCACTTTCCTAAATCAAGCCAAACAGACTGTCTATATGCAAATGCACATGCATGTATTTGTTTTTCGACTTTCTTAGTATATGGATGCTAAAAATAAAGTTGATGTACAAATATGAATTTCTTTTCAAGTGACAAACATAAGCAAGCTTCTTTTCGAAATAAAAAATAGAGATGATTACGACACCTTACGATTTTAAAATGAATACTTGTTTTTGAAACTTGAAAATTACAAATTCAGACCAAAAGCAATAGTAACAGGATAATCGACCATCAACAGCAATCAAACTTTCTCCTATGATCGAAATTGACACTTGCAACAGATTCAAATCAAAGGACGACAATACGACTATGCCACTTTTGCAAAGGAAAACTATAAATGACTCAACAAACACACAAAAACATCTACAGTTCTTTTGTACAAAGGAGGCGGAATAACAGCAAGGAAAAGGAGTTTCAGACAGACATATACTGATCACAGGCAACAAAATTCAGGGATAGAACTGGAAAGAATGAAGCACAGAAGCCACAACTACATAGAGCTAGTCTGATCAGCGCACCTGTAACACAAAGAATCTGAAATGCAGTGCAGGTTGTCCCTTCGGGAAGTGCGCTGAAATTCAGAAACTCTGAACAGTACCTGCGCTGGGCCAGAAACGAGACTCTGTTCAGGTTTCGGGTCACAGTTTGCAGTTCAGTCCTTGGTTTTTGGCCGAGTAAAAAGCAATCAGTAATGCAACAATCAGGGGTAGATCTAAGGAGGATCTAAGAGCTATCACAAGGGCAATCAGATAGTTTGTGAATCAGTTGTTTAAATCATAAATAGATCCAGTGAATGGATTGAAGCAGCAGTTATCTACTTTGCATTTGTTATGGAAAATGCAGTTCGAATGCTACTTGTAAGTTTATGAAACAAACAACAAAGAATGATAAACAAACAAACTAATTAGCTCCCCAGCGGAGTCGCCATTTTGTTACAGGGAAAAGTGTCTATATAGAACTACTCTATCCCACTAAGGTGTGACAGCTGCCTTAGAAACAAACAGAGAAAAGCAACTTATGTTTTTCCTTTATGAATTATAGATAGAGAGGAATAGAAAGACCAACCTCTGTCTTGCGCTAATCCTTTGATTCGATCCCTCTCTTCTTTGATAGTCCCCAGCTACCTGCTCCCTTGCACGCCCAGCTTCACAAAGTACCTATAAGATCACAGAAGCATAGCACTATACAAAGACATGGATCTATATTCATAAACAACTTAGGATCAGATTTAAATTGACCATACAAATGTAACAAGCATCAATGATACAAAAGCATGGAGGAAAACTCAAATAGCTTTTATTGATAAACAAGAAAAGATCTAGGAGGAGTTACAACCAGTTGTTCTGACCCAGCATCAACCTCCTAGCAAAGAAGCCCCTCTTCACCTCAAACAAAGCATAGATCACCCAACAATCTGATGTTTGTCTCTAGAAACCAACTGCAATTCCTTACAATATGCAAAATTCCAGCCTCTGGATCTCTGGGATGAGGGATCCATATATAGATATCTGTAAGGGGGATGAGTCAGCTTGTGATTTGATTAGTGTCTTCTCTCTGTCAGTTCTTGCTTCCACTTGGAGACTGAGGGCCTCTTACTCATCCTTGGTCGAATTCAGTGAGGCAAGTGTCACAGGAGAAGATTCTGGAAGCTTCCATTGCGTCTCCACCTCGCGGAATGACATTGCCATTTGTCATTTCTCGCCCATCGCACCCCACAGAAGGGAGTTTTGAAATGCAACGCACCCTCATAGTGCATTTGGGTGAGATGCAACGCACCTAGCCAGTGGAGCAGCTGCAATGATCTTGTTTTGACCAATTTTGAGTAGTTTTTCATGGAGAACTTCTGGGAGAAGCTGTAATCTATCGACCTTGTTCCTTTAGGGGTTAGAACAACTCTTTTAGGGACTTAGGAGCCCTTGGTTTATGGACATTTCATGCTTGGGGTTGTAGGGCACAAAAATGTCTATAACACATGCTCCGGGAGGAATACATGTCATTGGGTACCAAAGACAGATCGGGTTCCAATGCCCCCAGTACACAATGTACTATACCATTTGTGTGATCATTAGCAAATGTGGAGAAGGAATGGGTAGCCACATAATTGACCTATGGCGGGGAAGGTAATGCGTACAAACAAGATCCAATAGGGGATGATGGTTGCAAAGGAGGTGCCTGGTGACCAATGAATGACAGTTGATCAATAGTCACAATTCTCCCTTTGTGCGGAAAACAAACCACATGGAAAAGTGAAGAAACAAGAGCTCCCATGACATAAACATAGTCATGTCCAAGGACAAGATTAAAATCTAAGGGACCTCTGGATACCATCATGTCTATATAGATGGTCTTTCCTCCCAAAGTAATAGGGAACTTTGGAAGGATCCCTAAGGGGTGACTGGTTCCTCCGTCAAAAGCCAACAAATTTTGGGTGACAAGCACAAGCTATGGGGAACCCAAAGCTTTCCAAGTAGTAGAAGACATGATGCTAACAGACACACCTTCATCTAATATAGTGCCATGTACTACCATATTATAGGCTTGTACTGTGATCTAGAAAGGCACATAAGATGGGAGGCGGAATGCAGTCAATTGACTCTAATCAAAAGAATCGACAGAACTACTTGGTGGGGGTATCATATGATTTCCCCCATGCCCTGCAGAAGAAGGAGAAGGACTCTCCTGAACAACCAGGACAAGGGGGTCACTCTTCGATTCATGAGAATATGAGGAGATGAGAAGAACATGAGCAATATGATCACTACTCTCTTCGGGAACATAGTGAACAACTGGAGGCAAAGCCAAGTCGACACTCTTTTTGACCAATGGTCAGTTGGGAACAGACACAAGCGAGTCATGGTCAGGAAGAGCAGGATGGGCAAGAGTTGAATCCAAGTCAATCTCTTTACCAACTAGGAGAGGGTTAGATGAAAGCCTCTGATAACCAACACGAAGTTGGGGTTGAGGAGCTGTAAGGTTTTCCAAAATTTTGGAAGCTTTATCCATAAGAGGAAAAAGGTGAAGAAGAGGCTTCCCTTCACATAACCTACATGGGAATCTAATATTTTCCTTCTTCTTATCATGATTAGCTAAAGGTGTAGCATCTACATGATCTCTAGAGGTCGATGGCGATGGTTGATCCAAATTTCGAGACCATACTTCTAAGACTGTGGGAATGCCAGGACAATCTCGAAGGAGATGGTCACCCTTACACAACTTGCAAGGGAATCTGACCTTCTATGGAGGATCAGAAGGTTTTTCGACAGGAAGTGCATTTAGAGAAATAGTTGTGCGATTGGCCTCTCGCTTATCTGACTTCTTCTTCTTCTTAGCCTCCTGGTTACTAGATTTGAAACTTTCACTAGGCGAAGTAGAAGAGGAAGGTGAAGAAATAGGGTAAGAATGTGAGAGGTCAACTTTAGAATCAATGTGATGTGATTCAAATGAAGGAGATGTTTGCACAGGAGTCGGGACACTGGGACCATCCAGGTCAAAAATAACCAGACAGGTAAACCAATGGTTAACCCAGTGAGGAACAACGTTGCCATATAAGGAGCACCAACATTTCCAAAAGAAGGAAAAGGACCAGGATTCCCATCTGAGGGGAACCCTTGACTGGTAGAATCTGGGAATGTTTTCATTGTAATCAAATTTTAAAGAAACACTAAGGAAGATAACTTTAACCAGGAATATTTCGTGGGTAGTTAATTTTAAGACATTGAAACAAAACTTTGCCTTTTCATATTTTAAGAGTCAAGAAAAGGAAGAAAGGTGACTCTAATCGCTTTCGGAGTTAACGAGCTCGAAAGGAAAAGTGATCGATGATATTTTCAAATTTAAAGAGTTATTAAAGATAAAAAATGACCACTCAGAGTACTCTAGGCATAAGGATTACCAGGTAACCGTGAACTGTAGAATACCTCCCGGCGAACCGAGAAGTATGGGTAGGCAATCTTGCTGAATGCTGGTTCGGTGTATCACGTTTATAAGGTGGTAGACTCGGCTTCCTACGGATAAAGTATTGCAGACCTAGTGGGGTCTCCCTTTATATACATGGTGGTATAGGGAGCACAAGTCTGTACTAGCATTGTCTAGTGCCGAAGCGAATGACAACTACTAGGTTTAAAGACACCGTAACACGTCTCTAGCCTAGACATTTAAATATAAGAATTAAGTTTCAATGCTTCCTTAGGTTAATTCAATAGATTTTAAGGGTTGATCTTGAATTAGGTTTCAGTTACAAGGCCGTAACATTATCAACTTAAAAACTCCTACATGCAGTTATATGAGAAAATAATTTTTTGTCTTCGATGAAAGTTAACACTAATTGAGAGATAGAGAACACACAATCAATGCAACAATCAAAGAATAAAATCTTTCACTAATATATGTCCTAAATACACTTAATCTTCCCTTAACAACAAAATAAGTTCCATTTCATTTCTATTCCTATGATGATGCAATTCTAGCTTCTCAATAACGCGACTACTGCAATATTTTCGCTTAAGTGAACTAGAATCATGTTCTTCTTTTCATAAAATGCAAAATGAATCTTTCACATAAAGCACTTTAATGAAAATTTTCACAATTCTGAACAAACAAGCATCGATCAAATCCAAAGCATGATAAATGAAACTAAAAGTGACTTTTTCCCTGAATCGAACAAACCAAACACATAAATGCTTCAATCGACAAACCAAGCAATGTAATCTATGCTAGGAACAAGAAAAGAGACACTCGAAATAAGACAACAAACGAGACTCTTTCACTCATTCGATTGAAAATGAAGCAATGAAGATGTTGCGACAGAAAGATAGATTAAATGAAGCAGCAAATCAGAAACTTGACATAATGAGTAAACAAAAAAATGAACAGTAATTGACCTAGATGACCTAGGGTCATAGAAACCATCCAAAAACTAAAAAAAATCAAGCAATGAAACTTCAAACCAATCAATCAATCAAAGCTAGCAAACAAAGCATCCTAGTCACTCTTGGGCGGAAGAAGAGAGTCTAAGGGTCAAGACACACTGGCACTGGAATGGGAGAAATTCAGTTTTTTCTTAACTTAGAGACTGGCACGACTTCCTAATTCACAACTAGCGTTGATTGGCATGACCGACATGACTGGCCAGACTACAACTAGCACTATGGGTTGATCGGCGCGATTGGCTAGGCTACAAGTAACGTTGATCTATGGATTCAAAGAAAAAATAAAAAATAACTTCAAACAGGACCAGACTTAACACATCAAAGGGTGGGCTAAACCAAACAAGCACAAAAACCAAGCTAATGAAGCTTTCCAGTCAGGGATAACACAGGAAAAACGAGTTAAGAGGTAGAAATTAAGAGGGCAAGACACACTGGCTATGATCTAGGGTAAACCCTGATCTTCACCTACAGGAATCAACGGGACTGCCTAACTGTCAACATGCACCAAAAGGGGACTGGAGTGACTGTTTTTGAGAAACTTGCACTGATCGGCACGACTTTCAGAAAAATAAACGCAATGACTAAGGATTCAAGGAAAAAAATAAAAAATTTCAAAGGCTAATACCAGGCTTGCCACTGTAAATTTCAGGCTCAGAACAGTAAACCAGGCAAAGCAGTGAACACTAAAGGGAAATGGTGATACTAGAAAAGTTCACACAAAACCATAAAATGACAATCAATCAAAAAAAAGGATTGGCTCCCCAGCGGAGTCAGCAATTTGTGGTGAAGTAAAATTATAAGTGCAGACACAAACAATTCATCTAGCCCGAGAGTGGGTCTAGCCACAAACAATACATTCTATGGAATATTTCCTTAGGTTAGAACCAATTAAGAGGTCCCACCTCTTAGTACGTTATCCGTTTGATGGCAACCTTGCTTCCTTGCTCTAGCTATCTTCCGTTTCTTCTTGCGAAAACCTGAAACAAGTAGACAACAACAGAGAACAACCGTCATAATATACAGATTGTATTCAACCTACTTAACAAGTCAAGAAACATTAATCCATAAACATGTGAAATGACATCTTATGTAGGAAATCAATCGATAGTTGCATCTTTATTAAATCAAGAAGATATTACAACCGGCGTCTTGACATTGCTGTTCTCCTTTGACAAATCTGGGTTCCCACACACTTATGCTAGCATTCCATGGATGGCCTCAACAATGATAGTCTCAAGGCTCTTCCCTTTAGGTTTCACACCAAACCAAACTCACAATTCTTCCTTAAACACAAGCTAGAGAGCTACAAACTATGGGTAGCTTGCTGACTACTCCAAAACCAAAACTTCATCCAGAACTTAATTAGGACTAAAAGCTAACTTGTTCTTGGAAAAAAGAGAGTTTTATATAGTTTGGATGGAGGGGAGATGGTTCCTATTCTCATGGCAGAAGGCCTTATCTCTTGGATTAGTTCCATCCTAATAGGGGAAAGGAGCCCAAACTGACCTCCTCAACTCCATCTGACCTAACCATTTACTAGACTTCCGTTACGAAGATTCTAGAGCTGGAAGCTTTGGCTCCATATTTAAAAAACTTTCCAAAAGAGAACCGGCGCAACTAAGAAAGGGATCAGTTGATTCGATTGGCGCTAGGGACAGTTGTAATCCCTGTATATCGGTGCGAGGAGGACATGGGTCATTAGCGCCGTCTTGTAAACTGGGATAAACAGAAGCTTTTTGGGAAATGATGCAAAAGGGAATTGTTATGCTCATGAAGAGGGACACAATGGGAGTTTCTTCATTATAGGAAAGTATGTTGGGTACACTGTAGAGGTTCTCTAGGATCTTGGACGAGGAGTACAAGGACAGATACAAAATGTTGTGTAACATAATCTAGTCAAATTTAGTGGAAGTAGTAGAAGCATAGCAGTAGAGAGCTCTAGTAGTTTTAGTTCTACAACTTTTTATGTACAAGAAATTTTCTGATTAAGGGAAGACACCATTGGTTCTTAGAATATTTCTCATTCAAGGATAGGATCTTCATTAGGTTAGGGCCCACACTAGTTGCTCAAGGCCCCTTTTGTATAATTATTCTTTGTGCACTTGTCCATTTCTACAATTTATTTATGACTATTATTTTTATGCAAGGTTAATTAGCTTGTTTGTGAACAATGTTTTCTTGAACACAATTAAGACATTAGATTATAGCATTAATAATGATTATATTTCTTAGTTAGTGTTGTAGAATTTTTTGGTTTTGATAAGGTAGAATAAAATAGTAAAAAAAATAAAAAATATTTTGAAAAAATGTTAAGTTAGTATATGGACATAACAATATTGAATAGAATGTTTTTGAAAAAATATCTTGATGATGATGCCCATATCAAAGAAAATTTTAGGGTATATGTCCTAAAAAATAAAGACAAAAAGAAAATGTTAGGTTAGAAAGAAAAGGAAACAAATAAACTCTGAAAGTGAGCAAGTATAAATGCCACTACTATTTTTCTGCAAAATAATGGTTGTGCGCAGCTTGTCATAAATGCCACAACCCATCAAAGTCAAATTGTTTCATCTTGACTGCTTCATGCTTTAAATTTTATGTTATAGTTAGAGAATAAAGATCTAGCCAAACTATTTAATCTTAGCAGATCAGTATTTAGGTAGAGAATAATAAGGTGCTCATCAGTTTAATTTGAGCCCTTGGATGTTATAAGGTTAGAATTAGATAGTTTGATTTTTAAATAAACAGAAAAGAAAAGGGTTTGCTAGCTTAAATGCACCCATTAAGTGAAGAAAAAATGATAGGATAAGCAAAGGGTAAGTAGAAGAAAGGTTGCAGAAGTATGATAATTCATTGGACAAAATGTACATTTATCATGTTTTACCATATGTTTCTATGTCCATGATGCAATTACACAAAGCAAATGAAGGTCTACAAGATCAATTAATTAACTTCCCTCATCCTCATTCATCCCTATATTTACTAATTTCCCCTTCCCACCTTCATACAGTTCATATTCATTCATTTTCCATAAAAAACCCCTTTTCCTAAGGTTAAAACCCTTTTTTCCTAGGAAAAGTGAAAACCCCATGTTAAATCCCCTTTTACCCAAAAAAACCCACAAAAAGATGTTTAGCCTAAGTATTGTTGTATATATAAAAAGAAAATAACTCGTGAAAAAGCATCATACTTAGTGTATTTCCCCTTTCCCACTCATATTTCATATTAACTCTAACTTATAGTATTAAACCCCTAAAAGTTCCCTTTCCCATATATTATTAACTTCCTTTGTTAAATAACTCGAAACCATTAGTTTTATTATAAAAACTATGTATTTAATAAAACATCACATTGGCGGATCGCAAGCCTTTCAACATTAATGCACTCTCCCCGCATTGCGATATGCGATTGCGATGGACCCGGACCCGAGGCAATATATTTCATAATTCATCGCCCATTTCGCATTCGCCCTCATCGCAAGTCCCGACCAAAATACAACCCTCCGCCATTGCGATCTCCAATATGCGATAGGAACTCGGACCGGATTACATTATTATCCATGATTTTTTTTCATATCGCGTCCGACCCTTATCGCATTCCTTTCCGATGGGCCTTCCTTCGCTAAACCCCGATTGCGATATGCGATGGGAACTCTGACCCAACGTCATTTATCCACCCCAATTCATAATATTTAAAGTCCACCATACCGTGTTTTGCGAAGGTTTTCTTTGTTAAAAGGTTCTTATGATTTAAACAAAGAATTAACTTAAACCTCCATTTAACCGCTAATCTTAGCTTTAACCCATAATAAAGCCATTGCCGCCATAATTAATCATTGGGACCATCCACGTTGCTCTTTTCCTCCACCACCGTCTGATCCAGTGCATTCAAATCCAACGACCCTCAGTAATTTTGGGTTGGCTCTCTGTCCGAGCATTACCCACCCGAAAAGTGGTATTCCATCGACCTCCCCTTAGTACGCATCAAGCTCAGATTATTTCGAGTGACACCTCCCAAAACCACCCACGCCTCATAAAGCGGTGCGATGAAAACCAAAACCACCTCCCGCATAATGGCAAAATGGCCACTGTTCACTTTGCGCCATAATTCGTAAAGTAGACTGTTTTTCTGTTTAAACGAAAAAATCACCATTTTTCTTTATTTCGCCTGTTTCCACAGTAAACCCTCCATAATCCTCTGCGACCAATAAAACCATTGTTTTACCTTCCGATGCACTATGGACTCCTTCCAATATCCATTCAAGCTCAATAAAGCCATTTACGACCATCCTTGTCACCTATGTTTTTCTTAACATTTTCTGTTTTTGCAGGTAAAAACTCCTATTCTAGGCTTACAAATAAAAAGCCTACATACAGTTTGAAGACAAATATGGAGATCATATCAAATTATTTTACCCTGTAACATAAAAGGATTTACTGTTGAAAAACACAGTAAAAACTGAAATGCACAGTAAAGGTTACTGAGCAGGGTCAAAGGATATTCACAGAGTTTAAAGAGTATCAGATGAAAGATCAAATGAAGGAATCAACCAGCGTAAAGGATACAAACAATCAAGTAGCTTAAAGGTCAAAATATCAGACAATGAAGCCAACACAACCTAAATAAAAGGGATAGCAAGAAGCAGTTCAAAAGCTGCCCCTATCTTCTTTCATGAAGATCTTTCCTTTCCTAGAATAAATCTTATTTAGTTTTAGGATTTTTTATTTAGTTTCATTATTGTATAAATAACTCTCTTCTCGAGTTGTTAATGGTTCGAAGTTCAAGATTCATTGTCCATTGCTTGTTAAGTTGTCATTGTTCATTCTACTTTGAACCCGTTTGCACCTTTGAAGGAAGCTTTTGTAGACACTTGATTTACTCAGTCTTTCTGGAACCTTAATACAAAGCATAGGATTCTGAATTTGGTTTTACATAGTTTGTGTTATCCTGTAAGTTCTTCCAATTATCAATCATTATGTTTTTCTTCATATGCTTATGACTTATAGAGATATCTAGGTAGGAATAATTGTGTCTCAAACTATTCCTATAAGCTCCTGAATTGATCATCTATTAAGAGAATGTATTAATGAACTGTCCGTTTAGCTAATCCCCTCTAATCAATAAATCATCAACATCTTTTGTAAGCTTAAGTATATTGCCTTGAACCTTTGGAACGTAGTTTAGAAGGTTTTCATACTTATGATTGTTCTGTTTTACAGTCTAGAAACTGTGATAATCATATTATTTTCTGTCTTCTTCTCACCACTATTTGATCTATATCACTGTGTAAAGCTTTATAACAGCCCTTTGCTGAGATATTAATATTATGCAAAGGATTAATTATTTCAATTCTAAATCTGTCTTCATTCATTGGTCTTCCAAAAATAAAACCAAAAACCCCAAAACAATTATTTTAGATGCTTTGGCATAGGTAGCTGACCTACTACTATCTCAGAGGTACAACATCAGACTGGCGCCATTGCCGGGGATTCGAATTTATTTTAAGTTTCCCTTGGGACAACGATATTCATTCACTATTTTCCTTTCAAGGTGATTAAAGGATTTAGAAGGGTTAAAATCATTCACCTAGGCGACTCCACACTCCCAAGCTGGCACCTTTTAAACATACCAGATCTCGTTAAGAAGCTGACATAGTTAGTCCTTTGTCAGATCCCAAAAGGCTTCTAAGAAAAGCCAGTTCTAAAAGGGAACACCAGCCATCTTCTTCTTCCTCTTCAGTTCCACATTCTGAAGAATTATAATCATTTGACCCCTATAGTAATATCCCATTTGATCCTGATTACTCCCATTTATCACCTAGGGTTGCTAAACTTCTAGATAAAGGAGTTGATTTTAAGTCAGCATACCTTATTCATTCATTAGAATCTCATCCAATACCCAAACTACCACCAAGATCACCTAAAGCTGAATCTAATTTGGGTGTTAATCTACCACAATATAAACCCACAGATTTCATATCCCCTACCATCTATCATTTTCCTTCCATTTTTTACCGACCTGAAGCTTCTTCTTCTGAACAACATGAGGAGACCTTCTCTATATATTCCAATACTCTCTTTGAAACAAAAGAAGGTATTCCTTTACAGGTCCCAAAGTTAGTTCTTAAGACTCCTTTGTAGTCTTTCAGGAGATTTCCTCCTTCACCTCCAACTAGTTCATCAACCCTTGAATCATCATATTCTTCCTCTACTTCTTCTTCATCTTCTACATCTACACAAACACCACATACTACACCTGGAAAACCTCATCCACCTCATACACCACCTTCTGTCATGGCTTTCCGCCTTATTGTACAGGCTAGATATGCTGCCTTAGTCTTACCTAATAACCTTGATGCATTCCCAGCTGGATACTTAATATACATTCCCAAGTACAATGGAGAAAATGGTCCCTCAGCGAAGGACCATCTTCAAGCTTTCCTAGACTTTGCAGACAACATGAATATTGAACAAGAAAATGTTTATATGAGATTGTTTGTACAATCACTTGAAGGAAATGTGAGGATTTGGTTTAGGCAGTTACCAGCAGCTTCCATTAGAAATTGGGAAGAGCTTACAAACATATTTAAAAATAAATGGGGTGTGAAAAAGGATCCTCTTTACTTCCTCACAGAATTTGAAGAGCTTAAAAGGAACTTCGGTGAACTAGTATCAGATTTTATCAAAAGATTCAATAAACTGTATCACAAAATGCCCGCAGATTGTAAGCCCCCTATAGCAGCAGCTAAGTCTAGATTTTCTAAAGCTTTTGATGATGACTTTGTTGTTATGCTACGAGAGATAACTTCAAGAACTCTTGAAGATATGAAAACAAATGCTATAGAAGTAGAAGAAAATAGGGCAGCCTCAACTTCTTTAAAGCTTAAGGAAGAAAAGGCCCAAAGAAAACTCAAATCTATTCAAGGAGCCTCTAGTTCCTCTAAGACTAAATCAGAAGATTCAAAAATAGACGAAATAACATCTCTTGTTAGAAAACTATCAAATAGGATTTCAAAGATTGAGACCCAACCAAGGACAATACAACAAATAGTTACTAGACCCTAAAACCAAAATCAAGGTCAGTATAAAATAAATCTACCACTACAAATTCTTCAGAGACCTAGCAATGATCAACAGGTTCCTACTTCTCTATTGATAGATGACCAACAACCTGATGATAATACTATGACAATTACTGAAGATATTAATAGTATGGATTCTTCTTCCAATCAAACAACCATCATTCCTCTCTCACAACAAAATTAGGTTCAAGAAGATTAGGAAGCTTCACAGATCTCTAAATATCATGCTTTCTCTGAATTTTTAATTGCAGAATTAAACAAGAGGTATGATCTTAGGCCTAGGCCTAGTCCCGGGAGACCCCCAAAGGAAACTCCAATAATTAAAACACGTACCAAAACTGCTGAAGCTCAAACAACTCTTATTCAGGCCTTAGATCAGTCAACTGATACTACCCAAACTAGTAAAAACATTTTGACTACATTTAATGTTGAAAAAGAATTAGAGAGGGTTAAGATCCCAATTCCACTATCAAAACTTTCTAAAAACCCTGGTTACAAAAGCCAAGTCACAAAATGGATACAAAATACCTCGGTTGATACTGAAGGTGATGTCATAAGCCTGCAAGATGAAAAAATAGTAGTAGTTTTTTACCCTAGTTCAGATATGATAGATGAGATAGTGCCTCATTTCTATGTAACTCTTAAAACAAATGATTCCATGTTGTATAATTGTATGCTTGATTCAGGAGCATCACACAACCTTATGCCAAAATCTATCATGGACCATTTAAAACTCGACATAACTAAATCCTACCATGAACTGTACACCTTTGATTCTAAAAGGGTGCGCTGTTTGGGATTGATCAAAGATGTAGTAATTACCCTTGCCCAAATTCCAGTGAAAAGCATAGTACTCGATATTGTTGTCACAGATATCCCTCCCAAGTTTGGAATGCTCCTTTCAAGGTCTTTCTGTGCCAAATTAGGGGGAACTCTACAGATGAATATGTCATATGCTACTATTCCTATTTATGGAGGAGAGAAATTAAGATTATATAGAGAGGTAAGATTTGTACATACTGTGTAACTGTTTGTAAGACTAACCAGCCAAGGAACCATCCAATTTATGCAATAGATCTAGACTTTGGTTGTTTTCAACTCACTTCAAACCAACATAAAGCTCAAGTCAAAATTGAAGAGGTAGTTGAAAGTCCTGAACCAAACCAAATTGATATTTGGAAACGGTTCTTTGATGGCTCTTGCACGAAAGATGGGGCAGGAGCTGGAGTAGTTTTAATTTCACCTAAAAAAAAATATAACCCAATCATGTAAATTAGACTTCAAAGTTACAAATAATTTGGCTGAATATGAAGCTTTCCTTTTAGGATTTCAATTATCCAAAAGCTTAAAAGTTCAAAATATAAGTGCTTTTATTGATTCAAAACTTATTGTTAAGCAAGTAAGAAATGCTTGCCAGAACAAGCACCCTAGACTTAGGTCCTACCGAAATGAAGTACGGGATTCACTTGAAAACTTCTTTAATGCTTTTAATTTGACTCATATTCCCAGAGATCAGAATATTCATGCAGATGCCTTAGCTGTCTCTGCTAGCTCTTTTAAAATTCCTGATCATACTGATGTACTCTATCAGATACAAGTCAAATATAGGCCATCTATCACAGACAATCTGAAGTATTGGCAAATATTTGAAGATGATGAACATTTGAAATCATTTCTACAGGTAATAGATGATTTTTCATTTCTACAAATTGATGAAGATAGAACTGAAATGCATATGGAAATGATACTTCAGATTTTAAAACCCAAATTGCTAATCATGACATTATTCAATTATCTAATAATTTTATTCCAAAAGGACTCATTCCTTTAGAAAAATTGTTTGATCAAAATGATTTCCTCTGAAACCCTCAGTCCATTTCTTCAAAAGATGAGCTAGAAGAGATTAACATTGGAACTGATGAAGATATCAAAAACATCAAAATATGTGCATCTATAGACCTTGAGATCAAAGCTCAATATCTTAAGATACTGCAGAATTATAAGGATGTTTTTGCTTGGAGTTATGGTGATCTAAAGACCTATGATACTTCATTAATACAGCATAAGATTCCTTTGAAGCCAGAAGCAAAACCTTATCAACAGAAACTTAGAAGGATAAATCCAGCCTTTCTACCAACTATAGAAAAGGAGATTAAGAAAATGCTAGATGCTCAGATCATCCTCCCGCTTGGATATTCTAATTGGGTTGCAAATCTAGTTCCTGTTAGAAAGAAAAATGGAGAAATAAGACTTTGTGTGTATTTTAGAAGTTTGAACAAAGCATCATTAAAATATAATTATCCTTTGCCCAAAATGGATCAGTTACTTCAAATGGTTTCAGGAGCACAAAGACTTTCTGTGCTTGATGGTTTTTCATGTTATAATCAGGTAAATGTTGATACATCAGATAGAGAGAAGATAGCCTTTACTACACCCTAGGGTACATTCATGTATGCTTGGATGCCATTTGGCTTAACCAATGCTGGAGCAACATTTCAAAGAGCTATGGACATAGCTTTTATGGGCCAGGTAAATAAATTTTTGGTTATTTATCTTAATGGCATAACTGTTTTTTCTAAATCTCATCAGAAACATCTAAAGCACTTGATGAATGTTTTTGACAGCTGTAGAAAATTTGGAATATCATTGAACCCTAAGAAGTCCTTGTTTGCTGTCAAAGAAGGAAAACTTTTGGGCCATATAATTTCAAAGGAAGGAGTAGTAATTGACCCCAAGCGAGTATCTGCCATTGAAAGATTGACCTTACCTAGAAACAAGAAGGAGATTCAAGCTTTTCTATGCAAGATTAATTTTCTAAGGAGGTTTATTCCAAAATATACAGAGATTGTAAAAGATATAACTGACATTTTCTGAAAGGACCATGAAGTCAAATGGACTGCCTCTTCTAGGCATGCATTTGAACAAATAAAAAGGGCTATCTTTGAAGCTACCACCCTAGCCAACCCTGATTATACTAAGCCATTTAGTATTTTCTCTTTTGCCTCTGAAACAACCCTTGTTGTTGTTCTATTATAGATAAATGAAGATTCCCATGACCAACCCATAGCCTTTTTCAACAAGGTTATGAGAGATGCTGAGATTAAGTACGAAATCGTTGAGAAGCAAGCCTATGCCCTCATTCAAGCCCTGAAATCATTTAGAATGTATTTCTTACGTTCACCTATTAATGCTTATGTCCCTAATAGTGCTGTCAAAATTGTCCTAACCCAACCAGAAACTGATGGGAAAAGAGGTATATGGATCACTCAAATTCTGGAGTTTGATCTAACTATCAAGACTACCAAGCTAGTAAAAGGTCAAGGATTAGCCAAGCTTCTAGTTGAATCCAACTGCAAAGTACTTGGAATCAATTCTGTTTTAGAAATACAAGGGAAGAATACACAAGAACCTTTTGTCCTTGCAGAAGGGGAGAATCCACAAGAACCTTCCCTTCATCCTAAAGGGGAGAATCCATAAGAACCTCTACCTTCAGAGCAGATCAGTCCTATACACATTGATGAAAAATTCTTGTTGTCAAACTGGTATCAAGATATTGTAAATTTCTTGATCCATTTTGAGTGTCCAGCATCATTCTCCAAAACCCAGTGTAAAACCCTTAAGTTAAAATTAGTCAAGTACTACATTACAAATGCAAATTTATACTGGAAATATCCACTGAATATTTTTTTATTATGTTTAACAGAATCAGAAACTGAAGGAATCATTGATCAGTTTCATACAGGATTTTGTGGGGGACATTATGCTTGGAGAGCAACAACATACAAGATTTTGAGGGGAGGATTTTATTGGCCCACATTATTCTTACAAGTAGGGGAAAAGGTCATAGGTTTTGTTCCTTGTCAAATGTTTGCTGGTAAACAAAAATTAGCAGCTCTTCCATTTGTTCCATCAATAGTTTCAGCGCCTTTTTCTCAATGGGAATTAGATTTTGTTGGAGAGATTCACCCCACTTCAAGTAATCAACATAGATGGATCCTCACCGCAACAGACTAATTTACTAAATGGGTGGAAGAAATTCCAGTCAGAGATGCTACTGATTCAGTAGTAATTAAGTTTATTGAGGAGAATATTTTATCTAGATTTGGTTTCCCAGCTCAAATTGTCATTGATAATGCAGGAGATTTTTCTATTGTTAAAATGATTGAATTTTGCCAGAAATATAAGATTCTGTTACATCATTCAACTCCATACTACCCTCAAGGTAATGGCCTTGCAGAGTCATCAAACAAAAGTTTGGTAAAGGTAATAAAAAAGACTCTAGCTAATCATAAGAAGAGCTTGGATTCACATTTGATTTATGCAGTATGGGAAAATAGAATTACTCCAAAGAGATCAACTGGAAAATCTCCATTTCAATTAGTCTATGGGAAAGATGCAATCTTCCCTACCAATTTGGACTTCCTTGTTTTAAAATTCCTGCAGGATTCAACAGATGAACTTGATGTTTTTTCAAGAATAATAAATCAGATTATTGAACTTAATGAAAACAAAGATGAAGTTCAATACAAATTGAATAAATATCAGAATAAGATGAAGGCCCTATTTGACAGAAGAGCCAGGGAAAGGGACTTTAAGGAAGGTGATCTAGTTCTAAGATGGGATGCCAGGAGAGAAGAGAAAGGAAAGCATGGAAAATTTGACAATCTATGGTTTGGACCTTTAGAAATTGCTGAAGTCAAGGGTAACAACACTTTTGTGCTGCAGAATCTTGAGGGGCTATATTCCACTTATCCTGTAAATGGAAGGTTTCTCAAACATTACATTCAGTACTAAGAAGTTGAAATAGTTTTCATTGTAAATACTTTGGTTTTCTTTTACCTTTCAAGATGTCAGTGTGATTTTCTTTATAGCAAGGACTACATAGCCCGAGGAGAAGGTACATGGATCTGTAGGTTCTCTACATTCTATAGGAGAAAGAGGTCCCTAGATGGAGCCAATGTTGTAGCATTTTTTGGTTTTGATAAGGTAGAATAAAATAGTCAAAAAAGTAAAAAATATTTTGAAAAAATGTTAAGTTACGATATGGACATAACAATATTGAATAGAAATTTTTTGAAAAAATATCTTGATGATGATGTCCATATCAAAGAAAATGTTAGGGTAGATGTCCTAAAAAATAAAGACAAAAAGAAAATGTTAGGTTAGAAAGAAAAGGAAACAAATAGACTCTGAAAGTGAGCAAGTCTAAATGCCACTATTATTTTTCTGCAAAATAATGGTTGTGTGCAGCTTGTCATAAATGCCACAACCCATGATAGTCAAACTGTTTAATATTGAT
The DNA here is from genome assembly GCA_031772625.1 of Pinus tabuliformis. NCBI lineage: Eukaryota > Viridiplantae > Streptophyta > Pinopsida > Pinales > Pinaceae > Pinus > Pinus tabuliformis. Next base: position 237,355,418 of record CM062812.1, on the reverse strand, counting down.
TGCTTCATGCTTTAAATTTGATGTTATAGTTAGAGAATAAAGATCTGGCCAAACTGTTTAATCTCAGCAGATCAGTAGTTAGGTAGAGAATAATAAGGTGCTCATCAGTTTAATCTGAGCCCTTAGATATTATAAAGAATTAGATAGTTTGCTTTTTAAATAAACAGAAAAGAAAAGGGTTTGCTAGCTTAAATGCACCCATTAAGTGAAGAAAAAAATGATATGATAAGAAAAGGGTAAGTAGAAGAAAGGTTGCAGAAGTATGATAATTCATTGGACAAAATGTAGATTTATCATGTTTTACCATATGTTTCTATGTCCATGATGCAATTACACAAAAGAAATAAAGGTCTACAAGATCAATTAATTAACTTCCCTCATCCTCATTCATCCCAATATTTACTAATTTCCCCTTCCACCTTCATACAGTTCATATTCATTCATTTTCCATAAAAAACCCCTTTTCCAAAGGTTAAAACCCTTTTTTCCTAGGAAAAGTGAAAACCCCATGTTAAATCCCCTTTTACCCAAAAAACCCACAAAAAGATGTTTAGCCTAAGTATTGATGTATATATAAAAAGAAAATAACTCGTGAAAAAGCATCATACTTAGTGTATTTCCCCTTTCCGCTCATATTTCATATTAACTCTAACTTATAGTATTAAACCCCTAAAAGTTCCCTTTCCCATATATTATTAACTTCCTTTGTTAATTAACCCGAAACCATTAGTTTTATTATAAAACCTATGTATTTAATAAAACATCGCATCGGCGGATCGCAAGCCTTTCAACATGAATGCACTCTCCCCGCATTGCGATATGCGATTGCGATGGATTCGGACCTGACGCAATATATTTCATAATTCATCGCCCATTTCGCATCCGTCCTCATCGCATGTCCCGACCGAAATACAACCCTCCGCCATTGCGATAGGAACTCAGACCTGATTAAATCATTATCCATGATTTATTTTCATATCTCGTCCGGCCCTTATCGCATTCCTTTGCGATGGGCCTTCCTTCGCTAAACCCCGATTGCGATATGCGATGGGAACCCGGACCCGACGTCATTTATCCACCCCAATTCATAATATTTCAAGTCCGCCATACCATGTTTTGTGAAGGTTTTCTTTGTTAAAAGGTTTTTATGATTTAAACGAAGAATTAACCTAAACCTCCATTTAACCGCTAATCTCAGTTTTAACCCACAATAAAGCCATTTTCGCCATAATTAATCGTTGGGACCATCCGCGCTACTCTTTTGCTCCACCACCATCTGATCCAATGCATTCAAATCCAATGACCCTCAGCAATTTTAGGTTGGCTCTCTGTCCGAGCATTACCCACCTGAAAAGTGGTATTCCACCGACCTCCCCTTGGTACGTGTCAGGCTCAGATTATTTCGGGTGACCCCTCCCAAAATCGCTCGCGCCTCATAAAGCGGTGCGATGAAAACCAAAACCACCTCCCGCATAACGGCAAAATGGACATTGTTCACTTTGCACCATAATTTGTAAAGTAGACTGTTTTTCCGTTTAAACAAAAAAATCACCATTTCCCTTTGTTTTGTCTGTTTCCACAGTAAACCCTCCATAAGTCTCTGTGACCAATAAAACCATTATTTTACCTTCCGATACGCTCTAGACTCCTTCCAATATCCATTGAAGCTCAATAAAGCCATTTACGACCATCCCTGTCACCTATGTTTTTCTTAACAATTTTTGTGTTTTGCAGATAAAAACTCCTGTTCCAGGCTTACAAAGAAGAAGCCTACATACAGTTTGAAGACAAATACGAAGATCATATCAAATATTTTACCCTGTAACATAAAAGGATTTACTGTTGAAAAACATAGTAAAAACTGAAATGCAGAGTAAAGGTTACTCAGCAGGGTCAAAGGATATTCACAGAGTTTAAAGAGTATCAGATGAAAGATCAAATGAAGGAATCAACCACCATAAAGGATACAAACAATCAAGTAGCTTAAAGGTCAAAATATCAGACAACAAAGCCGGCACAACCTAAATAAAAGGGACAACAAGAAGCAGTTCAATAGCTGCCCCTATCTTCTTGCATGAAGATCTTTCCTTTCCTAGAATAAATCTTAATCAGTTTTAGGATTTTTTTATTTAGTTTCATTATTGTATAAATAACTCTCTTCTCAAGGTGTTAATGGTTCGAAGTTCAAGATTCATTGTTCATTGCTTGTTAAGTTGTGACTATTCATTCTACTTTGAACTTGGTTGCACCTTTGAAGGAAGCTTTTGTAGACACTTGATGTACTCAGTGTTTCTGGAACCTTAATACAAAGCAGAGGATTCTGAATTTGGTTTTACATAGTTTGTATTATCCTGTAAGTTCTTGCAGTTATCAATCATTATGTTTTTCTTCATATGCTTATGACTTATAGAGATATCTAGGTAGGAATAATTGTGTCTCAATATATTCCTATAAGCTCCTGAAGTGATCATCTATTAAGAGAATGGATTAATGAACTGTCTGTTTAGCTAATCCCCTCTAATCAATAAATCATCAACATATTTTGTAAGCTTAAGTATATTGCCTTGAACCTTTGGAATGTAGTTTAGAAGGTTTTCATACTTATGATTGTTCTGTTTTACAGTCTAGAAACTGTGATAATCATATTATTTTATGTCTTCTTCTCACCACTATTTTATCTATATCACTGTGTAAAGATTTATAGAAACCCTTTGCTGAGATATTAATATTATCCAAAGGATTAAGTATTTCAATTCTAAATCTGTCTTCATTCATTGGTCTTCCAAAACTAAAACCAAAAACCCCAAAACAATTATTTTAGATGCTCTGGCATTGGTAGCTGACCTACTACTATCTCAGAGGTACAACAGTTAGCATATTTATTTATGCATCTGAGTTAAATTTAGTTTTTCATATTTATTTTTTGGCCATCATTACTGCTCGTTGTAATTGTACAGTCCCTTGCTTTTACAAAGGTATAAGAGACTCTATAGACCCACATTTGCTGGATAAATCCTTCTACCACTGACATGATTAAATGGAAATGAGTGATTTATGATTCCTTATCCTTAATTATCCTCCTTTTACTTTTGAACCACGTCCTTAGCACATTTCACTACTTCTTGTACTGTCCCCTATAGAATAACAATGACTCGTATAACAACTTGCATTTTTCTTTCGAAACTCATCCAAATATGCATCCAACTCATTATCAATATTCTTTGATGTGTTAAAACATCCCTGTAACCCTGAAGATGGAATTTAGAATTAAAGAGACTAAGTAGATTCTTTGACCTAGTTTATTGTGGAAATTGCCTTTTTCTTACAGAATTAGAGTTTTCTCTTTATAAGCTTTATTTCAACTGTGAATTTTCTTTTATTGCACAATAGAAACATGCTTTCATTTCATCTCAATTAAGTTGGTTTTTCTTCTTTCATTATAGTTAGTATATTTTTGCTTATTATCTTTCATTTCCTGCAAATTTGAATTTTTCCTATACCATTGAACAATTAGAATGGTCTTTGTGTAACTTGATCTCATCCCAATACCTCCACCCTTATAAAATTTAGTAATAGAAAACGAGAGTGCTTACTGCACACGTAGTGCTAACCCCTTTTAATTTTTTATGAACCCCATTTTGACAATTAAAGTTGAGACCCTTGGGAGTTGTAGCATTATTGATGCAATACTGAGGGCCATCACTTTTTGGTGTCATTGTTGGGGGGTGAAAAAGTATGTATGTATTCAAGTCACTTCTTGTTGGGTTTCTCACTCATGGGCCAATGCTTATATTTTTTCGTGAGAATTTTCATTTTTTGTTTGGATAGGATTGTCACCTATTCTCTAAACAAACTCTAAGAAATTTACGACATTCTTTTGTTTCTCCTCTTCTTCCCAAGCCTCTTACTGGTAACCCCACCTGTAATTACATGACTTTCCATGATATTTAACTATAAATCTTGGATCACACCTATAGAATGTTAGGTCACCAAAATGGAAAAGCATTAGTGCATTATAGTCTTATTTCTCTTTCTTGAAATACTTGAAATAATATGACCCCATGTGAAAGGGCATGTGTGGCAAGAGAAGCTTCTTGATCCATGAGAGTGCTCTAGGTATCCCTTTGTAAAGCTAATATGTTATTTATTGAAGTACTACCATGTCAATTAAAAAATCAGGTATTGGGTGGAGAGCTTTAATTGCTCTAAAGAATCTAAGATAATGCCATATTCATTAGGGAAACTTTGAGGTCTAAAATGTGCATCCTAAGAAAAATGTACAACCGAAATAAACTTTATAAGAGCCAATATGATTCAAGATGATGATGTCAACCATGGGGGATGATTCACCATTTTTGGAGTAAAAAAGTAAAAAGATTAAAAAATAATAAAATAATAAAACTACTTTTTCAACTCGTATTTTCAACTTATATCCTTATTGTTTTACTCAAATTTCAAGTGGGAGTACTCATTGGATGCAAAAATTAATTACTCATTCAAGTAGTCACCATGCTGCATACTTTCGATGGACCCTGCTACACAAAAAATGTTAAATACATGAAAAAACGTGATTGCATTCATGTTTTTCATGTATTTCTCATTTTTCGTGTAGCAGGGTCCATCGAAAATATGCAGCATGGGTACTCCTTGGACGAGGAACCAAATTTTGCATCCAATGAGTGTTTCTGCTCGAAATTTGAGTAAACCTATAGGGAGATAAGTTGAAAATACGAGTTGAAAAGTAGTTTTTTCTTTTTTCCCTCTAAAATTTGATGATGTAATCTAATCTTGTTTTATTATTTCCACTATTATTTTATAATTTCCTTAGGAGGCCCATTTTAGACCTCAAAATTCACGTTATGGGTCCATAAAGTAGTCGCAAAGTAAGGACACTACCTACTTAGATATCTTAGACATACAATGGGCAATCTGAGTGAATAAGACTTCATATAGTGACACCATAATGTACCATAAAGTATTTTGATATGCATGTATGTATTCTCCTCCCAAAGGAAATTGCAATAAATATGGATCTTCTTTGTGTGAATGATCATCCTCCAACTCATTGTTGGGATTTCCATCTTCACTCAAACTATGTCTAGGAGATACGAAGCCATGAAACATAAGGGTTGCTAGCATTTTTTTGGATTTCGATCATGTTCAATGTTGTTCCTCACAGAACATGACATGGTTTTTGCTAAGTTAAATACTCCTTTCTCAACTGCTACACTATAGATGAGTGGGACCCATCCTTTAGGGAAGGTATCAACATTGGACCATTCATATAATGAGTACATCATTCCAGCTACTACTTGGAATGGGGAAATCAACATATTCACTAAATATTCCTCATTTTCCCATGTCCTAAATGTTCCTTTATGAGTCCACCATGTCTTTAACAACTATTTATGAAAAACCTTAAACCTATTAGCTAGTCTTTACCTAAATATATTTTTTAGGAATCTTGTAGTACATTTCAATGTCTAAGGAACTAAATGAAGCACAGGTAATTTTTGCCAATTGACTATGTTTTGGACATTTTTTGAAAAATTAATTTTCCCATTTGGTTAAAAACTCGTTTATTTTTTACATATATATGATTAAATTTATGATATTCACCAAACAATTACTAGTTTTAATAGTAATTACATGTTTTATATTGAATATTCACCTACATTCTATATGTTTGATTTCTCAAACTATAATAGTCACCTATAATATTATACATAGGCATAATATTTGAATCCTTAAAAAAAACCCTGATGGACAAATGGGTAGAATAGTTGCCTATAATATTATACATAAGAATTTAATATTTGAATATTTTAAAAGTACTTGGATGAAACAATGGGTTTGTGGTTGTTCGTAATCATGGCTTCTTTAGGATCAACATGTTTCACCAAACATTCAACCTCCTTTCTACACAAAATAATAGGTGGATGAGTAGTTACTTTAGGTGGTCGGGATATTTTAGTAGCCTTGTAAAACTCTAACTCTTGGTCTTTCTGAGCTGGATTTTCTCTTTGAAATAATTGATATGCTTCTGACCATGTATATGTGGTGTATTTTTCAATGAAGCATGGAGTATTCTAGAACTTAGGACCAGATGAGTTGTAAGGTTCGGGTGATAGCATGGATTTGGGTTACACTTTTTGGTGAAGTGAGGATGTGTAATGGTGAAAAGAGGATGCTTTATTGAGCAATTTTAAGCGCTCGATCAAGAATTTTTTAAGTGCTCGATTGAGCTATTTAGATTCATAAAAATATCTTGATCAGGCATTTAAACAAACCTTGAATCGATCCCTTTTCTAACATGAGTTAGAGGCTCGATTGAGAGTTATGGCTCAATTGAGCTATATCCTCGATCGAGTTGGTAGGCGGTTGATGGTGGTTAGAATTTTAATGGAATGATCGAGCCACTAGTTAACCATCTAGATTCATCCATTTTCTTTTGTACCTTTTATATGGATCCATCATAAACACTGTATATCGGTCATGCCGACGATGCGAGTCGCTTCTCCCGAAATCTAGCCTCGATAGCCTGGGCCATTTTTATCCCCTTGCATACGTTAATCCTTTAGAATGGAGTGTGCATTGGATCTACCACCAATAATCAGGCCGAATATGATGCAGTGATAAGTTTGTTAGTTGATGCGCTTGCTCATCACATCCTTCATCTTCATGTTTGTTTAGATTCCTTGCTACTTGTCATGCAATTTAATGGTGTGTATCATGTGCATAACCAAGTCCTATTTAGAAAATATCTATGAATTAAGCTATTGGTACATGAATTTGAAACCATTACATTCAGTCATGTCCCTAGAGCCCAAAATAACTATGTAGATACCATTACAAATAACATTCTAGGTTGGAATTTATCACATGAATACCACAGAAGACAACCATAAACAAACACATGGCGAACCATCATCCTCATATAAAAATGCATAATCATATTATGTATCACATAAAACATATAAGTATTTGGAGTCCACTAGTCTAAATACATCTAGTACGCCCATAGCATACTGGGGGGGAACATAGGCCCCTACATCTCATTATCATCCTTTGGAGGATCTCATGCGAAGTTGGGCCGAGATGCTTGAATCCCTTTTTTGAGCACTTGGAACACAATGGCGCTCCACAAACTCCTCCTGCTAGGGAGCATCATTCCCACCTTTGCATACCAGATCAATCCCCTCCATCACATATGATTGCAGGCGGTATCCCATGCTTGGGGGCATGATTTTTTTCCCCTAGCCATCTTCTCCATTAATTCTCGACCTAGATCCCACCGAATCTAGGTATGGCTGATTATCCTCCCATTCCTTGGATAGTTTGTCCTACCGGCCTCTCTAGCAAGCCATATGCACATCGCATATCTTAGACATTTGATACCATATCTTCAAATATTCTACTTTATGTCCACATAGTCCCCATATTTGACTTCGTGGGTGAGAATGATTCTAGACCTCCTCTAGTAGTTCATTCTCGTTTTCCTCTTCCGTTAATTCTTCACCAGGAACCATTGTTCCAAGAAGCATTAAGGCCATCTTTAGACAAGTAAGGCCACTTGCCTGAAAGTCACAGATCCCTATTCCAATGGTCAGTTTTTCCGCTACGATCTCCACAAGATTGTTAGATGATCCAAAAATACAATCTTATCATAGGTTATCAAAATTAGAGTAAAATAATTATTAATTTTAAGATATTAAATTAATAATTATTATTCTAGAATGTTTCATTATTTAATGGAGAATTTTAGAATTAGCATATTGTTGTAACAAGATATGACTCTCCAAATGTGTCGTATCTTAGGCTCTATTTTAGGAGATTTGTTAGCTAGTTGTTTTAAATAGCATTTATTGTAAATGGACACTTGTTATTTAATAAGTGATCCATAATTAGAGGTAGTTAGGACATGGAGCTTATAAATAGCTCATTGCAAGAGTGTTTGGATGTTCAGGTGTAAACTCTTGCAAAATCAAATTATGTAATTATTTTTTTCTGATTAATAAAATTACGTGTCTGAGGACACTTCTGCCATTATTGTGGTATCAGAGCTCCAGTAATGCAGCTGATGTGAAGAGGAGATTCCAGCTCTACAAGTTCTTGGAAAACTCCATTGAATTGATCAAAAAATGCTTGGTATGGAAATTGTCCAGTTTTTTGTTTAAAAGGAAAAGAAATTTTATTATTGATTTTAGATTTTTTAAATCTGAAAATCATTTTTTATTATTGTCAAAAATTTGCCTCTGTATCTTGAATTTCTGTTATAAATCCGCTTCAACATGTTGTTTGGCCATGATAAGCATATCCTCCACAGTCAGATCTAGCCCACTTATTTTCATGCCTGACCTTTTCCTTAAGACGGCAAGGGTGAATCGATGGCCAATCTTCTAAATCCTGAGAACCCAGAATTACAGCCTCTTTATGAAGATGAAGAGCGAAGTGGTTTGTGACATTAAAGCTTCCAGTTGACCATCTACCTGGGGAAATGTAAAGCTGGCCACCTCCTTTTTCCGAGAATTCACTCAGATGATCAAATTGCTCTCCGAAAAGCTTTGGTATTTACAATGGTTCCACCCATAAGTTTAAACAAGTTCAATATCATGCGAGAAAATGTTTTCAGCTTCATATGTACGTATTAAACTTCAAAATAATTATGGCCAAAAATAGAATCTTGAAAATTGTTGCGGATTGCACCAAGCAAGACACTTGTGACAGTACATAGAGGTATTTTGTATCATTCAGTCATAACTAGCTTGTTCTCATTGAATTTTGGCCTTTGTTCCTCGGATTTCTTTTTATCAGCAGTAACTCCTCCCTTCTGGCCGAGGAAGGACCTGAAGCGTGGTGAGTTCACGTCGGATTTATTTTTATCAGCAGCAACTCCTCCCTTCTGACCGAGGAAGGACTTGAAGCATGGTGAGTTCACATTGTAAATGAACACAATAATTACTCACGCTCCCCAAAAAGGCCCTCTTAAGGCTATAGAGGTTGTACCCTAAATTATTACGATGGTATGTATTCACGTGTAAAGACTTGACTAGGTTTGAAGTTTCTATTTAGTGTGTTTGTATAGAGTTTATATTTTAACTTGGAGACCATGTTAGAAATCTTTGCGGGGAATGAAATCTAGCCAGATATTTCAAACTACCAGTTGTGAATACTGAGAACTTATTTTCGAATAAATTCGTTCCTCCAGATTGTTTCAATTTATTTTGCAAGAAATTTACGGGGAGAGCATGCGCAAGGTCTACAAAATAAATTAGAAAGCCAGCAAACCCAACGTCAAGCCAGTGTGAGCCAGCCTGCCAGCAACAAGCCAGCATGCCAGCAATTAGAAATATTTTTTAATTTTGTAATGTTAATGGAGTGATAAGGTTTTTCAGTTGTTTGTAATTCTTGTGGAGAGATAAGGAATATTATATTGTTTTTTTGGAGAAATCTGGTGATCTTTTAATTTTGGAATTTATGATTTGTGGAGTAATAAGGTGATTTGTAAATTTTTGGAGTAATAAGGGGATTTTAATTGTAATTTTTTAAAGGGCATAAGTGTAACTCAAAGTAATTTTACTTTGAGGGGGGGTAACTTTTTTTTACCAAGTTTTGCAAGAGCATTGTTGTAAAAGTCAAATTTCGAAAGTTACCTTTTACTTTTTGAGAAATTGACTAGAGACAAGTGCAAAGCTCAGTCATTTTTCTCCTGCTTCAACGCCTATACGAGGGTCAAGGCCAAGCCCCGATAGATCATGTTTTTTGCATGGTGTGTTGCGTGTTGTGTTGCCCATCTTGACATTTTTGTTCTAATTCTTGGTGTGAAGCTTCAATGCTACAATGTCGAAGTTGATTAATTTGTTTTCTGATAACGACAAACTTGAAGGCACAAAATATTATAAAACATGGCACCGTCTCATCGAAAGCACTCTCATTTACAATGAATTATGGCAGGGTATATGTGATGGAGATATTAAGCCGAATAAACCTACAGATGCAGCTGGACTAGAAAAATGGGAAGTTAAGAATGCCAAAGCCTTATCTGTTATTAAATATTCTATGAATGATGAAATGTATGTCCATATAGAAAATGCTGCATATGCATGGTCTGCTTTGAAAACTTTTAAAGACCTCTTTGATACTAACCCTGAATCAAAGAAATTTGATCTACGATTAAAATTGTTACAACAAAAATTGACTGAAGGAGGTGATGTTCTTGAATATATCTCAAGACTTAAGAATATTAGGCGGGAAATCATTAATGTTAGTTTTCCAACAATAGATGATAGTTTTATGGTAACAATTGTAATTGCTGGACTTCCTTCTCCCTACACGCATTTTTTGGAGATTTTACAATTAACTGGGAAATTAGAGACACTAAAGTTTGATGAGCTTTGTGAAATGTTGACCCAACATGATAAAACCTTTGGGAAGAAGAAGAAAGTTGGTGAAGATGTTTTTTTTCACAGAGGCTAGCACTAGTAAATCATCTGCAGACAGTTCTCGAGGCAAAGGCAGAAGGAATCAGAATCAAGCAGCACAAAGTTGAGGTCGAAGTCAAAGCAGAGGAAATAACTTTAATAGAGGCAACAGTTCACGAAGAAGTAATTTTCAAGGTAGAGGAAACAACCAAGGAAGAGGCAATTTTTAGGGACAAGGAAATAATAATCAAGGTAGAGGACAATCTCAACATAGAAGTCAAAGCAGAGGCAGAGGATAATCTTCAGGAAGAGGAAGAGACTTAAGTCAAACTGTGTGTCAAAGATGTAATAAAGTTCGCCATTATGCTGAAGATTGTCGAACATCTCTTAATAAAATTCCCAAGTTTCAGCAACACTCAGCGCAATTTGCAAATGATCAAGATGACAATAACTCATAATATGTTTTTACTTCCTCACCAGTATCACAACTTTTATCCCATCTTAGAAGTGATTATGAATATGCCTGGATCTTGGATTCCGGCGCAACTAAGCACATGACTTGTCGACGTGATTTTTCTAGAATTTTCAAGATTGCCAACTTAATTCCATTTTTCTTGCTGATGATACAAAATATACTCCTTATGGAAAAGGAGCAGTTAAAGTTTTTCTCCTTGGCATTGGAGAAAAAATGATTTCCAATGTATGGTATGTACCAACTTTTAAGAAAAATTTGCTCTCTTTAGTCACGATTCGACAAGCTGGACATCAAGTGATTATGGAAGATGGTTTAGTCAAGATTAATTCAGTCAAACAGAACTTGAAAACTGTCATGACAGGTTATGAAGATGGAAAACTGTTACGGATGAAAGTGACAGTTATTCCAAGCCATTTTGGTTTTGCAGGGGCAGTGACTACAGGTATTTCACCTGTAAGACTTTGGCATGTAAGATATGGACATTTAAATTTTGAGAGTCTTTTTCAATTGCAGAAACAAGGAATGGTTAAAGGACTTCCTACTTTCAAAAGTGAAAATGCAAAATGTGAAGCTTGCATTTATGGCAAACAAAGTCGAGAAAGTTTTCCAAGAAGTTCATGGCATGCAAACAGGCGGCTACAACTAGTTCACATTGATGTTTGTGGACCACTAAAAACTTCATTTGGTGGTTGCAAATATTTCTTACTATTCATTGATGATTTCAGTAGAATGACTTGGGTTTACTTTTTGAAGAACAAGTCAGAAGCATTTGAGAAGTTTAAAATTTTTCGCCAACTTGTTGAAAATGAAGTCAAAGAAAAAATAGGTACTCTCAGGATGGATAATGGGGGAGAATTCACTTCAAATGAATTCAAAACTTATTGCAGTGAAAATGGCATAAGACGACATCTTACTAATGTTTACACTCCACAGCAAAATGGAGTAGTTGAAAGAATGAATCGCACCTTGTTAGGAATGGCGAGATCCATGTTAACTTTCAAGAGGTTAAGTCCAACATATTGGGCAGAAGCAATACATACAGTTGTCTACTTAAGAAACAGATCTCCAACTGCTTATTTAGACGGAATCACACCTTATGAAGCTTGGTTTGGTTTCAAACCTCGAGTTAAACATCTTAGAGTTTTTGGGTCAGTATGTTATGCCTTAGTTCCAAAAGAAAAATGAACTAAGCTTGACTCAAGAAGTTTAAAATGCACAATGATTGGCTATTCTGATGAGAAGAAAGGGTATCATCTTTTGACCAATGGAAAATTCATTGTGAGAAGGGATTTCATTTTTGACGAAACTGAGAGTAAGAGTGCTGAAGAAATTGAAAATCTTCTTCACAAGTTAGAAACTGATGGAAGTAAAAGAAATGGAAAAATGCAAAGTCAACCAACTTCACCAAATTGGTATGAACTTGATTTTCCTTCCTCTGAAGATGAGTCATCTAGTCCATCTACATCAACAACATCATCTGGGTCTTCTAGCAGTTCATCCGCATCTCCAAGCAGCAATAGTTCTTCTGATAGTGATTCTCCACACTCTTCACCTGAACTAAGAACATCAGTTTATATTAATCCTCTTTAGAATGATGGAGATTTTACAGAAGAGCAAACAAATGTGCACCAACTACCGAAATGGGCAGTTCAACTTTTGAAAGATGTAAAGCTTAATGAGCAGAATAAAACAAGCACAAGAAGGGCACATAGAAGTGAAGGAAATTTTACCTTGATAGCAAATGATTTTACTGAACCTTCCACATACAAAGAAGCAGTAAAACATAAAGAATGGCAATAGGCTATGGTTGAAGAATATCAAACAGTAATTGATAACAACACTTAGAAACTTGTTGATTGTCCATCAAATGTTAAACCCATAGGATGCAAATGGGTTTATATAATTAAGTATAATTAGAAGGGAGAACTTGAAAAGTATAAAGCACGACTTGTCACAAAAGGTTTTGCGCAGCAAAAAGGCATTGATTATGAGGAAACTTTTGCTCCTACAACTAAATGGAACACCATCCGATTAACCCTTGCATTGGCCACTCAGAAAGGGTGGAAATTTCATCAAAATGATGTGAAAAGTGCTTTTCTCAACGGGGATTTATAGGAGGAAGTGTATATGACCCAACCGCCAGGTTTTGAAATTGAAGGACAAGAACATAAAGTCTGCAAATTGATCAAGGCTTTATATGGATTAAAACAAGCTCCCTAAGCTTGGTATGCAAAGATGGATGAATACCTTAAGAAGTTGGTTTTCAACGAAGTGAATCAGATGATAATTTGTATGTGCGACAACAGGGAAAATATCTGGTAATTCTTGTTATATATGTAGATGATTTGATCATTACTGGCAACCATGATGATCATATTGTATAGGTGAAAAAGGAGTTACATGCAGGTTTTAAGATGACAGATTTGGGATTACTTCACTATTATCTTGGAGTTGAAGTCTTCCAACGTTCACATCATATTTTCATTTCTCAGAGTAAGTATGCAGCAAAGGTTCTTCAGCGGTTTGGCATGCAGGATTGCAAGCCCATTCTCACCCCCATGGAGCAAAACTTGAAACTTTCAAAATTTGAAGGGAAGGAAAAAGTGGACAGTACAACTTACAGACAGTTGATTGGCAGCTTGATTTATTTGACAAATACTCGTCCTGATCTATCTTATGTAGTCAGTATTATTTCACGTTTTATGCAGGAACCACGAGACAACCACTGGAATGCAGCGAAACGAGTTCTTCGATATATCCAAGTTAAAAAAGATTTTGGTCTTCTTTACACAAAGGCTGAAAATTTTGTACTTGGTGGATATTCCGATGCCCACTTTGCTGGAAGTATTAATGATCGAGCATCAACATCAGGTTATTTAATGAATGAGGGGTCAGCAGCAGTATCTTGGAGTTGTAAGAAACAAGCTACAGTGGCCACTTCTTCAGCAGAAGCAGAGTACATTTCCGCATGGGAAGTAGCATGTGAAATTGTTTGGTTATGCAGAATTTTGTAGGACTTGGGCATTTCTCAAGCAGAAGCTGCATCATTATTCATTAATAGCCAGTCAACCATCAAACTTTCCAAGAACCCAGTTTTTCATTCAAAGACAAATCATGTGGACACCAAGTATCATCATATCAGATCTCTCATTGCCAAAGATGTCCTCAAGCCAATTTGTTGTCCTTCCGAAGATCAGATCTCTGACATTTTCACAAAACCGCTTGGCAGAATAAAATTTACTAAGTTCAAGGATGAACTTGGTATCTGTTGTAATGTATCTTGGATCATAGGGGGGAATGTTAGATGATCCAAATATACAATCTTATCATAGGTTATAAAATTATAATAAAATAATTATTAATTTTAACATATTAAATTAATAATTATTATTCTAGAATGTTTAATTATTTAATGGAGACTTTTAGAATTAGCATATTGTTGTAAAAAGATATGACTCTCTAAATGTGTTGTATCTTAGACTCTATTTTAGGAGATTTGTTAGCTAGTTGTTTTAAATAGCATTTATTGTAAATGGACACTTGTTATTTAATAAGTGATCCATAATTAGAGGTAGTTAGGACATGGAGCTTATAAATAGCTCATTGCAAGAGTGTTTAGATGTTCAGGTGTAAACTCTTGCAAAATCAAATTATGTAATTATTTTTTCTGATTAATAAAATTACGTGTCTGAGGACACTTCTGCCATTAAAGATTTAGGGCCTTCTCCTCCTCTCAAATTGGAGGGAAAACCCATAGTTTTTATGTCACCCATTGCGACCAAACCGTAGCTCAGTTTGACAAATCGTCAGTACTGTTGGAAATATCTCATTGAACTCTATAATGGGTCTTCCTCAGTTTTTGATGATTTGACACTTCACCGGGAAGCCATTTTTCCAAGAAGGGTCACTTCGTCGCCCCTAAAAATCAAATTTCTTCATAAAGAGACACTTGTACTTTGAGGACCACCTCCTATTAATACTTGTCGTACCATGTGTTGATTTTTGTCTTGAGTAACCATCATTTACTCATGATTTAATGGTCCCCACTGGGCCTAGTCTGTGTGGCAACGTCATCGAGTCACCCTTGTTCAGAGCATCCGCGATGAGTCACACTTTCATCCATGGAGTTCGTTTCACATCCCATTATATCATGTCATAGTATTCCATCCATATTTTCATACCGTTCATCCTGTGTTGCCCATATTGGCCTCCAGTCATACTGTCCCCATCCCCTCCAGAGTTAAGTCAATCACTGTCGGGTCAAACATGCACTTTATGACAAGGGAAGTCCTCTGTTTGTCCCTTAGTCCCACATTTTCCATTATCCTTGGTGTCAGTCCATCAGTCACATTACTATTTTCCCTCGTGCCTTAGTTGAGGATCCTCATTGCCTCACTTATCGTGGGCCCTATTCTGTCGACATCAACTCATTTATTCCAGAAGAACGACCTAGAGGGTGGTGTATCTTGGTTCCAGCTTCCATCCTTGTTTGACACCTCATATCGAGTAGAGGGTCTCATTATTGCCCTTTTACTTGGTCGTTTCATGTTCATGATTCCTACACTTGATGGTCCAGTGATGTAGCAAATTGTACCAGTGATTCCTTAGTGTGTGTGAGATGTTTTAGACCTCATGAGGGGGTGGCCCTTCAGGTAGCCCCCCACATGCCCGGAGGCACTCCCATTATGCTAGAGACTCAGATGCAGATCCGCATATTTGATGGGTTCGATTCCTACTGATCGCAGTGTTCATATCATGCATGTCTCCTTCAGATGATCCATTCCGTTTGTAGAGCCCTCCCCTGTTCAGCAGGGCTTCTTTAGTTTTTTTACCCTCCCTCCCACCTATTTTTTTGAGGGAAGGGCCTTTGTACCTCATGTACTCAGATATTATTGTATTTAGTTCTGGCTCATGTTTTTCCAGGTGCATTATGTATATGGGATACATTGTATTATTTCCTGTCTCTGTTATGCCAACATGTAATGTACCATTCAACATGTACTTCATTGCTCAGTTTTATGTTTCTGGGTGAACCATTATTTTTGTACGAAGTTATCTCGGCGGGTATGGGTATGCCTCCCCTGCCTAATTGAGGTCCGGTACCACAACATAAAAGGAGACTTGCATTAGTCTCACCCCCTCTATCCCTATCCTCTTTCAATTCAACTTTATTGGTCTCTCTCTCTCTCTCTGACTCCCCTGTGTTGTCTAGTGATTGTGTCTTTAAAATGTACTTCAGTCATACGTTTTTCTCCTAACACTTGTACGTTGGGAGGCAATTTGTTATCACAAAAAATTGATCATCTAGCCTAATTTACTCAAGCTCGAAGTACACCATTTAAAGCCAATTTTACCATAGTAAAATTGTTTTCACTGTGAGAAATTACTTAATAAAGTACCTTTGTTAAGTAATTTATAATTAAACCCATGAAGAATAATTAAATAAATCACTATTTATTTGATTTTCTTCTAGGAATATTTAATTAAACCATTTTTCAATTATTATTCCTTGTCATATTTGACTCAATCATGAAAAATAAACAGAGAAATCATTAATTATCTTATTTTTATCTAAGAATAATTAATTAATCACTAATTAGTTATTATTCTTTGTCAAATTTGACTAAATCCCTTAGGAATAATTAAATAAATTCTTATTTATTTATTATTCCTTAACTAATTTCTTGAGATGATAAATAAATTATTTATTTATTTATTATTTCTAAATAAAAGTTTAAATACTTTTTCCCTCCTAACCAAATATAATAAAATATTCCAAGTGGTTATTCCAAGAATGAGATCAATAATATTTTATTATTTCTCACTATTTGAGGATAACTCAATATTTTTTTATAAATAGAAGGGTTTTCCATTCATTATTCACTTTTGATTATTTTCATTTTTGCACTCACTATTGTAACTTTGATTATTTTTATTGTTGCACACCATTATTTGCTAGGTTTACACATTATAGAGGAGAGAGACTTTACACAAGCTGAAGATGTTTGAGGATAGCCAAGAACCCATCCCATAGAGGGGGACTCGTAACATTTATTGGTTCCCTTCACATGAGTTATGATAAAACTATTCTTCGTATATCTGGTTTCCATTGGATGGTTGGAGTTATTACTCTTTCTTTTTGTTGTTTAACTAGGATTGTGGCATAGATCAGAATTTTGGCAGGTTTTGTTTCTATCAGTTGCTGCAGATCTAAAATGTTTACCAACCATTTATATTGTTAAGATTGTTTGTCATCCACAATCTTAAGTTGGTTCTTTTCGTAAATCTTTGAGAAGAAAACACTACAACAATATTCGACAATTGAGGTAGAATATGTCGCAGCAACTGAAGCAACAAAGGAAATTGTGTGTCTTAGGAAAATTCTAGAAGATTTCCAGGAGAAACAAGTACATTCAACTCTTCTTTTGATTGACAACACTTCTGCAATAAAGTTGTCCAAGAACCTAAAGTTTAATGATCGAATGAAGAATATCAATACAAAATACCATCTGATTCGACATCATGTTGAGGCCAAAACAATCCACCTAAGACATTGTTCCACAAATGAGAAGATTACAAACAGCTTCACCAAAGTGCTTGGAAGGGAGAAGTTTGAAATATTTAGAATGATGCTTGAACTCACAAACATCCCTTAAGATTAGGGGGAGAATGTTGACACCTAATATTTTGGATTAGGAAAACTTATGTAAATATTGTAAAGAGAAAAAAATAAAGGAAGTTATAGAAAAAGAGAAATTGGGAAATGAAAACCAATAGTCTCCCTCTCCTTGGATATATTCATACTCTCTCTTAATGCAAAACACAATTTGATTCAGATTTACAAACCTGGAATGAAAGGAAATACAGTTAGAATAATAATATTAGGTAAACGAGAGGAGTAAACATATTATGGAATGATAACAAGCACAATCCTTAGACATTTGTTTTCCTTTTATGGCATGTGAAGCATCAAGGGGCTCACACAAGATGATTGAACAAGTCTAGTTTGAAGACAAGGGTAATGTGTAGCACATGGGATGAATGGATGAGGGTAGCATGCAAAAATGTAGAGAGGCACCCATTAGAATGAGTTGAATCAGCTAGAGTGGACATGGCAGGATAACACATGAGTCAAGTGAGCACAAAGGAGCACAAATGACTATTGAGACGGGTTGGGCCAAACTATCATTTGGGAAAAGTATGTAATACAGAACATTGACCCATTCAAAATGGAAGGATGCAACCTTCTTCAATTTGGAATAATTGCTTGTAAATGTGACAAGAGAGTTGGCTAAGGCAACAAACATTTGACCAAGTACCATTTGGATTATAAGTGCTAACGTGAGATGAAGAGTTGGTGAAGGTGTTAGAGGGGAAATACATAAGTTTATATGGTTTTGGATAGTGTGCAATCACCCAATGTCGTGGGTCATTGCACAAGTCATGACACAATTTTCTTACATGACAAAGTGTAGGGAGATAAGTTCTTGTTAGTCATAGGCAAAGATAAGCATGCAAACACAAGAAAAATAAATACACAAGCTTCTGCTTGAATAAAAAAATTATATTCATTAATTATTCTCTCATATACATCCATCGAGTTATGACTATTCTCTCTTCTTTCTTCACATTACAATGGCCCAACCACATGTATATAAACACAAAACTTTTTAAATATGGAATCATGCAAACTCTAACTTTCCTTTCCTCATGCAAACTAAGACTTCACGCTTTAACTAAACTTTTCTAACTTTCATTTAACTTAACTCAACATTTTTCCTTTTCTTCACTCAAATTTTCTAGACAAAGAATTAACCTTCTAAATCGGGCTCACTTGACTTCTAATATTAGACTCAAATTTCTTTCCTTAATTTAACTCTACTCTTCATGCATTGCACGCATTCGAGAGTAATTTCTATTTATAAAACCCCAAATTAATTATGACCATATAACTCAACCCTAACTTAATCATGACTCAACTATTCATTCTACACTTGCAATAGAAAATTGACTCAAAAAACTTTTTACAATGTATTTTTTTCTTTTTCATTTCTTCCATATTATATACCCTTAAAAATGCCTCATTTTCAATTGTGCTTTCTTGATGTAAGCTCCATATTTCTTCACTTGTTGTTGCTGCATTTTTTCTTTGAATTCTTTTATATTTGTTCTAAAAAATAATTTAGGCTTTCAGAGCTTATCTTCTAATAACTTTCTCTTTAAATATTCATTCACTCATGGACTACTACCACAACTCTTCATCTTTAAACTATGAAATTTGCCATGCTTCTTCCGCTTCATATTCCTGATCTTCTTTTTGAAATATTTCTTGATAGTAGAATTTGATCTCTTATTGTCTACGTTGTTGAAAGGTTGTTTCAATGCTTTCTTCTTTGTCTTCAGAAACTTCCATGCTCTTTCCTACATCTGTTTCTTCATCTTATCTTTCAGCTATAACTATAATTGAACTGTTTTCCTATCTACTTTCACACTCAAAATAAATGTTAAAAACATCTTCATTATGCTCTACAGTGAGATCTTTCTCTTCTTCTTTCTTCTCTATCTCTTCAACTGCATTGAGGCTATCTTCCATTGTTATGCTATTAATGGATATTCTCATCAAAAACTAATGAATCACTTTATCCTCTTCTTAATAATCAATTGTTGCTAGATCAAGCATTGCTTCATGAGCAATTATAATTATTGCTTCATAACTTTCTGCTACAGTGGTAGCTTCAACCTTCAATTCTTCATCAAACATGGCACTTTCCATAGTTCCACAATCAGTCCTAGTTTCGAAAAAGAGACAAAAAATTTCATCAACATAATTTTCATCCATGTTGTGGTGAGATATATGAGCATGCATGTGCTCATTAACAATTTCAACTTCATCAAATTCATCATTTTTTGTTGGATTCATGAGAGATGCATTTTTAGCTCTACAAACTATTAATTCATATGAAACACTGTCTTTGTTATTCTCAAAATTAAATTCCTCAAACTCTGATGCAAAGAGGTCATCATCAACTACAATCATACAACCTAGACCACATATGCTATTCACTTTTTTATTGGAACCTTCACCATCATCACTAAGGTCTATTTTTGGATACACCAATTGACAACTCACTTTGCAGTCACCATCCACATGTGTCTCGTCATTGTGGGATTCACCATCATCTTCACCATCCATGTTACAGTGGGGTTCTTGAGCATCTATATTCTCTTTCTCTACGTTACATGTAGAGGCTTCAACTTGTCACTCTATAATCTTTTATGTGTCTTCTTCATCCATATGCATGTCTGCATGATGGGGTTTCCCTTTTATAGTCTTTATGACCATTATCCATATTTGAGTGGGATTTTCCAAGCTTTGTTTCCCTCCTAGAGTCTTTCTCATTTACTCTTAGATCTGCAGTTGAGTTTCTATTAATTCTTCAACAAAATGTAACATAGTTTTTTTCTTTATGTCACTTTCCTTTATACCAAATTCTACTTCCAAGGTCTTCCCTGCTTCCTAGGAAGATGTAGCTTTTGCTACCTTGCATAAGGACTTCTCACCCAATGCATGTTTTATAATATCCAATACTAAGGAACCACATACTTCATCATATGGGTTATTAGACCGATACTCAATCAACTCTTTACATCAAAGAAAAGTTTTCATTTTGATAGTTCCCAAAAATTAAAAATTTTACCAGTAAATTTTGGAAGTGTTACCAAATTTATCCTGATCCATTCATCCTCGAATTGTTCTACTTCATCTACTTGTCTTTTGGATTCCCCGACTATGGCAAGAACCTTAATGAGCTCTTTTAAATACTTTGTCTCTTCATTCCGATTTCTTTTCTCACTTTGCTCCAGTCTTGCTTTGTGAGCAATGACTATCGTCTTTATTTTGTCTTTTTATTTCTTTCCTTATTATGTTAGCCTTATAGAAATGAACGTCACATACACTTGATTATCTTTATAACTAAACATTTTAACCTTCACTTTAATGGTGGCTCCCAACAAATATTAGTAACTTTTCTAAGCTCTTATATGAAGATTCTTATGGAGGCTCATGGCTACAGCTTACGGTGGAGACTCCTTCTTTGGTTAGTGGAAGTGGATATTTCCTCTAGATATGGTGAGGCTTTGTAGGATACTCACCCTAATCTTTTAATAGTTTGGTTTACAAACTCTCAACGAGCTATGGTTTCTACTTATGGACCAATGGATGCAAACTTCAATTTGCAGGCTATTCATAATAGCCAAGGCTCTTAGTAGAATCAGCTCATGACCTTCTTAAATCCTTTGGTTATTTGAAACCTTGTTAAACCTTTCTTTGATACCACTTGTTATTTAGAGGCAGAGATAAACATGCAAACACAAGACAAATAAGTACACAAGCTTCTGCTTGAATAAAGAAGTTCTATTCATTAATTATTCTCTCATATACATCCAACAAGTTGTTATTCTCTCTTCTTACTTCACATTACAATGGCCCAACTATGAGTATATAAGCACTAAATTTTCTAAATATGTAATCATGCAAACTCTAACTTTCTTTTCCTCATGAAAACTATGACTTGATGCTTTAACTAAACATTTCTAATTTCACTTTAACATAAATCGAAAATTTTCTTTTCCTTCACTTAGATTTTCTTAACAAGGCATTAACTTTTTAACTCTGACTCACTTGAATTCTAATATTAGACTTAACTTGTTTTCCTTCACTTAACTTAACTCTTCATACATTGCATGCATATGAGAGTACTTATTATTTCTATCAAGTGAAACGATTTTGATCTATGACAAAGTTGCGATCGATGGCAATAAATCAAATAGGAAATTTGGGGATAGGTTTGTATGAATTGTGTGCTCTTATAATTTTTAAATTGTTATACGAGACTAGAGTTCACTTGGTTGTAACACATTTGAATATTTGACAACTGTTAGGCTAGTTGGGTTGTTGATTCTATAAGATTACTTTCATTCATATCATTTGCATATTGGTTATGTTAAGGCATAATTGTATGGAATGATTATCTACATACTTCAATAAGTGTTAAACTTATGAATTTTAATAATCGTGAAATATAAAAAGTGAGGTGTAGTATGGAATCACGTAGTTTCATATTGAGAAAATCGATGAGCTAAAATTAGCCACAATGGACCACAAACCTATAGTGATGGGCCATCTAGGTGCGCTAAGTCAACCTCTGATGTGGGTGACTATAGGGGCATGACAATGAATTTTTAGGTTAAATTAAAGTTTATGCTAGAGGTACTCTTTCAACCTCCTTCATAATTTATTTATATATATCTCTATTAAGTGAGGAAGATAAATCACATAGTCGTTATTCCCTAGTTTGAAATGATATCAATTACTAATATTACTTGGTTTCTTAATAATGCATTCTGGATTTCTAATTACTAGCTGAAAATCCTTACCAAAATCTTAATGCCTCAAACTAAATTAATATAAAAAATACTAAACTACATTTTGAATATATTTTGTTTTTTACAATATTAATAGAAAAACAAATTACAATAAGGAAAAAAATTAAATACTTAAATATTATCTAAGAAATAATTAAATTATTTCCATTTATCTCTTTCATATATTTGTTCAATAGTGAAAATAAAATTGAGATGTGAGCATAAAACATGCCAGAATCAAATTTCTGACTTTTCATTTAGAAAGAAAAAATGAAGGTTTAAATTGCATATATTGATGAATTTGTATTCTCTCTCTCTCTCTCTCTCTCTCTCTCTCTCTCTCTCTCTCTCTCTCTCTATATATATATATATATATAACAATTGAGAAAATATTTATTTTTTTTATCGTTGTATTATATTGTATCTAATTTTTTGCAAATTTATATCAAAATTTTAGTTGAAGTAATTCAAAATTTTCCACATATTTGAAAAAATAAGTAATTTTAGCTCATAGTGTAACTAAATTGAAAACTTATAATGAAGTATTCTGTAAAAGCACGACATTTAGAGTTCAAATCCCTGTGAGTTAGACCAACCAAAAAATAATAATTTTTATCTATTTATTTATTATACATTTAGAATTTGATATGTATATTGTAATTGTTTTAAAATCAAATTATCTTTAATTTATTGCTTTTATGTAATTTTTTGTATAATTTTAAAATAAATATACATTAAATTAAATACATAAAAAATATTCTAACTTTTCAAAATGTTATATTTTAATTTTATAATTAATTTAAAAACTAATATAATTAGCATATTCTAATTTTATATTTAATTAAAAATTATTGATGAAAAAGAAAAATCTAATATAAAAAAAGAAATTCATACGATTAAATTACATGTGGTTTGGATATCTGTTTTCAAAAATAAAAAATATAATTATCCTCTATCCACTCATAGAATTTTTGTGCAAACTTCCAGACTGCAATGACAGATAAGTTGTCTCAAATCGTATCAGTAGAGATCTAAGGGATGAAAGAGGAATTGATGTCCAAAAAATCTTGCCAGGAAAAGCTTTCGCGTTCTTCAAAGTTGGCTACCCCTAAAAAATGAAGAGCCTAACAAATAATTGTCTTTATATAAGATAACGTGAATGGTAAGTGAAGTAGAAGCCTCGGTATAGGCGCGAGACAGTAGTAGCCTGCAAGATCGCAGACTTAGGGCGCACTATTAGAGTCAATTTTGCAAGTGTTAGATAATATTGTCTTAAATTGATATGGTTTTGTTTTAATTGTTAATTGTCTTGAATGGATTTCATCTTAATTTCCATTTTCTTAACTAACCATTGTCTTAAATATAAAGTTTTGTTTTAAAATATTTTTGTCTCAAATTATTTTTTTCTTAAATATAAAGTTTTGTCTTCAACTATTTTTGTCTTGAATATAAAATTTTGTCACCATGAGAGTCAATTTTGCAAGTGTTATATAATATTGTCTTAAATTGAGATGGTTTTGTTTTAATTGTTAACTGTCTTAAATGGATTTCACCTTAATTGTCATTGTCTTAAATATAAAGTTTTGTTTTAAACTATTTTTGTCTTAAATATAAAGTTTTGCCTTCAACTATTTTTGTCTTGAATATAAAGTTTTGTCTTCAACTATTTTTACCTTGAAAATAAAGTTCTGTTTTAAAATATTTTTATCTCAAACCATTTTTGTCTTCAATTTTATATTTAAGACAATTCAATTGATATTAAATTTTAATGTAAAATAACTAAATTACAAAAAAATTAGTTTGTCTTTAAAAAAGTACAAAATTAAGTAAATATTGTTAAAGTCAATCATTAGAAATAAGAGACTGATAAGATTTCTGTCTTCAACTATTCTTGTCCTAAATATAAAATTTTGTTTTAAAATATTTTTATCTCAAACAATTTTTGTCTTAAATTTTATATTTAAGACAATTCAATTGATATTAAATTTTAATGTAAAATAACTAAATTACAAGACTAGCACAACCACATTAAAAGTTTTAATGTGGTGATATAAGCTGAAGGCTCCATTTGTATCTACCATTGATAAATATATAATAATAGAAATAATATTAAAAAAAATATATTACAATAAAAATATTATTATTATCATTATAATCAATAACGAATATTAATATTATATAATAAAAAACTACATTTAATATTAAATAATAATAACATTAAATGTAACTAATTATTATTTAATTTTAAATTATGTAATACAAATAAATTATTTAATAATAATATTTATTTGATAATAATACTAAAGTTAATAAATAATGACTATGATGATGATTAACGTCCACTAAGACCAATGTTTTCATGCCCCCAATTCTTTTTTCATAAATTGGCCTATGTGTGGCATCAGCCAAACACTTAACTTTTTCATTTGTTAACATGTTTCCCGAACTACGCCTAACTTTCACTTCATTAACCATATTAAACATTTAATGTGCGGAATAACATTAAATAAACATTCACCAGTAGAAGACACTTAATCATATGCAAGTAAGATTTATATTATAAAATTTGTTTTACATTCACCGGGAGGAAACCTTCAACCGGCGTTATACAAATTTCCACCGTTCAGCTGTCGTGCAGCTCGACCTCCGGCCGCTGCACCATTCAGCCTCACTCGAATGCCCTTTGTTCGCACCTTGGACGCTGCCTACGTTCTGCCTGCACCCTCGGTCATGCGGCTTCACCCGTTTCAGCCTTCTGTCATGTCGGCCCTTTGTTCGGTGGGCGCTCGCTCCACGAGTCGCCCCAACCGCACCTCCGCACGATTGCCCAACCGGCGGGCACCCTTTCCTTGGGCCGCCCTATCACTAACCACACATTGTTCCGCACCCGACAGGCGTGCATGCCTCGTGTCACCCTACCTGTGTTCGTTCCACCGAAACCTGCATTTAGCTTGCCCGTCGTGCGGGCTCATCCACCTCGCCAAGACTTCCCCACCGCAGAGCTAAGTCTTGTTGGATGCTCGCACTTCTTCGCTTGCCTTTCCACGCTCCATCTCCGCCAATATATACAAGTGTCAACTTGTTTGGGTGGGGGCTTCGGCCATGAGCCAAGCCGACCCACTGCCCATGTTTTCCACCATCGGCTCAGGGTAGGGGCGCCCACACCCATGACCGCCCAC
Organism: Pinus tabuliformis; assembly: GCA_031772625.1. Taxonomy (NCBI): domain Eukaryota; kingdom Viridiplantae; phylum Streptophyta; class Pinopsida; order Pinales; family Pinaceae; genus Pinus; species Pinus tabuliformis. The sequence goes on along the minus strand of CM062812.1, from coordinate 237,329,919 downwards.
CCGCCTATAACATGTGGTTCACACTTGGTCACATTTTGGTTTTGACTTCGCATTTTCCACTCGCCAGCTCATCGCCTTCATCAGGCGCGCGCCTGCTCGTTGAGTCGCCTCTCAGCTTGCCGCTGCCCAACGAGTCGCCCGTCGCTCGCCTCTCGTTTCCTTCATTTAAACACGCCTAGTGGGCATGCCCATGCCACCCGAAATCCGCAATAACCTGTGGGAATTACATTCTCCCCCACCTAAGGTCATTGTTGTCCTCGGCAATCCGGCTATCCTCCGTAGCTTTCTGTCGTACTTCACAATCTTTCGCTTCCATGTCCAAAGTGAGTCCTCTGTTTCCCAGTGATCTTCCTCAGATGCATCCTTCCATCTGACAAGAAATTCCTGTCTTATGTGACTCCCAATTCCTGTTGTTCGAAGATTCAAAATATTCTCCATCACAAGGTTTGGTCTGTCGACAATCATGGATGGCCCCCTCAGAGGTTCCAATCTATCTGGATGTTCTGCATCAAGTCGACATTTCTTCAAATGACTGATATGGAAAACAGGATGTTTCATATGCATATGGCGCGGAAGCTCCAACTCATAGGCAATCTTCCCCACTCGCTTCTTAACCCGGAATGGCCCCTCATACTTCCTCGTCAACGATCTCGCAATCCCCTTAGGTGGCTGAAATTGATCTCCAGTAATCCTGAGGAACACCATGTCTCCCACACTAAAGTGTGCATCCCGTATGTCCTTATCTGTCCATTTCTTCATTCTCCTTGCAGCTTCGTGCAAGCGCATCTCTGCTAACTCCAAGGTCTGATCCCAAGCCTTCATGAATTTCTTCGCATGAGGACTCCTCAAAAAACCTCCCGTCACTACGATATGCGGTGTGATTGGCATCTGTCCATTCACCAACTCAAATGGACTATACCCTATCGCAGAACTCTTCTGTATGTTGTAGCTGAACTTAGCTACATCCAAGAGTTCAGGCCAATTCTTCTGATCAGCCATCACATAATGTCTTAAGTAGTCCTCCAGCAGTGCATTGATCCTCTCAATGTGCCCATCTGTTTGCGGATGGTAACTCGAACTCATCAACAAATTTTTCCAAACTAGCTTGAACAATGTGGTCCAAAATATGCCTGTAAATCGCGGATCTTGGTCCGACACAATGCTCAGTGACATTCCTCAATACTTCACTATGCTCTTGAAGAACAACTCCGCAGTCCTCTCGGCTCCACAAGGTACCTTTTTTGGAACAAAGACAACATACTTGGAAAAACGATCAACCATGACCATGATCCCATTATACCCATGTACCTGCGGTAACTGAGTGATGAAGTCCATCGAGGCACTTATCAATGGTCTCTCAGGAATTGGTAAAGGCTGCAATAGACCTCCTTACCTCTGAGTACCCAATTTGTCCTGCTGACAAATGATGCACGTATGTACATACTCCTCCACATCCTCTCCCATCTTCTCCCAAAAGAACCCTCTCTCCAATAATGCCAAAGAACGACGTTTCCCTGGGTGGCCAACCCACGGATAATCGTGGAATTCCTTCAAAAGGTGCCTCCTAAGCCCAGATGACTTTGGAACATAGAGTTGGTTTCCAAAGAAAAAGAATCCATCCCGGAGAAAAAACTTCCGTGTCTTCCCCTCCTTTATCTGCTTCACTATATTCTATGCCTGAGTATCAGTCTCAATGCTTTCCTTGAGCTTATTCTACATCTCTTTTGTCATCTGTACTCGACTCCTACTTTGTGCTGCCTGGTCTTCCTCCTCCTCCAATGTTGCTAGTTTCCCCTTCTTGCTAAGGTCATCTGCCACTGCATTGAGTCTACCCGACCTGTACTCAATAGTCATGTCGAACTCTGCCAAGAAGTCCTGCCAACGAGCCTGCTTCGTTGACAGCTTTGGTTGTGATGCAAAATAACTTGCTGCAACATTGTCAGTCTTGACAACAAAAGGCTTCCCAATCAAGTAATGCCTCCATACCTGTAAACAGTGGATGATCGGAGTTATATCCTTCTCATGGACGGATACCTCCGTTCTCTATCCTGCAACTTCTAACTCTCGTATGCCACCGGATGCCCATCCTGCATAAGAACCCCTCTTATGGCAAAATCTGAAGCATCTGTTTGTACCTCAAATGGTCGCTCGAAGTCTGGCAACTTCAATATCGGTGCTGAAACCATCCTCTTCTTCAAATCATCAAATGCCATCCAACATTTTTCTGTCCAAATCCATCTTTTGTCCTTCTTCAGAAGGTCTATCAGTGATGATGTTACTTTGGAGTACCCCCTCTACAAACTTCCATTGGTAGTTGTTCATGCCCAAAAACACCCTCATATCATGGACATTCTTCGGTTCAACCCAATCCTCGATCACCTTCACCATGTTCGGCTCCATCCGTATGTACCCTTGACCCACAATGTGTCCAAGGAACGAAATCTCGGTCTGGGAAAACACACACTTCGACTTCTTCAAGTACAACTGACTCTTCTTCAGCGCCTCAAACACCAATGCCAAGTGCTTCTTATGATCCTCCATGTTATCACTATACACCACGATATCATCCAAGTACACTACTATGAACGAATCCAAGTATGGATGTAGTACATCATTCATCAAAGTGCAAAACATAGCAGGAGCATTGCACAACCCGAATGGCATAACAAGGAATTCAAAGCTTCCATACCTTGTTACTATCATGGTCTTCCTCTCATCTCCTTCTGCTATCTGCACCTGATAATACCCATGCCTCAAATCCAGCTTGGAAAACACTCAAGCTTTCGCAAGCTTATCGAAGCAATCTACAGCTAATGGCAAAGGATACCTGTTCTTTATCGTCTGCTTGTTGAGAGCACGATAATCACAACACATCCATAGCTCATTCGTATCTTTCTTCCGCTGGAACAATACTGGAGCTCCATATGGGGACCTTGAAGGCCGAATGAAACCTGCATCAGTTAACTCCTTTAACTATCATTTCAACTCCTCCAAATCAGGTCCTGACAACCGATAAGGAGCTTTAGCCAGAGGTTGTTTCCCTAGCTCAAGCTCGATGCTATGGTCCACCGCACGCCTTGGTGGAAGTTTCTTTGGTAGCTCATCGGGCATCAAATCTGCATACTTGGCCAGCACCTCAGAAATCTCAGCTGGAATAGGCGTCCCCACTCCATCATCGCCATCAACTTCTCTGATTACTGCCGCATATGTCTCCACGTCTGACTCCCACATAGCTTTCTCCAAACTTAGTGCAGAAACATGTTGCACCTTGACTTCCTTCCTTTGCTTATGAGTAGGCAAAGTCCAAGTCTGTGATCCTCCAATCAGCACAACCTCATCGCAGAAGGGGACAATAACTGCTCTATTGCCCTTCAAGAAATCCTGCCCCAATATCATGTCAAAATCGTTCATCTCCATCACCGTGAAGTCCAACCGACCTTGCCAGTCTTTAATCTGCACAGGCACCTCGTGTGCCAATCCTGCCACTCTAGCTCTTGAGTTCACTACCTTGACCTCCACATTCGATGGGAAAATCTTCAGTCCAAATTCTTTTGCTAGCCGTGTCGTCATGAAGTTATGCGTGGCCCCCGTGTCCACCAGCGCTTGAATGGTCTTGCCATGAACCACCAAGTCTACGAAACCCAGATTATGAATCCATGATTTCTTCGTAACTTCATACTGCATACATTAATGGTCTCTACAATTTGCTCTGATACCACTTGTCACACCCCCAATTCTTTTTTCATAAATTGGCCTACGTGTGGCATCGGCCAAACACTTAACTTTTTCATTTGTTAACATGTTTCCCAAACTACGCCTAACTTTCACTTCATTAACCATATTAAACATTTAATGTGCAAAATAACATTAAATAAACATTCACTAGTAGAAGACACTTAATCATATGCAAGTAAGATTTATATTATAAAATCTATTTTAAATTTACCAGGGGAAGCCTTCAACCGGCATTGTTGGTCACTTTAATTGCTTATTGATTCAAACATAAAAGTGATACATTAATTGTCAACCCAGGGAAGTCTGGTTATTTCAAAGACAACTGCGTACTATATGTACTCAATTTTAAAAGCAGTAAAAGTTGTAGTAAAGACTAGCCACACTTTGCTTAACAAACCAAAGCTCCACTCTATGTTACAATAAAGACAATCTATTGCAGAAGGCTACCAAAGAATGCTTAAAAGAGTAACCTAAAGAATCAATCTGCAAAGGGAAGTGCTGGCTATGTTGTAACAGGGAACAGGACCCTATTCCCAGAGCGGGAATCTTCAGCACCTGTTCCTGATTATCAAGGTGCCACCTTGCTCTATAAACTTAATTGCAACATACATGAATTAACTATGGGTAAAATAAACACTGCAGCAATCAATTGGAAAGAAAACAGAGTTTCAGCAAAAATGATATTCAGTAAACAGGACTATTGACAAAGCATGAACGAAAGACACACTTAACACACTGCAGAAATGAAATGGGTGAATCTTGTGATGAAGGTGGGCCCTGTCCTTCTCACAAGATTGCCCAGGAAACAGGAACTAGAAATAAATGTTCAGAACAAGATTTTATTCATCCATCAATATGTCATATTACAGAAAAGGATTCCAATTCTGTTCCTTCAACTAAGCCCTTTTTCGTAGTCTATCGTCCCCCTCTAATGTAGATGTCTCCTATTTTTAAAGAGGAGACATCTATTACAATAGATTACATTGTAAGTCTCATTTTAACCCCTTATACAAAAATAGGGAAGTCATTTTTCCCTTTAACAAAATGTTGTTACACAAATACTGTCTTTAGATCATGATCGTTACATCCAGTGTAGCAGCTCCTTCGGTGATCTTCTTTTGTTGCTGCCAAATCTAGACTGCAAATCACAACTGTTCAGCCACGAGATTTGCACGCCGTTCCTGCTGTTTCAGCAACTGTGGAAGTAATCTTGTAGTCTCCTGGCAGTTTTAGAAACGTGGATTGCACATTGTTCTTTAACTGTTCAGAAATTATCAATTCAATGGTTAATAATGAAGATAGCGTAATTATATGTAAAATAATTAAACGTATAGTGATAAGAAGAAATATGGTGTACCTTTGGAATAATCGGGTTAAAAAAGTAATCAAGGTCTTTAAATATAAGTTGAAAAAGGATGACATCATAACAGAATGTATGGTCAAAAAGAGACAATATGAGGTCCTAACATCCCCCTCAACTGAAAGGGTTGCATGTCCTCATGCAACTTTTACTCTGAGCCTGAGTCTGAGTACTGGGCTGTACAGTGCAAATTACTTAGACAATAGGTATAGAAGGTGCTATCAACCAAGTCTCTGAAACCTTGGACATTCTGTAATCTTTGCCATGCCGCAGGCTCCTCCTTTTTGGACAACCTGAAATAAGCCTTATACTGCTGTACTGGCAGCCATAGAAGAGGAAAGTGAAAATGGTATCCTAAGCATTTTTTGACACACTGCTGAATGCATTTGACATAGTTAGGTAGTCGTGAAATTGTTGTTTGAAGATTAAGAGGGTTAAAGGGATGATATTCCTTTCTCTCCTTAGGGCAGTGTTCCCAAAATAGATTGTTTGTCTGTAAGGCAAGAGATCCCTTAGTTTTAACATACTGTTGGCAATCTTTTAAGACTGTTGCCTGTAACTCTCTGATATGCTCAGTCATTCCTGGTTCCCTTAAAACCCGATGATTTTCAGCGATGAAAACAATAGCATTCTGTGGTTCGAATCGAATCCACAGAAGGCGATTCTCTTCATTCTGCTTTGTTGAGAGGAAGGCATTTTGCCACGTGAGCTGATTGGCTAGGAAAGAAACAAGGCTCTAATTTGGATGTCCCCAACCAGAGGGATCAGATTAAGCTTTCTATCCTCAGGCATGGCTTCATTATGGAGGTATAGTTCACAGAGTAAGTTTTGTTCACTGACTGATGCCTCTGTAAATGTTTTGATAAACTCCTGAGCTGTAGATACCTCATGAGGTCGTCCATCTCTGATTTCCTTTGCTTGGAAGAACGCTAGGCGCTCTACAAGAAACACAAAATAATTAAAGGATGGTTTCCTGGTGGCCAGTAGTCTTTGAACCAAACTAAACATGAGGAGCAATCTGGTTTTGTACTGCTTATTTTCCCTGTTCTGTGCATGAAACTATTCCAGGATTTCCCAATTTGCATATATATGATTTTGCCATGATAATTTGTGCTCCTGCAAGATCTTTTCTTGTGACACAACATATTCCCTCTTCCATTTATCCATTTGTTCTTTGATGCTGTCGGTCTGAGTGAAAACAGTATTTGAACGTCGAGGTTCAGTCTGAGTAAATGCAGTCTTTGTAGGCCTTGGTGCAGGACTCTCAGTTTTAACAACCAGAGTGGGTCGAGATATTTGTGGTTTAACCTCCTTCTCAAAAATCTTTGAAGGCCCTACTAGTTATTGTGTAACATCAGGGTGTTCCTTTTTAACTATAACAGGGGTCGATGCAGGAGTGGCTCCAGGCAATGGGACTTCAACTATCTTATAACCAGCTTGATGGTAAATATTACCACATTGGCTGCACATGTATTCACTATATTGATCTTTTTCTGCAATTTTCTCGGCTGTAGATGTTGCATGATCTAAGGTATACAGATTAAGCTCTCTTTCATGGGCTTCCCTTGCCCTTATTACTTCCTGCTTATAAACCTCGAGCTCTGATTTAAGAAACTCGTTTTCCTGTAGAAGGGAAGCCAAGGTGACTGGGCTTTGTGTAGCAGTCACAGTCTCAGTAGCTGATTCCAGTGGATGTACAGATTGCTGTTCAGTAGCAGCTTCATTATTTGTGGCTTCAATAAGTAGTTTTTGTATGACGTCTGCTGAATCATCAGTTGGATCTGTAACAGCTGTATTATCCTGAGCATCCAAATCTTAAATATCAGCAGATGGTTCTCGTGTGACATCTGCTGACTGCGTAGCTGATTCCTGATTATATATATTTTTCTCATCAGCAGGTGGTTCTTGTGGAGCACTTGCTGAATCAGTAGCTGGTTCTTTTGGGGTAGCTATGTCCTAGTCACCAATTTTATGGACATCAACAGGTGGTTCTTGTGTGGCAACTGCTGAGTCAGTAGCTGGAGCAGCTCCGTCCTGGTCATCAATTTTCTGGACATCAGCAGCTGGTTCTTATGTAGCACCTACTGAGTCGGTAGCTAGTTTGTGTGGGCCAGCTACATCTAGGTCGTTTGTTTTCTGAACATCAGTAGGTGGTTCTTTTGTAGCACCTGCTGAGTCGGTAGCTGGTTCTTGGGGGGCAGCTACATCTAGATTGTCTGTTCTATGGACATCATTAGGTGGTTCTTGTGTAGCACCTACTGAGTCAGTAGCTGGTTCTTGTGGGGTAGCTACATGCCGTATATCATCTTGGGTATCTACTTTTGATAGATCAGCAGCTGGTTCTTGTAAAGCAGCTGTTGAATCAGTAGCTGGTTCTTGTGTAACAACTACGTTCTCTAAAAGGAATGATGTCACAAAATCCTGTGCATTTTGCATTTCAGTACCCGAGGGTGAGGTAGGTAAGGATTCAGGGCCTTGGGACTGTGGTGGGGTATGGGGTTTTAGGATAATGGGCGGGGAATTTAGGGTAGTGGTTTTAGTTGCTACTTCAGAAGACGTCCTCATTCTTCTTTGAGGTAAAAAGGCAGGAAGAACAGTGGTTTTTCTTTTATGAATAGCTTTCTCTGGGGTAGGAGGGTCATCAGAAATGATAGCTTCTTTAATTGAGGCCCTTGTTCGTCTTTTTGGTAGGGGCGTAGCCTTTTCTTGCCTTTTCCTTTTTAGTCTAGCAATGGGAATGTTATCATTTGAATCATCACTGGGGATATGGATAGTGGGAGTGGATGATTCAGCTAAATTATGGGGTGGGGTCGATCCAATGGAAGGGTCAATCTAGTTAACTGCTACGGGCGATGGGGAATTAAATACGCTCCCTGGTTGTTATATAGAAGGATTTTCAATTTGTTGGGGGATTCCAAGGGTCTGTTGGGGATTTTTAGCATTTAATTGGGGAGTTTCGGCAGTTGTTTGAGAAATTTCAGCAGATTCCTAAGGATTTTCGGCTGCTGCTCGAGGAACTTTAGCAGTTTCTTTGGGATTTTCGGCTACTGCTTGAGGAATTTCAGCGTCTTCATGGGATTCTGGGGGTGGGTTGTTAAGGAGAGGGGTATTCTGTTGAGCAAATCCCCTCTGAATTAAAATCTGAATAAGACGATGGTGAGTAAGGGAAAGGAGTGGGTACTTTGCATTCATGGAATAATGTGACATATTCTTTAGACACCCAAGTAGATAATATGGCATATTCAACAGACGACCATGTCTTAAATGATTCAACAGGAAAAAGTCGTGCTGATAAACTATCTGGTAACGTCCTTCGCAGGTGAGATAATGATTGACAAATTCGGCAACCTTCGGCCATGGAAGTGGTAATGAATGAAGTGCAACACCCCTGCCTTTACGCTCGACCCGCTCTCCTGGTAGAAGGAAGTCCTGCTGTGCGTTCAAAATGATGTGTTTGCGACTGAACCATCAAATACCGGCGGTCGGTAAACCTAACACCTGTGCTATATCATCCTCTGTTACTGGAATTCAAACTCCTTGAACGGTAGAGTGGCCTTCCTATAGATTGCGTGCAAATTCAAGGACTTCCTGAGGATCAAATCCTTGGAGCCTTCGAAAATAATTTACCCAACTCGCCTGCTGAAAAATCTAATATACCTCTTGGTGCAATTCCAATAGAGCTATTGAACCGGGTTCATTTCGAATAGCATTGCCTCCCATAGTTACTTGCTTTAGTAAAATGCATAGTACAGAGCCAAGTTACCACACTCGAAACAGAGTAAGTTTTGGAAAGAAAGTTATGACATAATAAGACGAAGATGGGGTGATGGGACATGATTGTGTGTAAAACAAATGACGGTGATTGGCGTATCGTGAAATGATTACAAAATTTTGGTTTTCCCCCCCAACTGCGACTAAAATGATAAGTTTGAATGTACGGCAATTACGGTAATCATGTCACAATCTTCTCATTAACTATAGTTTAATATTTACACATAAAAATGCATGCCTCATGTTTACCTTCGATTGATATTCTGAAAATACAATATCGTTGCTAATAGATCACCAATGGTTGTGCAAAAGGGTTTTGTAATATGAGGGTATTTATATGAAAGGCTTTTTATAAAAAAAGGAGGAGGTAGTGAAAGATCAAAATTATAAGGATCAATAGATGATTCTCAAATGGGGAGTACTCTCCATTGATTCTTTTGAGAGGAATTGATATTTCAATTGCGGGAAAAATGGGAAAAGTTGGTGTTTCAGCAACGGGAAAAATGGTGTTTCAGCAATGGGAAAATAAAGAGAGATGTTGCTGTACAGAAAAATAGGGAAATGTTGTTGAGAGGTAATGTGAGGAGATGAGCTATGATTTGAGGTGAGATGAGAATGCTTCCCAAAATGAAGCTTGATCCTGCTTGCAATAGAATTGTTCTTTCCAACCAGCTTCCCAATTTGAGACCTGCAAAATAATAAATTGTAACATGGCAACCCTTGACATGGATTATTAGTTAAGTAATCTAATCTAATAATAATAATAGAATATATAATGCAGAGATTAAATGCAGTGAGGGGCAGTAGGCTCCCCCAAAAAGATATAATGTGAATCTGCCATGCAAGTGGCCTTAAAATCCTCTTTAGAGATTGGTTGCTGGTATAGACGAAGTCAATACCCATTCACTAACAATGGTGTCCTATAATCATCAATTGTTAGGAGTCTTACTGTTCCATTGGGGAAAATAATATCTATCTCATAAGGTCCCAGCCACCTTGTTCGCAATTTTCCATGAAAATTTTCAAACCGGGAATCATACAATAGAGCCCAATTACCTTTTTGGAACTGCTTATGCTAAATGGTTTTATCATGCCACCTGGTTCTTTGTTGTTGAATCATAGTTGTTTGATGGATGGCATCCAACCTCTTTTCATCCAATTCCTGAAGCTGCTGCAACCTAACTGTTTGTGCATCAGTCAAATCAAGATTAATAGCTAAAGTAGTTCTTAAGGTTTTAATTTCAAATTCCACAGGAAAAACAACACTTTTTCCATAAACCAATTCATACGGTGAAAAACCTGTAGTGTTCCTCCAGGTAGTCCTATAAGCCCATAATGATTTAGGAAATATTTGAGACCAGTCCTGCCTATTCTACTTTACTATCTTTGTTAAAATGGTTTCTATGACTTTATTTGTACTTTCCACCTGACCATTAGCTTGGGGGTTCAATGGAATTTCATCTCTGTGATTTGGCTTCCCCATTCTCTGACAACTATCATAGGCCCTGACATATTTCTTTGCATCCTTGAAAAGTGAGGGTCAATAATAACCCATCCTGAGAATTTTATGTGATGTTCTCTTATCAGCAAAATGCCCTCCACAAGGGCCATAATGACAAGCCTTCAATATATCATAAACCTCATCTTCTCTAATGCATCTTTGGATTTCCTGATCAAGTCCTGTATGGAAAAGACACCCACTTATCCAACTATACTGAGCACTTTGTTGAATGATCTTTCTTTTCTCCCGGTGTGATAGATGTGATGGTAACTTCCCTGCAACCAGATAATTGGCAATGTCTGCATACCAAGGTGAGTGCGCAGATACTGCAAACAAGTATTCATCAGGAAAGGAATCATCTACTGGAGTATTATCATCGGTTTTTATACGAGAAAGGAAATCAAGAACTACATTTTCTTTACCTGGTCGATCTACAATTGTAATATCAAATTCTTGTAATAACATTAACCACCTGGTAACTCAAGCATTTGTGACAGATTTGTTCATTAAATACTGATAGCCGAGTGGTCAGTATGAACAAAATTAGGATAACTAGTGATGTAATGTCGAAATTTATTAATAGCATAAATGACTGCTAAAAATTCTTTCTCAGTAAATGTGTAATTAAGCTCAGCAGGGGTCATATTCTTACTAGTGAAATAGATAGCATAAGGAAGATTATTTTCTTCTTGTCCCAAGATAGCTCCAATTGCAGCATCCGAAGCATCAGAGGATATATGAAATGGAAGTGCCCAATCAGGTCCCCATAGAATAGGAGTTGTAGACAACTGATGCTTAAGTTCATCAAATGCTTTCTGACAGGCATCAGTCCACTTAAATTCAGCATTTTTCATAAGTAACACAAAGAAAGGAGAAGCTATTTTAGAAATTTTTTTGATAAATCTTTTGTAATATCCAGCATGTCCTAAAAAACTTCTTACATCAGTTTATGTTTTAGGGATAGGAAGGGTCTGAATTACCTATACTTTGGATGGATCTACTTGAATCCCAAGGAATGAAATGAAGTGTCGTAGTACAATTCCTTTGTTCATCATCATATGACATTTTTCAGTACTCAAGGAAAGGTTAGCTTGTATGCATCGTTTAAGTATTTTCTCAAGGTTTTGTAATGCATCTTCAAAAGTCACACCATAAGGAGCAAAATCATCCATAAATATTTCCATAGAATCATTAAGCATATCAGAAAAGATTCCTATCGCTGCTCTTTGAAATTTTGTTGGAGCATTACATAGTCCAAATGGGAGAACTCTATAAGCAAAAGTTCCCCAAGGACTAGTAAAAGTGGTCTTGTCTTGATCTTGGGGTGCAATTCTGATTTGGTTGTATCCGCTAAAACCATCTAGAAAGGAAAAGAATTTCTTTCCTGACAAGTTGTCCAGCACCTGATCAATAAATGGCAAGGGGAAATGATCTTTTTGAGTGGCTTTGTTTAAGGCTCTATAATCTACACACACTCTCCATTTCCCATTTTTCTTAGGTACTATCACCAATGGAGAAACCCATTCGCTGTCAGATATGGGGTATATAAACCTTACATTAAGCAACTTTTGAAGTTCTTCTTTAACAATTTGCCTCAAATTGGGATTCATTCGGCTTTAGGGTTGACAGACTGGTCGGGCTCCCTACTTAATATACATACAATGAGTACATAATTCAACAGAGATCCCTTTCATGTCTGTGTAGTCCCATGCGAATGCTTCCCTATTCTCACGCAGCAACTTCATTAGCTGTTGTGTTTCAGCATCTGATAAATTGGGGTTTATGTTCAATGTTTTGCCAGGTTCGATTTCTACTGTTATGCTTTTAGAGGATATAGTAGTTGATGTTTGAGGTAAATTTTCAGATTTAAGCTTTTCCTGTGTTTCAGGTTCTATAATTGCAGGTAACTGATTATATGTTTCAGAAGTGACCGAGGAAGGTTCAGAAATAAAATTACTAATTACTTCATCTTCCGTGGTGTCTTTAAGAGTTAGGGCTTGTCCAATGGTCAAAATGGGTTGAGTGCCATTATCCTCATAATCTAACCATACAGAATCATCATTGTTACTCATAGGTGTAGCATGAGGGTAAAGAGTAAGCTGCTTAGTTTCACATCCATTAGAAATTTTCATTGAACCTGATCTACAGCTGATAAAAGCATCTGTTGTGGCCAATGAGGGTCTCCCCAAAATCAGAGGGTGCCACCCCAACTTTGCTTCGGTCTGTAATACAACAAAGTCAGTTGGGTAGTTCCAAGATTCAACTGAAATGATCAGGTCTTCAATAACTCCCTTTGGTTTGATTGTGGAACGATCAGCTAATTCCAGGATAGTTGGTGTCTCTCTGATTACATTTTTCAACTGTAACAGTTGTGCAGTTTCAAGGGTCATTATGTTTATAGCAGCACCTAAGTCTACCAGAACTCGTGGAACAATAGTTTTTCCAACCTGTATTGTGATCGTAGGATGGCCAGGATCACCATATTTTACAGGAGGAGTTTTTCCCAACATTAAAGCAGCTAGATCACCCATGACATGAACTGTAAGGGGATCTTTAGCTTTCCTGCCAGGTTTCTTGATGCAAATGTCTCTGACGGTTCTGGCGTAAATTGGTACATCTCTGAGTGCTTGTAACAGTGGAATTTTAACGTAAAGATTCTACAATTCCCCTAGAAGATTAAAAGCAGGTGTCTCAGGTGTCCTAGTGAGAGTTAGATCTTCAGGGAATGGTGGCTCTCCTATTTCAGTAGTTTTATTAGAGGGTGGCTTGACTGTTTCAGCACCCTTATTTGGTAAATTGTTCTTTTCTGCCTCTTCTTTATCAGAGTCAGAAGAGGTGATATCATCAATAATCGGCTCTACTACTCTCCCGGATCGTAAATGAATATCATTACACTGCATAGGGTGAACAGGCGATATAGGCAGGTTTTGAATATCGATGACTTGCACAACTTTATTATTATTAGGGTTAGGGCTCGATTGTATAGGCAGCTGAGGTCTCATTGTCTGATTATTCGATGGAGCACCCAACGGGAGAGAGAGTTGTTGCTGATACTGAGGCAATTGGTTTGGGAATGGAATTTGTTGAGCTCTCCAGTTTGGGTTCCATTGATTAAAATAATATTGTTGTGGAGGCCAAGGAGTCCACATTGTAGGATCTGCAAAGGGAGGGTTTGTTTGTTGCATGGGTGGGAAATTCATTTGATTAAAGGGTGGGTATTGCATTTGGTTGAAGGGCGGGTAATTTGCTTGATTAAAATAAGGATAATTATTCCAACGATTAAATGGCGTACTAGAGTTTGTACCTTGTCCTCGTGGTTGCCATTGCCTTCTCTGTGTCAGCAGATAAACTGCTTCAACTTCCTCCTCTGTTGGTTGCAATGCTGCTTTTATCCCTAGTAAAGTAGGGCATTGTTGAGTTTCATGGTCCTACTCACAAATGGTGCAGATTGGTACCTTGTCCAATGGACATTCCCTTAGCGGGTGTTTTTCTCTGCATTTAGGACAGAAGATGGCCAAAGTGACTTCTACTTCTGCTTGTTTCTTCTTAACCTGCAAGGTATCAATCTGTGAAGCAAAAGAACTTAACATTTCAGTTTTAAATTCTTCAAGTAGATTACCTATTTCAGCTCTTGTTGCTCCTCCACTGGCTGATTTTTGGACTTTTGAATAGGTATTATCCCTGCTTTTTGATTTATTTGCAGCTCCTCTTGAATATCTCTTGCAGAGGTTAATGATTTCATCATACGATTCTTTAGATATGTCCCCTTTACCAAGCATATTTAGCATGTCTAAACAATCATCCCTTACCCCTTTCAATATTATTGTCTTAAGGATATCTTTACTTACATTGGGGTGATCGGATCTCTGCAGATTGTATTGGAGTATTTCCACAAAGTCCTCCAGATTTTCGTCTTCCTTCTGAACCATCTTGAATAGTTCCTCCCTTTCCTCTCTTGTCCGGCAATAGTTTTGGTACTTGGCTAGAAACTTCTCCTTCATCTGATCCCATGTTGTGATCACATGACCTCCCAAGCTCATAAACCATCTCAGTGCATTTCATTTTAATGTTGCTGGAAATAAATTCAATTTTTGAGCATTAGTGACATAATCATAACTTTTGCACAATATATCATACTCAAAAAGAAACTCATCTGGATCTTCAGAGGATAAACCATGGAAGTTAGGTAAGGCTGAGAGTGGGATGTTCTTCATAGGAGTTGTTCCTTTGGGAAGATCCCCAATAGGGAATTCCAAGGTGGAGATAGAATTCTCGCCTCTTCCTTCTCCTCCTCCACGTCCTTCGCCAAAGAGTCCTTCATTGTTTCCTTCCATTGGTTGTTCTCATGTTACACTTTCCCGGTCTTCAGCGCTTTCTGTTGGACTCTCAATGTCCTGAGCTGGTTCTTCAACTTCAATATCTTCAATATCTTCTATTGGTTCTTCAATGTCCTCTACTAGTTCCTCAGTATGTTCTATTGTCTCTGTAGCCCTTTCAGGTCCCACCACTTCCTCCGTTTCGTGGTTTGTTTGGAGAGAGTACTGAGTATGTGGCCTCCGAGAGCTTAACCCCTGAGAGGTTTCAGCTTTTGAAATGATATCATCAATAAAAGTTTTTCTTCCTCCTCTTCCTTTTCCTTTGCCACCTGTAGGATTAATTTTCTTGCATCCTCTCATGCATCCTGCATATCTAAAAGAAAATTATCAGTGCTTTTAAAATCTATAATTGCCTTCCCCGGAAATGGCACCAAAATGTTCGTCACTTTAATTGCTTATTGATTCAAACAACAAAGTGATACATTAATTGTCAACCCAGGGAAGTCTAGTTATTTCAAAGACAACTGCGTACTATATGTACTCAATTTTAAAAGCAGAAAAAGTTGTAGTAAAGACTAGCCACACTTTGCTTAACAAACCGAAGCTCCACTCTGTGTTACAGCAAAGACAATCTATTGCAGATAGCTACCAAAGAATGCTTAAAAGAGTAACCTAAAGAATCAATCTGCAAAGGGAAGTGTCGGCTATGCTGTAACAGGGAACAGGACCCTATTCCCAGAGCGGGAACCTTCCGCACCTATTCCTGATTATCAAGCTGCCACCTTGCTCTGTAAACTTAATTGCAACATACATGAATTAACTATGGGTAAAATAAACAATGCAGCAATCAATTGGAAAGAAAACAAAGTTTCAGAGAAAATGATATTCAGTAAACAGGACTATTGACAAAGCATGAATGAAAGACACACTTAACACACTGCGGAAATGAAATGGGTGAATCTTGTGACGAAGGTGGGCCCTTTCCTTCTCACAAGATTCCCCAGGAAATAGGAAATAGAAAGAAATGTTTAGAACAAGATTTTATTCATCCATCAATATGTCATATTACAGAAAATAAAGGATTCTAGTTCTGTTCCTTCAACTAAGCCCTTTTTCGCAGTCTATCGTCCCCCTCTAATGTAGATGTCTCCCCTTTTTAAAGAGGAGACATCTATTACAATAGATTACATTGTAAGTCCTATTTTAACCCCTTATACAAAAATAGGGAAGTCAATTTTCCCTTTAACAAAATGTTGTTACACAAATACTATCTTTAGATCACAATCGTTACATCCAATGTAGCAGCTCCTTCGGTGATCTTCTTTTGTTGCTGCCAAATCTAGACTGCAAATCACAACTATTCAGCCACGAGATTTGCATGTCGTTCCTACTATTTCAGCAACTGTGGAAGTAATCTTGTAATCTCCTGGAAGTTTCAGCAACGTGGACTGCACAGTGTTCTTTAACCGTTCAACAATTATCAATTCAATGGTTAATAATGAAGATAGCGTAATTATATGTAAAATAATTAAACGTATAGTGATAAGAAGAAATATTGTGTACCTTTGGAATAATCGGGTTAAAACAGTAATCAAGGACTTTAAATATAAGTTTAAAAAGGATGACATCATAACAGAATGTATGGTCAAAAAGAGACAATATGAGGTCCTAATAGGTGTTATACAAATTTCCACCATTCAGTTGTCGTGCAACTTAGCCTCCGGCCGCTGCACTGTTCAGCCTCACCCAAATGCCCTTCGCTCGCACCTTGGATGCTACCTACGTTCTTCCTACACCCTCGGTCGTGTGACTTCACCCGTTTCAGCCTTCCATCGTGTCGACCCTTCGTTCGGTGGGTGCTTGCTCCATGACTCACCCCAACCGCACCTTCGCACGATTTCCCAATCGGCGGGCGCCCTCGCCCCAAGCCACCCTATCGCCAACCACACACCGTTCCACACCAGGTAGGCACGCATGCCTCGTGGTGCCCTACCCGCGATCGTTCCACCGAAACTTGCATTTAGCTTGCCCGTCGTGCGGGCTCATCCACCTCCCCAAGACTTCCCCACCGCAAAGCTAAGTCGTGTTGGATGCTCTCACTTCTTCACCTGCCTTTCCATGCTCCATCTCCACCAATATATACGAGTGTCAACTCGTTTGGGTGGGGGCTTTGGCCATGAGCCAAGCTGAACCACCGTCGGCTCGGGGTAAGGGCGCCCGCACCAGGGACCGCCCACCCGCCTATAACATGCGGTTCACACTTGGTTGCATTTTGGTTTTGACTTCGCGTTTTCCACTCCCCAGCTCGTCGCCTTCGTTAGGTGTGCGCCTGCTCGCCGAGTCGCCTCTCAGCTCGCCGCTTCCCAACGAGTCGCACGTCGCTCGCCTCTCGTTTCCTTCATTTAAACGCGCCCAGTGGGCATGCCCATGTCACCCGAATGCCACAATAACCTGTGGGTGTTACAAATGTGGTCTATCAGACCAAGAAAAGAGAGTCTAATTGTCATTTTTCAAAATCTTATTTCCGTGATCAAAGAGTAGGGAAAGAAAGAAGTGTACCAAGATTGTTATAGTTGGGCTGGCTTAATAAGTCAAGAAGATTGTTGGTGTGGCTAATGATAGGGATTTGAGAGTAGACGTGGGCAAGAGCCGAGCAATCTAAAAATAAATACTTTTCATCTTCCACCTTCTTAGTATGACAAATATGACAATAATTATTTAATAATAACAATAATTATTTTAAAATATTATACTAATTAAATAAAATATTATATCAATCTTTAATTATTAGTTTATTATTATTTATTAATTAATTATTAAATTATTAATTCATATTATTATTATTAATTAATTAATAATAATAATAATAATAAGAATTAATCATGAATAATAATTTAATAATTAATAATGTATTAATGAGTGATGGTAATTTTATCATTTTTCTTATTAGTGGCTCAATGAAATATTAGAAAAAAGATAATATTGCCATCACTCATTAATTCATTATTAATTCGTATTAATATTATTATTATTATTAATAAATTAATATTAATTTTAACTAATAATAATAAAAATAATAATAATTAATAATAGCCCACGGGGCTTTGGATTGATGGTGAATGGGTGCACTTTTAAAGCACTCCTTGTGATAGGTCACTGGTTCAAATCCCCCGTGGGTGCTTACCTACCAAAAAAGAAAACTTAAAAGAAAAGGAGGAGTATGTGAAGTGGACCTGTCTCTAATCAAAGTTGCATTTATATTGAAAAATTTCTTAGAAGCAACATTTTGAGTATTTCGGACGAGAAGATCGCATGCCCAGATTTTCGAGCTAGGGTTACAGGTTTACTTAAGTTGTTCTCCATGGAAGGACGCAAAGGAGGGAGCTACACTCCCTCCTACAAACAGGCAGTGGCCAGCAGAGGTAAAAAACTGATAGAAGATAATAGAGGTCCTTCAGATGTGGGGCAAAGAAACAGGGAATAGGAGCAGGATAGCTCTAAATCGATGGAGAATAATAACACTACAGAAATCAAGGAAGCGGACAAGGAACAAGGAACAAAAGACAAAGCACAAAAGGGACCATGCAAGCCCAAAACTACAATCACACCCAGGGTAGTTTTGAATGACCCTGCTCTGCAGGCGCATAGGAACCACATGCAGACTTATGAAATCATTTGTAAATTCATGGGCTTATGGCCCACTGAAAAAGCTTTACAAACATGGATTAAATACCACTGGAAACCAAAAGGAAGCATAGAACTACATCTGGTGTTAAAGGGATTCTTTGCTGTTGTTTTTGCAAATATTGAAGATAAGGAGAGAGTGTTTGAAGGAGGGCCCTACTTTTACGCAACAGCAGGCCTGTAATGTGACCATGGGTTATGAATTTTGTCCCAGAACAATAAACGTTTACCTCGGTACTAGCTTGGGTAAGACTCTACTCTCTACCTTTGGATTATTGGCAACTGGAATCCTTATCTGCCATAGGAAATAAGCTAGGGCGTTTTGTCAAAGCATCTGAGGCTGCCAGAAGGGGAAATACACATCCTTTGCAAGAATATGTGTGGAAATGGATCTTTCTGGAGCTTTTTCAGATGAGGTAATCTTGGAAGTGTTTGATGAATAATGGGTGCAAACGGTGGATTATGAACATATCCAATTCAGATGTCGTAAATGCCATGAGCATGGGCACCTATCCAGAGATTGCCCTCTTAGCAAAATGGAAAACAAGGGTAAAACAAACACTATGAAAGAGACTGAAAGCTTTCATAAGGTGGTCCAGAAAGGAAAAGGAAGCAAAAGGGGATCACAACAACTTCAATAAGAAAAGCAACGAGCCAGTCAAAATAGGTTTCAAGCCCTAGAAGAGGAGGATGTGATAATGGAAGCAAATCAAGTCAAGGGAGACAGTCCAGTGGAGGAGGGGAATGAAGAAAATGATGAGAAAACCCAAAACAACAATAAACAAAAATAAGAAATGATGAGTGACAAAGAACTGGAGATGGACCAGGAAATCACCCAGAGTGAGATGGAAATGGACGACAATGAACTACAGGAGATTCTTGAAAAGGAGAACCTAGATCTAGAACGATTCTTAAAACAAGGAACCAGGGGGGGAGTGGATTCATTACCTATAGAAGAGTTCCACAAAGTTCAACAACTGTTCTTATGCAAATCTCAGACCAAAGGGCTGGACAAGCAAGGGAGAAATGAAAGGCAGGGTAGCAAAGGTGTGAAAGCTATGAAAACCACACCAGGATTAGCACCTAGAATCCCAGGAAAGAAAAGAGGCTGGAAAAAGCAGAACGAATTGTTGATGGAATGCGGAAAGCTAATGATAGACTCAGGTAAGATGAAAGACCTATCCAGTTACTCCTTTACAAATCTTTAATAATGAAGTTCACTTCTTGGAATATAAGAGGTCTAGGAAGTAAAAGAAAACAAAGATTACTTAGTAATAGGATGAAACAAGCTACTCCAGATGTGATCTTCATCCAGGAAAGAAAATGTTCCATGCAAAAAATAAAAGAGACTCACAGCAAATGGCTCAATAAATTTGAGTTTCTGGAAGTCAAAGCAGAGAATACAGTAGGAGGTATTCTCACACTCTGGAACCCCCAAAAAATTGGCATCATAGATGCAGAGGCATCTAGAGACTATCTTTTAGTGTCAACCAATGGGAGATAAAGAAATTTACCTGGTCACGAATGTGTACAGCCCCCAAAGATTGGATGGTAAACTCAAGCTTCTAGACTCCCTGCAGGATCTTAGGGAAAGACATGCAAGAATCCCTTGGATCTTAGGGGGTGATTTCAACATGATCAAATCGCTGTCGGAGAAAAAAGGGGTACCAGAATTTTAAACAAGTACTCTTGTGCATTTCAATCCTTCATAAACAATATGAAGCTAGTGGATATTGTAATGAACAATGGTACCTATACTTGGAACAATAAAAGAGGAGGAGTGTCTCGGATGGCCTACAAATTATATAGATTCATAATCTCATAAGATCTTATGATCAGGGATAAGGACATAGTTGCAATAGTTCTCCCCTTTGGAGGCTCTGATCACTGGCCGGTGCAACTGGAAATTCAGGGCATTGGTACTCCCAGGAATCGACCTTTCAGATTTGAAAACATCTGGCTCTCCCACCCAGATTTCTGCAACAACATTGCCATCTGGTGGGCAGAAGATCTGAATATTCAGGGCACAAGAATGTTCCTTCTTCAAAAAAGACTCAAACATATCAAACTCCAGCTCAAGGAGTGGAACAAGAAGGAATTTGGCAACATTTTTGAAGCAAAAAAAACTGTTGAGGGAAAAATGCAGGAGCTCAACCAAACCCTTATCATGGAGGGTTTTGATAAAGATAGAAATGATCAGGCAACTCTATATCATCAAGAATGGGAGAACTTATGTAAACAAGAGGAAATTTTTTGGAGGCAAAAATCCAGAGTTCAATGGCTAAAAGAAGGAGAACGTAACACTAAATTCTTCCACAGATCCACTATGGCGAACAAAGCTCACAACAAGATTTCTTCGATTAAGGACGAGGAAGGTAACCTGCTCAACTCTCATGAAGAAATAGAAGCAGTGTTGGTTCAGCACTTTCGGGGTATTGCACAGGAAACCGGTTCAGACAGAGATCAATCCATCAGGGTTATTTCAAGACATATACCTAAGCTGGTTTCCAGAGAGGACAACTTCAACCTCAATAGACCAGTATCGGAAGAGGAGGTCAGTGAGGTCCTAAAAGAAATGCAAAATGGTAAGGCACCAGGCCTGGATGGATTTAATGTAGATTTCTTTAAAGCTTACTGGAACACAGTGAAGCAGGACATTCTGGAAGTAGTAGAAGACTCAAGGAGGGACAAAACTATATTGAAGGCCCTTAACACCACCTTTATATCCCTCATCCCTAAACAGGATGTGGCTCAAACTCCTGATCGGTTTAGACCCATTTCCTTATGCAATGTGGTCTACAAGATTATATCCAAAGTTGTGGCCAATAGACTCAAACCTCTTCTTCCCACTCTGGTGTCGGTTGAACAGTCTGGATATGTGGAAGGAAGACAAATCCTAGACAACATCATCCAAGCTCATGAGGTGGTGCACTCATTAAAAATCAATAGGAAAGCAGGAATGATCATGCAATTGGATATAGCAAAAGCTTATGATAAGCTGAATTGGACCTATATCAGAAAAGTCCTCATAGCTTTTGGGTTTGATCATAATTGGATCAGATGGGTAATGGCCCTAGTTACTTCTCCCAGTTTTTCTATTCTTGTTAATGTTTCTCCCTCAGAGACTTTTACTCCTTCAAGAGGCCTCAGGAAGGGAGATCCACTTTCTCCCTTTTTCTTCATACTCATGATGGAAGGGTTGGGTCGAGCGATCAAACAAGCTAAATCAGTTGGTGAAGTCAAAGGTATCCAACTTTCTGAAGATGGCTAGGCCTTAACTCATCAGCAATTTGTTGATGATACCATGCTACAGGGCATCCCCACGGTCAAAGAAGCTCTAGCTTATAGGCAAATACTGAGAGAATTTGCTATGGCATCAGGTATGGAAGTTAATCTCTCCAAATCTAAGATTTTTTTCTTTATTACTCACATTGCTATTCAAAGAAATATTTCCAGAATTTTGGGCTTTCAAAGGGAGTCCCTCCCATCAAAATATTTGGGAGTTCCTCTAACATCCAAGCCTTTACACAAGAACATCTGGGAGCCAGTGATTAATAAACTGCAAGATAAAATCAGGAAATGGACTACTAGATCTTTAAATTTGGCTGGTAGGTTAGTGCTAACCAAGGTGGTCCTACAATCAATCCCAGTCTTCATTCTATCTTCTCTTCCAGCACCAAACTCAGAACCATACAAAGATATTTTCTTTGGGGCAAGGGGGAAGAACGAAAGAAATGGGCCTTGTTAGCATGGGAAAAAATCTGCAAACCTAAAATCTACAATGATTGGAGGATCCTGAGATTCTAAGCAGGGTTTTAGGAGCTAAGTTATGGTGGTGATGGGTTAAAGACCCAGAGGCTCAGTGGGCAATGATTTGGAAAGAAAAATATGCCATCACTTGGAAAAATAATGATCTAATAAGAATGTCAGGACATAGAAAGGGCTCATACCTTTGGAATAAGGCATGGGAAAATAAGGGCCTAGTCTAAGGAAACAACTTCTGGGAAATCAGAGATGGAAACCTAGCCCTATTCTGGGAGGATAGATGGCAACAAGAACCCATATTGTTAAAAGAAGACTGGAGGGATCTCAAGGAAGAAACAGAAACCAAAGGGTTATCTAAAGTAAAAGACTTTTGGGATCAAACCAACAATAATGGAAAATGGAGAACCTGGAGGAACTTAGATTTTAGGGATGACAGACCCCTAAAAGCTAAATTAGAGACTCTACAGAAAATGTTAGACCAAAGGAAGATTTTAAATTCAGAGGGGCAAGATCAACTAAGATGGGGCTACAAGAATGAGGGTGCCTTTAATCTCAAGGAAGCAAAACTCATTCTCCTTGACCTGAACTCACAAGCTCCGGACAAGATTTGGCTAGAGCTATGGAGACACCAAGGCTGGATGAAAATCAAACTATTCATGTGGCTGGTTCAGCATAGGAAAATTCTAACCTGGGATAACATTAGGAAGAGGGGTATGTTGGGGCCTTCCAGATGTCAGCTCTGTGAAGCTCAAGAGGAAACTATGGAGCACCTTCTCAACAATTGCATTTTCACCTCCAGTTTGTGGGATTCTTTTGCCACCATTTTCCGCCAGACTGACAGAGACAAAAGGAATATCATCAATACCCTAAACAATTGGAGAAGAAACTTTTCAGATAATGAAGTTCTTGGCTCAGCATGGACCATCTTTCCAAGCTTCATCATCTGGAATGTCTGGAAAGAAAGGAACAACAGAATCTTCAAGAATGAAAAGAGGCCATCCCAATACATTTTTAAGCTGATCTTAAAATAGCTCAAAGAAACAGTTGGCACTATTGTGAGAAATCTTCCTAAGAACCCTCCTTTTGCAGCTGATTTGAGAATTCTCTGCGATTTAGGTATGTAGGATCTTACCCCTCAGGGACTAGATAGGAAAGTAATCTCCGTGGTGTCGGAGCAAGACTGCTGGCATCCTCCCCCCAAGGGCCTTTTAAAATTCAACATTGATGGGGCTTCAAAAGGCAATTCGGGCATCGCTAGTTATGGAGGTGTGTTAAGGGATGAGAATGGAAGTGTCCTTTGCATCTTCCACAGTCATTTAGGAAAAGCCACCGATAACATGGTGGAATTGATGGCTATGGAGCAATGTTTAGATCTCCTTAAACAGGAAAACCGACAAAATGTGATAGTTGAGACGGATTCTAAGCTTATCATCAATTCGGTCAAGAAGATCAGCTGAGGTACTAAGCCAGAAAAAGTATCAAAGAACTGGAGGCTGATCCAGGGCTTTCAATGGATTTAGATTCACATCCAGAGCCTTCGTACTGTCAGCTTTAAACATGTTTGAAGGTCGACGAATAAAATGGCGGATCTTCTAGCCAATCAAGGTGTTATCAGCACACAGAACAGGATTGTGTTAAACTGGCAAGAGCTGCCTCCGAGCAGGCTAAAAATGATTTGTCATGAGCAGGTAGAAGAAGATAGAGTCATGTTTCAAAGTAGAGCTCTGGATACGGATTCCAGGTGATTTAGACAATCTGATTGGTAGCCAGTCGGATGGCTCTGGTTCTGAGAAGTTTGGCAGTTTGGGGGGAGTCTCTTCTTTCCTTAGTTCCAGAAGAAAAAACACGTTGGAAAGCACTCTCGGCGGCCGCAATACCATGTGTTTTCCGTCCGCGTTCGGAATACTGGGTTGGGGACGGTTTTCCGACGATCGCAGGCGGAAAACGGTTTTTTTGATTTTGAAGCGATCACATACAGAGAGCAACACATGGCGGTGGGGTCGGTTTGAAAACTGCCCTCATTGCACGCTAATGTTCGGTGACATTGGTCGGTGCGAAATGATCGTCGGCTGTTAGATCATCCGAAGCAGATCGATGGTTGGGAATGATCGTGCTAGTTGGTGGGCGGGATGGGTAAGGATCACGCTTCTTAACGTTGCGAAATAGTCCTCAGCCGTTGGATTGGGTATGCTGGATCAACGGTGAAGATCAAAGTGTCAGGTTGGTTGGTTGGCAGGAAGAGCACTTGCCCTTAATTATTGGCAGTTGGAAAAGTTTAGGTTAAGGCCCACTCAACAGGATGATGGGACTCTCACTTTTGACTGCTGTTTAGTTCAGAGTTTTGGTTCCGCTTCCGCTGTCCTTTTTGTTCAGCCTTGTATAGTTTTATTGAATTTAGGAGTTGGGTTTTTTCGCCCGTTCTCGGTTTGGTTTTCAGGTCCCTCCCTTGGTCCACAAATCCTTGTGGATTGATGTAATTTATGTATATCATTAATGAAAAAGAAGGTCCCACTCTTGCTTTAGCAAAAAAATAATAATTAATAATAAACTAATAATTAAAGAGTCGTATAATATTTTATTTAATTATTATAATATTTTAAAATAATTATTGTTATTAGGATTATTATTATTTATTAATATTAGTACTATTACCAAATAAATATAATTATTAAATAATTAATTTATATTACATAATTTAATATTATTATTTAATATTAAATATAATTTATTATTATTTAATATTAATATTTGTTAATAATAATAATAATAATAATAATAATAATAATAATAATAATAATAATAATAATAATATTTTTTCTGAATTGAGGTTCTATGATCTATAATGAATTACGAAAAGTTTTTTTTGGTAGAAATTACATAACAAAATTTTTTGCCAACGCGTTTACAATTTTTATTGTAATATTATTTCTATTATTATATATTTATTAATGATAGATACAAATGAAGTCTTCGACTTATATCAACCACATAATATTTTTAATGTGGTTGTGCTAATTATTAATTATAATTAATAATTTATATTTATCAATTAATAAGTAATAATTATTATTTATTTATTATTTATTTATCTATTAATTATAAATTATTTATTAGTTCATAATTAATTATTAATGATTAATTCATATTAGTATTATAAATTAACTATTTAGTTAGTAATTAATAATTATTTATTATTTATTATTAATTAATAATAATTATCATTATTGTTATTAATAAATATTATTTATTAAATTATTATTTAATCATAATAAATTATTATTAAATAAATAGTACTTTAGTCTAAACTATTATTATTTGATGATGATGATGGTGGTGGTTAACGTCCACTGAGACCAAACTTTGGTCTATTGGACCTAAAGAAACAAATTATTTAGTTTGATTTAAGATTTTATTCCTATGCTCTCAAAGCTTGGAGAGAAGCCTCCCAAGCTCACTATAATTTTGACATCGTAAAAGGCTAGGAAGGTCAGTGTTGCGACAAAGATTATGAAACTGAGATCTAATTGCGATAAATTATTAACTAAGGGTAATTTATAAGCGATGGTTGACCATGCATAACCATGGTAGATTTTCATATCAACACAATTTTTGTGACAATGTGATTTTCAACTATGGTTGACCATGATGGACTGTGGATGACCATGTTTGATTTTATAAAACACGGTTGACCATGTTTGAGCATGGTTGAGGATGGTTATCATTTTGAGACAATCTCTGTCATAATGCAATGTTGGACCATGGTTGAGACAATGATTGATTTTCATATTGAGACAATCTTTGTCACAGTGTGATGTTGGACCATGGTTGACCATGATTGATTTTATAAAACATGGTTGAATAATATTAAACCCAAGGGACTAATATTCTAAACCCAAGGTATATAAACCCTAAGATACATGTTATAAATACTAAAATAAACATGGTTGGTCGATTTTCATACTCCGATAATCCTTGTCACAATGTGACATTTGACCATGGTTGACCATGATTTATTTTCATATCAACAGAATCTTTGTCACAATGTGACATTGGACCATGGGTGATTCTCATATTGAGACAATATTTGTCACAATGCGACATTAAACTATAGTTGAATAATAAGCCCTAAAAATTAATATGAAATTAAATAAAATACAAAATACTAATTAGTATATTTTAATTTTATATTTAATTAAAAAGGATTAATAAAAAAATATATATATAATATAAATGAAATAGATATGATTAATTTTATATTTAAGAAAATTCAAAATGATAATTAGTCTTAGATTTATATTTAAGACAATTTAATTACTATTAAATTTTAATATACAAGAACTAAAATACAAAAAAAATAAATCTTAAAAAAATATTTTTAATGGTATCAATGTCCATTGTTTATTAATTACCTTTTTAAAAATTAAAAATACTTTTAATAGTAGCAATGTCTATTATTTATTAATTTTGTTTTTAACCGTATTTAATGTCCATTATTTTTTAATTTCCTTTCTAAGAATTAAATAAATATTGTTGAAGTCAATCGTCAGAAATAAGGAAAGGATAAGATTCCACTCACCAAACATATTTTTAAACGTTATTAAAGATTTCCCATGGATTTTTGACGGTTAATTAAAATTTTCCCATGGATTTTTTCATGGTTATTGGATTGGATGGTGTTAGGATATATAATATTTATTTTAAAATTAAAGTTTAATATTGTGGTGTATCATATTGTTCTTATTAATAATATAATATTTTAATTTTAAGGTTTAGTTTTTCTCATTTAGTTTATTTTCCCTTGGATTTATAATATTATTTTTTTGGGTTTCTTTTTATTAATCTTAAGGTTGGGTATATAATATTAATTTCTAAGATTTATTTTCCCTTAGGTTTATTAATCCTTTGGGTTTATTATTCTTGATCTTAGGGTTTAATATTTTTCCTTTGGGTTTATAATACTAAACCTTTGGGTTTATTTCCTTTTTTTATAATATTAGTCCCTTGGATTTGTGATATTGCAGTTTTTTATTTTGGGTTTATAAGGTTGCATTTAGTATCACTATATGAAATGTTGAGTTTTTAATATTAGGGTATATAATATTGGGTTTTTTAATATTAATATTTATAATATTAATTGTGTCGTTTATAATATTAATCTTCTGGTTTAAAATAATTATTATAAGGTTTATAATATTAATTTTAGGGATATAATATTAATGTTAGAGTTTATAATGTTAGATTTTATAATATTAGGGCTTATAATAATTGATATAATGTTAAAGTTTAATATTGTAATGTTGAAATGGTTCATAAATCTATCATTATGTATAAAAGATACTTATAATTATATTAATATGTTAATGATGATGATGATGATGATGATGGTTAACGTCCGCTGAGACCAAACATTGGTCTATCGGATCTAAAGAAACAAATTATTTATTTTATTTTGATTTAAGATTTTATTCCTATGCTCAAAAAGCTTGGAGAGAAGCCTCCCGAGCTCACTATAATTTTGACATTTTAAAAGGCTAGGAAGGTCAGTATTGTAACAAAGATTGTGAAACTGAGATCTAATGTGGTTGTACGCATGGCACTCTAAGAGGAAGTGGTTTTCATCCTCGATGTTCCTATTCTGACATATATGGCAGATCCTTTCCATCCATGGCGTTTTAGGAACTGCCCAACGACCTGTTTCACTATGGAGCTCATGAGAATTCATTCTAATCTTTGCTATATTAATTTTCTTCTTTGAGCTAGTTAAAATAGAGAGATACTTTTGATCTTCTAGGGTGGGGTTGATGACCTTCTTATAATAACTTAATTTTCTTTTAGCCACTAAATCTTTCTCACAGCACATTTTTTCTTTGAACTTAGAAGTAACAATATCTTTAATGTTATTTATGTTTTGCAATGCATCATTCTCGTTGATCTCCCAATAGTTTAACCAGGCCCTTGTGTCTTTAAGCCACCCCCAATTGAGCCTTAGGTGGTTTTGGCTGGAATTTAAAGCTAGCTTAGGAAGTCTATGATCGTCTATGTTATTGAGTTTGTGCTTGTACAGCAGAAACCTAATCATAGCTAGGCTCTCAATAGGGGAAAGACCTGCTTCTATAAGGAGAATAGGATAGGGTGTATTACTTTTAATTTCCAGGTTATAAGTTAGAAAATGCTTCTGGATTTGCTCAATCTTTCTCCATGATTCTCTAGAGATGCTGCAACCGCAAACCTCACAACCATATAAGATAACAGGAGTGACTAAAGTTTCAAATAGGAACTTCTTTTTATCCCACATTACGAGGTTTGTTGTTTTACAATTATTTTCAAGACCAAAATAAGCTTTCCACCCTCCATTAATCCTTTTCTCAATGCTATGGTTCCGATTGAGCTTGTGATGAATATCAATTCCTAGGTACTTGTAAGAATACACTTCCTCCAAGTTATTATTCTCATACATAAAATTAGCGTAAGCGTCTTTCTTGGATTTGATAATCATAAATTTTGTTTTGTCAGTGTTAACAGTCATACCCATGGTAGAGTAGGCATCCTTAAGAAGCCTGAGTTGCTTATCAACATCGGATGGGCACCTTGCCAAAAGAACAATATCGTGAAGAAAGATGACGACTATCCCAACTGAGATCGTGCCATCACATCTTGCTTCCTCTAAATAACCTTCAAGATAATGGTGAAGGATAAATAAATATTATTAATAATAACCTTATATTATTATTATATAAATATTATTAATAATAACCTTATATTATTATTATATTATATTAATTTTGTTATTGTTAAATATATTAATGTATATGGTTATTATTATTTACATAGTTATTAATCGGTATAAATAATCAATCTCTAAAAACCACATTAACACTGTGATTTATAAATATTTATGATATATCCCCCATTTACCAATATATTTAGTAATATAATTGTATATGTATTCTATATAAACTCACATTTAAAGAAAAGTCCCAGCCAATGTAAAGAATGTATGCATAGACTTGAATTTGTGAGCCATTAAAGGCCAGAATGCAGATTACATATCGTGCATTGCAATCGAAGCAAGGAATAAATGTAATTAAGGGGTTGCCGAAACAATTATGTAAATGACACGAATACACAACAAAATATATACTGACTCTTTAGCCGTCTCTAAATTTGTTTCAATCTTTCCCAGCACACCACTGGTCACTTTTGTTTTTTAATCTAAGCCTGTATTGAAGGGCACTGCCTGTATCCAGGCATCACCAGCGATGAAATTAACCACAGTGAAATTTTGAGCATCAGAAATGTTCATGGTATGATAGCCAGGCCATTGAACTCGCCCTGCAGTTCCTGCCCCTGGTCCCGAATTCATATATTCGCCATAATACAGCGTGGTCAAGGCAAAGTCCCCCGACCATTCTAGCCAACCTGCAGGATCGACGACATCATCGATATATGACTTCATATAAACTGTGCGAGAGTAATTTTTCCATGGCCTCCCCAAGAATGTCTGGAAAGAGCTCTTCACCGGAGCGAGATCAGGCGCAGCAGAGACGGTGCAATTTTGAATAGAGATTCCAGTGTTTTGATTTGGATCGTCTCTTCCTTGAGCCGTGAAACAATTCTTTTGATTATCCATCGGTTTCCTAGCCAGTAGATTGCAGCTTTGAAACTGTTGGGTATTTTTGATGGGGAAAATACCAAAAACCAAACATTCAAACACACACAGAGACAATGCTCTGTTTTACTTTACTCCAGGATCCTTTTGTGCACAGAAGACTTAAAAAAAATTCACTGAGAGACAGAGTATTTCACCACCATAAAACATTCTATTCATTAAAACCTGGTTCTTGTCTTTTTACACACTGCTGTGTGTTTTTCCTTTTACCGCCCCATCATTCTTTTTCACTGCTGTGAAGAATAAAATTCTTTTCTTCCCGTGTGCAACACTTACAAAAAAAAGTCAACACTCAAAACATAAAAGACTTATTACATACGTTTTTTTTTTTTACATTCAATACATGCCGTATGTAAATATAAAAAAAATATTAAAACGTGCCCATATCCCATACGAAACTTAATTAATGAGCATATGCGCCCATACCTCCATAAAAAAGATTTACGTGCAATATATGAAAACTTCAATATACTACCTACCACTATGACATTTCATTAATTAAACGTATGGTCAACAAAACTTTGCTTTACTCCACGCTATGAATTTAATGTTTGTCGTATGCAGGTTTGGAGCAGCTTCGGGCAATCAACGGTTGAAGAAGGTGGAGCACATCCGACGGTGGAGGGCAATATCGGAAGACCAACAAGTGCTGAACATTAACCCCCGAGAAAATGACGTTGCGTTACGTCAGGGCTGAACCACGTGTTGGCTTCACATTTTCTCGGGCCCTTGTGTACGAAAACCATTCTCTGCAGGTAGGCGGTCCGAGAAATCTTTAAACCGGGTTTGTGGTTTTTGCTGGCGGTTTTGGGGAGCGTACGGCTACATTGAAATTAGATTTCAACACTCCCCTTTAATTTCAACAGCTGGGCATTCGGTCATACCTAGACACTTCCTTAAAAATTCAAAGCTTCTCTGATCCAGCGGCTTTGTCAAGATGTCCGCAACCTGTTCTTGAGTCCTGCAATGTTCCAAGACAATTTCTCCATTGTTCACCAATTCTCTGATGTAGTGAAACCTTGTATCAATGTGTTTCGTTCTCTTATGAAACACTGAATTCTTTGACAAAGCAATAGCTGAGCTATTGTCACAAAAAATCACTGTCGCTTTTGTCTGCTCTTAGCCTAAGCTTCTCAACATTCTTCTCATCCACACTGCTTGACATGCTGCTGCTGTAGCTGCCACATATTCAGCCTCTGCTGTAGACAATGCTACAATGGACTGCTTCTTAGAAGCCCATGAAATGGCTCCTGAACCCATATGAAAAACATAACCGGAAGTGCTCTTCCGATCATCTACACTTCCAGCCCAATCGCTATCTGTGTATCCAACCAAATCTGAATGTTCTGAGGCATGATATAAAATTCCAAACATTTTGGTACCTTTGACATACCTCAAAATTCTCTTTGCTGCCTGCCAATGTGCCTCCTTCGGCCTCTCCATGAACCTGGAAATTAAACTAACAGCATACATTAAATCAGGCCTAGTTGCTGTTAAATACATAAGGCTGCCCACAATACTTTTATACAAGCTAGGATCAAAATCCTTGCTGCTGTCCTCTCTGCTGAGTTTTAATCCCATTACTGTGGGAGTGATGGCTGCCTTGCATTCTTGCATGTTAAATCTGTCCAAAACTTGATTTACATATCTTGCTTGAGATATAAAAATTCCTTTTTCATTTTGATCTACTTCTATGCCTAAGAAGTATCTCAAGAAACCCATGTCAATCATTTCAAATTCATCCTTCATGACTGATTTAAAATTTTTAATGAGCTGATCATCATTACCTGTGAAAATCACATCATCAACATACAAAACAACAATTAAAATCTTACCATCCTTTTCCTTGATGTAGACTGTGGGTTCTCCTTCACACTTGTCAAATTCATTATCCAATAGATATGAATCTATCCTGCTGTACCATGCTCTTGGCGCTTGCTTCAGCCCATAAAGAGCTTTCTTCAATTTGCACACTTTGTGCTCTTCACCTTTCTTCTCATATCCAAGAGGCTGTTCCACATAGACCTCTTCCATTAACACTCCATTTAGGAATGCTGACTTCACGTCCATTTGGTAGACTTTCCATTTGTTTTGAGCTGCTATGGACAGCACTGCTCTCACGGTTTCCATTCTTGCAACCGGGGCGAAAGTCTCCTCATAATCTCTCCCATACTGCTGCTTGTAGCCTTTGACAACCAGCCTTGCCTTGTGCCTTTCAATCTTGCCTTCAGCATTGCTCTTGGTCTTGTAGACCCATTTCACACCAATGACTTCTTTGCCTTTTGGTAACTCAACCAAATCCCATGTTTTGTTTCTCTCTATGGCATTCATCTCCTCATCCATAGCTTCTATCCATTTCTTATCTTTAATAGCTTCTTCAAAATGAATAGGATCATCAACATGACAATACAAGGCAAATAAGGAATTCATTCCTTCTTCATAAATTTCACTTAGATTTCTAAACTTCTTACCTCGTTCACTTGGTGTGCAAGTGCTTGAAGATGCACTTGAATTTCCTCCTTGTGGTGTGCTTGGAGAAGCACTCTCATTGATCCTCAATGGTGTACCTTGCTGTCCTTGTGTTGGCGCTGTTGTTTGGGGATTCATTTCAGCCACCTCCTCTTCATCTTCATCATGAGACAAACAGTTCTTGACATTGACTGTTTTCTCTATGCTTCCATCCCAAGCTTCCTCTTCTATGAATTGAACATCCCTGCTGACAAAGAACTTCTTGGTAGATGGAATGTACAGCCTGTAGGCTTTGGATTCATCACTGTATCCAATGAAGATGCATTTCTCCCCTTTGCTGTCCAACTCCCTCCTTAGCTGATCTGGAATGTGTGCATAGGCCACACATCCAAAAACTCTCATGTGGGTGACTCCTTGCTTTCTCCCACTCCATGCCTCTTCTGGCACTTTGTTCATGACTGCTTTTGTAGGACACCTGTTCAATATATAAACTGCACAATGTACAGCTTCAGCCCAATACTCATTTGGCAAATGCTTTGCCTTCAACATGCTCCTTGCCATCTCCATGATGGTTCTGTTCTTCCTTTCAGCAACTCCATTTTGCTGTGGAGTGTACCTTGCTGTAAACTGTTTATGTATTCCATTTTCTCTACAAAATCTTAGGAATTCCTTGGAGATATATTCACCTCCTCTATCAGTTCTCAAAACTTTAATGTGCAGCCCGCTTTGGTTTTCAACAAATGCTTTGAAGTTTTGGAATTTCTCAAAGACTTCACTTTTGTTCTTGAGGAAATATATCCAAGTCTTTCTTGTAAAATCATCAATGAATGTCAAGAAATATAGGCTGCCTGCTAATGATGGAGCTTGCATTGGTCCACACAAATCTGAGTGGATAATCTCTAAGGGTGTCTTTGCCCTTATACTCTTCCCTGATGGAAAACTTTCTCTATGTTGTTTTCCCAAAATGCAGCCTTCACATAGGCTGTCCGGTTTCTCTATCAATGGTAATCCTCTTACCATTCCTTTTCTGCTCAATAAGTTTAGACCTCCAAAATTTAGATGCCCAAATCTCAAGTGCCATAACCAGTTCTCATCCTTTGGCACGCTTTGGAAGGCCTCTTCGGTGACTGCTGCCATTTCCCTTTTGTTCTTCATGTCTGCCCTGATCCGGAGAGGGAACATCCTGTTCCTTGTCATCTTCACTTCAGCAATGCATCTTTTGCTGGGTGGTATATCCATGATGGTGCACACATCATTTTTAAAGAAAACATTGTAGCCCTTATGGACAAGCTGTCCAATACTCAAGAGATTACATCTCATTCCGGGGACATAGTATACATCTGCTATGGTTTTCCTTTCTCCTTGCTTTGAAAGTATTTTTATTTCTCCTCTTCCCATAACAGACACTTTACTATCAGTTCCTAGTGTGACTTCTGATTTCACATTTTTATCTAGGGCAGAAAAGAAGGCTATGTTTCCGGTCATATGGTTGCTGCAACCTGAGTCTAAAAACCATATGTCCTCACTATGTGTTTCAGCCATGTTACAAGCTAACAGGACATTTTCTTGACTGCTGTTTTCTCTTGTAACATTTGCATTTTGTCTGCTGTTCATATCATGTTGTTTCTTTCTACAATCACTAGCATAATGTCCATACTTTTTGCAATAATAGCATTGAACATTAGATTTATCATACCTTTGTCCTTGAGCATGATGTTGTCCTCCTTGTTGGCTGCTGCCTTGGCCTTGGTTCTGATTTGGATTGTTGCCTCTTCCTTGTGCATTTGATGAGTTGTTCCTTCCACCTCTATTCTGGCTTCTGCCTCTTCCTCTTTTGTTTCCTCTGCCTTGACCTCTGCCTCTTCCAAAGGACATCTGGGTCTTGAAGGCTTGCTCAAGAGATGAGTTTTCATTCCTACTCAACCTCTGCTCATGTGTTATCAGTGATGCATGTAGCTCATCAACTGAATAGCTTGAGAGATCCTTTGTCTCTTCAATGGTGGTGACTATGGCATCAAACCTTGAGGGTAAGACCCTCAATATTTTCTCCACAATTCTTCTGTCTTCAATGGTTTCTCCATGAGTTCTCATTTGTGTGAT
Organism: Pinus tabuliformis; assembly: GCA_031772625.1. Taxonomy (NCBI): domain Eukaryota; kingdom Viridiplantae; phylum Streptophyta; class Pinopsida; order Pinales; family Pinaceae; genus Pinus; species Pinus tabuliformis. The sequence continues at coordinate 237,295,549 of CM062812.1, read as the reverse complement.
TACACCAATCACATGAGTGAAGAATGAGTCAATGTTATCTGACTCCTTCATGTTCAAGTTCTCAAAATCCTTTCTCAGCAATTGTAGCTTTGCTGTCTTCACTCTCTCCATGCCTTGATAGGCTGTCTTGAGGGTTTGCCATGCTTCATTGGCTGTCTTAGCTGCTGCTAACCTTGGAAACATACTCTGGTCTACTGCTAGATACAACAACACACGGGCTTTTGAATCTTTCTTCCTATTGTTCTTCAGCAGATCCTTCTCTCCTTGAGTTAATGCATTGAACTCAGTTTCATCTGCTGGTTCTTCAAAGCCTTCTTCAACTATTTCCCATAAATCTTGGGAAGCAAGCAGAGCTGTCATAGTTATTGACCAGTAGTCATAGTTCTTCCCATTAAACTGTGGGAGCTGGGTGTTAAACAAACCCATACCAGTGCTTGTGCTGGCCATTCCTTGACTGTGTATTTAAAACACTGACTGTCTCTTCAATAACAAACAAGATAGCTATGAAGAATACCTGAATCCTTTGTTGTCTGAGTCTTCTGTCTGCCTGAGAAGTTTTGCTGCAGCAACAACCTTCTCCCTTCAGCTTCTTTAACTTTTTTTTAAAGAGCCTAAGCCTGCTCTGATACCACTGTTGGGTATTTTTGATGGGGAAAATACCAAAAACCAAACATTCAAACACACACAGAGACAATGCTCTGTTTTACTTTACTCCAGGATCCTTTTGTGCACAGAAGACTTAAAAAAAATTCACTGAGAGACAGAGTATTTCACCACCATAAAACATTCTATTCATTAAAACCTGGTTCTTGTCTTTTTACACACTGCTGTGTGTTTTTCCTTTTACCGCCCCATCATTCTTTTTCACTGCTGTGAAGAATAAAATTCTTTTCTTCCCGTGTGCAACACTTACAAAAAAAAGTCAACACTCAAAACATAAAAGACTTATTACATACGTTTTTTTTTTTACATTCAATACATGCTGTATGTAAATATAAAAAAAATATTAAAACGTGCCCATATCCCATACGAAACTTAATTAATGAGCATATGCGCCCATACCTCCATAAAAAAGATTTACGTGCAATATATGAAAACTTCAATATACTACCTACCACTATGACATTTCATTAATTAAACGTATGGTCAACAAAACTTTGATTTACTCCACGCTATGAATTTAATGTTTGTCGTATGCAGGTTTGGAGCAGCTTCGGGCAATCAACGGTTGAAGAAGGTGGAGCACATCCGACGGTGGAGGGCAATATCGGAAGACCAACAAGTGCTGAACATTAACCCCCGAGAAAATGACGTTGCGTTACGTCAGGGCTGAACCACGTGTTGGCTTCACATTTTCTCGGGCCCTTGTGTACGAAAACCATTCTCTGTAGGTAGGCGGTCCGAGAAATCTTTAAACCGGGTTTGTGGTTTTTGCTGGCGGTTTTGGGGAGCGTACGGCTACATTGAAATTAGATTTCAACAGAAACACAGCTGCAGCGTTGCCGAAGATAAAATCAACTGTGCCGTAAATCTCACATTCCCGGTAGAATTGTCGAAGAGAATGTGCGTAGAGAGTATCTTGGTAGCCTTTGAAGCTGCAGCGGTATAATGCTGATAGATCCGATCCTACTCGGAGGGCGACAGCCTGATGCTTCTCTGGGCCCGCCGTGTTCTCGAAAGTGATATCCCGAGCGAGAAATCCTTGACCAACTACAGCTGTAATAGCAATAATTTTCCGTGTGAAGGCGACGAGACAAGAATGATTTAGATGCGTGGAAATAAAATTAGAATGACCCATCGCTAGTTTGAAATTCAAAATTGTACGAACAGGCCTTCACCGACAAAAGAAAGATAGCAAATTAACCACAGAAAGAAACGAGTAAAGCAGCTTACCGACTGTTGCAGAGCGGTAAGTAGTCCATCCGTCCACAACGCTTCTATTGCCGGTGATCACAGTGGCATTTATGCCATCTCCCACCAACATAATATTTATCTTGTGTTTGGGCACCTCAATGTATTCCTGGTAGACTCCCTTTGTAATATGTATCACATATCTATCTAAACTTTTGTTTGGAGCAGCATTCAGCGCGTCAGTAATTGTGGTATAATTACCACTGCCGTCCTGAGCCACCGTAACAACATTGTCGGCTGCCTCGGAGGTCTGAAGAAGTCTCCTTCTGTCTGAAGCAGACAACCATGAAGGGGAAAGAAATTTATCATTGACACTCGTTGGATTGGAGAACAGGCGTCGGTTGTGCACAGGAGGCTTCTTGGAATCTTTGCCAATGACAGGAATATTTTTGACAAGAGCCAAAGAATTGCTCACAACTCGTGACACATCAAGCACACTCTTACTCAATATGTTTTGCAGGGTTCCGCTGGCCTCCTGGAGACTTTCGACGCAGGTAGCCTGATTAGTAAGAGCTGCGCTAAGCCAAGTCTGAGTGTCAACTGCCTGCCTCCATTTCAAAGTATCAGCAGCAACATTTGTCTGAGACTTGCTCAGGTGGTCCAACGTTATATCGTTCAACTGCATACAATCTTCAAGAGCATCAAGTTGTGTTCCCTTGAATGCCCCCCATCCCAGACGAGAAATTATTTGAAACACTTTCTGTGCTTCGATAACGCTCAGCCTGATAGACGTCCTGGCGAGATCTGCCGAAGTTGCCTGCAACGATCCCGGTAACAGGCTCGACATTGTGGAAACACAGAATTTTGGATCCAACGTCACGTCGCAGGCAGATTTCAGAGAAATGGAGTGCGGCTGTTCATTGCTCTCAATTTTAACGAACATAAGACATATGATAAAGAAAACCAAAGCCGTAAGCCTAAACCTAAACGCCATTGCCGAATGCACTTGTCTACTTTTAACTTCACTGAATCGCTAGACTGCTGTCTCTCAGTCTCTCACACATATATAACCGACGTTTGTAACGCGGCGTCTACGGTGGGAAATTTCGAGCTGAGATCGTTCAATGATTAGATGTACTGGAGCGCACAATACGGTCCATTGTTTAGAGTTTGCAAAATGCAAACTTGGAAATGTCCATGAAAAAGAGTTTGAATAAGTTGCCGGAATACAGTTCATAAGGGAGGCACATTTGTCCACAACTTTACAAACGGGAAAGCACCGCCCTTGTCGTGACTCGTACCGACTAAAATGTTGACCGCCGCCTTCATAGTTTCCTCAATAACGCTCCAAAACGTTGCTGAAACCATAATGAATAATTCAGAAGGCGCGGAACTGCTTCCACGTTTACGCGTAAATATGGACCTCATCATTTGAATTCCGTTATTAGAAGCATATTAAGAAAACATGGAATTAAATTACGTGGTAAGTATTATTGGTTAATTGTTTTCCATCGATTTTTTTTATCTTGTTCGAGGATAAAGCATATTTCGTTACTAGATGCATATTATTCATCAAGATAAAGTATATTTCATTATTAGAAGCATATTATTCAATTACTCGAATCATATTAGGAGTATATTAAGAAAATGGTTGGTTAATTGTTTTCCGTGATTTTTTTTGGATGAGGATAACGTATATTTTATTATTCAATTAGTAGAAGCATATTATTCATCAAGATAAAGTATATTTCGTTACTAGAAGCATATTATTCAATTACTAGAATCATATTAGGAGTATATTAAGAAAACATAAAATTAGATTATTTGGTAAATGTTAACCATTATGTATTGATTAATTAAATTCTAATGATTGCTTTTGCATATTTTTTTTTTAATCTTGTTTGGTGGATGAGTTTTGTGGAGGAGAATAAAGTGTCTTCAATGAATTAAGTTAATTATTTTTTAATTGTCTATATATATAGTTTCGTGGATAAGAATAAAGTGATGTTCAAAAAGGATAAAAAGGAAATAAGTTAATGATTGACTCAATGCATGATGTTTAATATTTGTTATAATTAGTAAGCAAAAAAGACTCACTACCATTGTCAACAAATATCAACAAATAAAAAAAATTACTACTATTATCATATTTGCTATTTTGATGATGGATCCCATTTGGGATTTGAAACGTTGGTATAAAAATGTTCATGTTGTGGATTCTCCGGTCACTGATTTAAAAGATACAAGCCACAGATCTCTTAAATCCAAATTTTAACTTGTATATATAAATTTAATTATTAAACCCTTTCAAAATGACCATTATAATTGTTGCAAATATTAAGCACTACACATTAAGTTAATCCTTAACTTTCTACATTTTTATTCTATCCATTAATTATGACTTTATTTATATCCAAAAAAATACCAAAACTACACCATATTTAAACCACATGTAATTGAAAAACCAATTAAATTTAAAATAACTAGCAATTGCACCAAATGTTGCAAAGGAACGCCGTAAGGCATAAATTGGAGAAGCATCATGACATAAAAAGTCATCGAAGATAAAAATTAGTAAACAAAATGCTATTCAACAGTCTTAAATCATAAATGTGAGCTATTAAATCCTTGAAATTGTCCATTACCAGTGGCATATCTGTGAAATGAAAATTCATTTAGATTCATTTAGCAACATTTAGCAGTGGAGAAACTTTTGAAGGTTCTTGTGACCCAACTGAAATTTGATAATCCTCACCATATCACTGAAATGAAAATTCATTTAGAAGCATTTAGCAGTGGAGAAACTTTTGAAGGTCCTTGTGACCCAACTAAAATTTGATAATCCTCACCATATCCAAAATCTTCGGGTAACAAACCATTATGGAAAAAATCCCCTGAGAAATTGTTGGGTCATGCATTTTCAGGCATATAATAATAGCTTGAACCACCTGAAATTTGACAATCATATTCTGTTTTTTTGTCAAGCATAACCATACCAATTTTCACTATAGGAAACTGAGAATCACGATTATAGGAAACTGCGAATCACGATTTTGGGGACTAGGTAAGGTATCTCCTTCCTAAACATTGTGAAAAGAAATTAATAAACTTTGTGTTATAAAAGTAGGAAAACTGAAAACATGGTCCAAGGTGTTGTGAACATTGAGGACAAAGTAAAATAAAACTCGGTACTTGTTTAGAGGTTACAGACAAAAAGGAAATGCCTTTGGAAGAAATAGATGGAAAGCGTTTTCCCTTATTTGCTTATATATCCTTGGCCTTGGCTCCGCTCAAATAAAGAACTTGGTACCTGTTTAGAGGGACAAAAAGGAAATACCTTTGGAAGACATCGACAGAAAGCGTTTTCCCTTATTCGCTTATATATCCTTGGCCTTGGCTATGCTCAAATAAAGACTTGACTCGATCAAATGCCCAACAAATTTCTCCCAGCACACCTGCAATAGTTGCGCACAATCCTATGTAAATAAAATTTTCAAATCTAAGCAAAAGAATCCCAATTTTCTTTACATTTGCAAAGAAAAATGAGGTGGAATCCTAGAGCGATCGATCCATCACCAATACACTCTACAATACTAGGTGCATTGAATATTCCTAGATCAACAATAGTTATATATTGCGTATGAAAATCACAGCAGTTAAAGTATCTATGATTTTCAGTAAAATATGGTATAGAGAATACAATTCATTTGCACTTACTGGTAAATGCAATGTGCATTTTCTTTTTCAACGACATATTCTATACGAATTTTCACTAAAATATGATATAAAGGATACAATTCATTTGTAGTAAATACAATGAGCATTTTCTTTTCAAATGACACATTCCATACAGAACTACCATTACTCACTAAGAAAAACAAAGTGAATCTCCCGTGGAACCAAAAATCTATCTCTTTCTTGGTGGCTACACAGAGTTCATATTCCAGCAATTTCGTTCATATGTGGGCACTGATTGCGACAAAGCTGGCTCCCAAAGAATAGACGCACTTAGGGTACTACTCTGCAATTTCAGATAAATTGTTGCCACTTGAACCTCAGTTTCTAACTTGGTGGTTACAGTGTTGTCATATTCCAGCAATTTCATTCATAGGTTGGCACTGATTGCGACAAAGCTAGCTCCCAAAGAATAGAGGCTCTTAGGGTACTACTCTGCAATTTCAGATAAATTGTTGCCACTTGAACCTCGGTTTCTAATTGTAGCAGGAAAAAAGCATACTCTTGACGCCTTTTCAGTCATCTTTCCATAATCACCTCAACATCTTCATCAAAGCCCACATTCTGCCTTTGGTCAGCCTCATCCAAAACAATAAACTGTATTTCTGACAAGACTAATGCACCACGATTGATTAGATCAATAATGCGACCAGGTGTTCCAGCAACATCTAAACCCCTTCTAAGAACATTGATTTGGCTCATTATAGGTACACCCCCACAACATCAAAGAGTATGTGGGCTTGGAGTAGATTCTTGGAATTCCTTGGCGTGCAAGTTCTCGTGTTGCAGAGAAGACGAGTGCCAAGGGATATGATCCATGCCCATTCTTACGGTTGTGCTAAATGATTTTTTCCAAGAGTGGGATTCCAAAGGCAAGAGGTTTTCTAGTTCCTATCCTAGCGCGACCAATCATGTCACAACCTTGCATTACTGGTTCCGACACTACTTTGTGAATGGGGAACAATCAAGTAATACCGCGCCTATCGAGAGAATTAATAATTTCTTCATCAATTCTGAGCTTGGCAACATCAACCCTTCCTCGTCACCGCCGACTTTCCTTTTGGCTCCGACGTTTTGTATCATAGTCACCGTATTTTGTCCGAGGCGTCTCGACCTCCTGAAGCCCAAGACGCGTGCCTCTCATCCTCTGCGATTCCATATTCCACCAACAACTGGGAATCCGCACTACAATCGAATGCTCCAAGCATCTCACTTGGCTAATATCGTTGTTGCTGATTTTATCTCTCTCGATGTCGTACTAACGGGCAGATTGTAGGCTTCGGAGGATTGAAACACTTGGAGTGAAACCCCGAGAGACGAGCGACAAAGGGTTTATCAGAACAGGGACAAAGGGTTATTAGAACAAGATTCTTTAGAGGAAACCAACACGAGGAGAATCGAAGCCCTTCTGGACCTCCTCCATTGAGGGATTTCAATAGGGAAAATGTCGCAACCACTTTGGCTACCTTCAAATTCAGCTTTCTACTTGCCATGTTGTTCAATTTCGGAACAATTGAAGCAGCCACGTCGTATTCACTGGCGAATTGTAGGCTTCGGAGGATTTAAACCCTTCAAGTGAAACCTCGAGAGACAAGCGACAAAGGGTTTATCATAACAGGATTCCTTAGAAGAAACGAACACGAGGAGAATCGAAGCCCTGTTGGTCCTCCTCCATTGGGGGATTTCCATAGGGGAAAAGCTGCAGCGGCTTTGGATGCCTTCAAACTCACCTGTTTTCCTACCATGCATTTCAATTTTGGCACGATTGAAGAAACCACGTCGTAGTGACTAGCGGATTACAGGCTTCAGAGGATTGAAACCCTTTGAGTGAAACCCCTAGAGATGGGCGACAAAAGGATTATCGAAACAGGATTCTTTAGAGGAAACGAACATGAGGAGAATCGAAGCCCTGATGGTCCTCCTCCATTGAGGGATTTCAATAGGGGAAAAGCCGCAGCGGGTTTGGCTGCCTTCCAACTCAGTTGTCTGCCTGAATCATCGATTCTTTATCTAAATTCAGATACATGAAAGCACTAACACTTTGAAGCTTGTGCAATCTGAGAGGTGCAAGTCACAGTGAGAATAGAACACTGTTAGACAGATTACACACTGTTGACAAGACCAATGATCCGAGGCCCTGTTGGAAAGCATCACTTTAGGTTTTGAATCATTTTGCTATTTGTAGAAAAAACCCCTTCATGAATGATTTCAATAAACCAATAGAGTTTAAAGCCCCAAAATCCTCTGGACAAGAAGGATTCCAAATCCGCCCAGCCCAAATACTCAACCAATTTCTTGTCCGGCAATTTCTCCCCGCGGAGCACAGTCCGGTACCTTATGTTATCCGGAACGCTTCCAGTGAATCAAAGAAATTAGGTCGAAGCAAGTCATTAATATGAACAAAAAAATGTGCAGCAAATCGATTACCGACCTTCGAAGAGGGGTGGCGTCTGGAAGAGCATGTCCACATGGCACAGGAGGGCGAGCACGTTGAGGTTGGTGATGTCGTCGTTTCTTGTCCGGCAATTTCTCCCCACGGAGCACAGTCCGGTACCTTATGTTATCCGGAACGCTTCCAGTGAATCAAAGAAATTAGGTCGAAGCAAGTCATTAATATGAACAAAAAAATGTGCAGCAAATCGATTACCGACCTTCGAAGAGGGGTGGCGTCTGGAAGAGCATGTCCACATGGCGCAGGAGGGCGAGCACGTTGAGGTTGGTGATGTCGTCGTTCTAGACGAAGACGGAATCGAAGGGCGGTTCCCAGAGCCTGTTCAGTGCCCTTAGGAATGTCGACTTTCCGCTCCCCCTCGGCCCTATTACTCCCACCACTGTCCCCTTCCATAAATTGAAGAATAAATAATATGGTGATATCGAACGATCAATAACATTTTAATCGTCTAACATGTCATAGGACGGTGGAAACGAGATCCACGAATCACCCGAGGAGAGTTATTTTCAGAGGGAACGCCTTACGGCGTAAAAATATGTATTTATAATGCTATATATATAAAAATACTTATAAAGCTCAGCGTTAGAAAAAAGTTAATGCAGTTATTTATGAATAAAATAAAATTAATTTTCATAATTATAAATTACTTTTTATAATTATTATATTTTTTCAAAAAATGAAGACATTCATAGTTGGCTAAAGATGTTCAAGCTAGATCCAATATTAAAGTCACTGTAATTTTTGTTCTAAGAATATGGTCCCATGATATTATATGTCAAAGGTTTTTACATTCCTCAGCATAAAATGCTTACGCTTCATAATATTATATGTAAGCATTTACATTTTTCAACATAAAATGCTTATGCTCCATGATATTATAGGTCAAAAGCCTTTACATTTCTCAAAATAAGATGCAAGCATAAACATAGACAAACCAATTTTAAAAATATGATCCCATGATGTTATATATCAAAAGCATTTACATTCCTGAGCATAATATGCAAGCATAAACATACACAAACCATTTATTTTAAAAGGTTCGGTTCCATAATGCTATATCTCAAAAACATTTATAATTTTTTTCATTATAATATAGGATTTTTAGTATCGACAATATATATTTAATATATTTTTTAAGATGGATTATCAAATTTATAATTTGATAAGTTGATGTGAGTTAAGTTTCCATTAGTTTATATTTATTTTAATTCCAAATTTAACTGATAAACATATTAACTTTTTTAAAATACAAATTTTTTTAATAAAAAATTTAATCTCTTTCCACACTACATAAATCCAAAATTAAATTAAAGTGAATCTAAATTGATATAATTTTATATTCACCAACGCAATCTTTAACTTTGATAACAAATAGGGGAGAGATTCCTAATGTTGTGCAGGGACCAGTAGTTGATATAGTACTGGTCCCACCAAACCACCAATGATTAAGACTTTTGAAACCAAAATTTAAACAGAAATAAATAACATTATGTATAAATAAGTATTAAATTATGTCCAAAAATCACCCATACATTGACTAGGCCCACAACTGTCCATAAATAGTATTTTACTACTTAATATTGCAAAACATATTGACCCAAGTAGAAAACAGCTAGAGCCATAAAGGCTTCCAAACTGGTCTATTCCAGAAGTACAAAACAACAATCACTTCAACCCCCACTCATCAGAACTGCAACTTTGCATCCCAAATAAATATGCCTACCTGCACATAACAAAAGGAATGTATGTCAGCCATAACTGTTGTGTTGTTCAACAACTAAACACCCTATGTTCAATAAATGACACCCAACCCAATAACAATTAAATCCACTTTGTTCAATAAATGACACCCAGACCCAATAACTGCAATAAATGACACCCAACTCACTCTATTTCTCATTAAAACAGATCAAAGCACATGGATCAACAAATGAACAATTCCCAACCATTAGATCGCATCAAATTAAATCCATACCACACATTCAAAATGAAGCCATTGCAATCCATGTGCATCCATGTCCACCAATTAAAATCAAGTCCCCAAAACTATAAAAGAAGTCCACCCACTGTTGAAGTTGCATCTTATGCTTTCAAACTATTCAACAAACTTGAACACAACATCACAAAATAGTGGCCAATATATTCAAGTTAGTTATATGAATTACAACTCATTCTTCTTACAGTTCTGTTTTCATTGTTTTCATTTATCAGAATTCTTACATTACAGTTTTGTCCATAGGGTTACAGTTAACCTATACAGTTACAGTTAACCATTTTTATACAGAGTTTATGTATCTGTTCTAGCTTATTATATCATCAGCTTCATAGTGATTACAGCTTACATATCACAGAGGTTACGTATGTCGTGTTAGTACTGTAGTCACAGCTTGTTTAGCTTACAAGAATTGAAGCTTAGCTTACAGGAATTGAACCTATTGAATACAGTCGTATCCATCTAATCAACGTCACAGGTTGCTTACCTTACAGGAATTGAACCTTAGCTTACAGGAATTATTCGATCATCAGCTTCATAGTGATTATAGCTTACATATCACAGAGGTTACGTATGTCGCATTAGTACTATAGTCATAGCTTGTTTAGCTTACAGGAATTGAACCTTAGCTTACAGGAATTGAGCGATTATTATGGCTTGGGTTCTATGCAGAATCAGTTAAAACATAGAACAAAAACGAATTGTAACTTTAATGACTCTGATAAACTTAGTAATTTTTCACATATTTTCAGAGCTTGACAATCATCATTGAGACATCACATTGAAACATAATCGAAAACCATGTATTTTCAGAAGCATGAAGCTATTGAGAAAGCAAAAATTTTGATATTGAGTCGAAAGAATGAAAATAAGTGAATTTCTACTACTGATGAATGGACCATAGAACTGAGGAATGGTTTCTTAGAATGGAAGCCCGAGCGGATGACCATTTCTCTTTATTGGATTAGATGACTGTAAGATTTTAGATAATGAGAAAACACAATTATAAGTAACATAGCAGATGACCGTCTTATTGGCCTTCATATCTTTTCACCTCGTTGAGCTCGAGACCTTAGGGTATGGAGAGCCCGAGCCATACGGAGTTGTAAAAGTTGGACCAAAGGAATGGGGATTTACATAATTCAGCACTGTAAATTAAGTCACAGAAAATGGAGAGAAATCTTGGAGCAGAGATTGTTCTTCACAATATTCAAAATAACTAAATAAATTATATGAAAAATATAAAAAATAAATGACTGCAATGAAACTCGATTAAACTGAAGTAAAACCAATTGTCTATGACACCTAGGAGACCATAGAATCAAATGTGATAGTGATTACAGCTTACATATCACAGAGGTTACGTATGTCGTGTTAGTACTGTAGTCATAGCTTGTAAGAAGCTTAGAGGAATTGAACCTTAGCTTACAGGAATTGAGCGATTATTATGGATTGGGTTCTATGCAGAATGAGTTAAAACATAGAACAAAAACGAATTGTAACTTTAATGACTCTGATAAACTTAGTAATTTTTCACATATTTTCAGACCTTGACAATCATCATTGAGACATCACATTGAAACATAATCGAAAGACATGTATTTTCAGAAGCATGAAGCTATTGAGAAAGCAAAAATTTTGATATTGAGTTGAAAGAATGCAAATAAGTGAATTTATACTACTGATGAATGGACCATAGAACTGAGGAATGGTTTCTTAGAATGGAAGCCCGAGCGGATGACCATTTCTCTTTATTGGATTAGATGACTGTAAGATTTTAGATAATGAGAAAACACAATTATAAGTAACATAACAGATGACAGTCTTATTGGCCTTCATATCTTTTCACCTCGTTGAGCTCGAGACCTTAGGGTATGGAGAGCCCGAGCCATACGGAGTTGTAAAAGTTGGACCAAAGGAATGGGGATTTACATAAATCAGCACTGTAAATTAAGTCACAGAAAATGGAGAGAAATCTTGGAGCAGAGATTGTTCTTCACAATATTCAAAATAACTAAATAAATTATATGAAAAATATAAAAAATAAATGACTGCAATGAAACTCGATTAAACTGAAGTAAAACCAATTGTCTATGACACCTAGGAGACCATAGAATCAAATGTGATAGTGATTACAGCTTACATATCACAAAGGTTACATATGTCGTGTTAGTACTGTAGTCATAGCTTGTTTAGCTTACAGGAATTGAACCTTAGCTTACAGGAATTGAACCTATTGAATACATCTCATTCATCTTATCACTAGTAAGCTCTATACACTAAAAAGCTCGTATTAGTGTCTGAGCATGGTTTCAGTTCACCCTTATCTATGAGTGAGCTAGAACAAAGCTCTGTATAATTACATATGTTATATGTATATTAAAGCTGAATCCAGTCTATTAGGGAGATAACCAACCTGTGATACAGGTACTTTATCATATCTATACATGTATTTCTTAGGTTAGCACTGATAGGTCAACCTTTAGATGATGTTACTTGTAAAATATCTGTGCTATTACTTATGCCGAGTGTAATGAGAATGAGACAAGCAAGTGATTAGGTAAACAAGCATGGTTAGAAAGAGTCATGTGTAACTACTGTGTTCTAATTGCATAGCTTGTCATAAGCTTAGATAAGATACAAAGGTGACAAGTTAATCAATATACAACATGATATCCCGGGGTTCTCACTCTTAGTCATTCCTATTATATAAATACCTTTTTTCTTATTGGTATATAGAGTACCGTTCTCTCCATAATCAATACATATGGATAGACTGTAATCACTGTATACGCATATCCTAATGTAATACATAATCAATACATATGAATAGACTGTAATCACTGTATACGCATATCCTAATGTAATACATAATCAATACATATGGATAGACTGTAATCACTGTATACGCATATCCTAATGTAATACATATGGATAGACTGTAATCACTGTATACACATATCCTAATGTAACAAGCTCTGTTTCCTCATTACTTTGATTTCCATGGTTCTACTTATGGCACTGATTCAACCATTAGTAATGATTGCACTCTACTCTATAGGGTAAGTACATATTGAATAGACCTGCTTATTACCTGTATTCCCTAATCTTTAACAGATATAAGGAGAATGACGTAATTCATACATGTTTACATACCTCATTGGTTTAGCTGTATAAAGCTGTTGAAAGTAAATGGAAAATGATATTTGAAACAACTATCATAGAATCTACTTGAATCCACATAAAAGTTGCTAAATTGATGAACTATGGATTTACTTGGAATGACATTTGCAAAATTTTGACACTGCCCTATGAAAGTGAAACATTTGCTCTCATTATGAAAACAGTGACATACATGTTGACAATTTCCTGTAATAGAGGAAAAGTATTTTTGCAGAAGTAATAAAGCATAATTTGACATATATTCTAATGTCTAAATGCAACATACATGTTGATAATTTCCTGTAATAGAGGAAAAGTAATTTTTGCAGAAGTAATAAAGCATAATTTGACATATATTCTAATGTCTAAATGCATGAAATAATTTTACAGGTTGTTGCATCTATGGCAAAAGGAAGTTACTCTGCTCGTACAAGGAGAAGTGGCAGGAGAGTGACAAGGGGTGCGCAGCTGCGATGCACATCGTCTGATGATGACAGGCCAGCTGATGTCAATGCCAGCAATGCACCAGGGAACATTGTTGAAGATGAGCATGTGACAGTCGTTGATGTTAACACACCATCAGCCACAGAACCACCATCAACAACAGTCCAAGGGGCAAGCTCAACTAAAAAGATCAGTGCTATAAGAGGATGGACAAAAGAACAAATGTTAGTTTCAATTGACGACATAGAGTTTAATGGATACTCAGTTCGGGCATCTGCAAAAAAACATGGTATTCCTCCCTCATCAATACATTATTGGATAAATGGACGGACTCATACAAAACGTAGAGGGCCTCTTACAGTTATGACTGAGGATGAGGAGGCCGAGGTGGTTGAGTGGTGTAAAGAGATGGCCCAACTGGGACATGGGCTAGAGTTGATACAACTCAAATCAACAGTTGCTCAAATCTGTCAAGGGAGGCCAAACCCATTCAAAGATGGGTTTCTTGGTAAATCATGGTGGTTTGGGTTTAAAAAAAGGCATCCAGAACTTGTATTGCGTACTGCTGAGGGCCTTGACAGAGACAGAGCATTAAATTTGCGCCCTGTAGTTGTGAAAAAATTCTATGACACACTTTCTAGTGCTTATGATAAACATTCTTATGGAGCAGACCATATATGGAACTGTGATGAAACAGGTTTACAGGTAGGGAGGAATTGTGGCATGCGGGTAATTGCCAAGAGAGGGAGCCGAAATGTGCCAAAGATTTTGCCCAAGAGCAGGGAGTGGATAACTATTTTATGTTGTGTTAATGCAATTGGTACTTCAATCCCAGGATTTTATCTATTCAAAGGTAAAAATCAACTAAAAAACTATATACATAACTGTGAACCAGGTGCATGCATGGCTGCACATCCCCATGCATGGATGACTAAAGAACTATTTCTAAGTTGGCTTTTTCACTTTGCTGCATCGGTACCAGGTGGCGTCTCGCCTAATAACAGACACCTTTTGATATTAGATGGCCATGGGAGCCACATGGCTGTACAAACAATTGAGGAAGCAAACAATTTAGGCATCGACCTATTGACATTGCCCGCTCATACCACTCATAGGCTGCAACCCCTTGATGTTAGTGTGTTTGGCCCTTTCAAGAACTATTTCAGGTCGGAGCGTGCTGCATGGATGGCAAAGAATCCAGGGGTTGAGGTGAAAAGGTTTGAGCTAGCAGAGCTTGCAAGTAAAGCTTTTAAAAGGGCTTTGACACCATCAAATATCAAGGCTGGCTTTAGGAGGACAGGAATCTGGCCACTGAACTATGATGCTCTTATGCATGATACTGGTTGTAGCCAAGCGTTTCATGTGGATGTTCAGGAAGAAGGGAATGTCCAAACATGTGTTGAAGTGCAAGAAGTAGATGACCAAGATGATGTTGTTGCAGGTGGTAATATGATTTCCCTGTCTCAAGGACAGTTATATGCTGAAGATAATGAAACTGTATGTGAAACACAATATAACAATGAACAAATTCCTAGTAACATGGAGATTGTTCCACCAACTCAAGAACATCAAATTCCTGTTGCTGATATTGCTAATGATATTGTTGAACATGCAGTTGACAATGACCAATTGACATTGCCAAGCCAAGTAACCCCACCTTCATGGCTAGCAGAAGCAATGATCAATATGAATGCACATAGTTTCTCAGCAACCAATGAAGAAAGCATGAACATGCCCTCACAACTAGCAGAATTGAACAGTGAAATTGTTCATTTTTTTGTGGACAATAGATCAATGGAAGGAGATGAAGGACATAATGAGGCATCAAATGAAGATAATGATATGGTTCAATCAGTTCCAACAGATACTGAAAGGGAAGTACCAAGCAATGACACGCAGGTGGGAGGGGTGGAGAAGACACTTGGACGGTTCCTAAAGCTACCAGTAGAGAGAGTATCAATGAGAAAAAAGCAAGGTGCACCGGGTAGTCTTCGTCTGGGCAGAAGCTCACAGTTACTCACCTTAGAGGACTATATAAACCTGTTAGTTGAGTCAGAAAAAAAGAAATTTGAAATGCAAGAATTAAAAAAGAAAAAGAAGGATATGGTCAAGGAGAAGAAGGCAACAAGGATTGTTGCAGCACAACATCGAGCAGAAGAAAGGATTGAAAGAGATAAAGCAAGGCAAGTTAAGGACCAACAAAAGCAAATGGCAAGACAGGAAAAGGAAAAACAAAAGGCACAACAAATGCTTGAAAAGGAACAAGGGATGATCAACGATACAAGAATAGCTGATGAAACCAGGATTATTTCAAACTCATTGGACTCCATTGCAGATAATACACCATTATTCCAAGATGTCATAAACATTCAAGTGCCCCACTATCAAACTGAGGGTTTACCCACTTGCCTTGTTCCTACCAGAGCTGGTGTCAATTCTCTGTATGCTCATTACACACCTCCACTTAATGCAGGGGTCAGTAGTGCAAATGTGAGGTATGGGTACTCAATACCTCCATGGTTGGAAGCTGCAAATTGGAATCAATCATATGGCATCAATCAACCATTTCCTAATCAGCCCTTGACTGGTAGGCCAACCTACCTGGCTCAAGAAGGTAACTCGGGGAGTTTTGGCACTCAAGATTCTCAGGGCCATAAAGAATAGGGGTGTCATATGTTTTTGGTTCTAACCACATTATGATGTGGATTTTGGATGGATTGTATCTTTTTCTTGGCACAGAAACATTTTGGCTTACAACCTAGTAGTGATTTCTTGTGGCAACCTAACTGTGTGTTGATAAGAAATTTTCAATGGAATATGTCTTTCTGTAAAATATTAATTATGATAAAGCTATTTCTATAAGTTATTCTGTGTGCACTGTACAAAGCTCTAAACTCACTTATGGCTCCAATAAGTGGACCGTTATCTAAAGGAACACCATACAACTTATAAAAAATAAGTGCCATTGTAAATCTCTTCTAATGGGTCTGCATTCACTACACCACTATACTGTCCTGATTTAGATCGAACATATTTACCATATAAATTTTATTAGAAACAAAAACAGTTATAATGTGATGACAGTGCTGGGCAAGTTTACAATCACTTAACACTGAATAGAAGTCTACACTCACAATTAGAAACACCTCCTGCTCGCTTCTAATGTACAAACCATAAAAACACAAACGTTAACATGCAAGAATAACTCAGCATGTTGCCACAAGAAGGCAGTTAAGGAGTTGACAATATTAAAGTTGCAATAGCTATTGTTCAAATGCGTAGATTATCTTGCAGTTCTGTCTTGACTCTGTTTATGTTAGCAAAAGTTTCCTGGTCAGGTTATGATGCTAGAACCAACCAAACCAGAGAAACAGTTCAAAAACTATTAGAGTTAGAACAATTGATCTTGAAAGTTGCAGTGAAGGAAATATCAAAGTTACAGTTAAGTGCGAGAAGAATCGCTGGAAATAAAGTATGATACTACAACTACTCTATAAAGTACAAACAATACCTTGCTAAGGAAGGGGTCCTACCTCCTTATATGAGGAACTAGTAGTAAGGAACTCTATACTTAGCATGTTATTGATTGAATTAGAATGAATAAGAACTTTACATTGCTGGAAACTAGAAATACAATAAAGAACATAGTTATGATTTTTATCAATCACCTAGCTAGCCTATTTTTTTACTACTGCCCAACTTAAAGAGAGCATGTGTTTTTATATGTGTTTGTATAAATTATGGAAGTATCTAAATTAATCAAATCAGTTGATGAACAACTATGAGAATCATATTGTTCCATCTTGTTACATCAACTTTCCAAAAGATAGAGAAATTTGGGTGCACACTAACCTAATCAGCTATATGACGAATTGTGGCTTAGTCATTAATTCTTTTCTAAGCACCTATTCACCTTTTTCATTTTCCTTCATGAGTAGATCAATTGTTTGACTATATGAGTGATTCACATATGACAATTGTTTGGTTAACTAATGAATTGTTATAATTGACACAAAGTTACAACACCCTTCTTAGAGTTGCAACAACAGTATTGAGCAAGTTGTAGCAATAACCATGTGCTATAAGTCACAACAATGGTGAGAGTCACACCAAGTAAGCAGAGGCGAGAGTCATAACAATAAGGGGTTAGATCGAACATATTTAGCATATAAATTTTATTAGAAACAAAAACAGTTATCATGTGATGACAGTGCTAGGCAAGTCCACAATCACTTAACACTGAATAGAGGTCTACACTCGCAATTAGAAACACCTCCTGCTCGCTTCAAATGTACAAACCATAAAAACACAAATGTTAACATGCAAGAATAACTCAGCATGTTGCGACAAGAAGGCAGTTAAGGAGTTGAAAATATGAAAGTTGCAATAGCTATTGTTCAAATGCGTAGATTATCTTGCAGTTCTGTCTTGACTCTGTTTATGTTAGCAAAAGTTTCCTGGTCAGGTTATGATGCTAGAGCCAACCAAACCAGAGAAATAGTTAAAAAACTAAACTTGCTAAAATGAACAAAAGTAGTCATATCTACATGGAATGAAATCCCAAATTCAATGAAAAAAATACTATAGCAGGGACAATAAAAATGCAGCGTTTTTATCTATAAAGAAAACACAGTAACAAGGGGCTACTCTGACAGGCATGTCAAAGTGCCAAGCCAAGTCCACTCGAAATTTACATGAATTTACAAGTTATGCAAGTCAATTGAGAGCAGCGACAGAGAGTTTCGAGGGTTTGTTTGGGGTCATTGCTGCGATGTTCCATTTTCCCTTTGTCTTTCTGCTCGGGGCCGGCTGTGGGGCGAAGCCCTCCACCGAGGATGGCACGGGACGACCGAGGGCACGGGATGGCCGAGGGCACGGGACGGCAAAAATGCAAAAATAACCGCTTAAGTGGGTTCTAACTGGTATTGGTGCTTTTGTCCTTCTAAGAGCGCGCTCATAACTCACACAGCACATATGTAGCAGGCAGAGCGCACACAGAGTGCACGAATAGGTCACACCGCCGAGGATGGCACGGGACGGCCGAGGGCACGGGACGGCAAAATTAACAGCGAAAACAACAAATAACTCACACAGCACATATGTAGCAGGTAGAGCGCACACAGAGTGCACAAATAGGTCACACCGCCGAGGATGGCACGGGACGGCCGAGGGCACGGGATGGCCGAGGGCACGGGGCGACAAAAATAACAGCTAAAACAGCAAAAATAACATAGAAAACAATGAAATTTCCACAAAAACCCTAAACCTTCAACAACAAACAGCATCAAAATATCCAAAAACCCTAAACCCTAAAAAAAAATCCTCAAAAAAATGCCATAAAATGCCATAGAAAGTTTACAAAATATCCAAATAGAGTTGCTTGTGTTGAAAAACACAGAGAAATTGCTGGTAGGATTAAAATCCTACCGGATACAGGCCATGGATGGTTGCCGACCTCCCCCACCTTCCCCGGAGCTCGCCAGACCTTCTCCACACCTGCAACGACCTTTTCCACACCTGCAACAAGAAGAAAAAGCCATTAGGGAACAGAAAACCACCAAAAACAACAACGCAAAACAACAAATTCTTATTTTACCTCGAGCTCAGTAAAACTGCGACCGACTCCTCCCCAAACAACAAAATCGCCGAATAAGACCACCACCAGAGAAATGCTAAACAACCGGCATTCCATGCTAAACAACTGGCATTCCAGAACGACCAAGAAATCCAGGCGGAAAAGCACAAGAAAAGCAGAACCGCTGTCCCAACCACAAACCCTGAAACTCCAGCAAACATTCACACCAGCACACGAATAAACGACTCTGCGCGCAGGTACACAAACCCTGTCAACCGAACAAACAATTCGCACAGCACACAAATAAACCACTCTGCGTGCAGGTTATAGGGCCGTCCCGCGCCATCTTCGGCGGGGGGCTTCGCCCAACAACTGGCCCCGAGCAGAAAGACAAAGGGAAAATGGAACATCGTAGAAATGACCCGAGACAAACTGGTGAAATGGCGCGAACCCGAAATTTTATGCAGTGAGATGATAGCCAACACATGGAGCTCCACGGTGGACAGATATTGTACCGACTCCATATGTCGTAACGCGTGGTAATGTGACGTGGCGAGGAAGGCGCACATGTAATGGCGACCCTCCCTACACTTTCACACACAAAATCAAACGGATTACGAAAAGTTTAAACACAAAATCAAACGGATTACGAAAAGTTTAAAGAGTTCCTTCACATTCTTTGGTCATCCATGGCCACCTTAAAATATCAGACGAGGACACGTAGGTGTGGACCTAAAATCCCATTCGTCAATTTCACGTGCCTTGACGAACCATACGCTTCCATCGCGATTGACATATCCGTTTTTGACACGTAATTTTCGATGATGTGACCTGTCGTTATTGGTTTCTCGATTCGCATGACGAGTCAACAATCCTTTCGGTTCTTCTTTGCGAGCAGTCGTGGAACCAATAAATTCTCGTCTTTAGGGTTTACCTATTTTTAACATTGCTGATGCACGTTCTTTCCCACCAACAAAAACGCGTAGTCAATAGCTTCCATTCCGAAGATGTATGCTTGTTTTAGAAAAAGAGAAAAAAATGAATTATTTGAGTAAAATAAACGCGTACTCTCACGATGTTTTAAATTTGTGGAAGGTTTTAAATTTGTCTGGAAAATAATAAAAATTTGGGTAAGATTTTTATAAAATTTGGTAGAAATTTTAGGTGTCTTAAAAATTTATGATGATGTTAAATCTATTTCCACCACTAAAAACAAAATTCAAACACTAAGACTACCAAATTAAAAAAAAAAAATTAAATTCCGAGAATTTTTACCCTTTACCCTCTCATCAAATTTGCCGCTCAGTAGACAACTCCAAAAATAAAACATTCGCGAAAGTGATTATCTTCTGATTAAAACATATCCATGCAACTATTCATTTTTCTAGTTCAAATTTGATCGAGGAAAAATGTCAACGAAATAGATTTAAGACCCAAAAAAAAAGGCAAACCGCCAAAACTTAAGATTGCGTTTATCAGAAACTAGAATATTGTGAAGGAAAACACTCTACTTATTAACTATTCTTGAATATTCAATAATATATTAGTGACGTCGAATATCATACTTTCTTTCCATTTCTAATAAATTCAAAAATATAACCTACGGAAGCGTACAAAGCTTAAATCTTAAAAGTACATTAAGAGCATGGCTATCAAACACAAATCCATTCCTTCATGTACTCTAGTCCTTTCCTTTCTTAAACCTAAAACTCAAAAACCAAACTCCAAGTGGTTATTTTTGACATTGCAGAGCAAAAAATTTAGCCTAGGACAACTTGCCAACACCTTGAGATCAATATCAACCCAATAAGGTGTTAGCAAGTTATTCTTGGCTAAATAAATAGCTTTGATCCATTATGCAAGCACATAGATGGAAACAAACCGAGTGCTACTCTGTGCACGAAGCCCAAAATAATATTAGATTTCTAAACACATAATGGATACATCATTTATAAGGCAAACAAACTCATCTTTTCATTTCAATTTTCATAAATTAGAAAGAAATTGGCTTTGTGACATGTAGTTGCTTTCGTTAAGTCAAAATCCAAAAAAAAATAGATTCAAAGAGACCAGGAAATTTTGAATAGCTTTACCTCATCAACAAACGCTCATCCTGCAACCACTTTTCACCTCCCCTTGTTCCCACCTACTCATGTTCATGGAAAAATTCAGAGATTAAGGGATTGATTGATAGATTGAATGGGGTATATTTATTTATACATTTGCTTTTGATTTGTTGAAGTTGTCATTTAATTATGTTTAGTTTTTTTTCCTATATATATATTTTCTATGTGTATCTCCGCCATATGTAATGTGTAATTGAGTCGACATTTAAAAATGTTGACAAACTTACATTACTTCCAACGTCTAATGCCTACACATCTCCCCTATTTTGGGCTGTAGAGCGCCTCTCGTCGCAATCATGTTAACTAAAACTTTAATTTTATTTTTTTTCAAAAATATTCTTTTTCTTTAGATAAAGATGTAACTTAACATAGAAAATTTATAATGTTGTATTGGGTGATATGGATTTTCAATCCCATGAACATAGAATATACACCATCTTATATCTTTTCACTTCATTAGTGGGCATATAACATAAGGATGCCAGCTCCATAATTAGATTTTCAAAGGCGAGGAATGTTAACTAAGCACTCAAATTATGGTTATATGCTTAACTTTGGTCAATTTTTAAATAATTGGTCCCATGCTTAGTCATGAATTACTAGGATCATGTCAATCCTTTCGTTTAGTAGTTTATAGTGTTTTATGGACATCTACTTTGGATTTTGTTGGATGCCAACGCACTTTCGATGTCGACATGGTTTAGTAGTCCCTTATTCCTTTGAATCTCTCTGCTACAATTCTCTACTTTAGTCCCAGCTAGATTTTAACGATGGATCTCTTCAGTTATGAACCTTTATAAGGATTGAAAGGTAGAAAATGAAAAACATAGACAAGAGTAAACTCAAAAAATAGAAGTGGAGTGAATTTCTCTTCTAATCATTGCGTAACAACTAAATATATTAAAATAAGAGACAAGCAGTAATAAATAACTGAAGAAAATGAACTAGAACTCAATTAACTGACCTGAACTAAAACTAACTATGACAACTAGCAAACAAAGTTGATGCAGTGAGATTAAGTCTAGAGCAATAAAAGGTAAATTCATGTGCTCATAAGTCTAGAAGAAAATCGATGCACTTTTTCTTACGTCTGTATTGTGACGTCAACACACTGTGCTATACCTCCGGGATGCGTTTTCAACACATTGGTCTTGGTTTTTGGGATACATTGGTCGACCCTCATGGTTTTTAAAATAAAAAGCTTGACCTCTCCTTTTCTTGGGCTACGACTTCACTCTCGTTGTCAATATTTTGTCTTTGTACTTTGTTTGTGAATATACACACATTTCAAATGCTTCTCTCAAGGATTCTTATGCAACCTTGCACTCTGATACGATGACAAGGATTGATAGAAGGAAAACGAAAAATAGAGACATGAATAAACTTGAAAAACAGAAGTGGAGCGAGGTACTCTTGTTATTATTGAGTAAAAACTAAATAGATTACAATAGGAGACAAGTAGTAGTAAATAATCTAAGTAAACTAAACTAGAACTCAACTAATTGAATTGAACTGAAACTAACTATGAAAGCTAACAAAAAAAGTTGAGGCAATCAGATTAATATTCTCAACAAACCTTACACCTTAAAATTGATAAGCAACAAATAATTATAGTCCACTCCTTGGAGGACACCTTCTTTTAAAATGAATATCATTTCTAAGAGAATATTTGATGATCCTAAGAATGTGTCTCCTTAGTATATATAGGAGACAAATGGTACACTTATGGTAAAATGGTATACTAAAAGGTTCTAGCTAACATAACAATAGAAATGTAATAACTCAATATCTAGGGCTTAGTAAATGGTTTTAGGGTTAACATGGCACTCATAAAGGGTTTAGCGTGATATTCCCCTTTAAACAAGTGTTGCCCTCAATACTTCACTAACTACAAGTGTTTTTTCATGAACAACTCATCTTCCCATGTTGCATCTTCCATTGGTAGGTTCTTTTGTTTGATGAGGTAATAAGTGATTATTTGATTTTGCATCTATTAATCCTTATTTCTAAGATTGTTTCTAGTTATAGTATAATTTTTCATTCTTCATGAATCCATCATAAAATAGTTTAGAATGAGATCTTGTTATTGATTGCCTTCTTTAAAAATGAAACATGGAAGAATAGATGTATACTTGAAGATGGAGGCAACTCCAATTTGTAAGAAATACTTCCAATCCTCTGCAACACCTTATAACAACCATAATACATTGATGCTAATTTATTTACCTTCTTTTGTTACTTCAGGGACATCTATTTATAAGATTGTAGTTTTGAAAATACCCAATCCCCCACTTCAATTCTGTTTCATTGGGATGTTGATCTACATTCTCTTTTGTCCTATTTTGTGCTATAACTAAGTTGTCCTTGAATAGTTTGATAAGCTATTATTGGTTCCTTATGTGTTCGATCACTATTTGAGCGTTTATAATATATTTCAAGTTTGATGTGATGGATGGAGGATGATATCCATAAAGTTCCATAAATGGGGACATCTTTGATGATGTATGGAAGGATGTGTTGTAACATCATTCTGCCACATTAAACCACTTGACCCATTGTGTTTGTTTATTAGATGCAAAGCAACATAGATATCCTTCTAAATATTTACTCTCAACCTTGGTTTTCCCATTATATTGAGGACGATAAGATGAATTGTGAACCAATTGAATACCCAAATAAGGAAATAATTCAGTCCAATTTTTTTTAATGAAAATTGTATCTCTATCACTTGAATCTTTGGTATTCCATGTAGCTTTTGAATTATTTCCATGACTGCTTCTATCATGATATTTAATTTAAGAGGATGAGAAATTAAGCAATAATAAGAATATTTTGTGATTAAATATACCACTACCATAATGACATTTTTTCCTTCAAATTTGAGTAAACCTAATAAAATCTATTGAAACTTGTACCAAACACTCACTTGGTATGGCTAATTGTAATAGGAGCCTTAGGGTCTTGATTGTATCTTCGTTATTTTTTTGGCATACCATAAATTCAACCACAAACTTTTGCACATTTAATTTAAGGCCTTCCTAAGAAATATATATTTTTGATCCTATGGTTGATTTTCAAGAACAATTTTCTCCTACACGAGAAGTATGTAATTGAAAAAGGACCTTATGTCTGAGTTGAGAATTCTTACATAAATATAAGCAATCATGATAGCATAACAAATAATTCTTTCACAAAATTTTTTCCATTGCATTGGGGTCCTCCTATTGTTGTTGAATGATCTTGCTTGCCTTCTCATTTTGATATTATTATATATTTTATTTTTCCACCCAATTATACTGTGTATGGAAATAACACATGGTAAAGCCTTCATGTCATCTTGTTTTCTTAAGAGTTCATTTTAAACAATATTTTATCTTCCGTTCTTGTAAATAATTAATTGAAGTAATAAATTTATCTTTTAAAATGTTTTTGGATCAACCAACCAACCTTTTTTTAATTGAGAATAATAATTATTATTAATATATAATCCACTTAAAATCATATACATCTTTATTTTTTTAATAGTCGATAAATATATTCCCCAGACGGGGGTGGAGGAATACAGTTATATGGAGGAGGGGGGCGGTGACTAGGCCTTGTCGGCTATCACACTGGAATACAAGTGGAATATGGAAAGCATGTAGTATGAACATTTGTGAAGCTACAAGATTGTAAGAGATTGTTGTAAGTGTGGGATGGCGAGCGTGACACTGTTGTTTGTAGTTTAGGGTATGTGCATATGAGAAGGTGGTGGAAATAGTGAAGAGTTTCCATAGGTTACCAACCTGTGCATGCCTTTTCGTCTCTGTTTTGCAGTGATAGAGGATTTATTTTACAAGTTGGGAATTTCATGTGGAAATATTTGTAGAAAACACACCAAGGCTGGGATCCTCGTGAGCTAGTAAGTTGGAGCTCTCTTTGCCTATGGGTGGACTCTGTGCGAAGGTGTCGCACCTTGAATATGCCAGTGGGAGGAGGATTTTGGATCTAAGACTCTGCAGTGGGAACTCTGGTAAGTTTCCTTGAATACTTTGGCAGTTCTCATGATTTTTTTCTCTCATTTCGTAGAATGTTAAAGCCCTGGAGTGGTGTTTGTTCCTCATTTCTTTTATTTATTGTGGAGTGGTCTTGGGATCTTTGATATTTTTTTGGGTATCTTCAAGCCCGTTGGATGGAGTTAAAGATAACCATCTAAGGGGCCACAAGTGTGGTGATCACAGAGCCCTGTCATGGGTGTCTCTTTGATCTAGTTTTCTTGTAGTGATAAGGAATTCCAAGTTAGGGGTGGTCAATACAATTCTTTTCCATGGCCTTCCCAAGAATGTCCGGAAAGAGCTCTTCAACGGATCGAGATCTGGCGCAGCAGAGACAGTGCAATTTTGAATAGAGATTCCAGTGTTTTGATTTGGGTCATCTCTTCCTTGAGCCGTGAAACAATTCTTTTGATTATCCATAGGTTTCCTAACCAGTAGATTGCAGTTTTGAAACACAGCTGCAGCGTTTCCGAAGATAAAATCAATTGTGCCGAAAATCTCACATTCCTTGTAGAATTGTCGAAGAGAATGTGCATAGAGAGTATCTTGGTAGCCTTTGAAGCCGCAGCGGTAGAATGGTGATAGATCTGACCCTACTTGGAGAGCAACAGCTTGATGCTTCTCTGGGTCCGCTGTGTTCTCGAAAGTGATATCCCGAGCGAGAAATCCTTGTCCAACTACAGCTGTAATAGCAATAATTTTCCGTGTGAAGGCGACATGACAAGAATTATTTAGATTCGTGGAAATAAAATTAGAATGAACCATCACTAGTTTGAAATTCAAAATTGTACGAACAGGCCTTCACCGACAAAAGAAAGATAACAAATTAATCACAGAAAGAAACAAGTAAAGCAGCTTACCGATTGTTGCAGAGCGGAAAGTAGTCCATCCGTCCACAACGCTTCTATTGCCGGTGATCATAGTGGCATTTATGCCATCTCCCCCCAGCATAATATTTATCTTGTGTTTGGGCACCTCAATGTATTCCTGGTAGACTCCCTTTGTAATATGTATCACATATCTATCTAAACTTTTGTTTGGAGCATCATTTAGCGTGTCAGTAATTGTGGCATAATTACCACTGCCGTCTTGAGCCACAGTAACAACATTGTCAGTTGCCTCGGAGGTCTGAAGAAGTCTCCTTCTGTCTGAAGCAAACAACCATGAAGGGATACCATCATGTGAAAGAAATTTATCATTGACACTCGTTGGATTGGAGAACAGGCGTCAGTTGTGCACAGGAGGCTTCTTGGAATATTTGCTAATGACAGGCATATTTTTGACAAGAGCCAAAGAATTTCTCACAACTCATGACACACCAAGCTCACTCTTACTCAATATGTTTTGCAGGGTTCCCCTGGCCTCCTGGAGATTTTCTACGTAGGTAGCCTGATTAGTAAGAGATGCGCTAAGCCAAGTTTGAGTGTCAACTGCCTGCCTCCATTTCAAAGTATCAGCAGCAACATTTGTCTGAGACTTTCTCAGGTGGTCCAACGTTATATCGTTCAACTGCATACAATCTTCAAGAGCATCAAGTTGTGTTCCCTTGAATGCCCCCAATCCTAGACGAGAAATTATTTTAAACACTTTCTGTGCTTCGATAATGCTCAGCCTGATAGACGTCCTGGCGAGATCTACCGAAGTTGCTTGCAACGATCCTGGTAACAGGCTCGACATGGTGGAAACACAGAAATTTGGATCCAACGTCAGGTAGATTTCAGAGAAATGGAGTGCGGCTGTTCATTGCTCTCAATTTTAACCAACATAAGACATATGATAAAGAAGACCAAAGCCGTAAGCCTAAACCTAAATGCCATTGCCGAGTGCACTTGTCTATTTTTAACTTCACTGAATCGCTAGACCGTAGGGAATTTTCTGTTTAATTCGAAAACAAAATAACTTGAACAGAACAGAGAAAATGCTCTGTTTTAACACAGAGAAGCTAAATTGTTTTCTGAAGAACTGAGTTTTTCACACACATAAAAACACTTTGTATTCATTAATAAAAGACTGCCTGTTACATACTTCTTCCTCTCACAGAGGGATTTACACAAAAACACTTTGGTTCTCACACAAAAAAAAATTACTCTGTCTCCTTGCAAATTTACTCTGACTC
Organism: Pinus tabuliformis; assembly: GCA_031772625.1. Classification (NCBI taxonomy): domain Eukaryota; kingdom Viridiplantae; phylum Streptophyta; class Pinopsida; order Pinales; family Pinaceae; genus Pinus; species Pinus tabuliformis. The sequence continues at coordinate 237,268,061 of CM062812.1, read as the reverse complement.
AGCTGGAAATTTTACACTGCTGTGTGTGTAAAAATTTCTTACATTACATTCACTGCTATGTGAAAAAAAAATTTCCATTCATTTATGCTGCTACATGCTCCCTCTCGTTCTTTCAATGAGTGAACAACAAAAAAAATTACCCTCGCACCTTCACACTTCTACGCTGCTGCGTATGTTTTATTACACATTCATGTTCAATGAACAAAAGACATTACATTCGCACTCTACTGCGCATTCCCTTTCTACCTACTCACGTGCTGCTGCGTGCTTACAATTTTTCATTTACAATGAACAATAGTAAAAAAACATTACATATACGACCACCAAAAAAAAACATTACATCACGTTTTCACTTGCCATACTGTCGTAAAATAAAAAAACATTAAAATTTGAAAACTTTACCAATCATTCTACGAACACAATTAATTTCATTAATTGTTTTACTGGTGGTCAATATCAGAACTTTCACTCCACGTAAGTTCATGTTGCACGCTTGTTTAATCCGACAGTTGACAAAAATATCGCGCGGCCCATTTCTGTCGAACTTTATGCTCCGATGAAAACCATTTTAACAAAACTTCTGTGCACGTGTCAGCTGGCATACATTATCGCTTCCCCTCCAGAGAATACCACCACTTGGTGAAAAGCGGTGCGATAAACTCATGGCGTTTTTGCTTAATTAAATGTTTGGCAGTTGGAATTATATTTTCAACACTCCCCTTTAATTTCAACTGCTGGATTATCAGTCATACCCAGACATTTCCTCAAAAATTCAAAACTTTTCTGTTCCAATGGCTTGGTCAGAATGTCTGCAACCTGGTCTTGAGTTCTGCAATGTTGTGAAACAATTTCTCCATTGTTTACCAATTCTCTGATGTAGTGAAACTTTGTGTCAATGTGTTTCGTTCTCTTATGAAACACAAAATTCTTGGATAATGCAATAGCTGAGCTATTGTCACAAAAAATCACAGTTCCTTTTACTTGCTCTTGGCATAAGCTCCTTAACATTCTTCTCATCCAAACTGCTTGACACGTTGCTGCTGTAGCTGCCACATTTTCTGCCTCTTCCTTGAGCATTTGCTGGACTGTTTCTTCCACCTCTGTTTTGGCTTCTGCCTCTTCGAAATGAATAGGATCATCAACATGACAATATAATGCAAACAAAGAATTCATACCTTCATTTGCTGCCTCTTGTTCATAAATATCACTTAAATTTTTGAACTTCTTACCTCTTTCATTTGGTGTGCAAGTGCTTGAAGAAGCACTTGAATTTCCTCCTTGTGGTGTGCTTGGAGAAGCACTTTCATTTCTCCTCAAGGGTGTCCCTTGTTGTCCTTGTGTTGGTGCTGCTATTTGGGGATATATTTTAGCCATCTCCTCATCATCTTCATCATGTGACAAAGAAGTTTTAACATTCACTGCTTTCTCTATGCTTCCATCCCAAGCTTCCTCCTCAATGAACTGAACATCTCTACTCACAATGAGCTTCTTGGTGGATGGTTTATACAACCTATAAGCTTTGGATTCCTCACTGTATCCAATGAAAATACATTTCTCCCATTTGTTGTCCAACTTCTTCCTTAGCTGATCTGGAATGTGTGCATAAGCCACACATCCAAAAACTTTCATGTGGGTGACTCCTTGCTTTCTCCCACTCCATGCTTCTTTCGGAACTCTATTCATGACTGATTTTGTAGGACATCTATTCAAAATGTACGCTGCACAGTGTACAACATCAACCCAATAATCATTTGGCAAATGCTTTGCCTTTAACATGCTCCTCGCCATATCCATGATTGTCCTATTCTTCCTTTTTGGCAACTCCATTTTGCTGTGGAGTGTACCTAGTGGTAAACTGCTTATGAATTCCATTTTCTCTACAAAAACGTAGAAATTCTTTGGAGATATACTCACCTCCTCTGTCAGTTCTCAGAACTTTGATATGCAGCCCGCTTTGGTTTTCTACAAGTGCCTTGAAATTGCAAAATGTTTCAAACACTTCACTCTTGTTCTTCAGGAAATAAACACAAGTTTTTCTAGTAAAATCATCAATAAATGTGAATATATAGTGGTTTCCTGCAAATGATGGAGTTTGCATCGGTCCACATAAATCTGAGTGGACAATCTCTAAGGGTGCTTTTGCCCTTATGCTTTTCCCTGATGGAAAACTTTCTCTGTGTTGTTTCCCCAAGATACAACTTTCACAAAGGCTGTCTGGTTTCTCTATCAATGGTAATCCTCTTACCATTCCTTTTCTATTCAACAAGTTAAGACCTCAAAATTTGAGATGTCCAAATCTAAAGTGCCACAACCAATTTTCATCCTTTGGTTCGCTTTGGAAAGCCTCTTGAGTCACTACTGCAATTTCTACTTCATCTTTTAAAACTGCTTTTATCCTGAGAGGGAACATCCTGTTCGTTGTTATCTTCACTTCAGCAATACATCGTTTGCTGGGTTTTCTATCCATGATGGTGCATACATCATTCACAAAGAAAACATTGTAACCATTTTGAACAAGCTATCCAATACTTAAGAGGTTACATTTCATTCCAGGAACATAATAAACATCTGCTATGGTTTTCTTTTCACCTTTCTTTGTTAAGATATTTACTTCTCCTTTTCCCATAACAAAAACTTTGTTATCAATCCCTAGTGTGACTTGTGACTTCACATTCTGATCTAACATAGAAAACAGGGCTATGTTTCCTGTCATATGGTTGCTACAACCGGAGTCTAGAAACCATATATCATCACTCTTTGTTTCAGCCATATTACAAGCTATAAACAAATTATTTTGGCTAATATTTTCTCTAGTGAAATTTGCACTAGTTCTATTGTTCATATCATGCTGCTTCTTCCTACATTCATTTGCATAATGCCCATATTTTTTTACAGTAGTAACATTTGACATTGGATTTTTCATACCTTTGTCCTTGAGCATGATGTTGTCCACTTTGTTAGCAGCCTTGGCCTTGGTTCTGATTTGGATTGCTGCCTCTTCCTCTCTTGTTTCTTCTGCCTTGACCTCTTCCTCTTCCAAAGAACATTTGGGTCTTGAAGGCATGCTCTAGAGATGAGTTTTCATTTCTACTCAATCTCCGCTCATGTGTTATTAGTGATGCATGAAGTTCATCAACTGAGAAATTTGTGAGATCCTTTGTCTTTTCTATAGTGGTGACAATCACATCGAACTTTGAGGGTAGGATCCTCAATAGTTTCTCCACAATCCTCCTTTCTTCAAGAATCTCTCCATGAGACCTTATCTGTGTGACCAGACCAATCACTTGTGTGAAGAATGAGTCAATATTGTCTGACTCCTTCATGCATAGATTCTCAAAATCTCTCCTTAGAAACTGTAGTTTTGCTGTCTTCACTTTCTCCATGCCTTGATAGGCTATCTTGAGAGTTTTCCATGCTTCTTTGGATGTCTTAGCTGCTACTATCCTTGGAAACACACTCTCATGCACTGCTTGATATAAGAAGAGGAGGGCTTTAGAATCCTTCTTCTTATAGCTCTTCAACAGATCTTTCTCTGCCTGAGTTAACCTATTAAACTCATTTTCATCTGCTAGTTCTTCAAAACCATCCTCAACTAATTCCCATAAATCTTGAGAAGCAAACAATGCTCTCATGGTTATTGCCCAATAGTCATAGTTTTTTCCATTAAACTCTGGGAGCTGAGTATTAAAGATACCCATGCTAGTGCTGGTGCTGATTCTGGTGCTGGAGCCAACCATTTTTGCACTCTAAGCTATGCTTCAAAATACTTGACCGTGTATTTAAAAATCACTGACTGTCTTCAACAACAACACAAAAAAAACTAGCTTGTGAAATACCTTGGATTTTACTGAGTCTTCACTCTGCTGGAGAAGCTGCTGCAGCAAAAAAATTCTTCCTTCAGCTTCTTTGACACCTTCAAAGAGCCTGGACAAGCTCTGATACCATGTTGGGAATTTTCTGTTTAATTCCAAAACAAAATAACTTGAACAGAACGGAGAAAATGCTCTGTTTTAACACAGGATCTTAACACACGGAAGTTAAATTGTTTTCTGAAGAATTGAGTTTTTCACACACATAAAAACACTTTGTATTCATTAATAAAAGACTGCCTGTTACAGACTTCTTCCTTTCACAGAGGGATTTACACAAAAACACTTTAGTTCCACACAAAAAAAATTACTCCGTATCCTTGCAAATTTACTCTGACTCAGCTGGAAATTTGACATTGCTGTGTGTGTAAAAATTTCTTGCATTACATTCGCTGCTATGTGAAAAAAAAAACTTTTCCATTCATTTATGCTTTGCATGCTCCCTCTAGTTCTTTCAACGAACGAACAACAAAAAAAATTACCCTCGCACCTTCACACTTCTACGCTGCTGCGTATGTTTTCAATGAACAAAATACATTACATTCGCTCTCTGCTGCGCATTCCCTTTCTCCCTAGTCACGCGCTGCTGCGTGCTTACAGTTTTTCATTTACAATGAACAATAATAAAAAAACACTACATATACGACCACCAAAAAAACATTACTTCACATTTTCACTTGCCACACTGCCGTAAAATAAAAAAAAACATTAAAATTTAAAAACTCTACCAATCATTCTAGGAACACAATTAATTCCATTAATTGTTTTACTGGTGGTCAATGTCAAAACTTTCACTCCACGTAAGTTCATGTTGCAGGCTTGTTCACAATCGTAGATCTAATCCGATGGCTGACAACAATATCCCGCGGCCCATTTCTGTCGAACTTTATGCTCCAATGAAAACCGTTTTAACAAAACTGCTGTGCACGTGTTAGCTGGCGTACATTATTGCTTCCCTTCCTGAGAATACCACCGCTTGGTGAAAAGCGATGCGACAAACTCATGGCGGTTTCGCTGAATTAAATGAGCGGCAGTTGGAATTATATTTTCAACATAGACTGCTGTCTCACAGTCTCACACATATATAACCGACGTTTGTAACGCGGGGTCTACTGTGGAAATTTCGAGCTGAAATCCAAACTTGGAAATTTCGAGTTTGCAAAATCCAAACTTGGAAATGTCCATGAAAAGGAGTTTGAATAAGTCGCCGGAATACAGTTCATAAGGGAGGCACATTGGTCCACAACTTTACAAACGGGAAAGCACCGCCCTTGTCGTGATTCGTACCGACTAAAATTTTGACCGCCGCCTTCATAGTTTCCTCAATAAGGCTCCAAAACGTTGGTGAAACCGTAATCAATAATTCACAAGACGCGGAACTGCTTCCAGTTTACGCGTAAATATGGACCTCATCATTTGAATTCCGTTATTAGAAGCATATTAAGAAAACAAGAAATTAAATTACGTGGTAAATATTATTGGTTTGTTGTTTTCCATCGATTTTTTTTTTTGGATGAGGATAAAGTATATTTCGTTACTAGAAGCATTTTATTCAATTACTAGAATCATATTAGGAGTATACTAAGAAAACATGAAATTTGATTATTTGGTAAATGTTAACCACTATGTATTGATTAATTAGATTCTAATGGTTGTTTTATGGATAATTTTTTTAGGAGTATATCTAGAAAACATGAAATTAGATTTTTTGGTAAATGTTAACCACTATGCATTGATTAACTAGATTCTAATGGTTGTTTTATGGATATTTTTTAATCTCATTTGGTGGATGAGCTTTGTGGAGGATTCAATGAATTAAGTTAATTATTTTTTAATTGTTGTTTTATGGATATTTTTTTTATTTTGTTTGGTGGATAAGAATAAAGTGATGTTCAAAGAGGATAAAAAGGAAATAAGTTAATGATTGATTTAGTGTATGGTGCTTAATATTTGTTATAATTAGTAAGCAAAAAAGACTTACTACCATTGTCATGTTTGTTAATATCAACAAATTAAAAAAATCACTACTATTATCATATTTGCTAATAAATTTTAACTTGTATATATAGATTTAATTATTAAAACCCCTTCAAAATGACTATTATAATTGTTGCAAATATTAAGCACTGTACATTAAGCTAATCCTTAACTTTCTACATTTTATTCTATCCATTAATTATCACTTTATTCATATCCAAAAAAATATCAAAACTACATATTTAAACCATAGTTACCAAATTCGCCTGAATCGGGCTAAAATATTCGAAAATTGGCGAATTCGATACGAATACCGTATTATTTGATGAAATTCAATTCGGTTTCAACCATGGATAAATGAAAAATTAAACGTGTCAAAATCTGTGGTTGGTGGTTTACTAGACGGAGCAGATTGTTCATTCACTACCAGAGAATGTGAATGGTGGAACAAATAGTGGTAGGATGGCATCCGCGCCGAAGGAAAGAAACTGGAGAAATCAGAGTGGAATAGGACAATTTATAATTTATAATTTTATTATTGTTTTTATGGGTTAAAAAGCCAGTAAAATAAGAAAAAGAAGAATCTGTTACACTGAATTCGTAACAGTTTGTTAATTTGTAATAGATGTTAATTTTGCAATGACTGATTTTATGGAATTTCAGATATTTTTAAAAATGTTTATATTTATTACGAAGGATTTTAGATAAATCAGTTTTAAAATTAGAAAAATATTTTAGATTTAAATTTAGAAATAAAGAAGTATGGAAGGGAAGTGAAGTTTTTTTGGTGAATTGTATTTGTAAGGTTATTATATTATCTAGTTTATTGGATTTTATTCAAAATTCAAAATTAATTTAGAAAAAAAGGACTGAAAATATCCCGTTACAACAAGAAATTTTTTAAAATGATAATTTTTAAGATGTATAGTGTCGATTTTTTTTCGAATTAAAAATTTTCTATTCAAATTTTTATCGTATTGTATCGAATTCGAACTTGATAACTATGATTTAAACCACCAATTAAATTTAAAATAAAAATATATATTTATAATACTATATATATAAAAATACTTATAAAGCTCAGCCTTAGAAAAAAGTTAAGGCAGTTATTTATGAATAAAATAAAATTACTTTTTATAATTATAAATTACTTTTTATAATTTTATAATTTATATTTTTTCAAAAAATGAAGACATTCACAGTTGGCTAAAGTTGTTCAAGCTAGATCCAATATTAAAGTCATTATCATTTTTGTTCTAAGAATATGGTCCCATAATATTATATGTCAAAAGCATTTACATTCCTTAGCATAAAATGCTTATGCCTCATAATATTACGAAAAGTTTAAAGAGTTCCTTCACATTCTTTGGTCATCCATGGCCACCTTAAAATATCAGACGAGGACCTTTTAAACCCGGAAAAAGGACACGTAGGTGTGGACCTAAAATCCCATTCGTCAATTTCACGTGCCTTGACGAACCATACACTTCAATCGCGATTGACATATCCGTTTTTGACACGTAATTTTCGATGATGTGACCTGTCGTTATTGGTTCTCGATTCGCATGACGAGTCAAGAATCCTTTCGGTTCTTCTTTGCGAACAGTCGTGGAACCAATAAATTCTCGTTTTTAGGGTTTACCTATTTTTAACATTGCTGATGCACGTTCTTTCCCACTAACAAAAACGCGTAGTCAATAGCTTCCATTCCGAAGATGCATGCTTGTTTTAGAAAAAGAGAAAAAAATGAATTTGTGGAAGGTTTTAAATTTGTTTGGAAAATAATAAAAATTTCTGTAAGATTTTGATAAAATTTGGTAGAAATTTTGGGAAATCTGAGTTACAACTTTTAAATTTGGTGTCCTAAGGATTTATGATGGTGTTAAATCCATTTCCACCACCAAAAACAGAATTCAAACAATAAGACTACCAAATTAAAAAAAAAATTAGATTCCAGCGACTTTTTGCCCTTTTGCCCTCTAATCAAATTTGCCGCTCAGTAGACAACTCCTAGCTCAGTAGACCACTCCTAAAATAAAGCATTCGAGAAAGTGATTATCTTCTAATTAAAACATATCCATGCAACTATTCATTTTTCTAGTTCAAATTTGATCGAGGAAAAATGTCAACGAAATAGATTTAAGACCAATAAAAGGCAAACAGCCAAAACTTAAGATTGCGTTTATCAGAAACTAGACTATTGTGAAGGAAAACACTCTACTTATTAACTATTCTTGAATATTCAATAATTATATTTAGTGACCTCGATTATCATACTTTCTTCCCATTTCTAATAAATTCAAAAATATAACCTACGTAGGCGTACAAAGCTTAAATCTTAAAAGTACATTAAGAGGATGGCTATCAAACACAAATCTATTCCTTGATGTACTCTAGTCCTTTCCTTTTTTAAACCTAAAACTCAAAAACCAAACCCCAAGTAGTTATTTTTAACATTGCTTCTTGCGATTCAATAACAAAATGGAGTTAATGCAGAGCAAAAAATTTAGCCTAGGACAACTTGCCAACACCTTGACATCAATATCAACCCAATAAGGTGTTAGCAAGTCATTCTTGGCTAAATAAACAGCTTTGCTCCATTATGCAAAGCACATAGATGGAAACAAACCGAGTGCTACTCCGTGCACGAAGCCCAAAATAATATTAGATTTCTAAACACATAAAGAATACATCATTTATAAGGCAAACAAACTCATCTTTTCAGTTCAATTTTCATAAATTAGAAAGAAATTGGCTTTGTGACATGTAGATGCTTTTGTTAACTCAAAATCCACAAAAAAATAGATTCAAAGAGACAAGGAAATTTTGAATAGCTTTACCTTGTCAACAAACGCTCATCCTGCAACCACTTTTCACCTCTCCTTGTTCCCACCTACTTATGTCCATGGAAAAATTCAGAGATTGAGGGATTGATTGATAGATTGTATGGTGTATATTTATTTATACATTTGCTTTTGATTTGTTGAAGTTGTCATTTAATTATGTTTAGTTTTTTTTCCTATATATATATTTTCTATGTGTATCTCCGCCATATGTAATGTGTAATAGAGTCCGACATTTAAAAAATGTTGACAAACTTACATTACGTACAACGTCTAATGCCTACACATCTCCCCTATTTTGGGCTGTAGAGCGCCTCTCGTTGCAATCATGTTAACTAAAACTTTAATTTTATTTTTTTTCAAAAATATTCTTTTTCTTTAGATAAAGATGTAACTTAATATAGAAAATTTATAATGTTGTATTGGGTGATATGGATTTGCAATCCCGTGAACATAGAATATGCACCATCTTATATCTTTTCACTTCATTAGTGGGCATATAACATAAGGATGCCAACTCCATAATTAGATTTGCAAAGGCGAGGAATGTTTGTAACTAAGCACTCAAATTATGGCTATATTCTTAACTTTGGTCAATTTTTAAATAATTGGTCCCATGCTTAGTCATGAATTACTAGGATCATGTCGATCCTTTCGTTTAGTAGTTTATAGTGTTTTATGGACATCTACTTTGGATTTTGTTGGATGCCAATGCACTTTCGATGTCGACATGGTTTAGTAGTCCCTTATTCCTTTGAATCTCTCTGCTACAATTCTCTACTTTAGTCCCAACTAGATTTCAACGATGGATCTCTTCAGTTATGAACCTTGATAAGGATTGAAAGGTAGAAAACGAAAAACATAGACAAGAGTAAACTCAAAAAATAGAAGTGGAGTGAATTTCTCTTATAATCATTGCGTAACAACTAAATATATTAAAATAGGAGACAAGCAGTAATAAATAACTGAAGTAAAATGAACTAGAACTCAATTAACTGACCTAAACTAAAACTAACTATGACAACTAGCAAACAAAGTTGAGGCAGTGAGATTAAGTCTAGAGCAATAAAAAGTAAATTCATGTGCTCATAAGTGTAGAGCGAAATCGATGCACTTTTTCTTACTTCTTTATTGTGACGTCAACACACTGTGCTATACTTCCAGGATGCATTTTCAACACATTGGTCTTGGCTTTTGGGATACGTTGGTTGACCCTCATGGTTTTTAAAATAAAAAGCTTGACCTCTCCTTTTCTTGGGCTACGACTTCACTCTCTTTGTCAATCTTTTGTCTCTGTATTTTGTTTGTGAATATACACACATTTCAAATGCTTCTCTCAAGGATTCTTATGCAACCTTGCACTCTGATACGATGACAAGGATTGATAGAAGGAAAACAAAAAATAGAGACAAGAAGAAACTTGAAAAACAGAAGTGGAGCGAGGTACTCCTGTTATTATTGAGTAACAACTAAATAGATTACAATAGGAGACAAGTAGTAGTAAATAATCTAAGTAAACTAAACTAGAACTCAACTAATTGAATTGAACTGAAACTAACTATGAAAGCTAACAAACAAAGTTGAGGCAATCAGATTAATGTTCTCAATGAACCTTTCACCTTAAAATTGATAAGCAACAAATAATTATAGTCCACTCCGAGGAGGACACCTTCTTTTAAAATGAATATCATTTCTAAGAGAATATTCGATGATCCTAAGAATGTGTTTCCTTAGTATATATAGGAGACAAATGGTACACTTATGGTAAAATGGTATAGTAAAAGGTTCTAGCTAACATAACAATAGAAATGTAATAACTCAATATCTAGGGCTTAGTAAATGGTTTTAGGGTAAACATGGGGCTCATATAGGGTTTAGCGTGATATTCCCCTTTAAACAAGTGTTGTCCTCAATACTTCACTAACTACAAGTGTTTCTTCATGAACAACTCATCTTCCCATGTTGCCTCTTCCATTGGTAGGTTCTTTTGTTTGATGAGGTACTAAGTGATTACTTGATTTTGCATCTATTAATCCTTATTTCTAAGGTTGTTTCTAGTTATAGTATAATTTTTCATTCTTCATGAATCCATCATAAAATAGTTTAGAATGAGATCTTGTTATTGATTACCTTCTTTAAAAATGAAACATGGAAGAATAGATGGATACTTGAAGATGGAGGCAACTCCAATTTGTAATACATACTTCCAATCCTCTGCAACACCTTATAACAACCATAATACATTGATGCTAATTTATTTGCCTTCTTTTGTTACTTCAGGGACATCTATTTATAAGATTGTAGTTTCGCAAATACCCAATCCCCCACTTCAAATTCTATTTCATTGGGATATTGATCTACATGCTCTTTTGTCCTATTTTGTGCTATAACTAAGTTGTCCTTGAATAGTTTGATAAGCTATTATTGGTTCCTTATTTGGTCGTTTATAATATCTTTCAAGTTTGATGTGATGGATGGAGGATGATATCCATAAAGTTTCATAAATGGGGACATCTTTGATGATGTATGGAAGGATGTGTTGTAACATCATTTTGCCACTTTAAACCACTTGACCCATTGTGTTTGTTTATTAGATGCAAAGCAACATAGATATCCTTCTAAATATTTATTCACAACCTTGGTTTTCCCATTATATTGAGGACGATAAGATGAATTATGAGCCAATTGAATACCCAAATAAGGAAATAATTCAGTCCAATTTTTTTTAATGAAAATTGTATCTCTATCACTTGAATCTTTGGTATTCCATGTAGCTTTTGAATTATTTCCATGACTACTTCTATCATGATATTTAATTTAAGATCTATTGAAACTTGTACCAAACACTCGCTTGGTTTTGCTAATTGTAATAGGAGCCTTAGGGTCTTGATTGTATCTCCGTTATTTTTTTGGCATACCATAAATTCAACCACAAAATTTTGCACATTTACTTTAAGGCCTTCCCAAGAAATATATATTTTTGATCCTATGGTTGGTTTTCAAGAACAATTTCCTCCTACACAAGAAGTATGTAATTAAAAAAGGACCTTATGTTTAAGTTGAGCATTCTTACATAAATATAAGCAATCATGATAGCATAACAAATAATTCTTTCACAAAAAAATTTCCACTGCATTGGGGTCCTCCTATTGTTGTTGAATGATCTTGCTTACCTTCTCATTTTGATATTATTATATATTTTATTTTTCCACCCAATTATACTGTGTATGGAAATAACACATGGTAAAGCCTTCACGTCATCTTTTTTTTTCAGGAGTTCATTTTAAACAATACTTTATCTTCCATTCTTGTAAATAATTAATAGAAGTAATAAATTTATCTTTTAAAATGTTTTTGGATCAACCAACCAACCTTCTTTTAATTGAGAATAATAATTATTATTAATACACAATCCACTTAAAATCGTATACATCTTTATTTTTTTAATAGTCGATAAATATATTCCCCAGACGGGGGTGGAGGAATATGGTTATATGGAGGGGGGGGCGGTGACTAGGCCTTGTTGGCTATCACATTGAAATACAAGTGGCATATGGAAAGCATGTAGTATGAACATTTGTGAAGCTACAAGATTGTAAGAGATTGTTGTAAGTGTGGGATGGCGAGCGTGACACTGTCATTTGTAGTTTAGCGTATGTGCATATGAGAAGGTGGTGGAAATAGTGAAGACTTTTCATAGGTTACCAACCTGTGCATGCCTTTTCGTCTCTGTTTTACAGTGATAGAGGATTTATTTTACAAGTTGGGAATTTCATGTGGAGATGTTGGTAGGAAGACACACCAAGATTGGGATCCTCATGAGCTAGTAAGTTGGAGCTCTCTTTGTCTATGGGTGGACTCTGTGCGAAGGTGTCGCACCTTGAATGTGTTAGTGGGAGGAGGATTTTGGATCTAGGACTCTGCAGTGGGCACTTTGGTAAGTTTTCTTGACTACTTTGGCAGTTCTCATGATTTTTTTCTGTCATTTCGTAGAATGTTAAAGCCCTGGAGTGGTGTTTGTTCCTCATTTCTTTTATTTATTGTGGAGTGGTCCTGGGATCTTTGATATTTTGTGGGTATCTTCAAGCCTGTTGGATGCAGTTAAAGATAACCATCTAAGGGGCCACAAGTGTGGTGATTGTAGAGCCCTATCATGGGAGTCTCCTTGATCTAGTTTTCTTGTAGTGATAAGGAATTCCAAGTTAGGGGTGGTCAATACAATTCTTTTCATATGGCCTAGACAATCTGGGTTATCGGTCTGGTTCTTAGAATCTTAGGCATGATTTTTTCACCTTGGGTCATGGTGGGCTAATTTGGAGGAGGTCATGAGGATTGAGAGGAGAGGGGTGGAATTTCTTTGTTGTGACAATTCAGAGGGGAAAATTGATCATTCTTGCTAGGGTTTATCACTCATAGGTTTCAAGTGGTGGTTGGATTTGTGCAAGCTGGTGAATGGTTAGAAGTGGTCATTGTGGGGTGGGTGTATGCAACCATTGCAAAAAATAGAATAAAATATAGATCGACAACTTAAACATTAGCCTCTTCAAGGGGGAAACCTCCTTTACATTACATAAATGAACAATTCTTGGATGATTCAAATGACAAGACTTCCTTGGTATATATAAGAGTCTAAAGGATCATAATATAACCAGATCCCACCTAACAATAATAATTTAAGTGCAAAAAAATAATAATAATGGGCTTCTATGGGGTACAACAATTACAACATGGGGGATACATGGACACAACAATAATAATAGGGGGCTACACTAACAATAACAATAATGGGAATACACTAGTATTATAGGGACATAACACGTCCCTTTCCTTCAAAAAGGTGTTGTCCTCAACACTTGAGTAGTTCTGGATGCTTCTGTATAAAATTCTCATCCTGCCATGTAGAATCTTCAGCGAGTAATTTCTTTCACTTAATGAGATACACTTAAATTAATCGATTTCGTAGCTATCGACTTACTGTTTCTGTGACTACTTGTAACAACCCTCGTCAAAATCCATGTAATAAAGCTAATAAAGGAAAAATAATAACCATGGTCATGGGACACGTATTCCAAGCTGAAGTTTGGGAAAAAACATAGTGACAGGGATCACTTGTGATTAATTAATGGCTAAGAAAATTGGTAAAGGCAATGACAAAGGCTTTGGAAAGGCAAAGTGGCATTAATTGGCATTTTATTTATGAAAATAATGGAAATTAGGAGAAGAGGGAGGTGAAAGGTCACATGTTGCATGTGAGGAAATTGAAGGAAAATAATGGAAATTGAAGAAAATAAAGGCCTGTTTAAAAAAGGCTTCTATGGATTAGTTTGTAACCTTTTGTCAGTTTAGTTTTGGAGCTCTCATTTTCTATTCTCTCTCTCTCTCTCTCATACTCTTGGACACTTAGAGTTTTCTTGGAGCACTCTTGGAGGAGTATGGCATACTTGGGATTTGGAGCAAGAAGGAAAAAGAAGAGTAGGAAAGTGTAAGAGGACATCGAGATCATCATATACAATGGGTTTTTCTTGCAGGTACTGAGTGCATATATGATTTCCTTGCTAGTTTTGGCATGCATGGCACATGCATGTGGTTTTTTGGTCATGGTCTATCATTGGCATGGAGGATTTCTTGGATTGACAGTGGTTTTCCTTGCCTTTCCATTTCCTATATAACCATGGTGTTGTGGGTTTTATCTTTTCTTTTTCTCGTTGGTACTCATGTTCCTTTTACTGTGGGTTGATTTATTAGTTCCTAGAAGCCTTGGTTGGACAAACGCTCTAGAAGCCCTGCAACATCTTGAGTTTAGTTACTAGTAATGTAATCCTTGGTTGGAAAAACACTTTGGAATCCCTTGGTGGGTTGAGTTACTAGTCATGGAAGCCTTGGTTGGAAAAATGATCTAGAAGCCTGACAATATTTGTGGGTTGAGTTACTAGTCCTGGAATCCCTAGTTGGAACAAACACTCTGGAGCCCTAGAAAACTTGGTAGAGATCAATCTAGTGATGGTTAGTGATGCCTGACCATGAGGTGGAGTCACTGCTTGAGGGTTGGGGTGGTTTTTGCTCTAGAATCCCTGGTTTGGTTTTGATTGAGTTGTTTTAGGAGATCCCACATTCATGCTTGGAATATGGTATGGGGGTGATTGGATGAAAGAAAGATTTGGTTCAGCCCATCTATGGTTAAGTGCTTCATTGAAGTCCCAGACCTGGTTGGATTATGCATTCATTAATAAGATCTATTTCCTCTTGTATTTTATGGGTAAATATACTGGATTATACGTGATTATTATGGTTGTTATATCCTTGTTATTTCTGTTGGTTATATGCTAGTTATGAGTATGTTTTATGACAAACTTGATGTATCGCTCTCATCTTGTTTTGATTAGAAAATGAGTGAGAAATGAATACAATACCTAATAGATGATAATGCAAATATTTTGATAGAGCATCAATGCCTCTTTATGATTCACAGATAAGTATGATACCCCTATCAGACATATTGCTATGACTCGTAGATTCCTTGTTTGTGACATGTTTGACAAAATGGTTGTCATGGATAGTACGTGTCAGATCAACTACTTATTCAAGTGTTTTCATTAGTACCTTTGTTTCCATTCCATTTATCATTTATGAAAGTTTCATGAAGTTATGGGCAGTGGCGTGAGTCCTAGCCTCGAAAACGTGGCACATAATCCGGGGTGTTGGCACATAATTAGCTGAAAAAGTCCATAGTTGTTGGGATGCCTTGCTTTGGGAGCGACTGGAAACCCTCAGTGGCATGCATGGATTTTCATGGGAGTAGCTGAGGGTCCAGATCAGAGAAATTTTAAGTGGTCTCAAGGGTTGGTCACCTGGAAGGGTAGATTGGCTCCTTAAGGTTCCGTAGCATGTGTGGAAGGTTAGAATGGTTTTGTTTTGTCGATTCCACTTCCTTAACTATACATAGGGAGTTGAATTGCATCATAGTATCCACTCGTCACATATTTACCCTAGCAAACCGATTAACTTGGGTAAATGTGGGAGGAGAGTGCTTACAGAGTGGTATTAGAGCATGGTTCACCCCTTGGAATGGATGGGTGATGTGCGTTGGTCATGCATACATTACACATGTGGTTCTTATGCTTTTGGTCTATGTGCTTGTTTCATATGCATGTAATTTGTCAGAGTTGTAGTGGTGTCACCATGTGAAAAGTTGATTTTGTTTTTGTTGGATGTGGTCATCATGAGTGCATGTCGGTTATGCATTGGTTATGCACATCAATGCTTATATATTGTTATGAATACATCGACATGGTGATAGTTTTCTTGCATGAGGTTATGGTATGTGGTTGATATAGTCATGCATTGACGACTGGCTAATAATTGAAATGATGATTAAATCTTGATATGATTATGTTTATATTTGTATTGCACTAATCTGGTTGGTCTTACAGATGAGATATCCTCCCCGAACTATACTGAGGTACACTAGTTTTCTTTTTATTTGGTTTAATTGACATGATATACCTTGCAGGAAGAGAAGATAAAAGATGACTAGAAAAATGGTAGACTACAGTTTACGAGACTCTCCCTATGGATTACATGAGTAGCATGGCATTGGGCACTCTTCTAACATAACAAACACATTGAGAAGTTTGGAGGCAGAAATAAGGAGTTGAGAAGAAGATAACGATAGGATAACGAAGGAACAATAGAAACAAACAAAAGATAATATAGTTATCCTTCAAAATTTGTTGGATTTGCGGAGATAGGGACCACTTCGGATTAACCATGGGTAGGAAGATAGGACTAATGGGGCATATGGTAGTAGGTCATGTGGTGGGCATAGGTCGGATAGAGATGACATGATCAGAGATGGCATATTCTCCGATCCTCCTGATAGACAAGGTAGTGGATATGGGGATTATTCTAGTTCTAGTTCAGACATGTATCATGATCATCATTGTTATCATCCTTATAGGAGGAGTGACAGGGGACATTTTTCGGATGAGTTCAATAAAGAAAAGAATTTAAAGCTCTAGTGGAAAATAAGACAAAGAAGAAGATTAAGGTGTTGAGGATAGATAATGGTGGAGAGTTTTGCAAGAATTAATTTGAAGAGTTTTGTAAGAAGTGTGGTATAGCATGATAGAAGACTACTCCATACACACCTCAGCAAAATGGTGTTGCAGAAAGAATGAACGAGACATTGATGGAAAAGGCAAGAAGCATGCTCAGTGGCACTGGATTAGGGCAGAAATTTTGGGCAGAGGTAGTGGATATTGTATCCTACATGTTTAACAAATCACCTTCATCGGCGTTGGAGGATAAGACTCCACATGAGGTATGGACTGGTAAGAAACCATCTCTTTCACATCTAAGGGTATTTGGATGTGATACATATGTACATGTTCCAAAGGAGAAAAGAACCAAGTTAGATAGTAAATATGAAAGGTGCCTGTTTATTGGGTATAAGGATGGTTTACAAGGTTATAAGCTTTGGAACTTAGGAACAAGGAAGGTTGTGTACAACTTGCTACCACTGAAACTAGCAAGGGTCCTAAATGGATATCCTTGAAGGGATACTACTAGTCTAAGGGAGACAATGGGGTGATAATCCAGTGTCATCTTGACTAAGGCTCCCTATTATTTACGAACTTTCACTGATGGGATGAGACCTGTTACGATAAGGATCATGAAATGGATGGGCCAATGATAGGGTGAGGGGTGATCCTGGAAGCCTATTCACAAGAGAGGCTCAAATATGTGGCTTTCTTGTCTTGGAAGACAAGATGGAAGCCTCTCTAGGAAGGGCTTGGCGAAAATTTCTAGGGTTAGGTTTTGAGTATGTCTTATAATGGATATCACTAAGCCCTAGAATTCTTGTGGAAACTTGGGTTCCAAGTGATCTTTGAAGAATTAACCTTGATAATGCATGGGACCACATGGGACCAAGAGGACCTGAGGTTTGGTCAAGGGGATCAGATTTAGTAACCAATGATGTAATTGACCTTATTAGGGAGGGGAAAGGGATTAAGGAATAAATTTTCACTGAGAGGCAATGCAAGGATCCAGTGAGGTTTCTATCCTAAGGGAAACTAAGGGAAAGAATTTGTCTTCGAGCTAGGACTTGTGATATCTCAAGATACCAACATAGTTATGGACCAAAAATTGAAGTATTTATATGGATAAATCATGATATAATTGATGCCCTAGGTGACCTAGAGGACTAGATCTAAAGAAGAGGAAAAGGGAGAAGGAAAATAGGTTTACAATGATCGCCTTTGGGTGGACCAATGCCTAATCCTTTAGGGAGATTGGAGTCAGGTATAATTTTTGAGCCTCATAATTGCTTCTTTATGACACCCTTTTTCACCTATCTTATTCTTCTTTGACTATCACAATCACTCAATGGGCATCAAATCATAGGAATTATAGCATGGAAGGTATATAATTGTCTTATATTTCATAAGTTGATAATGTTCTTTATTATTAGTTTAATATTTCCTTTAGCTACCAAAATGGGATGATTTTATAGCTAATGTCTAATTCTGCGACCAAGTCCATGGTTTTATAGGTTCCAAGGTGCCAGCTGGAGAGCGAAATATATGGAAAGATGCCGATCAATGCACTCAATGATTCCCTCCTACCTTCACGAACCATATTAATAAATGAAGCTTCCAATTACGTGGTCAAGGATAAAGTCAACTCCGTTAGCTATAACATGTGAGCGAGGTATGATATATACACCTCACAATTTTCTCTATTAATGGAAAATCGTGAGCGAATTTTGTTATAATATCTTTTCATAGTTAATTTTTACGTTGTGTTAGCAAGGTTAGGCATAGAGCTCTAAAAATTTAATGATATGGGATTTATAAAATGACCTTGCATTAGACATAAATACAGTGATTTTATGTATGCACAATGAAGGCTTAAAACTCTATTTTTAATTCTGTTTATGAAGAACCTTTCCATCTCCATGCATTGTTGATTGTTTGATCGATAGCTTGATTACCTGTTTCTCATGGAGGGCCCCCTCTAGTAGTAAGGATTTTTATTTGTCTTCAGTATATAGAGTTTCTGTGCAATTTCATAATCTTTATGTTCAATTAAGTAGATGTGTTTTTAATTTCTTTTAGATTCAAATTATGATGGCTTTACTAACCTTCTCTTTTGTTTATAGATGCACATGAATTAAGTTTAACAGTAGTGACAACAATAGTGTGAGTTTGTACTTAGAGTAAAACTATATTTCGTAAAACAAAAGATTTGTTTACTAGTTATATTTCAAGCATGAGTGATTTATAAATGAGTAAGTGTGGGCATATTTAAGCAGAGAGTAAGTTTATGCAAGAGTGTGTTATATTGATAAATGAGCTAATTCTTACAAAGCATATTTAAGTTATATAACAGTGTTTGTGTCTTTTATGAATTGAGTTTCATTTTACAAGTGTGAGATTGATTTATAAGTCTGAGATTTTTATTGGTTGTGTGGATTTTATAATTAGATAGAATTTTTATAAGAGTGAAATTATTTTTTATTTACAATAGGTGTGGGATTGATTTACTTATATGTAGAGTTGTGAGATTTTATTTTCGAGAAAAATGTAAGATTTTCCATAAGTAACCTTCAATAAAAGAGTGTGATCATTTTATTTTGTAGGAATAGTTTCTATACTCATGTGCATTTCAATAACTTAATTTAGAATTTATATTTCGATAACTCAGCTTAATTTAGAATTGGTGTGAATAAACAAGGACTTCTAATACATATAGTGCACTTACACTTCATCAGCTTACTAGCCCTGGACGATAATTTATGCAAGTAATTTAAGTTTAATTAAATTACCAAACATTTTTGCACCGTTGTTTGGGAAGTGTAGATAAGATTCTTTTCTTTTTATTAAAAAAAAATGTGATGCATAGGGGAAGAGATTCTAGAGGTGGATTTGTAGGTAGAGGTAAAAGTTTAATTCCAACAACATCACTCACCCCACCACGACCTCATAGTGCCACACCACCCACTCAAACTCACATTCCATCATTTGCAGGCAAACATAAACTTCGTGAGGTACTTAGATCCAAAATCCAACCTAGAGATTCACTAACCTCATCAACCGAAGCAGTAATAGAAGAAGAAGATCCTACATCCCCAAGAGAGGGAGTAGTTTTCTTATCTTCAATTGTAGAAAGAATTCTAGTACAAGAGATAGAGATACCTAGTGAAGAAGAAGAGGAAGAAATGTATTTTAACTTACCACTGATAGAAGAACCAAAACTAGAATAACTAGAAGAAGAACTAGAAAACCCAATTTTGGAACCTTATATTAGTTCTGAAGAATCTACAATGGCTAGAGAAGGGGAAGGAGTGGTACATAATGTTAATGGTGAACAACCTAGGATTGGAGGAGGAAGAGGAGGAAATAGAGGTAGAGGAATAGGGAGAGGTGGAGGAAGAGGGAGAGGAGGATGTAGAGGAGATCTAGAAACCTTTGGATTAGCTATCCTTGATGAAGATAGAATAGGTACAATGAAAAACATCTCACCCTCCATCCTTCCAAGTTTTCATGGATTAAGAAGTGAGGATCCTGAAACATTTCTCTTTGAGTTTGAAGTCTTGTGTAGATCTTATGATTACTTGTTTGACCCTCAAAAGTTGAAATTGTTTCCAGAAACTCTTAAGGATGCATCATTAAAATGGTTCATGAGCTTAGGAGCACACTCTATAAGAACATGGGAAGAAATGAAAAATACATTCTTAGAGAAATATAAGGATTATTATATGCCTCATAATCTTAAGGATAAAGTCTTTAAAATGATGTAGAAATAAGATGAAAATCTTGAAGATTTCATTAAAATATTTGCTTATAATGTTAAAAGGGCTAAAATGCATGAACGAGATGAAGAAAATTTGTAAGCTCTATTATTAAAATCCATTAGAGATGAGAGGATTGATCTTATCAATTTGATGGGTAAGGGATATATTTCTCAGTTATCATTTGGTGAAATTTGTGGTTTATGCATACACATTTCAAGAGGTAAGGGAAGAACTAGGAAAAATCCAAGAGATCCTCTCATGTCTAGAATTAATAATTCTACAACTGGGACTATAAATAAGGCTCAATTAGGAAATCTGTTTGAAAATTTTAAAACAAATTTTGGGAAGTATTAGTGAACAAATAGATACCCTTAAATTGAAAAACAAGCAAAATGTTGAAAATGTTGCATTGCCAATCTTTTGTCCCAAATGTAGAAAGAAACATGTTCTGAGAGAATGCCCTCTTGACTTAAAAAGTGTAGAAACTTGTGTTATATGTGCAGAAAATCATGATACAAAAGAATGGCCTTCAATACCAGGTCTTAAAGATGCTTATAAAGAGGAAATAATACCAAATCAAATAGATCACATCTTTTTTATTGCTAAAGACTATGGAAACCTTCACAACAAAATATGACTCAGGCATTTAACACTCAAGAATTTGCACAAACATCACAAAACAATTGGACTGTACCCATGCATTGGAAATCTTGGCCTCAACCTTGGGCACAAGGATGGTAAAATCATTATGGAAAATATCCTCAATATCCTTAATATCAACAACCTTATCATGTTTTTCCACCATAATATTTTCCTCAACATGTTCAACCAACTCAACCTTTGAATCCAAATCCACAACTTTCATTACCTTTTCCGCAAAGGCCAAATCAATTGCCTACTCAACCACTTCCAAATCCAAATAATAATAAAAATTCACAACATGTTTACAATATGGAAGGACAAAATTTCCAAACCTACATGATAACTCCACTAGATATAAACAATGTCCAACTTAGATCTATTAGAGTATTGGAAAAGAAATCCCCATCAATTGTTATTCAGGAATATGAAAAGTATAATCTCTCTAAAAAAGAAAAGTCTCTTAGTCAAGAAGAAAAATCTCAAAAACAAACCACCCCTATACATTATGATGATATTCCAATAAACTCAACTCCTATCATAGAACAACCTTCAGTATCTGTCCAAACACCACCTTTTCCTGAAAGATTAAAAATTGATAAAGGGGTGGAAAATATATTTTATTGACTGATTATGATATGATAGATGAACTGAAGAATGTTTGCATAAAAATCCTTTTGCTACAAACCATGAAGGAAATACCAATTTTTTCATAGACAATGAGGGAATTGAGTATTAAAAAACTAGGAAGGAAGAGAAAAGAAGTCAAAAGAACTCAGTTAGTTGGAAAAATTGCAGATATCATGATGGGAAAATCAACAATTCAGAAATACCTTGATCCATGAAGTCCCATTGTGAAAACACATATCAATGGAATTGAGATTCCAAATACTTTAATTGATTTAGGAGCAACTATAAACATTAGTAAACAAGCTATGAATCAATTGAAATTTCCTAATCTTAAATATAAACCTACATTGTTAGAATTAGCAGACAAGTATATTATTAAACCTGATGGTGTATTAGAAGACATATTTGTATCCTTATATTATTGGGAGTACCTGTTGATTTTATGATTTAACACCCAAGAGTAATTTAGGAGGACATCCATTGATTCTAGGAAGACCATGGTTAGCTATAGTTGATGTTTTTATAAGTTGTAGATATGATGATATGTTTATTTCTAATGGAAGTTCAACAAAGAAATTCACATTATATCCTCATGCAAAAACAACAATAGACGTAGAAAGTGAAGAATGGATAGATGATGATATTGACATACGACCAATCTTTGTTACTTCACAAATGGATGAAGAAGATCGGATTTTGGATTTAATGGAAAATAATGTGTCTTCCTCATATTGTGAACTTAATCAAAGTTCTCAAGAACAATGCAATATTGAATATTTATCATCTCGTCAATTATCTTTACATTCTATAGAAAAATTTGGAAATTATCTTTACATTCTATAGAAAAAATTTGGAAATTCTCTAATAGAGATCTTCCTAGAAATAACCTTGATTATCAATAATAATCTCAAAGAATTTCAAAAGAAATATTTAATAAAGATGTTACAAGAAAATTCCTCTGCTTATCCATGGAAATACACTAACATGAAAGGAATTTATCCTAATACTTGTATACATAATTTTTTCATTGAATAAAATGCTAAACCAATTCGACAGCCTCAGAGAAGAATGAATCCAAATTTGAGAGAAATTGTTAAAGGGGAATTACAAAAATTGTTAAATGTGAATTTCATTTATCCAATATCAGATAGCCAGTGGGTTTCACCATTGGTAATTGTTCCTAAAAAGAATGAAAAGGGAGAGTATGGATTGACTATAAGGAATTGAATAAATCTACCTTAAGAGATCATTTTCCACTTCCTTTCATAGATCAAGTTTTAGACACATAGGCAAGAAATAAATATTTCTCATTTCTAGATGGTTTTAGTCAATATAACTAGATCGAGGTAGCTTCAAAATATCAAGATAAAACCTCTTTTAACCATCCATGGGGAACCTATGTCTACCGAGTACTTCCTTTTGGGTTGTCTAATGCACCTGCAACATTCCAAAGGGTAGTTTTAGGAAATTTTTCTGATCTAATTCATGATTGTGTGGAAGTTTACATGGATGATTTTACCGCCTATGGAAATTATTTTGGAGAAGCTCTTAAAAATTTGGAAAAATTTCTCATTAGATGTAATGAATAAAATCTCTCATTAAGCCATGAAAAATATTTTATGATGTTTACTAAGGGGATTGTTTTAGGACACCATATTTCAGGAAATGGAATTAGAGTGGACACATCTAAAGTAGAAGTTATTTCTAAATTATCAATTCCAACTTGTTAAAGAGATGTTAGAAGTTTTCTTGGTTTTACTGGTTACTATAGAAGTTTCATAGAAAACTTTACAAAAATTGCATCGCCACTTTTCAAATTGCTCACAAAAGATTGTGAATACAATTAGAATTATGATTGCCAAAAAGATTTTGAAAAATTGAAAGAAAATATTTCTGAAGCACCCATTCTAAAAGGGCCAGACTTGAAATTACCTTTTGAAATTTCAATTGATGCTTCAGATATAGCATTAGGAGCTCTACTAGGACAAAAGGATTTAACTCCTTATGCCATTTACTATACCAGTAAAAATTTAACTCCTACAGTGTTAAATTATACTATAATAGAAAAGGATTTTTTAGTTGTTGTCCATGCCATCAACAAATTCAAACATTAGATCACTGGCTATGAAAAAATTGTACATACAGATCATTCTGCAATTAGGTACTTAATGAATAAACCAATTACTAATGGAAGAATTAAAAGATGGTTATTGTTGTTACAAGAATTCAATATTAGTATTTTGGATCGACCTGGAAAACAAAATACAGTTGCTGAGTTTCAATCTAGGATTCAAAATGATAATAATGATGTACCTGTAGAAGAAAATTTCCCTGATGAATATTTATTTGTAGTATCTACTAAATCTCCTTGGTTTGTAGATATTTCTAATATTTGTCTACAGGGAAGTTACCATTATATTTGTCTCCTCGAGAGAAAAGAAAGGTAATTCAAATTAGTGCATCTTACTTAGGAATAAATGGAGAATTGTAAAAAACATGGCCAAATCTGATTATTCGAAGATGTGTAAGAGAAAATGAAGTACCAGAGAAATTAAAGGCTTGTCATGATGAACCATGTGGAGGAAACTTTGCTGATAAAATAACTTCTTACAAAATCCTTCTCTTAGGATATTATTGGCCTTCCCTTTTCAAGGAGGCCAAAGAATATGTAAAGAGATGTGATAGTTGTCAAAGAATGAGAAACATGTTCCTTGAGATGAAATGCCTCTACAACCTCAGTTACTCATTGAACCTTTTGAGAAATGGCATCTAGATTTTTTTGGTCCAATTAATCCACCATCCAGACAAAAAAGGTACATTCTTGTTTGCACTGATTATGTTTCAAAATGGGTAGAAGCTAAAGCACTTTCCTTTGCTACTAAAAATGTTATAGTTCCATTTATTTTCGAGGATATTTTTACTCATTTTGGTGTCTCATGGGAGATTTTGACAGACCAAGGAACTCAATTTACATCCAAGTTGGTACAAAAGATAATGGAGGAATATAAAATGAAACATCAAAATCCCAGTCCATATCATCCACAGGAAAATGGACAGGTGGAATCCACCAATAAAGTAATTGAAGCAATTCTTACCAAGACTATGAATTTGCATAGAAGAGATTGGGTAGAAAAGTTTCTAGAACCTTTATGGGCATACCATACCACATGGAGAAACACTACAAGACATACTCCCTATGAACTTGTTTATCAGAGGAAAGTCTTATCTCCTATTGAGTTTGAGGTAAAGACCTTCAAGACAACAATTAAATTATGTCTTGACCTATCTGAAGCACATAAACAAAGAATGGAGTAGCTGAATGAACTGGATGAGATATGACATGATGTTATTCCAAGAACCAACATAGTTCAACAACAAATATTGAGGTGGCATGACAAGTACGTTGTTGGTATAAATTTATGACTCACCATTACACTTAAAAATACTCTCCTGCTCATCATTTCTTACAATTTAACCTTTATATTTCCTCCATAACACCTAGAAACTGAATGATATAATGTTATTGTCATTATTTTTATCTTGAAATTAATTTTTGAAATTGTTGTGTTAAAATTGAAATTTTCCAGAAAATTACAAGATGTTGTAACTTCTTGTAATCGCTCCATGGTTTGACATGTTGCATAATAGGGTGGAAAATTCAAAGATTGTGGGCATGAACCTAAATGTACAGAGATGGTGGATTACCTATCCACTTCTGGATTTGAAGACTATAGGTGGATGGTCAACGCTGGTCAAACCCAACTACTTTAGCAGAAATTCCAGATTTTATGAACAAAAATTTCTATTTTTGAGATTTTTGCCTAAATGGAGGATTTGAGCCAATTCGAACTCCTTTGACGTAATTGATAGGATCTTATTAGGATAATAAGGAGTATGAATAGCTTCTTTTTGTTATGGAGATTTATGATAAATAACTCAAAGAAAGAACTATGTTGGGGATTAGTTTTGGATATACGAAAAACTTGGAAAACTTAGTTTATGTATTCTGATTCTCAGACTTAAATACAGAGCTACAATATTGAGTTCATCTTATGCTTTCAGATCCAATAGTTTTCTGTTGGAAATAATACTGAGAGGAGGGGTGAATAAGTATTAGTCAAGTCAATAATCTTTTTCTTTGCATACTCAAATTTATATACGCTACTTCAATGAAGGTAACCCACGTGTACATGCAACTGTGTTTAAGGAAACCAACGTATATCCAACAAACTTATGATTCAGTTAATTCATCATATGTTGATCTTTAATCTATGCATCAGTACTTTATTAAACATTAAACAATAACCATGTGCAGTTAATAACAGAATGAACCATCACACATAAGTAACACACATGAACACCAAGATTTAAGGTGGAAACCCAATGTGGGTGATAACTACCTGCTGTTGTCGTATTTGTCTTCTTTTAATAATAAGAAAATATGTTTACAACATTGTACTGGTGCAGACTCATACCAGTACGTAGGCTTCTACTTGCAGAAGGTTACTACCTTCTATCATTCTCCAGCTTCTACTGGAAGGGAGCTACAACCCCCTAGCTCTTGTACTAGCTGATATGTTTACTAGTATGTCGGTGTCGACCTACAGAATGCTACAACCTTATCTTCCTCCAGGGAACACGTTTCATAAATTTTCAGACTGGATGCTCTTGGTACACAACAAAACAAATGAAGTCCTAATTTCATCTAATTTTCATACTAGACCCATTATTAACATTGAAGCTCAAAATCAACCACCACTACACTACAACCATCAAATACATCTGCATTAACCAATCATTGAAACTCAATAATAAATCTTTGAATCACCCACAACTAAATCACTGAAAGCCCATCATCATTGAAGCAAATCAAAATCAATCAATATGAGCATTCAATATACTGTCATCAAACTACAGTCACCAGAACACAGAGCAGAACCCGGAATTCTGCAACAATAGCCAGATCCAACTGTAACTTCAAATATCATATTACATAATGTATTCGCTACTTAGATGTGTTGAACCAACATGTATACGTGCTTTTATCAAAGCCAACCAGCGTATATGTCTGTAAATATTAATTCATAATTTTGTAGCTATTCCAGACTTCAGTCATACCCAGATCATAACATTTCCAGAACAAACATGTGTCAATATTCAAATCTAGACTATACATGATCAAACCATATAATGATAATTCATTTCAAGCCTTAAGATCCCGATCCATCATTAGATCTTATCCCTTATCAACCGCTAAGGTTCATCCTTGGTTCAGATCAAGCAAAGCACCATAAGCTAGTAACCTGCATACTAGATCTCACACTTCATCATATATTGAATACTTGCACGCCTTGGCCTAATGATCTTCTCCTCCTTGTATAGTTTTAGGCCTTTCTCAATACCATGGATCAAAACCACTTAGGACCAATACCTTGGACCAAATACCTAGGGTCAATACCTTGGACCAAATACCTTGGACCAATACCATGGATTAAAATACCTTGGACCAAATACCTCAGACCAAAAACTTAGTTTTCCAACATATACGCACTTTTCCTTCTGTGAAAGTGCGTGTGTACGTATATGCTACTTGTGTTCAGTGAACCTGCGTGTATATGCAACTTGGTCAAGGTGAACCTGTGTATACCTCTCTTTCTTCATTCTCTGTAGTCTGATTTGTAATTATTTGTTGTTAACCTGTTGCACTGTGAACTATCATTTGAGAGAGTTTCCATTGTACATTACTTCTGAACTGATTCCTTTGAACTGTTGTGCATTTTGTTACAACTGTTATGCATTATGTCACATCTGATATCTCTTATGTAGATTCATCTAGTTACCATATACAAGTGAGTTGTTCTACTACAAGTGGTTTGCCATCAAGTACAACACATGCATCATAATACCAAAAATATCCCCCTTTGGACTTGATGGCAACAACAACACCAAGTCACTCTCCCCCTTTGACATCAAGGGTAAAGGGTGGACCAAGATATTCTCCCCTTTTGATATCAAGGGCAAAGGGCTGACCAAAAAGAAAACTTTCATATCTGAACAACTGAATATAAACATTGATCATGCTCCCCCTAAGCACATGCTAAATTCTCTGATTAAACTCCCCCTTTGTACATGCTGAGATGCACTATATCATCCATGCTCCCCTTGAGCACATGCAGAGTCTGCAAATATTTTTCAAAAGAATAACATGACTCTATAACTCAACTAAGTGACTTTGAACTTCTTATCATCAAAGACTCATACATATATCAATCTCCCAACCAAGTGGGGATACACTGAATTTGACTCATCCTCCCAACCAAATGGGGATATACATGAGTGAAATATATCAATTATTACATCATCCTTCCCATGCATAGTGGGGTTATAAATTACAACATATGATCAAAAGGGACTCATCAAAAGACTACAACAGACAGAGACAAGTTATTACATCATGGGTTTTTATATGACCTTTACATCGAATGATATACATGACATTTATAACAGAGACAAATTATCTAAACAAGACCATGATAGTCATCAGCAACTATCATACACCATGTATGATCTGCTCCATAAGCATCTGTCAACAACATCCAGACTAGCAACCTGTATATGTCCGTCATTTGTTACCAATATATGGCAGTGTAAATATCATCAACCTGTGACAACAGATATCAAATCATCCTCTTGATCTCATCAAGATCAACTTGCTTCATTTCCTTAGTAGAAATAGCCTTATCATAACCTTCCATGACTAAACTCAGCATATGTAATATCTCCAAGCAGTAACAAAAAATCATTCACACCATATCATATGTGAAAACACCATAGTCATCACATTATGATCTTTCACAAGAACCCTTAATATATCTACCATGTGTCATCACTAAGGAACATCCCACATCTGATAGGCATCAACCATGATAATCAACATATGTGAGGATCAACCTATCATCATAAGGTAAGAAA